>CM067170.1:84630580-84665580 GCA_034093135.1 Erigeron breviscapus | reverse complement strand
CACCACCACCACCACCACCACCACCACCACCACCACCACCACCACCACCACCACCACCACCACCACCACCACCACCACCACCACCACCACCACCACCACCACCACCACCACCACCACCACCACCACCACCACCACCACCACCACCACCACCACCACCACCACCACCACCACCACCACCACCACCACCACCACCACCACCACCACCACCACCACCACCACCACCACCACCACCACCACCACCACCACCACCACCACCACCACCACCACCACCACCACCACCACCACCACCACCACCACCACCACCACCACCACCACCACCACCACCACCACCACCACCACCACCACCACCACCACCACCACCACCACCACCACCACCACCACCACCACCACCACCACCACCACCACCACCACCACCACCACCACCACCACCACCACCACCACCACCACCACCACCACCACCACCACCACCACCACCACCACCACCACCACCACCACCACCACCACCACCACCACCACCACCACCACCACCACCACCACCACCACCACCACCACCACCACCACCACCACCACCACCACCACCACCACCACCACCACCACCACCACCACCACCACCACCACCACCACCACCACCACCACCACCACCACCACCACCACCACCACCACCACCACCACCACCACCACCACCACCACCACCACCACCACCACCACCACCACCACCACCACCACCACCACCACCACCACCACCACCACCACCACCACCACCACCACCACCACCACCACCACCACCACCACCACCACCACCACCACCACCACCACCACCACCACCACCACCACCACCACCACCACCACCACCACCACCACCACCACCACCACCACCACCACCACCACCACCACCACCACCACCACCACCACCACCACCACCACCACCACCACCACCACCACCACCACCACCACCACCACCACCACCACCACCACCACCACCACCACCACCACCACCACCACCACCACCACCACCACCACCACCACCACCACCACCACCACCACCACCACCACCACCACCACCACCACCACCACCACCACCACCACCACCACCACCACCACCACCACCACCACCACCACCACCACCACCACCACCACCACCACCACCACCACCACCACCACCACCACCACCACCACCACCACCACCACCACCACCACCACCACCACCACCACCACCACCACCACCACCACCACCACCACCACCACCACCACCACCACCACCACCACCACCACCACCACCACCACCACCACCACCACCACCACCACCACCACCACCACCACCACCACCACCACCACCACCACCACCACCACCACCACCACCACCACCACCACCACCACCACCACCACCACCACCACCACCACCACCACCACCACCACCACCACCACCACCACCACCACCACCACCACCACCACCACCACCACCACCACCACCACCACCACCACCACCACCACCACCACCACCACCACCACCACCACCACCACCACCACCACCACCACCACCACCACCACCACCACCACCACCACCACCACCACCACCACCACCACCACCACCACCACCACCACCACCACCACCACCACCACCACCACCACCACCACCACCACCACCACCACCACCACCACCACCACCACCACCACCACCACCACCACCACCACCACCACCACCACCACCACCACCACCACCACCACCACCACCACCACCACCACCACCACCACCACCACCACCACCACCACCACCACCACCACCACCACCACCACCACCACCACCACCACCACCACCACCACCACCACCACCACCACCACCACCACCACCACCACCACCACCACCACCACCACCACCACCACCACCACCACCACCACCACCACCACCACCACCACCACCACCACCACCACCACCACCACCACCACCACCACCACCACAGCCCCTTTTGTAAATTAAGGGGGGGAAATGATTTGGAATTTGGTTTGGTCTGGTTTGGTGAAAAACAAAATCGTTTGTCTCCAACCATATGAGGATCCTATATATTTGAGCTAAAGGTTGTTCATTAGGAATATTCAAAAACAATATTTGTTAATTTTCTAAAAGATGATTAATCACTCACATACTATAGGAAACTTTGCTGTTAATTTATTTTAAGGGTTTATTTTGTGATAAAAATGATATTAATTGAATTTTTCTCATTAAAGATAAAATGTTTTTTCTAAAATACACGTGATCCTCATGTGGTTAAAATGAGAGACCACGTGTACAAAGAAACTAGTTTGCCTAGTCCGGAGGGAGTAACATTCATTTATCACGATGTGTTGATAAAGGCCACAGTTTCCTCATCGGACCAATACAAGTCCTCGAATTTCTTATTTGGGCCAAGACGGATAGTTGCAAGCTAGAGAGAAAAAAAAAAAAAGAAAAGAAAAGGTAGTGGTATAGGGAGGAGAAGGACGGATAGTTGTCCCATTCTTTCTCTCATGCAAAAGCTATTTATTTTCTCGATCCCTCTTTCTTTTTATGAACCATTTTTCTTATTCTATGTTTATACTAGTAACAAAGTGACTAAGATCAGAAATCTTTTTTCAGGCCTCCTAATTAAACTTCCATTTTAAGGACTGTATTGGCTGTCTTTCAACTTCCAGACCTCATCTCAGCTAGACAGCTACTACCATATAAACAATACTTTGGTTCACACTGTATTTATTATTATGTATCAATGTATGTATACATGTTTAGTATATATATATATATATATATATATAGTTTTAAAGTTACCTGTATAAAGTTAAAGTAAAGAGCAGTAATGGTCTTGGTGGCTTTCCTGTTTTTTGCTAAGATCACTTTTTTGTACAGGTTTTTTTAACTTCTATTTTAAGAGTATGTATGACTATTTTTCAACCTCAAGAAGACATATGAGGGGCTTATGACATTTACAGGCAATATTTGTTATCCGAATTCCATATGAATTATGGACATTTTGGTGATTTTCACTTGTATTGTGAATTGTTTGAACTATATATGACAAATTTTATGGTTGTGAATTTGTGATTAGTTGTGGAAAACTCCTCCTCCTTTAAAAGAAATAAATTCGAAAAATAGGAACATGTTCAAACTTGTGTTCTTAAAAAAAAAAATTCTAGGAAATAGAAACAACAAATTTCTAACTTTTATCTACAATTTGGAAAACTAATAACTGGTTACAAAATTTTTACATTTTAGAATATTTTAGAAATGGAATCATCCAATGTTTACTCGCTTTAGAATGAAGTCAATGAACTCCATGAGACCATGAGTCCATGACCATGAGTAAGTATATTTGGCCCATTGCCGTTCAAAAACAAAAAAAAAAAGAGTATCTGCGGCCCATCAATCATTGCTATACATCAATACATGCGTTTTATTTCAAGTATTCTTTGGCCCATCAAACTTCTCTGTAATATCTTTTTCCCTTTTGCTGTTTTGCAATTTGCATAACAGGAAACATAAGTTGACTTTTAGATATGGGTGGCATTTCTTGAATTTGTTAAAAAGAAAAGGATATTCCAACAATTTTTTCCTGAATATTCTTAGGAGTTGTTCCGGGGCATACTCAAGTTGTTTTCGGCATTAGTGGGTGAAACACCAACCTCATACATGGATCACAAGATATAGGATCTCCACTTACCCCCGGCATATTCCGAACATGTGACCTCCAACCTTATTGAATTTGTTTTGGAAAAATAACAATGGTGACTATAAATCAATAAACATGTTTAATATCTGATGGTGGCATATGACAAATCAAAATAAGAGAATAGTAGAATCCATATATCAATATCAAAAGATAGTTGTGGATATTGTCTATAAGTATAACATGTACAGTAGAACCTCTATAAATTAATACTCGATAAATAATAACCTCGAAAAAATTAATAATTTGTCCGGTCCCAACTTAGGACCAGTACAAAATTAGACCCTAATCAATAAAATAATAATTTTTTTGAAACCGCAGTGTAAATATATTAGTCCCGGTGAAACTATAAATTAATAATTCCTTAAACCATTCCAAAAGTTTAACATTGTGTAGTAAAAAATAAAAATTGGACATGGAAAGTTTTGATAGGAACTCCAGTGAACCCTTGAGAGTTGAGAGTGTTTGATATTATTCCTTGAGTAACTTTCAAATCGAAAGTTTTGTAAACCTACTGCACTAAATCTTGTTAAGTGCATCCTTGGTGATCTCTCTTATACTCAGTTTTCGTTGTTGATTGGTCATAGTTGATTTTTTAACACCTTTTAGCTTAGAAGCCATAATTGATGTGATTTAAAACTTATCATTCTAGATTTTACATTGAACAATTTAGAATAATGTACATTGAAGTATCTTTAATTCAAAACAACAACAAACTTGACAAGTTCATTTAATGTGTGAATGTAAATTGGACATGAAAATTTTAAAGGTCATATATGAATCTCTTTAAATCAATAATTTATTAATTTATCGATATAATAATATCTCGTTAAATTAATAAAAAACTCCGGTCCCAATATTATTAATTTATAGAGATTTTACCCTATATACATGTTTTGTTTTCCGAAGTGTTTTTCTTTTTAGCAATAAAGGGAAAATGAGTATGGTTATTTGTTATGGATAACACGTCCAAGATATGAAAATTTTGCGTGGATCGTGCGTAAAAGAAGGTATAGTTGTAGTCTGTGGATTAAATATGCACTTGTTGGCTGACAAGAAATATTGCAAGTTTGTAATGCCTTTTCAGATAATTAGACGTGTATTGATTGTTGGATGTAGAAAGTCACATTGTTGTTGGTATGAAATGTAAGTATGTAACTTGTATATGTCATTAGGAAAAAGTTCGCAACCTTTGTAATCCCACCATCCCAAAAAGATTATTCACAAACAAAAAAAGTAGATGAGATAAAATATCCGATGTTAGAGAACTCGTGATTCGAGATTGGAGCAGCGAGTGGGGGAGTCAAGAGTTTTTGGAAACTCGATCAAATCGGAATCAGGGAGGACCTAGACCGTTTCTTATATAGAAAAATAATAAAATTTGAAATTATATTTAATAAATATCAAACTTAAATATACTATAATTGTTTAAAAATATTTACATAATACTTTAATGTTCAAACTTAATTGTTCCAAAACATAAACTTAAACCAATTTAGTCTTTTATTAAAGGAAAAGTGTATATAAGGTTGTTCGACAACTAAGCTTAGGTGTGAATCCCTCACAAATTAATTTTTTAATATTTTTTGTTTAATGAACAAATGCTCAAGGCCATGAATTTTATGGATTAAAAAGTTAGTATGTGAGCGTTCCATACTTAAGCTAACAACCTTATATACCCATCCCCTTTTACTAAAAGTTTTTTTGTAAAGAGAAAAATAAAACTGTTCAAAGTTGACCCGAGTCGGCTGAATTTTCCAAAAAAAGCTTTTCTTTCCAAGGACATCAAGCATTTCATATGATATATCTTTCATTAAAAGATTTATTCTATATGGAGATACCTTACTAATATAATAATTACGTACTCTGTGTAATACATAGACACATAGTTACATAAGCATTAAGCAATTATATAACTAATTATGTTAACTTAATCAATATTGAATCATATACTATGTTGGTTGATAATCACAACCACAATGTAATGATTAATATACAAATGTAGCAAAAAAAAAAAGTTTGATTTGTACAAATAGAAATCGGATATGTGAATACTTGTATGAATAAATTGCATATAATGTATTCCCACATAAACTTTGTTTGACGCTTCTAATGTTTCACTCGCCCCAAAATATCATTCAAGTTCGACCCTGGATTTAGGCTTTTATACAAGTAAGGTAACACAAAATTAAAGAGCTCAAATGCAACACTATATTGCAGGAAAATGTGTTCTTTATAGGAAAAAAACATATAAAAAACATTAATTATAATATATAACAAAACACAAATGTCGGTGCCCTCTCACATAGTACTGTAGCAAGTACGGTAGAAAAAAAATTAACTTTTTACTACTACAGTAACTTTTATGATTTTGAGTTTTTGCCACCAAACTTTGTTTCACTTTACAATTAACCTCTAAACTTCTGGATCTTGCAACTTTGGCCCCATTACAAACTCATTTTCCAGATTTTGTATACAAAAAATTTTAATCATCAACAACCACCACAAAATTACATCCATTCTTCGATAACCAAAACAAAATAAAAAAGGCACATGCTACATCGACATCATCATCATCCTGGGAGCGTTTTGATAAATTGATAAATAAATGGAAAGGAAAAAAAAACCCACCCTATCAGTTTCCGGCAACAACCACTGGCGGTGTTGGCCACGATCATGATGGTGGTGATGTCGGCGGCTGATAGTATCCAACAGTAATCTTTATTATATATATACACATATAATCAGATCTGGTAAAAAAAAATATACATTACACATATATTCAGATTTGGTAAAAAATATAATTAACATGGTGTATGGTGATTGTTGCCGGCGTTTTTGGGTGATGACGACGGCGGTATGGCTGGATACGTCGACCGGGAAAGAGAAGCGACGTTACCGGATCCGCCAGGTGTGGTGGCCTGCAACCAAATGTAACCGCCATTGAAGTTAAGCGGTCATAGGGAGAGAGCGAGATAGAGGAAGACAGTAAAAGAAAATATTCAGTTGTGCAAAGGAGATGGGAAAATAAAAGGTCTTTAAAAATGAATGAAAGTGAAAAGGGTCCTGAAAAATAACAGAAAACTTAGCCCACCGTTTTTTGAAGGGTAGAGATCCCCTCAAGTTACCCCAACTTGAGGGGTAAAGTTAAGACGATCTTGACCCTTGAATTAAAATCAAGGGTTAAGATTCAAAATTGATTATTAAATCTTGACCCTTGATTTTAAATCAAGGGTTGAGATCTTTCTAACTTTACCCCTCAAGTTAATACTAACTTGAGGGAATCCCCACCCTTTTTTGAAGATGTACAAGGGTGGAAGCTATCTTTTTTTTTTTTTAACAAGGGTGTAAGCTATCTAATATTCTAATACACTTTATACTTCAATACAAAATAAAGTTTGGGATTAGGGATGCTCATTACCTTTTTTATTTAAATTATTGCTCTACTTGTAAATAAAACCTCAAAATAGATCTATTAAATATTAAAAAAAAGTTTTTCCCTCTATTAAGTTTTACAAAAAAAATCTTTATAAAAAACTTTACAGAAAACTCCATTGAAAATGCCTTTATTTATCTATTTCAAAAATACTATATAATTTGTTGGTAACAAAAACTAAACGTGACAGAACCGCAGCGAAGCGCGGTATTCAATTTCTTGTTTTTAGATAATATGTCAATAAAAGACAACTTAATAGTTGTCTGGTCTAAACTATAGTCCCATACCCAAATTTAGGGTTTATTGTTTTAGCATCTTTGAATGTAATTCACATTGCACATGGCCAACTATAAATGTACTAGAAACCACATGTTGAGTGTTCCCCAAAAGAATAGATAACAACTAATTCTCATATGCCACCACTTCTACACAACTTACCTTATGTCATTCTCCAATTAAATTTTATTTCTTGCTTTTATTCCAAAATGGAAATTTAGTGTACCTTATAATTATATGTTTTAATATTTTAGTTTTAATGAAATCTAAAACTCCTAGCACTTGCTAATTGATTTCTAATAAGATGATATCAAACAAACATGATGCAAAGTTCTACATCATTTTGGCCTGACCCGTTCTAGTCTAGCTAAAGTATTACATATGTTTTATAATTTATCCTTAAACATGTCTTTCTAAGTTAAAAAAAAAAAGAAAAAAGAAGAAGAATAGAATAAAAAAAATAAAATATTGAGTAAAAAACAATCAAAACTTACTACTCGTACTATACTATGTAAATAAAAAAACAACAACATTGGGATCGCAAAAATATGTTTGTGGCATATTATATTCATCTCCGATGAATTGGCATATTATATTGACCCACACCCAATCATGTTCCTCCACATCTTCAGATTGGATCTTACACATTTTGCCCTTTTCAGCTTTATGTTTCTATGGAAAAGCATATATCCCATTTGTATATACAACCAATCAAGTCTATCCAAGTCAAATACATCCCAAAAAAAACACTTCCATAATATAAAAAAAAGGGTTTAAATTTCTAAACCAATATCCAATAATCTACAATTCTACCTACAAACACAACATGAAAGCCCAAAATAAAAATTCATAGAAAAAATATAATTGATTATACTGCTGCCACTTCTTGTTGATGATCATCTTCATAATGAAGAAGCTTTGTCGATATTGATTTATATGATGACGATGACGACGTTGATGGTGATGCGATTAGATGATGGTGGTCTAACGGTGGTTGAACAAGTAACATTTCTTTTTGAAGATATGAGCAATATGTGTGGAAAGTTGTGGGGTTGACATTCAATTGAAATCCTAATCCAAATAAGAAATCCACTTCAAGAAAATTCATTTCTGTTGTGCTGATTCCTCCTACTTTGGCATAGTATGCATTATTATAGTACCTATAGAAACAATAATTTCACACATAAAGTAAGTTGTTAGTTGCAACTATTATAACCGTTGAACACTACTATTAAAATGCCATTTCATTCTATTTCTAACTTAAAGTTCAAATTTAATTCTAGATTCAATTTTATTTCATAAAAGGCAATTCAAACAAAGATTAACTATAACTACTACATACACATACGATTAATTCAATTTCGTATTCGTACTAAAACCACGAGTTTAAGCTCTCATATACGAAGTTACAACTCTTTATATACTAGATATACGTTAGAATCTCGAACCTAATTGATGGTATACACATCTACCACCTAAATGTCGAATTTTGTTATTTTACTTTATAAGAGCATTCACAGTGCCCAGGACTCATCCTTCAAGGACTAGTCCCTGTCAGCACCACATCAGCTCCACATCAGCCCAAGGACTAACCAAGGACCATCCCCAAAACACTCACAATGCCAGGACTAGTCTAGGACCCACCATTTATTTCACTTTACACTTCTATCTAACCAAAGAAAAAGAAAGAAAAAAAAAGAAAATCATGGACGAAACTCGTCCCTAGGGGGACGGATGAGTGAAGGATGCGTCACACCTAGTGGTGTGCACTCGTCCATGGCAGAAGGATGAGTGGAGGATGAGTCAAGGATGAGTGCAATGTGAATACTCTAAGCCATCAAATGTACCTAAGACTTTATTGAAATTCCATTATATATAATGTTTACAAATTACAATCACTAATTGAGGTACATCAATTTGATTTTAGGCATTCAAATTAGCTTTAGTTTCTTCAATGTATAAAAGACAACTCATCTTATCAATGATTATTATGCTGAAATTGACCATTCAGCTAAAAATATGGAGAGCCACTACAATTTATTCTCCATTTTACTACATAATAAGAATCTCCCATACCTTTTGAGTTATGCCTGGTGTGAATCATTACTTGTACTGTATATATACAAATTTTTCTAAATACTCTAAATAAATTTAAAATCATTTGTATCATATAATATGTATTATCTATAATTAAAATAGCGATTATATAATATGATACAACTTTTGGTGCATAATGCACAAGTCAACATAGTATGATCATTACTAATATCACACTCCAAAGTTTGATTGAAGTTGAAGCCAATTAATTATAAATTAACTTGAAAATAATATCTTCAATACCGTGTGTCTAACGTGTATGTTACGTGTACAAATATAATTGATTCATATTGAAAATAATGACACACTAAAGATATGATTTATATTTTTAAAATTTAATTATTGATGTACTTAACTAACTACTAATTCATCCTAGTTCACTTTAGATATTTTAATGAACATTATCTCTAAGATTTGAAGGTACATTAATTATGTGGTGGGTGCTAACTCTTTTCATGAGGTGGGGGACAAAAGATAAACAAGGTACAATTCTTAATGTGTTACGTACAACCATTTAATGCGTAATAATAGATTATATTTTTGAAGACTCATTAATTAGTTAAGTACACTGTCTTAACAAAAATTTAAATTACTTAAGCTTTTGTAAACATAATTTGGAATAAAATTAATACAAAACAGAGAAAACAGAGGTTTGAAGCAAAGAATTTTACTTTTGATTTTGTTTTCTTTTTTAATCTGTTTGGGATGCAATAATTATTAACTACTTTTGCAGTAGTTAAAACTGTAAACTCTACTGAATTACATGCCAATAATGTGATCCTGACAATTGTAAGGCAAAACTTTAAATGCATTTCGTATCAGGTATATTATTTTAATTATAAAAATCTGAACGACTCAGGACAGAATTTTAATGAATTGTGACGGAAAGACAGTTGCAGACAACCTTCTTTCCATCAGAACGAATGAGACAATTTTACAAGACACGACTGAATTATAAGAGAATAAGAACTTACAAATCATCCATGAACTTGGCAGCAATCATGACACTAGTGATCAACAAACGATGAACATTGAATGAATTAACCGAAAGAGCAGGTTGTTGTTGAGTAAACCGATCAAGATAAACGTATGCAACGACATAACACGATGGACTACAATTAGCATACTTGAAAATCCTCTCTAAGTAGCTTTGGATAGAAATAGTTGGTCTAGTTAGACCATGAAATGCCGAAATCTTCTGAGGGTGGAATCGAGGATTCAGATCGTTCGATTCCGCTACTCGTTGAAGAAGAGATGATAGAAATGTAATAAGATTGTTCATCACATTTGGGCATTCGAGGTCCGACATGATGAACAAGAGCAAAAAAAAAAAAACACTAAAGAGATGGCATAAGTTGTATTGTATTTTTGTTGTAAGCGAAGAATAAAGAGATGGGTGTTTTTTGGTATATAAACCAACGATAGGGTGGTCGTTATTTACAGGTTGGTGTAACGGAAGTTACTGTTTTACCCTTTTTGAGGATTTTGGATTGTGACCAGGCTGCCCCCCCATGTGACATTTAAGCTCTCTTTGATATTTTAATGGGAGGGAAAACATTTGGAACAAAAGTGTTAATTTTTTAGTTTTGCAAAAGTACTATGATTATTGGTTTTTCGTATTCTTTTATAAGTTTTGTCACTAGTTTTTTTTTTAATGACCAAAGAGAGTTAATTTAAATATGTGTTTAATAAAAGGATTTAGGTTGCTAAGCAACTAGAATTAAGTCAGTGGTTGTCATTTTTAGTTTGCAAGCAACCTTGCTTAATTGAAATTCGGCAATTCCCCCTAGATTCGTTAAGTATAAACAACTCTAATGTATTGTAAACTTTGTGTTAATTAAAAGATTACGGATTAAGCATATCGAATTAATCTTTCTAACCATGTAGGTTCCGTGTATTATTTCATTTTAGATTATGTGTTGCTATTGTTTCGTGTACATTAGAAGTTATGTTTGAACATCGAATCGCTAACATATGTGACCAGAAAAGTATTTCAAAATCTCATAGTTGTTACCAAATTATCATTGAAAAGTAAATTACGGTATATTACAATAGACCAAAAGAAAAAAAAAAAACCTAACGTTTTGGACTAAGAAACTAAAATATGAACCAGAAAACAACAATTTACTAGTATTAGCTAGCTTTTCATGTGAAACGAAGTTCAAAAAGGAAGGAAGAATATTAGTTGTATTATGTTGAAAAAATCTAAATTAATTTGGCATTGAAAATGGTTATGAAAATCACTAAAAGGTGATGTAAAATGATGCAAGTCAATTTATAATGCAAAATTAACAAACAAGAATATTGGAAAGGAAATGGAAATATTTGGTAAAAATAGAAAAAATTAACTAATTAGAAGATGATGGTTGCCAAAGTGTCATCATGTGGTTACATGTGGATTAGTGGTGGTGATTCTTGATTATGGGTCCCATTTAGGGAGGTTTTTGCATGTTATGTGATTCTTTTGTAAATAACCATGTAGCATCTTTTGCAAATACACCATCTATTAAAAGCGGTAAATGATAATTTCTTTTAATTTATTAGCCTAAAAATTCTTATAATTTATAAGATAGTGACATGTGAAATTCAATTAATAAAATTAGGAAAGAGATTAAGTGAAATCCACTTGTCACATTCATATGACTATAAGAAAATTTTTAGGCTAATATTTAAAAAGATTAATCATTTTTTAATAAAAACATAATTATTCCTCCCCAAAAAATAGTCTGATTAGTGATTAATTATACGTAATGTCTCTTAGTTAAAAAAAAACAAAAACAGAGACTATTCACGCATTTCTTTTGGTACTACACATGAGACTCGCGTCATACAATGATTATATTTTTGAAAAATATTACGTATTTATTTGTTTATTATTGTCATTAAGACATAATAACAATGATGTACAAATTTTGCTAACAAGATATTGATTGAGGACAGCCAAACTAAACGACCCAACCGGAATACTCGTATAAATTAACCAATGATCGGCCCGATCTAGCTTCAAAGGGATAAGCACGATACAAAATCCTTATATTTATAAAAAACTGTAACAAAGCTAATGTGGGTTGTCTAAAAGATGCCAAACATACAATTAGGTACAAAAATCCAAACCCCATGTTAAGTATTGCATAAAATAGTTTAGATAACCCATTGTCATTAGTATTTCATTTTAGAAACGTCATATCTTTACCAGTAAGATACATACCTGGCGGATGCAATCGAGATTTTCCCACAAGTTATAAGTTTGATTTTTTGGGATGACATGCTATGAGATTTTTCTTTACATATGTCACTCTGTGATGGTAAAGACTAGGTTAAGACAATTTAGTCTAATCTGAGTGATACTTACTATTGTAAGATAAGCTGTAGTGTAATTTGAAACACGTTTTTTCCAAAATATCATCCCAAAATGGCATTGTATACCGTATTATGATTATGGTCGTCAAAATGTGAGTCAATATCTAACCGAGTCCAACCATGATTGCTTCATGGCATGTAATTACTGAACTACGTAAGTCCTTTATCATGAGCCAGTGTGGGGTTAGTTCATTTGGTAGAAACTTTCATCTTTTGAAGTAAAGACCAAGATTCAATCTTTGACATAAAGTAAATTCGGATTATTTGGTGTAATAAGAGTATTATAACCTTTTCTTTTCAAAGAAAAATTTGTTTACAATCCTAGAAATTTAAATAGAAGTGTCAGTAATATACAATTACTCGTATTTGACATGTAGCCTAATGACAGGAAATCATTTTTCACTAATAGGGATTTTATCAATAATTTGTTGTCGGGTTTGATAAATTATTAGGTTTTCTTCAAAATGGAGTAACTTAGGTCGCCTAAAGACTATATATAATTGACCAGTTAAGTGGTATTAGTTAATGGATCACTCTAACGATTTTATTTGTTCGGCACTTAAAAAAATACATGTAGTACATTGAAATAAATGAGAACTACGGAGAGTGAAGTAGTGTTATTAAATACTCGTTGTAACTTTTCTAAAGTTAGATGTGGGACCATTAAAAATACCAGCGGCGAGAAAAATGCTAATTTCACTTGCTATAAAATGTAACTGAATTGATAGAACATTTTTTAACTGGTTTTTATTTGTAAGTATATACATTTTCAATAGGGGATGGTAATATAAGGCTGTTAGGTACCTAAGTTTAGGCGTAGAACACTCACATATTGGTTTTTAATCCATAAAATTCATGGGGGCCAAACATTTATTCATTAATCAAAAAATATTAAAAAATTTGTATGTGAGAGGTTCCACACCTAAGCTTAGGTGCCAGATAACCTTATATTCACTTTTTCATTTCAATAATGTAGAAATTACAACAACAAATTAATAATATAAGATAATGCAATGTCTATAAGTTTGTTTATGAAATAGTTATATATGAAAATTGTTGAACGGAGAATGGGAAATCATGATATCGTGTTGGAAAGAATAAATTGGAACCATAACACAAAAAGTATGATCATGTTTTTATGAAGATGAAAATAATGGGGGGGGTTTGACATTAAATGGGTCGACGACTTAATTTAACGGAACCAGAAATGAAAATTTTCATCAGCGATTGTGTTGGTTGGAACGGGCTAAACATCTTTTAGCCTCCTACTAACTCTGCCTTTGAATGTAAAAGAGAGTAGAAAAAAACTTATTTTTTATGCTGATGGAAAGGAGGAAACGACTGGTGGAAATGGTTTTGGTTGTCATTTTGGATCAAGTGATCGAAAGGTGTAAAGTGCAAAATATATAAGAATTAATTGTAATTAAGATTAACTTAGATAACTTAGTTAAATGTCATAACCAAAATTTCTTTGACAAAGAGAAAGGATAGATATAACATGGAAGAATTTTAATAAATTTAAGCAACCTCACTAGACACATGCATAAATAAAATATTGGTTGTTACCTTATCATTATTGACAACAACATGCATTAGAATCCGTATTTTAAATATTATTATTTTTGAATCTCTCTTATTCTAATAAATTATACCATATAACATGACATATCAAATATATAAATCGGTGTATGTATGTATGGGTGATGAGATGATGTTAAAAGAACTAATATAAACTTAGGGGTAGATTATGACATTATTCTTACTTCAGGATTAAGTGTTTATACAGGTTTGTACTTTTGGATACTTGAGAGAGTGAAGTTGAAGATGGACAGAAGATGAAGGAGGTCGGTGGCATTTAGGCTAAAGATTGGAGTATATAAGGAAGCTTATACCCGATTAGGGTTTGAACCCTCATAATTAACACATACACAATCGTATATTTTTCTCTCTTTGTTCTAGTGATATTCGTTTGTATTTTCTGGATTGATTCGTCTTAATCAATCCTGTTACTGATCATCTTGATCATATTCATCTTGTAATAACAATACTTAGTAAGTCGGTTATACAGCCGACTGATTAAATTCTTATCAATAATAATAATAATAATAATAATAATAATAATAATAATAATAATTAATAATAATAATAATAATAATAATAATGATAATAATAATAATTGTTCTTTGATTCGTTCATGGTATCAGAGCCAGGTTCCTCTGATTGGTGATATTCGATTAAGGTTCTGTTGGATTTAGGGCGTATTTCGATTTCGAAACCCTAGATCTAAGAAACCCTAATTTTTAGGGTTTTCTGGTTATCGATCTTGTTAATTTCGCTGCTTATTTTTTTTCAGATCCTGATTCTTCTTCTTGACTAAGTGAATCAAGAAGAGAACTAGGGTTCCTCTACCTTCTGCCGAAAGCACTGTATTGTTGATTTCTTCCCTTTATCTTTACTAATAAAATTTTTTATTAAATTTTTTTTTATTCTAATCTCACAAAACCAACTGTGTTATCTAATGTGGTTTTTTCGTTTGTATTTACAATTTATAAAAGTTGTACAAGTAATTAGCTCAAACTAAACAAACAATTACGGGCAGAGAACCCGATCAAATGTAGTATAGTAAGTGATAAGTACAGGATCGTTCGCAGGGACGCTTGCACTACCTAATCTAGTAAAATGTGTAATTATAGCGGTTGGGGGTTGTCACGATTTCCTATTAAACTAATTAAAAACTGAAAAAGTAAATAGAAGTCGCAACCGCTTATATAGCGAGAGGCTTAGTCTGAAAATAGTTTGAAAAAGCAAATAACAGTAATTAAATTAAAATACTTGTTTGGCATCTCAGATCTCATGATACGACCGGATATTACTCTACCTACTTGCTAGACTGTTGGAAACTTAATCACGGCTCAGATTCTCGTTAGATTCACTTTCCCTAAGTAACTAGTGTTGTCCATAAACTCACACTACTCTATAAACAAATTCTCGTTAGATTCATATTTTAAGCATTAATGACCTAAAGTTTGTGTTACTAATTCATCTTTAAGTTACCCGGCTCTTAAGCCATGACCAGATAATAATTTCCTCCGGTGACCACAGTGCACGTTTCCATGTCACTGGATCGCGTCTGACATTGTTAAGCATCATGTTCTATTCATCCTAATTACTATGGTTCTGGATCCCTCAGTTATAAGTGAATCACCCTTTACATCTAGTTAAAGACTGACTAGTGTTTTTCATCCTTATGTATTAATCCTAGTGTATGATTATAGACCGATCATCAGAATTAAACTAATACACTCAGATATAGAACCGATATTAATATGAAGAACTAGTAAAACATGGATCTACGATAAACAGTAAAACACACTCTAACAGATCTAACAAATAAAGTAAAATAAATAAACGTCTACATGATCACATCGATCCAAACAAGTATTCAGCCTACTAGCCTACCATTATTAAAGGAATAACAAAGTCTGAAAAGATGAAAGACATTGTTTAACAACTGAAAGTAAAATAAAAGAGTAGATCTAGGTTGAGGATGAAGATCGGAAGGTGTTAGAAGCTCCAAAACCTCCTTGGAATCTGCAAAGTCGACCTAGGGTTTGATGTCGGCGGCTAGGGCTGCTGAATCGGCTCTCTCATAGGGTTTTGAGGGCTGCTTCGGCTTAAATAGTGATTTGAGTCGGTTTGCTGAACTGGGCTTCCCAGCGGCGCTGGATGGGCTCCAGCGGCGGTGGCAAGGTGCCAGCGGCGCTGGCAGCTCCTGCAGCTTCTCGTTTCGCTTCGTTCGGCTCTCGAATCACCTCCTTGTGTCTTGTAACTTCATAGGCCTTCATATTGAGTCACTTGATGCCATTTACCCTCACTCGCATCTTTCGTGAACCTGCGTAAACATGGAATTCATTAAGTATCGATAGTTCCGGAATACTAACTCATTTAGACATTGAAATGAAGCCTTTCGATAGGGGTTTTTATCACAAAAAGAACGCTCATCATATACCCCCACACTTAAGTCTTTGCTTGTCCTCAAGCAAATAGTACAAGAAAATAAATCAATGATGAGCGGACAACTTAAGTGTTCAAGTTATTCTACTTTTTTAAAACATTTGAAAGATTAGTCATGCAAAATGATTTGAGAAAGCTTTAGACAAAATCAGTAAGCTATAGCTAGAGGTAAAGATAATCAGTCAATCAAAACCAAAAGTCAACCTTATATTCGTGTTAATACCTCTAAAACCGTTCTATAATTCCACATGTCCTACAACTCAATCTTACTTCCTTTTGCTGACTAGTTATGCACTTAATTAAAGTTTGTATAGCAATCAGATCTACTAGCTACTAGCAAGGCATTTATATTTCATCGTTTGTGTACTTGTGAGTCACTACTTAGACATACTCTCACACTACAGTCATGCTCACTAGCTAAACACTAAAGCAGTTATATGATATTATCATCTTTAATAGTTGAGACAGCGGTGACAGGTCGGTGGTTCCCCACGCACAGAGCGACATAACTCAACTAATGGTTAGAGTTTATACCTTACATCAAGAAAGCGATGACAGGTCGGTGGTTCCCCACGCACAAAGCGACATAACTTGATGCGTATAGATTTTACTCGTTATTAGTTCTTTGAACTATTTTTAAGTAATCTACTGATTGCCTTTCTTAAGATTACTACATTATTTATGCAATAGACATTATCAGAGACCGCAGATGACTCATACACTTACTCCGCATGCAACTAGTTTACAATCAGTAGTGTAAGAATTAAGGCGAACCATACGTCTAAACTAGTTCCTACACAAGCACGTATAGTTAAGTCCAATTAATACACCTATACTAATAACTAGATAGCTCTAATTGCTAGGCATATTAAAGTCCGGTTAAGTGTGCTATGGCAAACATAATCGCATACAGTTTCAGTCTAAGCTCTAATTGTAACATCCCGAACTTTTTAATTAATGGTTGACTTGAGTCGTTAAGTCAACACTACGTGTCCGTTAAGTCTCTAGGAGATTTAATGCTTAGATGTGTTTAATGTGCTATACGTGTGAGGCTTAAATGCCTTAATGATTGATGTACTAATGTGTTTAAGGTATATTTATATGCCTTTAGAGGTGCTTGAAGTGTTTAATGTGTTGTAAGTATTCCCTATAGGTGTTTTGAGCTAAATATGAGTCGTTTGGAAGCTTAGGGACTAGTTTTGACATAGGGTTGAACTAAAAAACGGGTTAAGGGTCTAATAACCTGTCATTAGACTCATAATACATAGAATATACATTCCCTTTGAAGCCCTAGCCGTCCCCTTGGTTCCATAGCATTCTATTGTTCGATTTCATCATCGTTTGGTTGATTCGGGAGCGTTTTGATCAAGTTTTCACATCGTTTTTGTAATCTCCAGGTAGTAAAGGTATAACAACATTGATTTTATATCATTTCAATCATATAATCAGATCCATAACTGGTCTAGGTCATTAGAGGATTAATTGATGTCAAAAAACGTATGTTTTAATCGATTCGGTAACCTAAAACGTTTGTTATTGTGATGCAAATCAAGTAGGGGTTAATCAATGATTTCATTGCATCATTATGGTCTTAAAATGATGAATTTTGAGGTACAAAAGTCGTTCATAAGGTTTGGGGTCGTTTGGGGTGTGTTTGGTTAAGTTTTGAAGGTTAAACAATGAGGTTTGTGCAGAATCGGGGCTAGTTGCGGCGCAACTCCTTAGTTGAGGCGCAACAAAAATGCAGTGACTTAAGTTGCGACGCAATAGCGACAAAATTTTCAAAAGGCCATAACTTTTGAACCGTAACTCCATTTTTGACAAATAAGCTATCCACGGAATCGTGAGAGAGTCTACTTTCTAATGGTAATGCTTTTAAAATATGATTATGATGTCAAGTTTTAAGAAAGGTTAATTTAGTGAGTGAATGCCGAGTTCCATCGAGTTATGTAAGCTCTAAAGTATTAATCGAATGTCCGATGCATCAAGCCTTGTCATGGGTCATGTTTATAGATATTTAGGCTTGATTCATGAATATAAGTAAGTGGGTACTTGTTTAGCTCATTATGGTCGTTCAATGCTTATAGGTAGTCGGGAATACTTGCAAAGCTTGGTAACTTACGTTATCATTTGTTGTACGCTTCTACGAGGTAAGATACACTACTTTAACACGCCGAGGGTTCAACAAAAACATGGTTTTCATATAATAACTTCCCAAATGATATCTTGATTGCTTATGGGTATTCGGGGTTACATGGGAGGTGATATGGGCTATGTAAATGACTATTGAGGCCTGAAATGCAGTCCCTATGATATGAAATGTAATGATATGCTATGAAATGTTATGCAATGATATGAGATGTAATGATATGCTATGAAATGCTATGTAATGTCTTGAGATGCATTGAAATGTGATGATATGTGAAATGTGCATGATTGTATGGCTTGTTAATCTAGTCCACTAGACTTATTAAGTTGCCATGACACGTGCACGTTTAAGGGCCCAAATGTTAAGATGTATATGTGATAATGTTTAGGTAATATGAACACCTAAACTATATGAGATGTGAAATCGAGCTCGTAATTTTAGATGAAAGTGTTAAGCTTAACCCGTACTTGCCCTTGCCCGGCGGGTGCGTAGATGTGGTTGCTTGGGTTGCTCCTTGCAACATGGTCAAAGATGTGAAGAGTAATACGGGAAGTCTGACCCCACCACTTGTCTTGAACATACGGATTACTCCGGGATTGGCTTGCCATTCCTTAACGACATTGATGTACAGCCGTAAGGTTTGTCCATCTAGTCGGGTGTGACTTATGTCACCCCTACAAAGATGTATATGTTATATGAGATGCGTGACTTATGTCACATACAAAGATGTATATGTTATATGAGATGCGTGACTTATGTCACAAATACAAAGATGTTAGATGTTATATGTGAAGATGCAAAAGATGACTAGGCACATTTAGGATGACCCATCCTATATGAAGATGTTTGATGTGATGCTTTGTTATGTGAGATGTAATGTATGATGTGATTTGTGCCTTAACGATTCAAATAACTTTTCCATAATGTTTAAATGGACAAATGTTTTATTAATGATGTGTTATCTTACTTAGCTAATTCGTTAGCTAACACTTGTTCTTTTTAAACGTGTTGTGCCCTCAGGTCCAACATTAGAGAGCAGGTAGAGGTGAGAAGTGCGAGGTTTGGATAGATTGCAATGAGGATGGCTATAGTTACCCATAGTGGCTGCTCGCTTTAGATGATTGCTTTATGATTAGACATTTATGATTTGCATTTACTATGTTGTCGGTTGTTTAATGTTGGGAAACCGATGGGTTTCCATTTGAACTTGTTTTGATGATATAGCTAGTAACACCAGTTAATAAATGAACCAAACAGATTTTGTTGGTTTGGTCTTTTAAAGTTTACTTCCGCTTTCTTTGACGCCGTTAGGAGAAAATTTTTGGAAATCCATATTTTTAAACGACGGGTGTTACACTAATCCATTTGGAAAAATGAACAGCCACAAATCTATAGTTAAACTAACAGTTCTAACTAACCGTTCATCTACCAAAGTTAATATTGCTTAGTTATCGTCATCTTTTGTCTAATTGCAAAGCTTATATTCTCAAAATGTTTTTCAGACACAAGAAAAAATTTAATTTTGCATGAATTAAGTAGTAGAAAACTTATGATTATTCAAACAATTAAACCACGGGTTTTTCCTATTCCATCCCCCCACACTTAAATTGTACAACGTCCTCGTTGTACTAAACATGACATAATATAAAGGGTAATAGGAAAAACACGATAAGATAAAGGATTAATGAAACTTACCGGGCTTAAATTGCATGAATTGTTGTTGAAGATGGCATATGTGGAGCGACTTGAACGTTGTTGAACTTCAAAGACTTGAGTTGGCTCCATTTGATGGCGATCCATTGATGATTCTCCATCTCCTTTTCTTTTTGGTATTTTCTGATTTTTTGATTTTTTTGGATTTTTGGGTTTTTCTGATTTTTTTTTTGGATTTTTCGCGATCTGGTGTGCTGGCTGGAACTGGGAGCGGCGCTGGCTAAGCGTGAGCGGCACTGGACTAATGTTATACCTTTGAGGAAATGTAAGCATTGATCCAAAGAAGAAGATCATAGATGAACCGGTCGAGATTCTTGGCCGAAAACAAAAGAGACTACGAAAGAAGAACATTGATCTTGTACTAGTGAAATGGAAGCATACTCGTGGAGAGAGCTTAACTTGGGAAACCGAGTCGGTGATGCGGGAGAACTATCCTCACCTATTTGATGCTGAAGTGATTCCGAGGACGGAATCCTCTTAAGGGGGAGGTAATTGTAACATCCCGAACTTTTAATTAACGGTTGACTTGTGTCGTTAAGTCAACACCTTGTGTCCATTAAGTCTCTAGGAAATTTAATGACTATATGTGTTTAATGTGTTATATGTGTAAGGCTTTAATGCCTTAATGATTGAGGTGCTAATGTGTTTAAGGTATATTTATATGCCTTTAGAGGTGGTTGAAGTGTTTAATGTGTTGTAAGTATTTCCAATAGGTGATTTTAGCCTAATATGAGCCATAAGGAAGTCTAGGGACTAGTTTTGACATATGTGAAAACTCAAAAACGGGATTAGGGTCTAGGAGCAGGTCATTAGCTTCTAATTACTCAGATTATCCTTTTCTCTTTGAACCCTAACCGTCCCCCTCCTCTCCATACGATTCCTTTGCAAAATCCTTCAAAACGTGTGATTTCGGGTGTGTTTGAGCAAGCCTTTTGCATCCTCCTTGTAATCTCCAGGTGTTAGAGGTATTATAACATTGATTTTATGTCTCTTTAATCATATTATTTATTTGATTTCTGGTATAGGTTATAAGAGGATTGATTGATGTCAAAAACGTGTGTTTTAATGGATTTGGTGACCTAAAACGGTTGTTATTGTATTGCAAATCAATTGGATGTTAAGGGTTGTTTTCATGGCATCATAAGAGTCCTAAAACAATGAATTTTGAGGGTTAAAAGTCGTTCATGGTGTTTGGGATAGTTTGCAATTCGTTTAGAAAGAGTTTGGAGTGCTAAACAAAAGAAGTGTTCTGGTCGCACAGGATATGAGACTCATACAGGGGTATGAGACTCATATATCGATTGTGTCGATTTTTGTTTTCCCACTGTTCGTTAATATGAGACTCATAAAGGGGTATGAGACTCATATATTGTTCATGGTTAACTTATGTTTTTCCTTTTGAAAATATGAGACTCATAAACTGGTATGGGTCGATTTCTACTCCTCACTGTTTGCTAATATGCGACTCATGGCTTTTACATGAGACTCATAAAGTGTCTTTCAGACTTTTAAGGTTTAAAGCAAATGTTTAAGTGTCATATAAGTATCCATATCACATGTATAGGTTCTATAAATTAATTAGGCCTCGTTTATGTTAGATTATTGGTTCTATACTCGTTATAGGTAGTCAGGAATACTTGCAAAGCTCGGTAACTTATGTTATCATTTTTTGTGCGATTCACACGAGGTAAGATACACAACTTTGTCACGCTGAGGGTTCAACAAAACATAGTTTTCATATAATAACTTCCTGATGTGTCTCAATATATACATATTTCCCACATCTTATTTGGACGTTTTATACACGATTGATAGCCGTTTATGCATGTTTTGTGGTGCGTTATGGTATTTGCTAGTGGTTTCAGGTCTACAGCAGGTACATCGCTCATAAATGGTAGAAAATAGCTCAGAAATGGTCCATATGCACTAACGGATGAAGAATGAAGCTGAAATCACCAAAATCTGGCAATCCTCGCGGCGCGACCAGCATGGATCGCGACGCGACCCTTCATAAAATCGCCTTTGCGACGCGACTCTGGTATCTCGTGACGCGACAAAAAGTTCTGGATTGAAGTGCTCCAGTTTTGGCATACCTCGCGGCGCGATAGTGGGGGCTCGCGGCGCGATGCAGCGCTGGTCTGACAGTTTTCTCTCTCCTGGGGTATAAATACCAACCCCCACTTAACCCTAAACCTAATCTTGGACACTCTAGCCTCCATACTTTCTCTCCAGCCGATTTTGAAGGGATTTTCAAGGGTTTTTCATCATCCAAACTATTTTGAAGAATTGAAGATTAATTTTGGCTATTGTTACTTATTGTAGCTCGGTTGTAACCTCGATTTGGATTATTACTTCATATTTGGTACATTATGTTCTCCTTCTTATTTGAATCTTTAGCTATTTTCATTATGAGTAGCTAAATCTTTACACATCTATGAAGATGAAGTGAAACAATTAGTTATGGTTGCATAATATTTTGAGTTCAAGTTGGTTTTACTTAACATTTTGTCAAGATCTTAATGAAGTGATTTCTTCTACTTAAACTTGTGTTCTTGGTGATATTTGTGTTCTTCGATAGTGGTACTAGTTGAATGCAAGTATTATTTTAGTTATTTGTTTATGAATAACTCTTGCTAGGTCATGGTATGATAGTAAAGAATACAAGTCTAATAGAGATTACTTTGTTAAGTGGATTTAACGGATGGTGGTACCACGTTTCTTTCACAAAGATAAAATTGTTACTAAAATAATCAAACAAACTAGTTAGTTCAAGGAATTGTAATAGGGTTGGTGGTACCACTTGTTGCAAGAAATTGAATTGGTTAGGTGATTTAGTCGATTTTACAAACTAGGTGCACCCGTTTGTGTTTTTGTCTTATCACGATTATTATCACCAACATTAAAGAATTTTGAGCTTAACCCATATGCAACCTAGACTTTTTGTGTAGCGGATTCGACATAGATGGCTTTTTAATTATTTGTTTACAACTCAAACTCTTTTCGCGTGCTCTCGATTAATACCGGTTGAGTACTTTATTTTACTTGTTGATTACATAGTCTTCAGAAACGCAAAGTGATAATTCGGTCACACCAAACTTTTTACTTGTTTCACATTTTTACAACCTTTAGTACAACAATCAGTCCTTGTGTTCGATCCTGGTCTTGCCAGTTAGCTATATTACATACGAACGGGTACACTGCCCGTAAGTGTGTTGTAGTCAGTTAGCGGTAGATCTTGTTATAAATTTTAAAACTAGATTTCACACATCAAGTTTTTGGCGCCGCTGCCGGGGATTGATTTTTAAGTACTTTTGGTTGAGATTCTGTGAATCGATCCTTTTTCGTGCTTTGCACGGAGAAGTTACTTGCTTTATTTCATTTTATTTTGCTTTAACTGTACCCCAAGTGCTATTAAGGTTTTTGTTTGTTGTGTTGTGTTCGCAGAATAATTCCAGGTAGTGGATGAACACTCGAACTTTTGGGAGACCATTAGTGAAGGCCACATTCAATCCCGAAAAACTCAAAAAGCGCACCAAAACACAAACATCACAACCATCAACATCCGACCCATTTTTCATAGACACCACTCCTAGACCCAAATCCGACCACATACTTCACGAGACTTATTATGAGTCGGGAAGTAACGAGTGGGGTTACCATTCCGAAAAAGAAGAACCACTTTCCGATAAAACACCTACTCTACCCGAATCACCGAAAACAACGGTCAACATGGCCGGTCAACAAAACCCTCCCGATCTTTTCAACATGAAGATCGAGGACCTTCCTCGAACTATACCAACATCTCGCCAATCGGCCATTCGTGCACCCGAAATTGACACTTTCACGGTGAAAGGCAACCATTTTTAAATGGTTAAGGATTTATGCTTTGACGGAAGGCGTAAAAGGGACCCTCATGAGCATCTTGACAAGTTTGAGATGATTTGCAACTTATTCAACTATGGGGAAAATCAAGGTGAAAACGTCAAGATGAAGCTTTTTCCTATGTCTCTCACGGGAGAGGCTCACAAATGGTTGAAAGGTTTGGCACCGGATAGCTTGACTACTTGGGGTGCGGTTAGAGAAGCTTTGATTGAGAGATTCTTTCTGGCTAATCAGGAAAGGGAGCTTATACTTGTAATTCGATCTTTTAGGCAAGACGAGGATGAGTCTATTGTTGAAGCTTGGTTAAGAATGAAAGATCTCTTGTGAGAATGTCCCGGGCATGGGGTGAGTGACACCGAGATTGTGGGGATATTCATGGATGGGATGAATAGGGAGAGTTATGAGAAAATGGTGATGACGTGTGGGGGTAGTATTAGTTACAAGACCTCAAGTGAGCTTTGGAAAATGTTTGAGGATATGGCAAAGGCTCAAGTTTCTAGGACTTCAAATAGAGATAGGAGGTCACGTAAGGTAGTGGCTAGGGTTGATGAGGGTGAAACATCCGAAGTAATTTCTGAAATTCGGGCACTTTCAAACCGAATGGATGAAAGGTTCTCTATGGTGGAGAACAATTTTGGTGGACTTGAGCGAGATGTGAAGATTATGGCCGGGGGATGTACTCATTGTGGAGGTCCACATCATCCCGATGAGTGTGATTCGATAGCTCAAGAAGATGTGAATTTTGTTCAAAATCAACGCCAAGGCCAATACCTACCTCTCTTTCAATGGGATGGCAATTACCAAGGCCGATATCAAGGTAACTCTTCTAACTCTTTTAATTCTTATTCTAACAATCGTGGTGGTAATTTTCAAGGTAGGTGGCAAAAAGAGGATAATAATGGAGCACCTCAACAACAACAACCACCATCACCTCCTAGGAAGGAAGAAAATCAAGATGAAGGTTCACCTCTCATGGCCATGATGGCCAAGTTTCTCGATAAACAAGACAAGAGGGAGGAGGCTCAAGAGAAGCGAAATGCTTCAATGGATAATTACTCCAAGATTTTGAATGACAAGATTGGAGGGTTGCATGACAAGATAGACATTAGCAACCGCAACAACCATGCTTTGATCTCCAATTGGAAAAGAGGATTGATAGAATGGGAAACCAAGAAAGGCAACCGGGTACTCTTCCGAGCAATACCCAACAAAACCCGAATCAAGGCCAAAGAGGATCATGGAAAAATGGGGATGACAAGTACAAAACACCCAAACACCGGAATGAAACCGTTAATGCCATAACCACACAGTCCGGGAAGGTAATTACTCCTCCTATTGATAATTCTTGTATTTCTAATGTTTCTCCTCGAGTTGGGCAGTTTGAAGAAGATGTTGATGAAGAGGTAGAGATGGAGTCACCGCCGGTGGTGACTACTCCGGTTCCTAAAGCCACACCAATCAAGGAACCCGAAGTGAAGCCGTACAAGCCCAAGATTCCTTTTCCTCAACGCTTGAGGAAGGAAAAGATTCAAGAACAATACCACAAGTTCTTTGACATGATCAAGACGGTGACCATCAATGTGCCGTTAGTTGATCTCATTTCGGGCATGCCTAACTATGCCAAGTTCATCAAAGAACTTGTGACGGACAAAAAGAAGCTTGATGAAGCAAAGGCAACTTTCCTCAATGAAGAATGCTCGGCGGTCATCCGAAACAAGCTTCCACCTAAGCTTTCGGATCCAGGGAGTTTTCTTATCACTTGTACTTTTAGTAGTAAATTGTCTTATAAGGCGTTGGCCGACCTTGGGGCAAGCATCAACTTGATGCCATATTCAGTTTTTAGAAAGCTTTCTTTGGGGAAATTGAAGCCCACTAAAATGAGCATCCGCCTTGCGGATCATTCTTTTCAATACCCATTGGGGGTGGCCGAAAACTTGCTAGTGCAAGTAGGCAAATTTGTGTTCCCAGTCGATTTTGTTATTTTGGAGATGGAAGAGGACACAAAGGTGCCTCTCATTTTGGGCCGACCATTCCTATATACCGCGGATGCTATCATTCGGGTAAAGGACAAGGAAATTTCCTTGGGTGTCGGGGAAGACCGGATTGTGTTTAAAATTGAAAAAGCTTTGCAACATTCTTATTCTTCCGATGACACTTGTTTTAAGATTGATGTTATAGATAATGCGGTTGAATTGGAGATGTTGGAGCTTATTGGAATTGATGGTGAAGACAATGATGATAGCTTGGCTAGCATTGGAGAGGGAGATGTCACTAGTGACCAAGTCGAAGAGATTGAAGAGATTATGGCACTAAGCATGCATGACACTCCATTGGAGGAAGAAGGGTTTGAAGAAATTGAAAGAATTCCAAGTAACAAGCTGCCCACTTCCATTGATAATCCTCCTACGGATTTAGAGCTCAAGCCATTACCCGATCACTTGGAATATGCATTTCTGGAAGGTACATATTTCTTCCCGTTGTTATCTCCTCATCACTTTCGGGTGAGGAGAAGGCTAAACTCATGTCCATTCTAAAGGCCCATAAAAAGGCCTTTGCATGGAAGACATCCAATATACCCGGAATAAGCCCCGATTTTTGCAAACATAAAATCAATCTAATTGAAAATGTAAAACCGGTGATTCAAAGGCAAAGAAGGCTTAATCCTAACATGAAAGATGTTGTAAAAAAGGAAATTGTTAAGTTACTTGATGCGGGTATTATCTTTCCACTATCGGATAGTCTATGGGTTAGCCCGGTACATTGTGTACCAAAGAAGGGGGGGATGACCGTTGTAACAAATGAGAAAAATGAATTGGTCCCAACTAGAACGGTCACCGGTTGGAGAGTTTGTATTGATTACCGTAAGTTGAATGAGGCCACCAAAAAGGACCATTTCCCTTTACCCTTCATGGACCAAATGCTTGAAAGATTGGCGGGTAATGAATTCTTTTGTTTTCTAGATGGTTTTTTCGGGTACTTCCAAATACCCATTGATCCTAATGATCAAGAGAAAACAACTTTTACTTGCCCTTTTGGAACATATGCTTATAGCCGCATGCCTTTTGGTTTATGTAATGCACCGGGCACTTTTCACCGATCATTCGGCATTGAAGTACTTGTTCTCGAAACAAGATGCTAAACCCCGCTAGCTTCGTTGGGTCTTGCTTTTGCAAGAGTTTGATATTGAAATCAAAGACAAAAGTGGGGCTGAAAATGTCGCCGCCGACCACTTGAGTAGGCTCGAAAACCCTCACCTTGAGGAGTTGAAAGAGCATGAGATTAATGATTCCTTTCCCGATGAGTTTTTGATGCAGGTGGAGGATGAAGAAGCACCGTGGTACGCCGATATTGCTAACTATTTGTGAGCAGGAATTTTGCCTAAGGGGTGGACTTCGCAACAAAGAAAGAAATTTTCTCCGAAATCAAACACTATTTTTGGGAAGAGCCGTATTTGTTCAAGGTGTGTGCGGATGAGATGATTAGAAGGTGTATTTGGGGTGGTGAGACTAGAAAAGTTTTGGATGAATGCCACTATGGACCCACCGGTGGGCATTATGGGCCATCGGTGACGGGAAAGAAAGTGTTTGATGCGGGATTCTATTGGCCTACAATCTTCAAGGAAGCTCAAACCCTAGTTGAGACATGTGATGCGTGTCAAAGACAAGGAACCATAACCAAAAGGGATGAGATGCCTCAACAATCCATCCAAGTTTGTGAAGTCTTTGATGTGTGGGGAATTGACTTCATGGGTCCTTTCCCACCATCAAACAAATGTCTCTATATCTTGGTTGCGGTTGATTATGTCTCCAAGTGGGCTGAAGCAAAAGCCTTGCCAACCAATGATGGCAAGGTGGTGATCGATTTCTTAAAGGCTTTGTTTAGCCGATTTGGCATGCCAAGGGCTTTGATTAGTGACCGTGGCACACATTTCGCCAACCATCAATTGGCAAAGGTTTTAAAGAGATATGGGGTCACTCATCGTTTCTCAACTTCTTATCACCCACAAACTAGTGGGCAAGTTAAGAGCACCAACCGAGCTTTGAAGAGGATATTGGAGAAGACCATTGATGGGAACCCTAAATCATGGTCCAAGAAGTTAGACGATGCCCTATGGGCGTTCCGAACCGCTTTCAAGACTCCCATTGGCACTACTCCATATCGACTTCTCTATGGCAAGACTTGCCATTTGCCGGTGGAGATTGAGCACAAGGCATATTGGGCCTTAAAACATTGCAACCTGGACTTGATTGAAGCCGGTGAAACGAGAATGTTGCAACTCCATGAGCTTGATGAGCTTAGACATGGTGCATACGACAATTCGTTGTTGTACAAAGAAAGAACAAAGGTTTGGCACGACAAAAAGCTCAAGAGAAAAGACTTCAAAGTAGGAGATAAGGTGTTGTTGTTTCTCTCCAAGTTCAAAATCCACCAACCAAAGCTCACATCGAGGTGGAATGGACCGTTTGTCATCAAGCATGTATATCCTTCGGGATATGTTGAGTTGTTTAGAGAGGATGGAAGCTCGTTCATTGTAAATGGACATCGGTTAAAGCTCTACCATGAAGAAGAAGTTGGGGAGGGAGCCTTGGTCGAGAAGCTCCAGCTTTTTGCTTGAAAAACGAGGTTTGATCGAGTCAAGCTAATGACTCGTAAATAAATAAAGCGCTTCTCGGGAGGCAACCTGTGTGTTTTTATCATTTTTAGTTGTTTTCAGTAGTTTTGTTATGTTTTTATGTTTTTCGTTGAGATTCACAGGTGAGAAATGATGCGGGGTGAACCGGTATGCGCAAACGTGTGTTAAAAAGCCTAAAATTCTGAAAAACTGGAGAATATCGCGGCGCGAGTGACCCTCTCGCGGCGCGAGATTGGATGGATTTGTAGCAATTTTGGACAGAAGATTTTCTCGCGGCGCGACCCAGGTATCTCGCGACGCGAATGGCATTTTCAACGTGATCGCGCCGCGACCCAGGTATCTCGCGACGCGATATGGCGCAGCCAGGTAAGTGTTCTTTTTCTTTTAATATTAAAATCAAAAATAGAATGAAAAGGCACTTAAAGGCACGCAGCCACCAATCTATCTCATTCTCTTCTCTTTTTCCTTTCTTACTTTCTCTCAACACACACACACACACACTCTTAGATTTGTGGTTTTGCATTCTTCTTCTTCCTCTCATTCTTTTCTCCTCCATACCATCATCATCACCATGTCAAGAGGGGTATGTGATTCTCAACTCTTTTCTTTTCCATTTATTTCAATTTAATTAGGATTTATTTATTTTCTTTAATTTTCTTTAAATTAATGTGTGTTAATTACTTAGATAAGTTAGTATTGTTGTTTATTGTACTTAGAGGTGATTAATTTTGCAAGAATCTTGGAAAAACCTAATTAGGGTTCATAGTTTTTAATTTGGGGCTTTTTAAGATTTAACCATCCTTGATTCTTTTTATTTCAAATTAGTTAAAGCATTGTTAATTACTTACAAAACCCATCCAGAAAAACCAAAAAAGAAAAAAAAACTGGAAATTGCAGAATCGCGGCGCGAGTGGGGCACCTCGCGGCGCGAGATTTTGATCTGTTTACCCACTTGTGCCGTTGTTTTGTCCTAGCCTTTCGTGATTGCTTACATTTGCTTCTTCTTACTTACTTGGCATCGTTTGGTTTGTTTTTATAGATGTGAGTCCCTGAATACGATGGTTAACCCTGAAAGTGTAAAATACAACAAGTCTAATAATCACTAGAATGGACTAGTATTACTTAAATATAAATGCAAGTATATAAATAAAGTAATACACGACTTAAAGCAATAAACAAGTAAAGTGGAACATTATGTATTTTTTCAAGGTGTATTTTATTTATGATGTTAAAAAAAATACAAGGTTGTGCGGAATCAAGATAATACAAATAAGTATGTATCCTAACAACCTATGAATTACAAATGATCTATATTTGTCAAATAACTCTTTTGGATCGAGATACTTAAAGTTGTGAAGTATCCCTGTTTAAGATCGAGAGTATTTAGACAAATTCACTCTAATGCTAAATGTATGCTTTAAAGTAATTTTCTCAAGGAAATGACTTTGTATTTATAGGCAACAAAATTCACCAGTGAATTTTGTGCCGTACAAATATGGTTGCATGCATTTAATGAACCGACAAGAACATTAAATGCATTGGTTAAGGTACAAGGATAAAGTCACATCAAGTATGTCTTTATTCTTTTAACCAACCACCTTTACACACGTATAAACTTTGGAAAAGAACAAGTGGAATGTCCTTTGGAAAGTGTGTAAAGGCAAAAGTCAATTACTCGATATCAGTGTTCAGACTTGTAAGGTCTAGAACACTGATAATCCTCCAGTGTACAGATCTGGTAAGACTTCCAGTAGACTCCGCCATTTTTCAGTCTTCTTTATTCTGACTTCAGTCTTTGACTTCAGTGAGAACGTCTTCAGTAGAGTAGATCTGGACTGGGGTGAAGTCCAGTGAGCTAATATGGAGAATACTCCAGATTTCCTATACAAGTATTTGCTCACTGGTCTTCCATTATTTCTGAACAAATCTTCAGAGGGACTCCAGATTCCAAGTCTGGAGTAGGTCCAATAGAACAAGTTTCTAGACAGATCTTCAGTAAGGCTCCAGTAGTCGAGTCTGGAGCGAGTCCAGTAAATCTGGACCAAACAAATTCCCCCTATTTGTTTAGAAATAATGCAAGTGTTTTCAAGCTTAAATCTATACAACTTTGTATGCTTGAAAAACACAAGTTTTGATTTTAGTCTAAAAAATCTAAGTTACTGGAAAACACTTTATAGATCATGAGTGTTTTCAGTTTCATCTTTTAAGTTCTAACTTAGACTAAATCTGATCATTTACTTTTAAGAATCAAAAATTGCAACTAATATTACATACATCAACTGATAAATAGTTACAATTTTCATCAAACAATAAATTACAATGAGTAAATGATATAAGAGTCAGGCCCTTCTCTTCGATGTCTGTCCTGGAGCATCTTCAGAAGCCTTTCTGTTTGGTGATGGAGAAGATGGTATTGATTCTGGCGATTTCATGCCTATTGCAACTTCCATCTGTTGCTTTCTTCTCCATACCTTCTCAACCCTCTTCAGAAATGCTTTAACATCAGTCGACACATTTGTCTTCCCCCTGAATGTTAAGGCAATCTCCTTCAGTTCACTCCATCCAAATGCTTGGACTGAAGTACTCTTTCTTTCATCAGTAAAGTTACCTTCCCTGGTCAACTTTACTTCAAACTTTGACATACCTTCATGATTATCAGCAAGCTTAATCTCTGCACCAGTGATCCTTCTAGCATCAGCCCTGAAATTCAACATTTCATTATACTTGTCTTTCAATTTGGCTGTCTGGATCATTGCTTCAGTTTCCTTTGACACTCTCTTTTGTTCTACAGCAGACTGGAGTTGTTGACGACTGATTTTCAGAGAAGTGTCCAGGGGAATGAATCTGCTTACATCAGCATCTTTAATTGCTTTGATCTGTTTGGCAGTCAGTTTTGGTAAGCCAGTCACTTTCTTTCTGTACTCAAACTCCAGAGCACCAACATTTTTCCTTATCTTCTTCTGGAGGTTCACCAGTTCCTCCTTTCTTTGCCTGATAAGTTCTGGTACACTTACACCATAAATTATTGAATCATAAATCTGTTCTTCTTCGGCGTAAAAGGAGCGTACATGAACATCATTCAATGCATTCAGACATTGATGAACTCTGGGATCTTCCTTCATCTTTTTGTAAATATCAATGTTTATGCCTAACCTGCCAGCATTATAAGAGTCCAGAGTCCCCATAGTTGCCATCTCCCTTTGATGGGCCAGAAGTTCATCTTTTTGATTTCTCTTGAAGATTTCAATCATTATGCATTCTTGTTCAAGCTTTTTAGAGGTTTCATCATCAGCAGTGGGATACTCTGATGATTCTTCAGCAGTTTGCTCTTCTTCTCCAGATACCATTTGTTGTTTTCCTTTAACAGACTTCAGAGTAGTTGGCATATCTGGGAAAGATTCAAACTGGGGCTCACTGGCTTCAGTACCAGCAGCCTCTTCAGTCAGCATAGTGGCTTCAGTGCCAAATGCTCTTTGTGCTAATCATGCACTGGCATCAGTACCAGTCACTTGTTTTTCTTGCACAATGCTTTCAGTAGCAAAGGCCCTTTCAACAGCACTGGCAACAACATCCTTCTTCTTTCTAATCAACCCTTCTTGGTCACCAGACGACTTTTCCCCCTTGGAATGATCACCAGTTCTGGACTTGAGATCATTCCATAATTGTTCTAGCATATGTCTGTCCAGTGCACCAAAGGTTCTTCCAGCCACTGGAGTTGTATCAGTCACAATTTTCTTAAGTGCCTGCACTTCCTTTTTAACAGTTTCAACTTCTTTAGGCAAGTGCTTTGGCAATTTTTCTTCCATCAACTTCTCCACTTGGGGTAACAGCCCATCTTGAATAGTTCGAAGAACAGTCTCAGAAATTTCTTCAGATAATTCTTTCAGCATACTGATTCTGAACTTCTTTGTACATTCATCACTAATTGTGCTAACAACATCAGCCTGATCAAGTGTGGGCCTGCTCTCCAGAGAACTAACCCTAGTAACCAACTTCTGAACCTCTTCTTTCAGACCTGCCAGTGGTTGAACAAGTTCACCAGTCACTGCAGTCTGAACCGAACTAACCAGCCTTGTCTCTAATCCCTGGACTGCCACATTGAAATTTTCAGTATTGTTGTTTGTGGCCAGTACCAGTTCATCAAGCTTCTCAAAAACAAGCTTCTCATTTCCAGCAAACACATTCATCTCAGATGCAAGGTTATTTGATAATAAAGATTTAATGTCTGAAATAACCTGCGATGAAGTCTGGAGTGATCTCTCCAGGTCCGCCACCTTATTTAAAAGGCCTTGGACCTCGGCAGAAGATGAAGTGGAGAGACCATTGGGAGGTTCAAGATGAGAAGTCAATCTGGTCATTAATGGTACTTGTGCCCAGACCTCTTCAGTTGCAGCTTCAGATGTTACAACTGTTGAATCCAGCGCACGAGGTTCAGATATCTCGACTGGAGTTTCAATTTGTGGAGGTTGAGATTGTGAAGTTTGAATGGTTGCAGGAGTGAAGTATTGAGTGTTTTCTGGAATTGAAGGTGGTGGTGGTGGTGGCATGTTTGATTCTGGTGGAGGTGGTGGCATTTCTGATTCTGGTGGAGGAATATTTGTTTCTGGTGGAGGTGGTGGCATTTCTGGTAGACTTTCAACTTGTACAACATCCTCACCCAAAAAGTTCATATTTACATCAAAATTCTGATCTTCTGACATGGGAGAATCAGCCTCATCCCAAAACATTTCACCAGCCTGAGCACCAACCAGCTCACCAGCCTGTTCACTTGCTTCAACATTCAAATCGATTTGAGCCTCTTGCTCACCAGATACTTGTTCATCAGTCTGAACATCTTGTTCGACCTGCTCAACAACCTGCTCAACAATCTGAGCCACATTTTCTATCTGTTCATCAGTCACCTGCCCAACAACCTGTACATTCTCTTCAGGTTCAAAAATTGGAGACCTATCCAAATTCATTACATCACCAGGATGTCTTTCTGGATTCACCTGAACTCCAGCTCTCATCAGACGCCTGTTTGATCTAGGTCGTCTGGAAGGTTCAACATTTTCCGGTCCTTGACCTTCAGGAGCCACTTGTCTAATGGGTTGTACAGCTTCTATAATCTGTACATCTTGGTCACCAGAGGGTCCTTCACCAGCTTGACCTCTACCTGGAGCCACTTCTACTTCCTCCCTTTGAAAAGAGAGCTTGGACTGAGGAATATCTACCTTATTCAGTGGAGATCTTAGGTTGGTCAGATCCCTCATATACTCACTCACAGAAAAGTGAGTAGTTTCAAATCGTACTGGTCTCCAAGAGCTCTTTTAAACATCAGTGAAAGAAAACGGATATATGGAACAAAGGCTTTTCTTCCTTTTACTCTAAGACGCTCTACCAGATCATCAAACAGGATCTGAGCAAAATCCACTCTAAGTCCAAACCAGAGGCAGTAGGCAATCTGGAGATGAGTTTGATTTATCTGGTCTAACCCTCCAGAACTGCCTCCCAAACATTCAACAATGTGCGTGAAGAAGTATCTCCATGAGTCTGTCAGTTTGCTCATGTATACTGTACCCTTCCTGGATAGCTGGCCATGCTCATCCACAATATCTGTGTGCCCCATCAGTCTGCATACTTCCCTTGTATTGATACCAGAGGGAAGTTCAATGGGCAACTCATTCTGTTCAAAATAATTCAACTGTAGAACATACCTGAGTAAACTAATAGTGAAACCCAAGGATCTGGTACCTTGCTTCAGAG
>CM067170.1:84598475-84629580 GCA_034093135.1 Erigeron breviscapus | reverse complement strand
GAAGGTCCTAAAAGAGATACTACTATTGTATATGGTCCATATGATGTGCCTGGACGGAATGGTAGACGATTTTCCGCAGCTTTATATACAAGAACTTTATCTAATATGGAGAAGGGTGATAGAGAATGGCTAGTATATTCAAGAGAGGTAGACAAGCTATTTTGTTTCTGTTGTAAAGTGTTTAGAAATGGGGTTCCAAAAGGAGGATTGGATGGGGAAGGTTATCATGATTGGCACCATGCTAACACTAGAGTCAAAGAACATGAAGTTAGCTTGGATCATCTCACAAACATGTATAAATGGTTTGATATGCGTCAAAGATTGGAGTTAAACGAAACAATTGATAAAGTTCAATACGAGCAGCTAAAGTTTAGGGCATATTTTTCTTTGCTCGGCCGGGGTGTTAAAATTCTCAGGGCCGCCACTGGTCATGAGCAACCTGACCAACTTCTATGCATGATATCTGCGTTTTGCAAATTCCCATGTATATATACTTTCGGTTCTTTGACCTGTAGAAAATACAAAAAAATTCATAATTGTACTCAAGAAATTACAAGAAAATTTTAATGCAGAGTATATGTACCATTGAAATTGGTGGGAAGCCAACCCTAAGACGGATTCTGGAAAACCCATCCACCTGAAACAAGCACTTGAATCCATATATTGATGCTCGAGTGTTCACTATTCAAAAAATTAAAGAGCTTAAGTCAAAACACTAAGAATGAAAATATGAAACATCTCCTACAGTAAATCTTAAATTATCATATGGATTGGTCAAATCCTACTTTTAACAATAAAACATGAAAAATCTTTAAGACAAAATGAGTAGTCAGAGGAGGTGGTAATTTGGACCCATTTACTTCTGGAAGGGCAGATATGGGTTATTGATTGAGATTCTCTAAAGTTATCCTCAACTTTATTAGTAAAGTTGAAGATCTTGACCATTGATTTAAAATTAAAGGTCAAGATTCAAAGATGATTTTTGAATCTTAACCATTGATTTTAATTCAATAATCAAGATGTCTCCAATTTTATTGGTAAAGTTGAAAACAACTTTAGAAGACCCCTATCCATGGGTTATTTACCGAAAAGGTAGAACAGGTTCAAAGTCACACCCTTATTATGCGTACAACCTTCTGAATCGCTTTGATTCAATTATTTAGATCGTATTAACTAGACATGTCTCTAAAATGTGTAGGTGTGAGCGCATTTTTGTGTGTGTGTGTGTGTGCATGTCTGAGTGGGAGAGGGGAAAGATTACCTACTCTGTGCAAAGATTTCAGAGCATAACCACTAGGGTAGTTCTCAATTTCTCATATGAAGCCATAAAAGTGATGGCAGTGGATGCTAGACTAAACAAATGACAATATCAATATTGGGAAGTGAAAAGGTTCAATATTTTCACAAGAATGATACAATCGTCAATTTTTGGATAAATAAATTTTTTAATCTTCTCTTAAATTTAGATTTAATCTAAAAATATTAAAAATATTAAGTATTAAGCTTTATATTATAATAGAAATTTCTATTTAATATAATTTTATGAACAACTAAAATAGTTGGAATAATAAAGATATTTATTTTAAATAAAAGACGACTAATGGGGAATACCAAATCTTAAGGTATTATGTCTAAAGCCTTAATAAGATGTCATTTAAATTTTGGCAATTTAACGACAACTATTTAGACTAAATCACGGACTAAACATCTGACGAATGATGGTTTATATCCTTATTTCTTTTAAATTATGTCTTCCTGCCTTTCCTTCTAGATGGCGCTGACCCCCCCTCCTCTTTTTTCTTCCTTTATGTCGACATGTTCTTTTGTTTTTCTACAAAAACCAAACCCCACATGTATATATATATCATATAGATATAATAGATTAATGCATGTACAAACTTGATTTCCTGCTTTCTTCTTAAACTTACGGCTTCCCTTTTCCCCTTTTTGTTATTCTTCTTCTTTGTTTCTTTATGCTAGTCGACCACCCCCTCCCCTTCTATATTTTCATGCTAATATAGAAATAGATATAGATAGAAAAGCATATCGATTTCTTCTCATTCTTCTCCTGCTTTATGTCGACACCCTACCACCTTTCTTTCTCCATCTAGAAGTATAAGATATATATACATGCATATCGATCGAAAGCTCCTTATTTTCTTGCTCGTCATCAACCCAACCGAACCACCTTTCTCTTGTTTGATTCCCTCTTCAACTAGTATCTATATAGACGAGAGCAAGTACCCGCGCGTTGCGGCGGTAAGATAGTGAGGGTGATAGGTCATAGAGTGTGATATGTTATAGGAGATGATATGTCATAAAGTGTCATAACCAAATGCCTTAGCCGTACGGGCTCCGCCCTCGGATTTAAAAATTCTTCGAAAGTATATCGAATGACATCTCTAATGAAAGAACATGAAATTTTAAGAACACCCATATAATTTTTATAATTTATCGATGTACGGTTTTTGAGATAAAAGATTTTGAATGAATTAGAGGAATAAAATGATTTATGTAGGAGAGAGAAAAAATGAGTGGTTGAGATTTGAGGAGAGAGAAAAAAATGAGTGGTTGAGATGAATGTTGAAAAGTTGAAAGTGAGGAATTTGCTTTATAATATAGTATAGATATAGATAAGTATTACCACTTTCAAAATGCACCCAACAATATAAACCTTCTCCTTTCTTCTTTCGACCTCACTCTCTCTTTCTCTCTAATATATACATACACATATATATATAACGTATAGATATAGATACTGGTTTAGATGTTGATATATCTTTAAACATCACCACGGTTGCATCACAAAACGACCACCATGTAAACAACATCACTACGACTTCACCACCCTACGTATATCCAACACCATTAAAACATCACCTCTTCAAACCTCTGCCACTACTCTTGTTGTTGCTCGCTACTGCTACGGATGCTCTGCTGCTACTCATGCTTTTCGGTTGGCAGCCATCACGGAGAAGCCACTATTCATCACCACCTTTCGACCACCACCTTAAAACGACGGCTAAACACCACCACCAGTATATATATATATAGGAGAGAGATCAAATGAGAAGGTGTGTTAAGGAGAGAAGGTCCTATTGGCCAATCAGAGTGTGACACGTCGCTTTAAAAAAAAATTGCGCGGTGGCATTTTTGTAAATAATTTGACTTCAAACCTAAGCTGACCCAACCCACCTCAAGCTGACCCAACCCAAGCTGACTCAGCCCAAGCTGACCCATCCCTAAGCTGACCCATCCCAAGCTGACCCATCCCAAGCTGACCCAACCCCAAGCTGACCCAACCGAACCCCAAGCTGACCCAACCGAACCCCAAGCTGACCCAAACCATAATCTACATTTGTGTAGATTATGTGTAAATTGTGTCAAGCTAACCCAACCCCAAGCTGACCCAACCTGACCAGACCCCAAGCTGACCCAAGCTGACCCAAGCTGACCCAACCCCAAGCTGACCCAACCCCAAGCTGACCCAAGCTGACCCAAAACCCATAATCTACATTTGTGTAGATTAATCTACATTTGTGTAGATTAATCTACATTTGTGTAGATTAATCTACATTTGTGTAGATTATGTGTAAATTGTGTCAAGCTAACCCAACCCCAAGCTGACCCAACCTGACCAGACCCCAAGCTGACCCAAGCTGACCCAACCCAGAACCCAAGCTGACCCAACCCAGAACCCATAATCTACGTTTGTGTAGATTAATCTACATTTTTGTAGATTATGTGTAAATTGTGTCAAGCTGACCCAACCCCAAGCTGACCAGACCCCAAGCTGACCCAACTTGACCCAGACCCCAAACTGACCCAACCCCAAGCTGAACCAGACCCAAGCTGACCCAACCTGACCCAACCCAGAACCCAAGCTGACTGTAACATCCATGATTTTTACCCGTTTGACCGTGTATGTATTTTGACTAATATTTGAATAAATGAAAATTTTGGACCTAATTGTGTATATTTATCTGTAAATTGGGCCAACTATAATGTCATATTTGGACTTCTAGAAATAAAGCCCATGATACAAGTCCATGATATTGGCCCATAAGTGTTAAGAAAAACGTATATATGAAACCTCAAGTATAATGTACGGTTCCAACAGTGTCGGTGGAACAGTGTCGGTGGCTATCTAATAGTTCCATTAATGAGACAAAGACCGACATAACTTTATGTAAAGAAGAGATATGCGTGATATCTCTTGTTGTTTATTGATCTAATCTCTTAACTGGATAAATACCCCCTTATTCATTTACTTAATCATTCGATCAATCATTTTATTTAATCATTCATTGATCTCCCTATCTCTCTAGCTTTCTCAAGAACACCCACACAAGCACACTCATCTCTCTCTCTAGATTTCAAGACCATTTATTGTTGTTAGCTTAAATTAAATACAAGAATCATCATCATCATCATCTTATCTCTATCATATCAAAGATTTGGTGGTCAAAGTGCAAGAACTTTCTCGTTTTAGCCATTTTCGGATTAGGAGCTTTGGTAGTGATTTTGGTAAGTTAAATCTCTTCCAAGATTATTATTTTATGTTTAACATCTTTATTCTTGGTTTATTATATGAGTTTTGTACAAATTTGAGTCCAAGAACACTTGAAGCACAAATTTGGTTTTGGTTTGGGTTGAAATGATTTGGAAGTGATTTTGAAGTTATGGGTTGAAACCATGAAGTGGGTTGGGTTTGATTATGTGTATATATGTATATTTAGGTCCAAAAACGAGTTATGTATAATTGGGTTATTATATGTATATATGTATATTTAGGTCCAAAAATGAGTTGGAAGGGTTTCTTGGTCGATTTTGGGTGTCAAAAATGAGTTATGGGTTAGTTTTGGGGTGTTTGGGTCGTGCATAGCTTCAAGATGTTTGTGCAGGAAGTTCTTGTGCAGAACTGGCGTAACCTACTACCCCCAGGAGCGTAACCTACTACCCCCTGGTGCAGAACTGGCGTAACCTACTACCCCCTGGGGCGTAACCTACTACCCTCTCCATTTTACATTTTTATTTTGCTTCTGTTTACGCCCACCTTACGCCAGTGCAGACGCCAAAACATGAGTTTCCAAGCCACCGTAAGTTACGCCAACTTTGGGCGTAACCTACGCCCATACAAATTTTGAACTAGCGTAACTTACGCCCCCCAGGGCCGTAACTTACGCCCCCTCCCTTGAGTCACTTTTCAGATTTTCGTCTGTTTTGCGCATCAGTTTTCAAACGTCAATAACTTTTGAACCGTAAGTCTGTTTTAGACGTATGACCTATCGTTGGAATCGTGAGAGAGTCTACTTTCTCATGGTATCATCCTTTCAAAGTGAATCCATTTCATTTCTAAAAATGTCAAGTCAAAGTGTCTTGTTCATACGCGGGAAAGTTGTTGAAGCGTTTATGGGTTTATGACTCGATTTGAACTTACTAAATCAACTTGTTTAGGGTTATAGAGTTGACTTTGATGATATTATGATATACATTTATAGGTTGTGGACGCGTAGCGGTTGTTGAGCATTTATAGCTCTTTGTTAATTCGTTATTGTTGCTTGGAAATCAAGGTGAGTTCCGTAGCTCCCTACTCAATTGAGATTCGGGCTGAAAAGTGTACATATACGTGCTTGTTTGATTGTTTGGTAGATTTGATTTACGGTTTATTGATTGTTTGATGAAATGTTTCGATTGAATTATGGAACTGATTGATTGATGGATAGTTTTGATATAGTATTTGATGGTTTACGCATGTGATTGTGATAGTGTAATTTATTTAGGATAGACGTACATACATGGAAGTCGGTTATGCCTTCAAAGGGTTTAAGATGTGGTGGGAAGGCTGCGGGTGACCCTATATATAAGCATCAAGGACTCGTTGAAAGTAAAATCCTCCTAAGTGTATGTGCGTATAGTCTTGTTTGGTTTGTTGGACATATGGACTTGATTATTGATGATTATGCTTATTGAAACGTACTTGTTATGTGCATTATGGTTATTGATGAAGGCAAGTTGTTGAACTGTAAGTCCGCCGAGGCAAGTTGTTGAACTGTAAGTCCGCCGAGGCAAGTTGTTGAACTGTAAGTCCGCCGATGTACGTCCGAGTGTATAGACGTATACACTTGTGTTGAATCGATGATATGATGTGTTTACGATATATTTATTGTTAATGATTCCATTTATTCTTGATTGAATATGAACTATTCTGTATCGTTTGTTGCTTGGATATTTATTGTCTAACAGGTGACGTACATGTGATTGTTGTAAGTACATTTGTTTGATGTTGTTATTAATGATAATGTTATTGTTGATGGTTCCTTGTGAACCATTACTACGAATTCACCAACATAGAGTTGACCTTGTTTAGTACACTTTTCAGGAAACCAGGTGAACTAAGGACGTGATGCTTGATTTATGTTGCTTTTGGAACCAGGGCTTGGACTTAGATGGATCAAGGATTCATTTGCCCAACTATTGCATCATGTTTAAAACTTATTTCCATATTATGAATTTGCTTGTAAACGTGTGATGATTGTATATTGTATTGTAAGGTTTGTATGTTGATAATGTTAAATAAGTTGGATTCACTGAGTCCAACATGTTCATATAGTTTATGTTCTACGATAATTCCACTGTGTGCTATATAATTTCCGTAATACTTCGGGCCCAGCTCGGGGTGTTACAGAATGGTGGCCCATGCGTGGTCGTAGAGAATTAGGCGATTTGACCTAGACTACGGCTTAAGTTAAACTCTTCATATAGCATGCATGGTTAGGAATTTTGTGTGCAATATGGATTATGTGAAACCCTGAAAGTGTACATTGTGAGTTCGTAGACAAGACCATTTATGTGATGATTTGAGTACAATGTGATGAACGTGTACAATGTGGTTAATGTGTACATTAATTGAACTTGATTATGATTAAGATGGATTGTTGTTATTGATTGATAATATTTTGATGATTTAGGGCAAAATGAAGTTATGGTGTTAACTTGATATAATATTGTGGCAACCCTAAAAGAGCCTGATCAACTATTTTATGGTTATCAAGTATTATAACAAGTTAATGGCATCACGGATTGCACACGCTTGGCTTAGAGTATAATAAGGAACCGATATGCTTAATGGAAGTTGATTAGGTGGAGGGTTAGCCGCTGGTACACCCTGTATACAAACCCGGTCAATAACTAGAGAGCATATCGAATTCGGATTATACTTTAAACCAATTGTGATAGTTGCTTGATTGTGTAATATGTTGAACCTGAGTATTTGTATTGATGATAAATTATTGAAGTGAACTTGGCATAATGACATGATAAGTAATAATCCCCCTTAGAACTCTAGCACTTTGCCATAGCACAAATGATATGAATTATGTATGTTGTACTGATATAAGAGCATTGACTACTTGTGTGACTAACATGTGAGCATTTTGAGACTAACCATCGGGTCAATATGTTACTTGTTTTATAGAAATGGATAGACCAAGGAGAACTGGAGCTAACTATGGGGTAAACCCTGAAGAGCCACATGAAGCAGAAGCTCAAGGTGGTCGTGGGGGTGGCCGTGGTGGTAGAGGTGGTAGAGGTCGCGGTAGGGGTCGAGGTGGAGGCCAAGGAAGAGGTGGAGGTAATAATGAAGTGCATGCACCGGACTTGGCAGAGGTGATCGCTCAAACGGTCACTAATATCATGCCAACTATTATTGCCCATGTCACGACAACCCTTGATGGAAACAATGAGGCACCACCTAATGTGCCTCAAAATGTTGAAGCTCCACAAAATGTGAATGATGAGGGTGCTCAACCTCATGTTGTGGTAGGAGAAGAGGAGGAACCAGTGGGAGTGGATAATTATGTTCCCATGTATAACCAACATGGAGTTTACCGCCAAGGGTGTCAATTCAAAGACTTCAAGAATTGCGGGGCACCGGAGTTTGATGGTAAGGGTGGTCCCATAGATTGTATAAGATGGTTTGAGAAGATTGAAGCGGTGATTGAAAGAAGCCATTGCACACATGATGACCAAATTCCTTACGCATCTGGTATGTTTAAGGATGATGCTTTAAGTTGGTGGAACAAAGAGAAGGTCTTGGGCCGGACTCGTAATTTGTAATGGAATGATTTTAAGAATATGGTGAAGGAGAAGTTTTGCCCTCCTTATGAACTTCAAAATTTAACCATTGAATTTATCCACCTTAAGATGGACGGGGCCGACTACAAGGGCTATATTAGACGATTCCAAGATTTGTCTACCCTTGTTCCTCATCTAGTGAGTATCGAGTCTCAAGCCATTGCAAATTTGTGTTAGGCTTGACTCCAGAAGTTCAATCTCTGGTAAACTCGGTCATGCCTACTTCTATGGCCGAAGCTATTAACCGTGCCGGTAGTATTACCGAAGATCTTTTGAGGAGGGGAGTGTTGAGCAAGTCATCATCATCAAAAAGAAAAGAAGTGGCGGAGTCTAGTGAGGAAAAGAAAAAGGGAAGGTTTGATCCCAAGAAGGCAAATAGGGGAAGAATTATGCCAGTGGTGGAACCGGCGAGGAAACCTTATCAAGGACCTCATCCTTTATGTAATAAATGTAACAAGCATCACCCTACTAATGCTCCATGTGGGGCTTGTTTTAATTGCCATCGACTTGGACATATGGCAAAGGAATGTAAGGCGCCCAGAGTGGCTCCAATGAATGTGGCTCCTCTTCAAGCTGTTCCTCCACGAAGAAATTTTGAAAAGGGTACTTGTTATGAATGTGGAAGCCCTAATCACTATCGCAACAATTGTCCTCAATGGGTTGGACAACAAGTTCAAGTGGCTGTTCACCCCAACCAACTTCAAATTGCCGGGCCTAACCAAAACCGAGGACAACAAGGTCACCAAGTGCAACCTCGTGGCCGAGCTTTTGCGGTCAATGTCAATGAAGCCCGCAATGATCCAAACGTGGTGGCAGGTACCTTTCTTCTTAATGGTCACTATGCCGCCGTATTGTTTGATTCTGGAGCCGATTTTAGCTTTGTTTCCTCTAGTTTTGTTCCTTTGATTGAAGTTCATCCGTGTGCTCTGAATTATGTGCTTGATATTGAAATGGTAAATGGGTCACTAACTAAACTCAGTCAAATACTTCGTGATTGTATTTTGACTTTAAACGACGTCGAGTTTTTCATCAATCTTATGCCCTTTGATATTGGGAGCTTTGATGTGATTGTGGGTATGGATTGGATGTCGGCAGTAAACGCTGTTATTGATTGTGGTGAGAGAGTTGTTAAGATACCTTTGTCTAACGGTAAAATTCTTAGGGTTCAAGGTGAAATCTCCGATTCTTCTAACCCTAAAGTTTTTAGTGCTACCGTCTCAAAGGTAGAATTGAAAACTGTTCCCATTGTGTGTGAGTTTCCCGATGTTTTTCCGGATGACTTACCGGGATTACCTCCTTCTCGTGAACTTGATTTCCGTATCAATCTAATCCCTGGAGCAGCACCCGTAGCTAAAGCTCCTTACAGACTGGCTCTATCTGAAATGCAAGAATTGGCAGCTCAACTCAAAGAACTCCAAGAAAAAGGTTTTATTCGTCGTAGCCAATCTCCTTGGGGTGCTCCTATTCTCTTTGTCAAGAAGAAAGATGGGTCTTTTAGAATGTGTATTGATTACCGGGAGTTGAATAAGCTCACGGTAAAGAACCGGTATCCACTTCCTCGAATTGATGATCTATTTGATCAACTTCAAGGTGCCAAGCACTTTTCAAAAATCGATCTTCGCTCGGGTTATCATCAACTCCGAGTGCATGAAGATGATATTCCTAAAACGACTTTTCGTACAAGGTATGGCCATTTTGAATTCACCGTTATGCCTTTCGGGTTGACTAATGCACCGGCGGTGTTCATGGATTTGATGAACCGGGTGTGTAGTCCCTATTTGGACGAGTTTGTCATTGTCTTCATTGATGACATACTTGTTTACTCGAAGACGAAGGAAGAACATGCTGAACACTTACGCAAAGTGCTTGAATTGTTAAGGAAGGAGAAGTTGTACGCCAAATTCTCCAAGTGCGAGTTTTGGTTGGAGAAGGTCCATTTTCTTGGTCATGTGGTAAGCAAGGATGGTATTCACGTGGACCCAAGCAAGATTGAAGCGGTCAAGAATTGGAGAAGACCCGAAACACCATCTGAGATCCGTCAATTCCTTGGATTGGCGGGTTATTATCGAAGATTCATTGAAAATTTCTCCCGCATTGCGCAACCGCTTACTCTCTTGACTCAAAAAGAGAGGAGATTTGAATGGGGCGATAGACAAGAACAAGCTTTCCAAACTCTTAAGGATATGTTGTGTGATGCACCTATCCTAACTCTTCCGGATGGAGTTGAAGACTTTGTAGTTTATTGTGATGCTTCGGGACAAGGTTTGGGTTGTGTTCTTATGCAGAGGGGCAAAGTCATTGCTTATGCCTCTCGTCAATTGAAAGTGCATGAGAAGAACTACCCGACACATGATTTAGAATTGGGGGCGGTTGTATTTGCTTTGAAATGTTGGAGACACTACCTATATGGCACCAAGTGTGTGATTTATACCGATCACAAAAGTCTCCAACACATTTTTAATCAAAGTGACTTGAACATGAGACAAAGACGTTGGCTTGAACTCTTTAGTGACTATGATTGTGATATTCGTTATCATCCAGGTAAGGCCAATGTTGTGGCCGATGCCTTGAGTAGAAAAGAAAGGGTTAAGCCAAGACGAGCAAGAGTAATGAGTCTCACGATAGGGCAAAACATTCGTGATCGAATCATTGAAGCTCAAATGCAAGCAACCCTACCGGAGAACTTTGGAAATGAAAATTTGGATGGCATGGAGCAACAATTTGACAGAAAAAGTGACAACGGGCTATATTTAGTTGAAAGGCTTTGGGTTCCCATTTTCGGTAATCTAAGAACACTTATTATGAATGAAGCCCATCGATCGCCTTATTCGGTCCATCCCGGATCGGATAAAATGTACTTTGATTTAAGAGATTTTTATTGGTGGCCGGGCATGAAGCGTGACGTGGCTAGATATGTGAGTGAGTGCCTTACTTGCTTACAAGTGAAAGCCGATCACAAGAAACCACCCGGATTGTTGGTGCAACCGATGGCACCCGAGTGGAAATGGGAGCATATAGCAATGGACTTCATTACGAAGTTACCGAAGACAAGGAGTGGTCGTGACACGATTTGGGTGATAGTGGATCGGTTAACGAAGTCGGCTCATTTCTTAGCCATTCGTGAAACCGATAAGTTTGACACTCTAGCACGATTGTACATTAAAGAAGTGGTGTCTAAACATGGAGTTCCGGTTTCTATCATCTCCGATAGAGATACCCGGTATAACTCAAGTTTTTGGAGAGCTTTTCAAGATGCAATGGGTACACAACTTAATATGAGCACGGCGTTTCATCCTCAAACGGATGGGCAAAGTGAAAGAACGATACAAACCCTTGAAGACATGTTGAGAGCTTGTGCAATTGACTTTGGTGGTAGTTGGGAGGATCATTTGCCATTGGTTGAATTCTCCTACAACAATAGTTACCATGCAACCATACAAATGGCACCCTTTGCTCTACTCTCAAGGTAGCTGGTCCCAGCAGACATGTATATACTCTTATGATATTATCGGCCGACGGGTATGGTTTCTATACACTTTACACTTTTCAACTTTTACTTCTTGTTGGCCGGAGGTCCTTATGGAACCAGTCTCTCTACCTTTGGGTAGAGGTATTGACTGGCTACACCTTACCTCCCCCATACCCCGCACAGGGATTGGGTACCGTTGTTGTTGTTGTCTTCAAAATTTAATTAGAACCCTGGTGCTTTTCGTACAGGTATGTTTTTTTCTTTTATAGCTTATTGTGTTTTCATTAAGGGTTGCTCACATATAAATATGAATTGTCAATCTGGTTCATCACCATGTATCTGTATATTAGTTGAATCTCAATTTGTATGTTTGTATCTATTGCTGAATCATATTTGTATGGGTTTTGTTTTTGAAGTCAAGATTGTTGTTATAAATATAGAGATATACATATGAAGTATGAGAGTTTAGAGGTTCAACAATTCTATTTTTGGATATGTTAGTATATGATCACGTAAAATGAACGTATGTCCGGAAAGTATTTAAGCCTACGGGGTCACACGTCTCGGCACAAATGTAATTATAATTAATTAATATAATTAATGTAATTTATTAATTAATTAGATCACGAAAATCTAACGGTCGTCCGTTAAATGTTAAATAGTTAACGGTACTTAACTGACGGACTTAACGAAGGAGATGTTTAGGAGACCCTCTAGAATATTCTCTAGAGGGGACGGCCACAAAGTGTTGAAGGGTTTTCCAAAACCCTAAACTTGGTCACCAAGTTTACATAACACTATAAAATGAGGCCTAAGTTAATTGTTTTCAATTAATTTCATAACTCCATTCTAAAGGTTACAAAACCCATACATCTCCTCTCTCTCCCTCCCTATTTCGGTGGTATAACCGAAATCACAAACCCTTTGGGTTCTTGGTGGTTTTGACCAAAGCAAGCAATAAGGAGAAGCCAATCGTTGCCGGTTCGTGATCAAGTGCTAGCACGCATACATTCGAGTGTTGTGTGTGCGATCGTAGAGAGGTTTTTCTTTAAACCTTATCATAAAGTTTCTTACTTTATCATCTTCAATTAAAGGTATATGCTTTCTCTCTTGGTTAATTAATTAACTACATAGTTTAATTTTCCGCTGCGTGCTTTGTGATTTGATTTGATAATTTGTTATATAACCCAACAGTGGTATCACGAGCCTACTATGTATGTTTTTTGATTACCAATTAGATCAAAACTTGAAGGGGGGTTAGGGTTCTTGAGTTTTATTTTTTCGGATTTATATATATATTTAAATTAATTTTTGTAATTTAATTACATTATTTAAAAAGGATATATTATTTGTATCCTTTTTTCCAATATATATATACTTCGAAATTCTGGAAAAAAAAATAAAAAAAAAAATTGTTTTTTTTTTGAAGTTTCCTAATCCAAGTTTTGATTAATTACATGTTTATTTGATAAATTGCATGTATTTATGGTGTACCTTTAATTATTTAATTGTTAAATAGAAGTAAAAATCATGAATTTTTCATGCAAATTATTCATGATTATTACTTAGATATATTGATATGAAATCTTGATCATTAGGGTTAATTATGCTAGATAATTGAATAACTAATTGTATGACAATGTGATTATGTTTTGTGAAAATCCCTGTTTGACACCTTTTCACTAAAACGACCATAACTCATCAACCGTAAGGAGTTGGAAGCCGATTGTTTTACAGTAGGTGCTTGACTCATAGGGCTACAACTTTTATGTTTTGTGCTAAGCCCAGTTCGGCCTTCTTCAGGGCCAGATTTGGTCGTGAAGCTGCTGGATTTTCCAGATCAGCATCTTGTTATTTATGGTAGATAATTTGTTATAGAAATTTTGGCTTACGCAATCAAGGCAACTTGATGAATGTGGTCTCTTTCCATATGAAAGAGGAGCCAATCTTATACCATAGTGACCAAAATTAGGTTGATTACCTTAATTGTTAAGTTGTAAATTTAGTAAGTTTAATTTTGCATTTTATGAAAATTGTGTGCAAAATTGTTTTTGGAAAAATAAACTTGACTAAAAATATCGAAATAAGATTTTGTTTATAAAATTGGTGCCCTAAAAATCAAAAGATACACCGGCTCACCCATTTGAACAAACTCTAAGAGAGGTATAAGTCGGAGTGCGTTAGCCTCCTAAAAGGGCGGGTTTTTAATTGCGTTCATCGCAAACCTTTGCTCTTGCGCTTCTTTGTGCGTTCAAATGGAGCTACCGAGCTCTTTTGTATTTAAAGGCAATAAAAATGAGTTTTATAAACATATTATGTTTAGAAGATATGCATGAATCTTCAAACATAACTTTTTGATCACACATCAAATTGATTGACCCAATAAACTTAAGTCATTTGCCATCCAACTCGTAAAGGACACTTGTGGCTGTTGTTTTACTCACTGGTACACAGTGGTGAAATGGCAGTTGCATGGCAAATCCCATTCACTGGTACACAGTGGTGGACAAATTTGCGCGTTCTTGGTTGGACGACTTAAAGCGAGTTAAGCGGTGAGACCTTGACCCGTGGCAAAAGATGGGACAAAACATGACTACAAATCACTTGATGAATCAAGTGTCTTTGGTAGGTCCCATTCTTACTAGGAATTGCACATGTAATGCAATTACTGCTCGTCACTTACCTTTTGAGTACAATCATTTCTAGCAGATCAACTGATGAAATGATTGTATGTCAATTGGATCCTAGCCTTAATGAAATTAATTGTTTATTTTGTAAACATTGGGTAATTAATTTCTTAAGGATTTATTATCGAAAATACCGATAATTGAACTTGAATCTGTTTTGTAAAAGGCAAAATCCTTCACAAAACATACACCAATCGGCTTTTAGGTCGATGCTAGAAAGGGAAAACTTTCTAAAACCAATTTCAATGGCTGTTTTGTCAATAGAGAATTGTTCTAAAAGTTGAAAAGAAAACAGGTGTCATTGAAACTCAGATATCGCTATTCCTGATGCGAGTGCCACTGCTTTGCAGTTGGAAGCATAAAATACTCAGTATAATAGACATATTGAGGTTGCTTATTTGATGCTAGAAGCATGTCTCCAGAGCTTCAAAAAGCAATTCGGATTGCAAAATCCGTGTGATATGATCAAATAACTCAAGTCTATGTACGGAAAACAAGTTGGAGATGAATTGTCACTCCATAACTTGAACACGAGTATGGGAAACCGGTGAATGCTCGTGTACTCAAGATGAAGAGTTACTTTGAGCATTTTGGAAAGGTTAAACTATGCGTATCTTCTGCCGAGTGTTATTGGCATAAGAGACTTTGAGAAGTTTGTGCACATTACAATTTGCATAGCATAAGTTGGACTTCATAATCAAGTTGATTGAGTATGAGGAAAACCTTCCTAAGAAATCTGAGATACCCCAAGTTCTTATGATCAAGGGGGGAATGGTTTAGAAAGCAAAACAACCGTAAAGCTAAGGGCAAGAACTTTGGTAAGAGAAAACAAAGTATTTAGTCTCAAAACCTTAAAAGACCCCTTGGAAAAAGGAGCATAAGGCTAAAGACCAGTCTTGTCATCACTATGCTAAAGTGAGACACTGGAAAAGGAATTGTCCTAAGTATCTAGCTGAGTTGAACAAGAAGAAGAAGCAAGTTGGTTTAACCAATTCTTCAAGTATCTTCTTAACTGAATTATAAGTGTTGATGAGATTCAAATGATAATTCAATAGCAAAAGAGTCGAGTTAACTTGGACTCTATCTATCTTTGACATTGTCATCTTGTTTAATTTTGTCAAGAAACGCATTTAAAGACTTCAATGTGAAGAATTCTTACAAATCAAATGATGAATCATTTGAAAAATGCGTGGTTTTGGCAAGAAACGCATTAACAGTCTTCAATGTGAAGAGATCTTACAATCGAATGATGAATCACTTGATAAATGCGTGTCTTTGGAATTGTCGTTAGCAAGAAAAGCATTGAAAGACTTCAACGTGAAGGGATCTTAGAATCAAATGATGAATCATTTGACAAATGCATGTCTTGTGTTTTCGGCAAGATAACAAGAATACCTTTTCCGCATAAAACCGAAGAGGGCTAAGGAATTACTTGGACTAATACATTCGGATGTATGTGGCCCATTTAGACATGTGTCAAGAAAAGGAGCTAGATACTTCATAACTTTTACGGATGATTTCAGTCGTTATGGTTATGTTTACTTGCTTAAACATAAACATGAAGTGTTTGAAACATTCAAAGAGTTTAAAATGAAGTAGAAAATCAACTCGGCAAAACCATCAAGATTCTTCGTTCGGATCGAGGTGGTGAATACTTAAGCCAAGAGTTTAAGGATTATCGGAAAGCATGTGGAATTGTCCAACAGCTTACTCCTCCATACACTCCTCTACATAATGGAGTGTCTGAAAGGAGAAATCGAACTTTTCTAGACATGGTGAGATCTATGATGACCCTTACGACTCTCCCATTTTCATTTTGGGATTATGCTCTTGAGACTGTTGTACGCATTCTCAATATGGTTCCAACCAAGAAGGTTTACAAGACACCATATGAATTATGGCATGGAAATGTTCCTAATCTGTCTTACTTAAGAGTCTGGGGATGTGAGGCACTTGTGAAGCGCGATACGCCTGACAAACTTGAACCCATAACTACTAAGTGCATCTTTGTCGGATACCCTAAGGAAACGATGGGTTACGACTTCTATGATCCAGTCAAAAACACTGTTCGCGTTGCTCGATACGCTGAATTCTTTGAGAAGGAATTAGCTCAAGAGAACAGTGGGAGGGTTGTAGAACTTGATGAGACTCAAGAGGAAGATGTGTCACCTTCTGAAGCTCCTAGCAATCATCAACTTGGGGGGGGGGAATGTTCAAAGTAATGAACCTCAAGTCGATGATGATGAAGCGATTCCACTTCGTAGGTCCGAAAGGACAAGACGTCCTACTGACAGATTATGTCTGATGATAGAAGAAAACGTTTTAGGAGATCTCGATGAGCCTCCGAATTTCAAAGCTGCATTATCAGATCCGGAATCTGACAAATGGCTTGAAGCTACGAAGGTGGAAATGAAATCCATGAAAGACAATCAAGTCTAGAGCTTGGTTGATCTTCCACCAAATGCTCAAACTGTTGGGTGTAAGTGGATCTTCAAGAAGAAGACAGACATGGATGGAAATGTACACACCTATAAAGCTCATCTCGTGGCGAAAGGTTATACTCAACGTTTCGGTGTTGACTATGATGAGACCTTTTCTCCAGTTGCGGACATTAGAGCTATTAGGATTCTCTTAGCCATAGCTACGTACTATGACTTTGAGATATGGCAAATGGATGTTAAGACTGCCTTCTTAAATGGTTACTTGGATGAAGAAGTCTATATGGATCAACCTGAAGGTTTTATTGATCCAAAACATCCCAACAAAGTATGCAAGCTTCAAAGGTCCATTTATGGACTAAAGCAAGCATCAAAAGTTGGAACAAGCGGTTTGATGAAGAAATCAAAAAGTTTGGTTTCGTTCAAAATCCCGATGAGCCATGTGTATATCGCAAAGCTAGTGGGAGTAATGTTACTTTCCTTGTCTTGTATGTTGATGACATATTGATCATAGGAAAACACATTCCAATGTTGCAAGATGTTAAATCCCATCTTGGAAAGTGTTTTGCCATGAAAGATTTAGGAGAAGCGACATTCATTCTTGGTATCATCAACTCAGAGTCAGAGAGACGGACATTCCTAAAACAGCTTTCAGAACTCGATATGGGCATTATGAGTTTTTGGTTATGCCATTTGGCTTAACCAATGCACCTGCTGTGTTTATGGACCTAATGAATCGAGTATGTCGACCGCATCTTGACAAGTTTGTCATTGTATTTATTGACGACATACTGATATACTCAAGGAATAAAGATGAACATGAAGGTCATCTGAGAAAAATTCTGCAACTGCTCAAGGATCAGAAGTTGTACGCGAAATTCTCAAAATGTGAATTCTGGATTAGGGAAGTACACTTCTTGGGTCATGTAGTGAACAGGGATGGGATCCACGTAGATCCATCTAAGATAGAGGCGATAAAGAAGTGGGAAGCCCCTAAGACTCCGACAGAAATCCGTCAATTTCTTGGGCTGGCTGGATATTACCGGAGATTTATTGAGAACTTCTCAAAAGTTGCTCAACCGTTGACGTTGTTAACTCAAAAGGCCAAGGAATTTATTTGGCAGGATGCCCAGGAAGAAGCATTTCAAACGTTGAAAGACAAGCTCTGTAATGCTCCTATTCTAGCATTACCAAATGGCATTGAAAATTTTGTGGTATACTGTGACGCATCACATCAAGGCATGGGATGTGTGCTTATGCAGGAAGGTAAGGTCATTGCTTACGCCTCTAGACAGCTCAAGATCCACGAAAAGAATTACACAACCCACGATCTTGAACTCGGAGCGGTTGTTTTTGCCTTAAAGATTTGGAGGCACTATTTGTATGGTACAAAGTGTACGGTATTCACAGATCACAAAAGCCTTCAGCATATCTTCGATCAGAAAAATGCTGAATATGCGACAAAGAAGATGGGTAGAATTACTCAGTGATTATGATTGTGAACTCAAGTATCATCCCGGTAAAGCAAATGTCGTTGCTGACGCGTTAAGTCGAAAAGATAGAATTTCACTATCTGTCATAACAAGAGCAAGTTCTTACCTTGGCTCATCCTTAAGGGATAGAGTGTTGGATGATCAGAATGAGGCCTTACAACCAGGGCGTATTGAGGAGGAAGCATTGTGGAATGCCGAACGGTTATTTGAATTGGATGGTGATGGGATCCGACATGTCAAGGGCAGAGTGTGGATTCCCAAGTATAATGGACTTAGAGAACTCTTAATGAACGAGAGTCATCGATCTAAGTACTCAATCCATCCTGGTGCTGACAAAATGTACCATGGATTAAAGGATTTTTATTGGTGGCCTGGTATGAAAAGAGATATCGCCACGTATGTTTCAAAGTGTTTAAATTGTTCAATGGTTAAGGCAGAGCACCAGAAGCCTTCTGGACTGCTCCAACAACCCCAGATTCCTGACTGGAAATGGGAACAGATTACTATGGACTTCATTACAAAGTTGCCTCGAACCTTGAAAGGTTACGATACTATTTGGGTCATTGTTGACCGATTGACGAAGTCTGCACACTTCCTTCCCATACGGGAGAATTGGAAAATAAAGAAATTGTCTCAATTATATATTGAGAAGATCGTGTCACTTCATGGCGTTCCTGTGTCTATTATCTCGGATCGTGATGGTCGTTTTACTTCACAATCTTGGAGATATTTTCAAGACGCCTTAGGCACTCAGTTGAATTTGAGTACGGCTTACCATCCACAGACGGACGGGCAAAGTGAACGTACCATTCAGACGTTAGAGGACATGCTTCGGGCATGTGTTATCGATTTCAAAGGTAGTTGGGATACCTTTTTGCCGTTAGCTGAGTTTTCATATAATAACAGCTATCACGCAAGCATTAAATGTGCGCCTTTTGAGGCTTTGTACGGACGAAAATGTAGATCGCCTGTTTGTTGGCTAGATGCTGGTGAGCGTCGTTTGTACAAGTATGGGTTGGTTCAGAAGACTACTGACCAGATTGTTGAAATTAGGGCACGGCTGAAGGTGGCTCAGGATCGCCAGAAGAGCTATGCAGATCGTAGAAGGAAACCCCTTGAGTTTCAAGTGGGTGATAAAGTTATGTTGAAAGTGTCACCTTGGAAGGGTACTGCACGCTTTGGCGTGAGAGGAAAACTTAGTCCTCGTTATATCGGACCATTCGAAATTGTTCAAAGGATTGGTTCCGTGGCTTATAAGCTCAAATTACCCCAAGAGCTGGAACATGTTCATCCCACATTTCATATATCAAATCTTAAGAAATGTTTGACTGATGAAACATTGGTTGTACCTGTGGAAGAGTTGCAAGTGAATGACTCTCTTCAATTTGTAGAGGAGCCTGTTGAAATTATAGACCAACAGCTCAAACAGCTTAGACGAAGTCGTATCAAGTTGGTCAAAGTTCGTTGGAACTCAAAGCACGGACCAGACTCGACTTGGGAACGTGAGGATTATATGAGGAATAAGTATCCTCATCTCTTTACTAAGCAAGACTTGATTTCGGGACGAAATCCTTAGAAGTCGGGGATGCTGTGACAACTCGTAATTTATTAACAACGGGTTAGTCCTAATCTCGATCATTATTTATAATTTCGTCTAATTTAGAGATTATGACGTGGAAATTATTAGTTAATTGAACATTTGATATAGTTCAATTAGACGTATCCTGATGACGTAGACTATTAGCTATTTAGACGAATGCCGAGTCTGAAAATAATGTTAAATAAAGAATTAAATTGAACACAGTAAACAGACTGTCTAAACTAACACACACACACACACACACACACACACACCGACACACACACACACAGAGTAAAACACATACAAACACATAGTAAACACACACACACACACACACACACACACACACACACACACACACACACACACACACACACACACACACACACACACACACACACACACACACACACACACACACACACACACACACACACACACACACACACACACACACACACACACACACACACACACACACACACACACACACACACACACACACACACACACACACACACACACACACACACACACACACACACACACACACACACACACACACACACACACACACACACACACACACACACACACACACACACACACACACACACACACACACACACACACACACACACACACACACACACACACACACACACACACACACACACACACACACACACACACACACACACACACACACACACACACACACACACACACACACACACACACACACACACACACACACACACACACACACACACACACACACACACACACACACACACACACACACACACACACACACACACACACACACACACACACACACACACACACACACACACACACACACACACACACACACACACACACACACACATACACACACACACACACACACACACACACACACACACACACACACACACACACACACACACACACACACACACACACACACACACACACACACACACAAACCCCCCCATCACCCCTTTTCTTTTATGGCCTGACAAAACACACACACACACACACAGAACACACACAAACCACTCAAAATCTCAAAATCCCCCTATCATCATCATCAAAAATCTGGTTTTGTAAAGGAAGGAGTTAAAAGGGATTAATCATATTCCAATAATAATTAGGGTTTTGGGCATCATTATCATCATCATCTTCATCAAATTCCTCAAGAACACCATTTTTGGTAAGTTAACTTTTATTCAATCTTTTGATTTTATTTAAATTCATTAACGGGTTTATTTCAGTTATATAATTCAAAATAGAAGCCTATGAAAGTAGTATGAATTTAGGGTTTTGGTAATTAAAGGAAATATTGACTTAGAATTTAGTTTTTGGTCAAAATGATTGAAATTACGAAATGTTTGATGAAATGGTAAGTTCAAAGTCTTTTGAACAGGTTAACACTTATTAAAAATGAAAGGAATCGATTTGGAGTCGACATGGTTTGCTAAAAATGGTCATAAACCAGGTTTTTCACCTGGTCAGGTGGAACTCGCGCCGCGAGCCTTCCAGGTCGCGCCGCGAGGTGTATCGAATTTCGAACAGAAACCTGCACTTGATTTGACTCGCGCCGCGAAACCTCCAGGTCGCGCCGCGAGGAATATAGCAAGGTCGCGCCGCGAGGACCTCTGGTCGCGCCGCGAGTTTTGTGACTGTTTGACATTTTCAGTTTTCGATAACTTGAACGTTTGAACTTGGTGAATATCGAATGGTACTTTAGACTACCTTATAATGACGATGTCATTGATATTACCAACTAAAGTTAAGTAAAATGGAAGTTAAGTCACATTCTCGGTTATGGCATTCTAGGGTCTATAGCTAAGTAGTTGTACGTAGGATACTCGTCGTCAAGAGATTTGATCCTCATTATTGGTAATGATATCATAGGTTTTGGATAACGTGGAGAACTGGTTGTTGAATCTTCTCGAGCTTCTTTGCACCTTTTAGCTCTGTTATCGCTAAGGTGAGTTTATGGCGCCCTTTTTCCTTTTACTTTGGGCCTGAAAAGCATGTACTGTTGTATACACTATTTATTAAATAAATGATTGTTTTTGTGTATGCCATGTGATATGGATGCTTAAATCATTTGACTTAAATTTGCCATGTTGGGCTGTCGAAAATGTGTATACGTGTCATTTATTAAATGTTGAATGAAATAACGTTGAATTGCCGTGTGATGGCTGATTAAATGGTTTCTTGTGTTTGACAAACGAAAATGTTTCCCCTATTAGTTGTATTGTCGGATCTAGATATCTCGACTGTCTTGGTTGTGGTCCGCACCCCATTGTTGAAGGGAAATCCTGTGCGAGGTTATGGTCCGCACCCCATTGTTGAAGGGAAATCCTGTGCGAGGTTATGGTCCGCACCCCATTGTTGAAGGGAAATCCTGTGCGAGGTTATGGTCCGCACCCCATTGTTGAAGGGAAATCCTGTGCGAGGCATATGCTGTCATCAGATCTAGATATACTGATTGACGTGATATAAGATGAGTTCAGATTTAGATATACTGACTATCTTATTATAAATTGTGATATAAAGTGTTGTCAGATTTAGATATACTGACTGTTTGGTCTTTTATAACTATATGTCATTGTGTTGTATCAATGACGAATAAACATTTGGTCAAACATACTGTAAACTCACCAACTATTTCGATAGTTGATCCTCTCAAATTTCATGCTTTTCAGGGAACCAACAGTAAGTATTTGGAAGCGTATATGGCATTTTGAAGCCATCTTTTGAACATTGGACGTACAATTAGCGTCAGACCTCTGAGGACTATAGCTTTATTTAGTCCTAATTGTACTTAGCTGTCCATATGTTATATTTGTATTTAGTGGGCCCATTTCCAATTGAGGATAGTTTGTATCCGTGTATTGGGGTCCACTTCCGAACGATTATACTTGTAATAAACTTGTATTTGGATTAATGGATGTAATCTCTATTTACCTTCTGATTAGTACGCAATTACTTGTTAACCCTGTATTTCCGCTACAACGGGGTGTGACAGTTTAACAATACGTTCTTACATATAAGTTACTTATACATATGGTACGTTGATATGGTCCAGCATATTTGATGGTAATCAAAACCTCCTCCTGGTATACAAGCAACTATCTTATACTTATTATTTGATGGTGTTTGATCATGTTGACCTTACTAATGCATCAATGTGACAATATTAATATCAGTACTTTCTTTTGTCTATGGATGGCTTAATCGAAACTATTCACGCGTGTTTTTCAGACACATGGTAGTAAATTCTTAATTATTGGTCTTTTAGTTATTATAAATCATCATCTTAGTTATTGTAGAATTTGTTTGGAGTTTGACTACACAACTAGGGGTGATCGTGGGCCTAAACCTGCCTAGGATCGGCCTATAACCCGCAAATTACAAGAAAGAACGAAACATGAGCATCACGAGGTTGGGGTTTATTTTTTTAATTTTTTTAGTTTCATATCTTTACCGTATTTCAACTGTCTACTTTTTTGATTTAGTGCTCGCAATGCACAAGTTTTACCTTCCAATTCCCAGTGAGTTAGAATCCTCCCAGAAGCAGAAGGTACCGGATAACAATGTAAGCACATACATTCTTAATTATATTTTATGACTCTATGTTTGTGTATTTTTTTTTTTTTAGAACGGCAATTTATCTAAAATAAAGACCTCTGGCAAAGTGCTAAATGCCCAATAAACAGTTACAAAATATTACAGTTGAAACACACTCTCCAAAACCTTCACAATAAGTCGATTGTTAAATGAAAAGAAGTGGGTTCCTGATCCAATCCGTCCATGTTTGTGTATTATTAAGGGAACGTAAGATATACTCTGTTTATATTGGGTTACATCGTAATGTGGCTAAGCTCTCCTATCTTTGTGAAATTATATATAATGGACATTCTGGATTACGAAAGTCTTCACATCACTTTATTATTTGGTGAATTCATTATTTGGGCATGTTATCCATGTCAAAACATTTTCAATAGAAGAAATCATCGAATCAGCAAATGACGTTGGGTAAGGTAATTTCTACAGCTTTAAGTTTAAGGGATCATTAAATCTTTAATGAGTTGATAGGTGTCTAGAGTTTGTATACTTTATAAAACAAAACTTGCTACTTATATACGTATTTAGTACTGAAGCATTCTATCTTCTATAAATATAGGTCATTACCTCAAGGGAATAGATGGGGGCGAATTTAGTAAATAACACTACTATAAAGTGTATGGTCAAAGAATCAGTGAGTATAAATGTACAAAAATTAGCAGAAGTATACATTTTTGGGGTTGAAGGCTTTTAAAAGATAGGTTGTTTACCCTTTGTCCAAACAATATATAGTACTTGCAGTTTCTGAACGAAGACACAGAGATATGCCGATGGTATGTTCTTGCAGTGCCGACATATATAGTAAAAGGGTGAAAAACCATGTCAAAAAGTAATGTGACAACCCCTTTGAAGCCTGAAGATATTCAAGCATAATTAATGTAGTCAATATGAATAAGAGATAGAATAATATTTTTTACTTGGCTGTATAGGATTTAACATATGTTTATATTAATTAACCCATGCTGCCAAGGTACAAGGGTCTTCATGTACACTTCTAATATACTGAATCTTGATATAATTGCGGGACTGCCTACAGATTTATCGTACATGTTAATCCTCATGCTATAGGGAAGGTGTTACCACACGGAAAACTCACGGGTATGGTCTTTAGGGTCCCAACAACAAATGTTTCTGTTGTAGATCTAACTTGTCGACAGCTTGAGAAAAGTGTTTCGTATAAAGATATTCTTCTTTAGATCATCGTGTCTTTTATATCCCCAATATTCTATAAGTGGATATTAACTAACCGGAGATATGCTTCTGAGGGTCTAATGAAAGGAGATCTTGGGTACATCGATGAGGATGTTGTCTCCAATAATTTTTTTGCTGATTCCATGTTATTTAACTTTACTTTTTATATCTGGCATTATAGGCAAAATTGCCAAATATACTCTGTTATTCTTAGTCTTCTGATATGTGATGTGGTTTTCCCAGGTTAAGTATAAAGTATCTTTTATGCGAAAGCCGCAATTGGGCTAAGTGCATCGTTTGTGGAACTGGTTGTGGGGTTACAGGCACATACTTCTATTTGTCATTTCCCTCACCTTTGAAAGTTATGATTCAGGCTCATCTAGCTGTGTATTGGCTAAATATGGCTATTTTGACTGGTTTGCTTAAAATCATATATTCAAGGAAATGAAAACCTTTGGAGAGGATGTGTTTATAGGCAACTTGCCAATCGCCCGGAAATTGTAGGTTTTTGTATCTTCCCGGAGCAATAAATTAGGTAAAATTACATAAGTTGTTCCATTTATTTGATGTTTGTTTGTTTGTTTGTTTGTTTTTTTACAATATTTCTACCTAGATGCACTTAGCCATGGATTTACCTGTATCGTATGTTGTTGCCTTGGAAGCACTCCATTAAGGTCGCGTTTGGTTCGCAGATTCTGATGGAATTGGAATTGAATTACATTCCTAAGTGCGTTTGGTTGCTCAATGATGAAGGAATATCATTCCGTTGGAATGTAAACATTCCCTCATTTGAGGGAATCTACATTCCATGGGGATGGAGGAAGGAATCTCATTCCGTCCGTCACTTAAATCTTTAAAAAATGAAAAACATTCCGTCAAATTCCATTCCATCAGATTCCAATTCCTTCAACAGATTCCATTCTTTCCCAAAACATTCTATGAACCAAACACGCCCTTACTGATCATAATATCATATTTATCTTTCTTAATAAATCGTTGTCTAAACTCGCGGAAGGATATGTGGTTATTATAAGCTTTACAAGTAGTAGTCTATGCATGTAAAAACTTGAATAAATCCACTTGATGTAATTTTTTATTATGAAGTCTTGTGATTCTTTACTTACTTTAGCCATAATGGAATAATCAATAATGCATTACTAGAAATTTTCACGATGGATTATGTGGGAACTGCTCCATATATACATTCACTCTTATTTTTACTATCACAAACTAGGCCCACAAGACCGGTTCTTAATATTTTCGGATGGGCTTTATCAATACTTTACAAACTAAGAGGCTGTCTAGTAGAGATTTTTATTCAATAGTCATATGAAGGTTTATGATGAATTATGTTAGAAAATAAAAAGGTCCGGTGTAACGCACGGGTTTCACCTATTAATCATATATGTGGAGATACGAACATTTTTAAATACAAATCATAATGAGTTGGTCTAGGTTGGTGATGGTTTAACGCATTTCAGGTTTAGTTTGTGTAATTTCATAACGGGCCAAGCTTTTTTTTGCTATTGTTTCTTTATTTTTTATTTTTCTCATGTAGCTTAGATATGATAGATGATTTTTTTATCACCTAAGTTTTGAAATCAAGAATTATAATCATTAGAGAAAAACATCTATGTTCACCCACCTTTGCACCATACGCCACCCTCCAAAGCAGTGGCGAAACTTGAATTTTTTTTTTTGGAGGGATCAAAATAGAACAAATATATACTATACACTAAATTAATTAAGTTATATATGATATACACTAAATTAATTAAGTTATAAGTGATGTTAAGTTTATTTATATACTTCTATAACCTATCGTCATGTGGTTTAGTATTAGAGAAATCATATGGTATTAGAAAAACTATTAAGTATTAATGAAATAGATAGTTAAGTATTAGAAAAGACTAGATTGGTGCCCGCGCAATGCAGCGGCGGTAACGGTGACGGTGATGGTGTGGTTATTAACGTAAAAGTAATTTCATTGCGGTCGGAGATGTGATGAATTGTTGCGTGTGATATGAAAAGGGGGAGGGGGGGGATTTTGAGTTAGGGTTTTGCTATGTGTTTCTGTGTGAGTGGAGAGATAAAGGTTGAATTTTTTAAGGGCATTTTAGTCACAGTCTATAAAATAGAAATAAAGATGTATTAAGATGGAGGGTAAATGTGTCATTTCAGGTTCTTAAAATTAAGGAGGGGGAGGGAGTTTGTTTTATAAAGGAGTATAGATAGATTATTATAGAAAAGATTATTAATGAAGTAGATAAAAAAGAACATAAAAAGAAGGCTAGGAGACTTCAAGGCTTGAACCTCCGCCAAACCAAAAAGGAAGCCCAATATACATCAGCATAACAATTAGGGCTGTCAATTTCGACCCAACCCGAAACCCAACCCGAACCCAACCCGAAAAAAATCAGGTTAGGGTTGAGTATTTTCGACCCACCAACCCACCAACCTGATTTTTTTGGGTTGGGTCCGGGTTGGGTTGTTGGGTTGTCAGGTCGACCCGCCAACCCGATAACTTTAAAATAATTTAATTATATATAATAACTCATACTCTACATTACACTAAACCATACGCCTCATTCTCAATTTCTATATTTCTAACCTAAAGTAACTTCAAATCTGAAATAGGAAGAGGATTCAAAATTATGTGAGATGATAAGTGATGTAATATGAGACGGTAAGTGTATTAACTTTGTGCCAAGTACTAACAATACCCTCGCATTTCTTTCTTTTTTATACCCTTCGTTTTCAGCTTACACCATCAATGATAAAGCTTTATATTGGTTGACTTATTCCATTTTATATTTATATATATTTGCTTATCAGGTCACATGGGTTGGGTCATGGGTTGGCGGGTTAGCGGGTTGTGGGTCAGGGTTGAAATTTCTGACCTGAAACTTTTAGTGGGTTGGGTTAGGGTCGGAGTTTTTCAACCCACCAACCCGCCAACCCGAACCCATTGACAGCCCTAATCACTTGGACTACATGGAACTTCATTCATTTTATTGCCAAATCCTTTATATATCTCATTAGTAGCTAGTCACTTTGGGAGGGCCATGACCCCTCCCTGCCCCACTAAGTTCCGTCTATGCTCCAAAGGGTTCATGATGCTGAAAAAAGGTGAATGCGTTAAATTCTCTATTTGAAGCAATAAATTGTCCTGTATAATCCAAGTTTAAAATTGGTCCATAGGTGTCGATCTATGCAATGACTATTACGTGTTTTTTTTAAACAGTGAATTCCACTATACTATCTATAGCTTATAAGGTACAATTGCTGTTTCCTACTATCTCAACTAATTTTAGGATTTATGATTGATACACTATGATATATATATTGGAGGTAAATAGCTTGCTACATATAGTAAATGTTAAAAATAGAACCGTAATTTGTAAAAATATGAGGATAAGTTTTGGAAATTTAAGTGTGAAGGTAAAAATACTATCATTGTTTTTTATTTTAGTCTTGACAACTAGGTGGTGTTTTTAACGTTTTGGTTTGCCTCTAAATCAAGTTTTAGTAAGTTTGTTTTGGAAACATATTTTGATGCTCGGGGTAGTTTTTGTAAATGTACGTTGTTTAATGTTACTAACAGAAGGTCATTTGCATGCTACATTTAATAATTTATTTGACTAATTTTTATTGTTTGTTTATCTTTGGCAAATTCATAACCAGATTAAAATTGGGTCTGATTCGAAATGCTTTGCACTTTACAAGATGGATGAAAAGGGAAGTTTTCAGTCCCTCAGAAGTCGTTTTGTTCATTTGTTAAGCTTTATTATAACAACTTATATTAAGTTTAAAGATTTCAAGCATAATTCAACTACCTACAAATTAAAGTAAAAAAATATATAAGGTTGTAAGCGCATCGCGTGGGTCTAAGCACTAGTAATAATATATATAACTAAAAGGTATTGTAAAACAAATATTAAAGTAAAACAAATAGGACAAGATCTTGACCCTTAGATCATGGTTATATTGATGCACGAAGATTCACGAAACAATTGATGCACGATGATTTTCATGATGCACGGTGATTTTCAGTAAAGAAAAACATATTGTTTTATTTGTTTTACTTTAATACTTGTTTTATTTTACCTAAAACCTTAATATAATATATAGAAAATAAGATGCAAATGAACGTGCATATATGGTTCTTCATGTCCAAGCTATTTAGGCACGTATCAGAGATCGACTAATTAAACGAGAGAATATATATATTTCATTAAAACATATGAGAGAATATATATTTCATTAATAATATGAAAGTACTACACGATACCCAAATCGGTGAAAATGTTGTTTCTACCATCTCAAATAATGCTAGTCAATAGTCATGATCCGGTTAAAACAACGTAAGCTAGATGCAAGTAAATGATCCACACCTTTAAAAAAAATAAAAAAATAATCATGATCCGAAAAAGCCGACCTTTATTCAGCCAAATAGACATAGTAGATAAATTTATAACGATTATGATTGGAAACTTCCCATGTCATGTATCAAGTGAGCCGAATTTCCCCCAATTGAAATTTTTGGACCTTATATCTACCGCAACATTACAAGGTATTATAAAATTCATTTAAACAACTGAATGCTTTGAAAACCAATAATTCAATAAGTATTTGAATTCGGTGGTCAATTTGATAACCAAAGAAACCAACCTGGACTTGACTCGAAGAAATTTAGGATGGTCCAGTGTCGGGTTGGTGGATCTGTAAGTCGAAATTACACGATCCTAAACTCGTTTTATTTGAGTTGGGTTTCTAGCTGAATCAATTATTACAAACTCTATCTACAAATGAACCAAATTTTCACCGATTAATATTTTTCTTTTTATACCATAACATTACAATGTATTATAATATGATCCATCATTTATACCGATTATTTTGTAACACCTCATTTCATAGTATATGAGAGGAGATCTTTAAGGTGGACGCTATGTCATAGGCAGAAAGTAAACACCTAATAGCACTACCTCTATTATAGAATGGTGAGGGCCCACTTCCATACTTCTGATCTGCTAGCACTGTGAATTACCTTAGACCTACGCAGCAGGACAGGTACCTACATTAACACTACTGTACCGTCTATTAGACATGTGTAGAGTGAGGAGTAAAGAATTAGGGACCATGCTACCTATTTTGCTGCATATTATTTTTGTAATACAATGAGATTCATGAAATATGTATGAATATGTAAATGTAAGTGAAGCTTTGAAATTTGAATATATGTGAGTTTCAGAGAGAGGGGATAAAATGACGATTGGTATTAATAAAGTGACAAAAGTTACAAATGAAAGAGGGTGAGAGTGTATTTATACTACCAAAGGTTAACTAATTACATCTAGAACCCCTCATTTTATAAAAAATATGATTACATCAAAACTTACAAATCACACACTAAATTAAGTCTAACAATTTTGAAACCTTTATTAATGGGAGTAGAAAGGAGTGGGTAGACACTCCATCCATTTTTATAAGCTAAGAGGTATGGGTTGTTAATACTTATTTTACCTTGATTTTTACTTGAAATAAAAACATATTTTTAAGTAATTCATTGCTTTCGGCATTAAAATTAGATTTTGTAGATTCCTAACAACTTTTCTGGTCAAAATATTACTCCCTCCGTCCCATTTTAATTGTCCAAATTTAACTTGTCAAGTCTTCTACCTTCAACTTTGACCGCAAATATTTTCGTTTATATCTTATAACACTTGCTATAAATTATATGAATGGATTGAGTTTTAGATATACTTTTCATTGATATAAATTTCATCAACTAATATATAACACAAACAAAGATATTTACGGTCAAAATTTAAAGAAACAAACTTGGAAAGTCAAACTAAGACATTTAAAATGGGACGGAGGGAGTATCTTAGTAAGATTTAAAACATGAAACTTTTTATGAACAAAATCATGTTTTTAACCATTAAATTAAACCACCTCGAAAATGGTTAAAATTAAACAAGAAATGTGTATAAAAAAGATGAACAATTAATGAAGTAGCTAGTAGCATTTTAAGGGCCAAAATACATAGGATTAGGATCTTCTAAAGTTGATCTAACTTTATAGGTAAAGTTGGATCAACTTTAGCCATTAGATTAAATCCAATGGTCAAGATTAAAATGTGATGTTTAAATCATGACCATTAGATTTAATCCAATGGGTAAAATTCTATAAAGTTGGATCAACTTTAGAGAATCTCAATCCAAATACATATAAGTTGGGTTGGGATGATGATGTCCCCAAGTGGTGGAAAGAGTCACATGGAAGACAGGTTGGTACGGAGAGTGATGGATAGGCTTCGGTGCCGTCAGTACGTGCATCAAATTGTACCTTTTGTTTTTGTTTTTCTTTACTCAATTATTTTCTATTATTTTTAACATTAATTATTAGAAGCCACACATAAACAGCTGCTGAAACAAACTCTGTTGCACGACATGCTTTCC
>CM067170.1:84498475-84595975 GCA_034093135.1 Erigeron breviscapus | reverse complement strand
CTTTAAATCAACTTGTCAAATGTACTCCAAACCTGTACAAGCTGGAAAGTGTGTAAGTAACTAAGTATAGATTATTAAGGTTGTAAATTTAACATCCCCCCTCAACCTTAATACTGAATAAATCTTTAAGACCAAGTTTAGAACTTAAAACACTATGTTGACCAAAACATAAGCTTTTAGTGAAAATGTCAGCTATGTTATCCTTTGAATCAAGTTTTGTGACTTTAATCAACCCAGCATTGATTTTCTCCCTTACAAAGTGTAAATCAATTTCTAAGTGCTTTGTTCTCTCATGGAAAACAGGATTTCCAGCAATCTGAATTGCAGATTTATTATCACAAAAAATGCTTACAGGAAGAATATTATCAATGTTTAGGTCATGTAGTAAATGAGTGATCCAAAGGACTTCACAAGTAACTGATGCCAAGGCCCTATATTCTGCTTCTGCAGAAGACCTGGCAACAGTATGTTGCTTTTTACTTTTCCAGGATATAAGAGATCCCCCCAAATATATTCCAAATCCAGTAACAGATCTCCTAGTACTTAAACACCTTCCCCAGTCAGAGTCAACAAAAGCACATAACTCTAAGTTATCCCTTTTAACAAACTCTACACCTTTACCTGGGGAGAGTTTTAAATATCTCAAAACCCTGAAAGCAGTTTTAAATATCTCAAAACCCTGAAAGCAAGTTTTAAATGCTCCTCAGTAGGAGCATGCATAAACTGACTTAAAGCATGAACAGAATAACTGATATCAGGTCGAGTTAAAGTAAGATAAATCAATTTTCCAATAAGCTTCTGATAAACAGAAACATTAGTCAACAAGTTATTCTTCTCAGAAATTCTGGAAATGGTATAATTTACCTCCATAGGAGTTCTCATAGGTTTACAACCAAGTAAACCAAACTCATGCAATAATTCCATACAATACTTTCTTTGAGACAAACAAATTCCATTGGAATTATACAATACTTCTATTCCAAGAAAGTATTTAAGTTTACCTAAGTCTTTGATCAAATACTTAGTTTGCAAAAAACTTTTCATCTTTTCAATTTCATTCACATTGTTACCAGTAAGAACAATATCATCTACATAAACCAACAAAGCAAGAAAAACAGAATCCTTATTGTAAACATATAATGAGTAATCACTTTTACTCTGCACAAATCCATATTCACATAATGAATGATTTAGTTTCTCATTCCATTGCCTAGGTGCTTGTTTTAGGCCATATAAAGATTTGATCAGCTTGCACACTTTATTACTTTTAGGATCATAATAACCCTCTGGCAAACACATATAAACATCTTCATGAAGATCACCATAAAGAAAAGCATTATTAATGTCTAACTGAAACAAAGGCCAGTTATTATGCACAGCAATAGAAAGTAAACATCTAATGGTAACCATCTTAACAACAGGTGAGAATGTTTCATCATAGTCTAATCCTGCTCTTTGACTATACCCTTTAGCAACAAGTCTTGCTTTATATCTCTCTATCTCACCACTAGCTTTATACTTAATTTTATAAATCCACTTACATCCTATAGGTTCTCTTCCTTTAGGAAGATCAACAATTTCCCAAGTATTGTTCCTATGTAATGCTTCCATTTCATTATTCATAGCTTGAACCCAATTCAAATCTTTAGATGCTTCATAAAAATTTTTAGGTTCCACACTTTTGTTCAGATTAGAAACAAAACAAAAGTTTTCAGTGCTCAAATTAGAATAACAAACAACTTTATCAATGCTATATTTAACATTTCCAACAACAAAGTCTTTAAGATAATTTGGAAGTTTAGAAGTTCTTTCAGATTTTCTGGTATTAGCCTCTTGAGTCACATTTTCTTGCATAACAGTCTCATTAAAGATATCTGCATCAATTCCCTCAGAAATATTATTATCATCAAGTGTTGCAGTTGGTTCATGCTCTGTAGCAACCCTAGGACTGTCAATCCTGTTACTGCCAAACAATTCTGGATTATCAAATTCATGAAATGTGGTAGAATTTGGATGAGTTCTTGGACTACCAGACAGATTAGAACCCTTGCCATCACTTATGTCTTTGTCCTTCTCTTCATCATTGGGATTAAAGTCATTATGGTTGTCATTATTAGAAAACCAAGTATTAAAAAAATTTAAATGATTAACAGAATTATCTTCAGATACTTTCAAACAGTTTTCAGAAGTTTTCATTTTAAAAGGATATACAGTTTCATAAAATTTCACATCTCTGGAATAAAACATTCTTTTTGAATCCAAACTATAAAGTTTATAACCCTTTTTTGCATTACCATAACCAATGAAAACACATTTCTCAGCCCTATTACTAAACTTATCAAAATTATTAAGAATGGTAGCATAACAAAGACAACCAAAGGACCTCAAATGGGACAGAGAAGGATCAACATTATATATCATATAATAAGGAGAAACACCATTTAGCACAGAAGAAGGAAGCCTGTTAATCAAATAAGTTGCAGTTAGAATACACTCAGTCCACATATTAAGAAGTAATCCCCCCTGAAACATAAGGGACCTTGCAACATTGAGTAGGTGCCTATGTTTCCTTTCAACAATCCCATTTTGTTGAGGAGTGTAAGCAATAGTGGTTTGATGTAAAATACCTTTGTCACTGCAAAACTGTTTTATATTTGAATTTACAAACTCAGAACCATTATCAGTTCTTATAACCTTTATCCTTTTATCAAACTGATTTTCCAAGAGTAAAGCATACTCTTTAATATTATAAAAAACCTCATCTTTTGACTTTATAAGATAAGTCCAAACTGCTCTTGAAAAATCATCAACAATAGTAAGAAAAAATCTGTATCCTTCCTTACTCATAACTTTATAAGGCCCCCACAAATCCATGTGAACAAGGTCACCCACATTTTCAGAGGTATGATCACTAAGAGGGAAAGGTTCCCTGGTCTGCTTTGCCTTATGACAAATATCACAAGGTAAAGTATCAGAATCAAATCAATTTCAATATTAATTTTATCTTTAAGAACATTTAAAACTTGATCAGCAGGATGACCCAATCTACTATGCCAAAGAGATTGAGACACATAACAAGTATAAACACAGTTATTAGACACACCTTGACAAGTAGCATGATCATCAACCATATAAAGACCACCTCTCTGACTACCAGTCCAAAGAGTGGTTCTTGTTTTCAAATCCTGAATGTAACACTTATTTTCATCAAAACCAATGAACCTCTTACTGTCTTTAGCAAGTTTGTGTATGCTTAACAGATTCACACAGTATTCAGGTATAACAAGAACATCAAATAGAGTAACCATATTATTTAATTTAAGATTACCAATCATAACAATTTTAGCAACTGTTCCATTAGGGTGACCAACACTAAGATTAAGATTAGAAACATCAATGCCATCTTCAATTTTATCAGAACAAAAGGTCATGTGTTGATTAGCTCCAGAATCAGAAATCCAACCATTATGTTTAACTTTGGAATTATCATTGTTAGCACAAAAGAATTTATCAAAATTCTGATTAAAAAAAGTATTTGCATTATAAAAAATACCTGCCATATTGGCATGACTCACAGTAACTTCCTTTTTGTCACTCAAAATATTCATAAGCTTTGTCATCTGTTCACTAGAAAGAGAAAGAGTAGTAGCAGAACTAGCACCAGACTTATCAGTATCATGCACAGTTTTATCAGAAACAGCATTGTTATTATAGATTTTTCTTTGAGTATGTTGAGCATTTTGAAATCCAGATCTCTTTTTATACCCTGGTGGATAACCAACTAACTCAAAACACCTATCTATAGTATGTCCAACACCTTTACAATTAGTACAGTTAAGATTAGTATTAGGACCTCTGTTTCCAAAACTATTACTTCCATTAAACTTCTTCTTGTTATCATAGAATTTAGAAGCAAACACATATGAAGATGGTTTATTAGCAGCAGAATTAACAGAAGTGTTCCTATGAGACTCTTCTCTAGAAAGCAAAGCATAAGCACTTTTAACAGAAGGAAGAGGATCATTTGTGAGAATTTGACTCCTAACAGTATGATAAGATTCATCTAAACCCATGAGAAACTGCATTAACTTGATTAATTGATTATGATCTTTAAAATCTTTTGCAGCATGGCACACACAAGTAGGCAGTTTAATTAAAGCATCAAATTGTTTCCACAATGAATTCAGCTTATGATAATATTCAGACAAGGTAGTACCATTTTGACATAAAGAATTAATCCTGTTATGAAGATTGAATGTAACAACACCATCAACTTTGTCATAAGTTTCTTTTAATTCATTCCATACAACAGCAGCATTCTTAGAAAAAATTTGTCCCAGATATAACTCTTCTGACACACAATTTAAGATCCAAGTAAGAACAACAGCATTGCATCTATCCCATTGCTGGGCTAAAATCTCATTATTCAAAGACCTAACACAAGTACCATCAATAAATCCCTTTTTATTCTTTGTTTCTAAAGCAAGAAGCATAGCACAACTCCAAACATTGTAATTTTCAGTTCCTTTTAACTTCAAGCTAATAAGAGGTGTATTAGTGATATCACTAGCATGCAAGTACAAAGGATTACCAAAATCAAGCTTACTTATTTTAGTATTAAGAGTTTCAAAATCATTATCAGAATCAGAACCTTCATTGTGCACAGATCTAGGAGGAGTATTACCACCATGAACAGAACCAGGAGGTGTATTACCACCAGGAGGAGTATTCACCATGTTAAGCAAATATAATCACAGAATCAATCAATTAAAGAAGCAGATAGAGAAATACTATTATCAAGCAACACACAGATAAACAACAAGTAATCTACAAATATTAACTTCTCTTAAAAAATTTGCAGAAAATAACTCTTAATCTCACAAGAGTGCCAGTGACAGGATTCCTAACCTCTCGTATGAAGGCAGGTCAAGTATTAGCACAATTGTTTTTATGAGAAAAAGAGAAACAAATTTGATATATATATATATGAAAATTTTAATTTGAGAAGAAAATATAAGCAGATTAAAAACAGATAATAAGAGGAAAAAGGAAAAGAGATACAATACAGTGCTATAGCCGAAGGTAGAGGAACCCTAACTATCTCTTGATTCACTTAGTCAAGAGATGAATCAGGATCTGACAAAATAAACCCTAATTTTAGGGAAATCGAACAAACACTGCAGCGGAAGAACTTTAAAATAGGATTTCCAGAAGAAACCCTAATTTAATCGAACAATAACCCCAAAAAATTAAGAATCTAGGGTTTCAGAATGAAATACGCCCTAGATCTTAATCAGATCTGAAAAAAGAATGAATCAACAACCAAGAATCACCGAACCTGGCTCTGATACCATGAAAGAAATCACAATAACAACTATAACGAAACAGTCGGCTCGATTAGAGTTTATTATTATTGTTTAAAGTTGATTACAAACCAGAAATAATGATCTTAATCAATTAGATTAAGATCAATGAAACGAATTACAAAAAAACCTAATTTGATCTAGATGATCAAATTATACAGAGAATATATATATCGAAAAATAACCAGAGAAACTGACTAATATGTGTGTGATAATATATGTTGATTGTCCAGAATGAAACCCTAAATGGGTTTATATACTTCCACAAGTTTGCACCGTCTTCTCTTTAGACCCTCAACTTTTCTTCTTTGTCAAAACTGGTCCAATCTTCCAATCTTCCAAAATAGTCCTTATCTTTAAATCAACTTGTCAAATGTACTCCAAACCTGTACAAGCTGGAAAGTGTGTAAGTAACTAAGTATAGATTATTAAGGTTGTAAATTTAACAATTTTTGATATATTGAATGAACATGCATGGTTTTGTTTTGTTTATAGACCTTATGTTAAATGTAACATGGTTCATAGATATGAACAAATTTGTTTAAAAAATGATACAAGAAATGATTTATCTTTCTTTTTTTTCGCCCTAAACATCGTAATCTTAGTTTAATCAAATTGTATTTCCGTACGTATATATAGCTCAATTTGACATCAAAACACAAGGATGTAGATAGTCAATTACTTGTGAAATAGATAATTGGATATAGTAACAACCCATATTATTAAACATCTTAGCTTTGTATCTTCTAGTATACTGTTTTCTAACAAGGGATGTCAAATTAGTAATTTTAATTTATGTTGGATCGATACAGATTTAACTTCAATTGAAATGACATACCACCCAAACTGAAAATGGAAAACATCATCCATATGTGGATATATTTCATTAATAACCACCCGTAAAGTGGTTTAGAGGTTAACATCATACGATTCTTTACTGGAAGTCTCAAGGTCAAATTACACAAGGTATAGTCTTGAAAAGGCTATAAGAAGATTCAGAAATGATCATGGATATTCCGATTAGGTTGCATTTATCCAATTCAATAAGAAGATATTTTCTTCTCCTAGTAAACGTGTAGGTTTCTCTCCAATTATGTTAGTTATATTATCTTAGATATCGACATCTTGTTTATTAAGATGTATGTCGATTGAAATATTACAAAAAATTGTTTTAGTTAAAGTTAATATTTTAATTCCGCTGATGTTACACTCAACTTTTATTTAAGATTGATATCGACATTTTATATCATGTGTGTATTCTTTATATTATAAATGTTACACGCCAAAATTTGTTGTCATGCTCATTCTTCATGGGTCGTTTACATTTTAATTTTCTCCTAAATATATAGTTCAATATATTAATTAGAAGAACTCATCAACGAGCAAATATTGATTGGACAAATAAAAAAAAAAAAAAAAAAAAAAAAAAAAAAAAAAAAAAAAAAAAAAAAAAAAAAAAAAAAAAAAAAAAAAAAAAAAAAAAAAAAAAAAAAAAAAAAAAAAAAAAAAAAAAAAAAAAAAAAAAAAAAAAAAAAAAAAAAAAAAAAAAAAAAAAAAAAAAAAAAAAAAAAAAAAAAAAAAAAAAAAAAAAAAAAAAAAAAAAAAAAAAAAAAAAAAAAAAAAAAAAAAAAAAAAAAAAAAAAAAAAAAAAAAAAAAAAAAAAAAAAAAAAAAAAAAAAAAAAAAAAAAAAAAAAAAAAAAAAAAAAAAAAAAAAAAAAAAAAAAAAAAAAAAAAAAAAAAAAAAAAAAAAAAAAAAAAAAAAAAAAAAAAAAAAAAAAAAAAAAAAAAAAAAAAAAAAAAAAAAAAAAAAAAAAAAAAAAAAAAAAAAAAAAAAAAAAAAAAAAAAAAAAAAAAAAAAAAAAAAAAAAAAAAAAAAAAAAAAAAAAAAAAAAAAAAAAAAAAAAAAAAAAAAAAAAAAAAAAAAAAAAAAAAAAAAAAAAAAAAAAAAAAAAAAAAAAAAAAAAAAAAAAAAAAAAAAAAAAAAAAAAAAAAAAAAAAAAAAAAAAAAAAAAAAAAAAAAAAAAAAAAAAAAAAAAAAAAAAAAAAAAAAAAAAAAAAAAAAAAAAAAAAAAAAAAAAAAAAAAAAAAAAAAAAAAAAAAAAAAAAAAAAAAAAAAAAAAAAAAAAAAAAAAAAAAAAAAAAAAAAAAAAAAAAAAAAAAAAAAAAAAAAAAAAAAAAAAAAAAAAAAAAAAAAAAAAAAAAAAAAAAAAAAAAAAAAAAAAAAAAAAAAAAAAAAAAAAAAAAAAAAAAAAAAAAAAAAAAAAAAAAAAAAAAAAAAAAAAAAAAAAAAAAAAAAAAAAAAAAAAAAAAAAAAAAAAAAAAAAAAAAAAAAAAAAAAAAAAAAAAAAAAAAAAAAAAAAAAAAAAAAAAAAAAAAAAAAAAAAAAAAAAAAAAAAAAAAAAAAAAAAAAAAAAAAAAAAAAAAAAAAAAAAAAAAAAAAAAAAAAAAAAAAAAAAAAAAAAAAAAAAAAAAAAAAAAAAAAAAAAAAAAAAAAAAAAAAAAAAAAAAAAAAAAAAAAAAAAAAAAAAAAAAAAAAAAAAAAAAAAAAAAAAAAAAAAAAAAAAAAAAAAAAAAAAAAAAAAAAAAAAAAAAAAAAAAAAAAAAAAAAAAAAAAAAAAAAAAAAAAAAAAAAAAAAAAAAAAAAAAAAAAAAAAAAAAAAAAAAAAAAAAAAAAAAAAAAAAAAAAAAAAAAAAAAAAAAAAAAAAAAAAAAAAAAAAAAAAAAAAAAAAAAAAAAAAAAAAAAAAAAAAAAAAAAAAAAAAAAAAAAAAAAAAAAAAAAAAAAAAAAAAAAAAAAAAAAAAAAAAAAAAAAAAAAAAAAAAAAAAAAAAAAAAAAAAAAAAAAAAAAAAAAAAAAAAAAAAAAAAAAAAAAAAAAAAAAAAAAAAAAAAAAAAAAAAAAAAAAAAAAAAAAAAAAAAAAAAAAAAAAAAAAAAAAAAAAAAAAAAAAAAAAAAAAAAAAAAAAAAAAAAAAAAAAAAAAAAAAAAAAAAAAAAAAAAAAAAAAAAAAAAAAAAAAAAAAAAAAAAAAAAAAAAAAAAAAAAAAAAAAAAAAAAAAAAAAAAAAAAAAAAAAAAAAAAAAAAAAAAAAAAAAAAAAAAAAAAAAAAAAAAAAAAAAAAAAAAAAAAAAAAAAAAAAAAAAAAAAAAAAAAAAAAAAAAAAAAAAAAAAAAAAAAAAAAAAAAAAAAAAAAAAAAAAAAAAAAAAAAAAAAAAAAAAAAAAAAAAAAAAAAAAAAAAAAAAAAAAAAAAAAAAAAAAAAAAAAAAAAAAAAAAAAAAAAAAAAAAAAAAAAAAAAAAAAAAAAAAAAAAAAAAAAAAAAAAAAAAAAAAAAAAAAAAAAAAAAAAAAAAAAAAAAAAAAAAAAAAAAAAAAAAAAAAAAAAAAAAAAAAAAAAAAAAAAAAAAAAAAAAAAAAAAAAAAAAAAAAAAAAAAAAAAAAAAAAAAAAAAAAAAAAAAAAAAAAAAAAAAAAAAAAAAAAAAAAAAAAAAAAAAAAAAAAAAAAAAAAAAAAAAAAAAAAAAAAAAAAAAATAAAAAAGAAAAAAAAAACACAAATATTTACTGAAACATGTCTATAAGATTAAACTTGTTTAGTAAATACTCATGTTGAGCCACACATAAACTCTTGGTAAAAATGTCAGCAGCCTGCTCAGTGGTATCAATTTTAACAAGATTGATTAAGCCAGAAGCAACCTTTTCTCTTACAACATGAATATCAATTTCTATGTGCTTAGTTCTTTCATGAAGAACTGGATTATTTGCAATTAAAATTGCAGATTTATTATCACATAAAACATCAACAGGCAACAAGTTTTGAACTTTTAAGTTTTCCCAACTAATTTATTTCACATTATTAGATTTAGAGGGAGGATATAAACTAAATCTTGTTTGATGGATTGATGACATCTGAACGAAATCAAAGAACAATTATTATTATTATTATATTATTATTATTATATTATTATTATTATTATTGTTTATTATTGATAAGAATTTAATCAGTCGGCTGTATAACCGACTTACAAAGTATTGTTATTACAAGATGAATATGATCAAGATGATCAGTAACAGGATTGATTAAGATGAATCAATCCAGAAAATACAAACGAATATCACTAGAACAAAGAGAGAAAAATATACGATTGTGTATGTGTTAATTATGAGGGTTCAAACCCTAATCGGGTATAAGCTTCCTTATATACTCCAATCTTTAGCCTAAATGCCACCGACCTCCTTCATCTTCTGTCCATCTTCAACTTCAGTCCCTCAAGTATCCAAAAGTACAAACCTGTATAAACACTTAACCCTGAAGTAAGAATAATGTCATAATCTACCCCTAAGTTTATATTAGTTCTTTTAACACCCTCCCTTAATATAAACTTAGGTAAACTTAAAAAAGAACAAAAAAACACAAATATTTACTGAAACATGTCTATAAGATTAAACTTGTTTAGTAAATACTCATGTTGAGCCACACATAAACTCTTGGTAAAAATGTCAGCAGCCTGCTCAGTGGTATCAATTTTAACAAGATTGATTAAGCCAGAAGCAACCTTTTCTCTTACAACATGAATATCAATTTCTATGTGCTTAGTTCTTTCATGAAGAACTGGATTATTTGCAATTAAAATTGCAGATTTATTATCACATAAAACATCAACAGGCAACAAGTTTTGAACTTTTAAGTCATTCAGAATGTTCAAAATCCATACCACTTCACAAGTAACAGTGGCTAAGACTCTATATTCAGCTTCAGAAGAAGACCTAGACACTGTACTTTGCTTTTTACCTTTCCATGAAATTAAAGAATCTCCCAAACAAATGCAGAATCCAGTAACAGACCTTCTAGAGGTAATACACTTACCCCAATCAGAATCTACATAAGCTTTGAGAGACAAGGACTGACCTTTAACAACATGTATACCTTTACCTGGATTCTTCTTTAAATACCTCAAAATTCTGAATGCTAGCTTTAGATGTGAGGCCTTTGGAGCATGCATATATTGGCTAAGACAATGTACAGAATAACTGATATCTGGTCTTGTTATTGTAAGATAGATTAGTTTACCAATTAACTTTTGATAAACCAAAACATTCTCAATAAAAGGATCATCAACATTTTCTCTATCTGAAATGACCAAATTCATATCCATTGGAGTTTTCATAGGTTTAGAACCTAATAAACCATATTCAAATAAGAGATCCATGCAATACTTTCTTTGAGTTAAGCAAATACCTTTAGAAGTATCAATTACTTCTATGCCTAAAAAGTACTTCAATTTTCCTAAATCTTTTATCATGAACTTTGAACTCAAAAACTGTTTTACTTTGGTAACCTCAGAATTATCACTGCCAGTAATGACAATGTCATCAACATACACAAGTAGAGCAATAAACAAGTTATCATGACTTAAAGTAAAGAGTGAATAATCACTTTTACTTTGAATAAAACAATATTCAACAAGAGCACTAGTAAGCTTATGGTTCCATTGTCTAGGAGCTTGCTTTAAACCATAAAGAGATTTAACAAGTTTACAAACTCTAGTATCATCTTTAGAAAAGTAACCAGGAGGCAATTTCATGTACACATCTTCATTTAACTCACCATACAAGAAAGCATTGTTAATATCTAACTGAAATAAGGTCCAACCATTATGCACTGTTATATTAACAAGACATCTAATGGTAACCATTTTAGCTACAGGAGAAAAAGTCTCCTCATAATCAACACCTTCTCTTTTGTTATATCCTTTAGCTACTAACCTAGCTTTATATCTTTCTACTTCTCCTGTAGATTTATATTTAACCTTATATACCCATTTACACCCTATAGGTTCTCTGCCAGAAGGCAGATCAGTTAATAACCAAGTATTGTTTCTATACAAAGCTTCCATTTCCAAGTTCATTGCTTCAACCCATTTTGGATTTTTAGCAGCTTCTAAATAAGATGAAGGTTCTTTGTGTTTATTTATTTCAGATAAAAAACAATAAACTTCAGAACTCAAATTTGAATAATTAACAACTCTCTCAATGCCATATTTAACTTTTCCATCTAACACATAATCATTTAGATTTCTGGGTAAATTGGACTGTCTATTTGATCTTCTAAGTTGATGAGTGTTGTCCACATTTAAAGGTTCATTAGGAATCCCAGGATTACTAAGAACCCTTCCTCGGGGTTATTAAAGTTATCCCCGCCATCAAGCACCTCATTGGTACAGTCATTAGGTGTTGCTGTACCTCCCATATCTCTGGCAACATCACTGCTACCAGTATCAATGGCTGCATTTCCATCACCTTCTAAATTATAATTGATTTCATCATTGGGACCAGTGGAACCAACAACATCATCAACCCTGTCAAAGAAAGAACCATGATCATTATCAAAATCTTTGGTTTCAGAATTCATTTTAAAAGGAAACACATGTTCAAAAAACTTTACATCTCTTGAATAGAAAATACTTTTATCTTCAAGACTAAACAATTTATAACCTTTTTTTGAATTTGAGTAACCAATTAAAACACATTTTCCAGCTCTCTTAGAAAACTTATCTTCATTATTAAGAATTGTTGCATAACACAAACAACCAAAATTTCTTAGATGAGATATATTTGGTTCAAATCCAAAAACAAGTTCATAAGGTGTTTTTCCTTTAAGTACAAAAGAAGGAGTTCTATTTATCAAATAAACAGCGGTCATAACACATTCAGGCCACATATACAGGGGAAACCCTCCCTGAAAAAGAAGAGATCTAGCAACATTTAACAAATGTCTGTGTTTACTCTCAGCTATACCATTCTACTGAGGGGTATAAGAACAAGTTGTCTGATGTAATATACCATAAGATTTAAACAATTTAGTTAATCTTGAATTAACAAACTCAGTCCCATTATCAGACCTACAAACCTTAACAGTTTTACCAAATTGAGTTTTAACAAGATTTATGAAATAACAAACATTTTCATACACTTCAGTCTTTTTTTTAAGCATAAATACCCAAACTGCTCTTGAAAAATCATCTACTACAGCTAAGAAATACTTAAAACCTTCTTTACTCACTTTCTTATATGGACCCCAAACATCAAGATGAACTAAATCACCAATACTTAATGATTTATGATCACTTAAAGGAAAATGTTCTCTTGTTTGTTTAGCTTTATGACAAATGTCACAAGAAGTATCAACAATATTATCAATCTTTAATTTTTATTTCAAAACTTTCAAAATAATTGATGCATGATGCCCTAATCTAGAATGCCACAAATCAGAAGACACATTGCATTTAAAATCAACAAGCACATTGTTACTGTTCCAATCTGATTACTTACATTTAAAAGCTATAAACCTCCATGAACTCTACCAGTCCCCAGATTTTTCATTGTTCTCAAATCCTGTATGTAACATATATTCTCAGTAAACCCTATAAACATTTTACTATCTTTATTTGCTTTATGTACTGAAAACAGATTTACACAATAGTCAGGAATATACAGAACATCATATATAGTTATCTTATCTGTAAGTTTAATGTCTCCTATCTTCCTAATTAAAGCAGAAGTTCCATTTGGATGATTAACAGTTAGATTAAGTGAAGTGACATCAACTACATTAAACATTTGTTTATGAGAACAACACATATGTTGATTTGCACCAGAATCATTAATCCAATCATTTTTGCTAGGAATTTTATCAAACTGAACATTAGAATTAAAATAAACAGAGGACATAAAAGCACCTGCCATATGTGCATGAACACCAGTCTTGGTATCCTGATTTTCACTTATCAAACTTATTAGTTTAGCAATTTGATCACTTGTAAAAGGCAAACCAGAACTAGTAGAAGCAGTAGTATGTGAGTTATTTTCAGAATTTACACAAGTTTTATCATTCCAAGTATTACTTTTTTCATTATAGACATTGTTTGAGTATCTCTTGTTTTGAAAACCATTCTTCTTTTTAATGTAATCAGGATATCCTACTATTTTGAAACATTTATCAATAGTATGACCTTTTAGACCACAAGCAGGATTAACACAAACAAGATTCTCATTTCTTATAAATTTTTTCTTGGAATCATCAAATTTAGACACAAAAGCAGAATTAGCAGGTTTAGGTTGATTCACATTACTAGAGCTCCTATGTGATTTTTCCCTAGATAACAAAGCATAAGCAGATTTCACATCAGGTAAAGGATCTTTGGTGAGAATAGTACTTCTAACAGACATGTACACTTCATCTAAACCCATAAGAAATTGCATTAACCTTATCAATTGATGATGTGCTTTAAATTCTTTAGCAGCTTTGCAAGTACAAACAGGAAGTTTAACCAGAGCATCAAATTGTTTCCAAAAAGTATTCAATTTATGATAATATTCAGACAAAGAAGAACCATTCTGACTTAATGTATTTATCTTATGATGCAAATTAAAAGTTACAGAACCATCCACTTTATCATATGTTTCTTTTAAATCTTTCCATACTTCACTTGCAACTTTAGAGAAAGTTTGTCCTAAGTATAATTCTTGACTTATAGATCCTAAAATCCAAGACAAAACTACAGAATTACACCTGTCCCACTGTTTAGCTAACACTTCATCACTTTCATCCTTTTCACATGTACCATCAATAGATCCTACTTTATTTTTAGTTTCTAATGCAAGAAGCATAGCACATGACCACACATTGTAATTATCAGTTCCAGTTAATTTGAAAGAAAGAATAGCAGCACCACTAGTATCAGTAGGATGAAGATACAAAGGATCACCAAAATCAAGACTACTAACTTGAGTTTTAGAACTACCACCAGAAGTAGGTTCAGGAGCCATTTAGAGCAAATAATCAGACAAATACACAACAAATAGATCAAATAATAGCAATTATCACTTAAACAATCAAAAAATATTAAACAAATAGCAGTAACAGAACACAATTCTCAACAGATAGAATAATAAAAGAAAAAATTATTAATAATAAAAGATATTAAAAAAATTTATAAAAGAAGATTCTAATCCCCCAAAAGTGTCAGTGACAGGATTCCAAGTCTCTCAATGAAGACCGGTCAAGGATAATGATGAACGTTCATTTTGTGATAAAAACCCCTATCGAAAGGCTTCATTTCAATGTCTAAATGAGTTAATATTCTGGAACTATCGATACTTAATGAATTCCATGTTTACGCAGGTTCATGGAAGATGCGAGTGAGGGTAAATGGCATCAAGTGACTCAAGATGAAGGCCTATGAAGTTACAAGACACAAGGAGGTGATTCGAGAGCCGAACGAAGCGAAACGAGAAGCAGCAGGAGCTGCCAGCGCCGCTGGGAAGCCCAGTTCAGCAAACCGACTCAAATCACTATTTAATCCGAAGCAGCCCTCAAAACCCTAGGAGGGAGTCGATTCAGCAGCCCTAGCCGCCCACATCAAACCCTAGGTCAACTTTGCAGATTCCAAGGAGGTTTTGGAGCTTCTAACACCTTCCGATCTTCATCCTCAACCTAGATCTACTCTTTTATTTTACTTTTAGTTGGTAAACAATGTCTTTCATCTTTTCAGACTTTGTTATTCCTTTAATAATGGTAGGCTAGTAGGCTGAATACTTGTTTAGATCAATGTGATCATGTAGGCGTTTATTTATTTTACTTTATTTGTTAGATTTGTTGGAGTGTGTTTTACTGTTTATTGTAGATCCATGTTTTACTAGTTCTTCATATTAATATCGGTTCTATATCTGCATGTATTAGTTTAATTCTGATGATCGGTCTATAATCATACACTAGGATTAATACATAAGGATGGAAAACACTAGTCGGTCTTTAACTAGATGTAAAAGGTGATTCACTTATAACTGAGGGATCCAGAACCATAGTAATTAGGATGAATAGAATATGATGCTTAACAATGTCAGACGTGATCTAGTGACATGGAAACGTGCACTGTGGTCACCGGAGGGAATTATTATCTGGTCATGGATTAAGAGCCGGGTAACGTAAAGATGAATTAGTAACACAAACTTTAGGTCATTAATGCTTAACAATGAATCTAACGAGAATTTGTTTATAGAGTAGTGTGAGTCTAGGGACAACACTAGTTACTTAGGCAAAGTGAATCTAACGAGAATCTGAGCCGTGATTAAGTTTCCAACAGTCTAGCAAGTAGGTAGAGTAATATCCGGTCGTATCATGAGATCTGAGATGCAAAACAAGTATTTTAATTTAATTACTGTTATTTACTTTTTCAAACTATTTTCAGACTAAGTCTCTCGCTGAATAAGCGGTTGTGGCTTCTATTTACTTTTCAGTTTTTAATTAGTTTAATAGGAAATCGTGACAACCCCCAACCGCTAGAATTACACATTTTACTAGATTAGATAGTGCAAGCATCCCTGCGAACGATACTGTACTTATCACTTACTATACTACATTTGATCGGGTTCTCTGCCCGTAGTTTGAGGTAATTACTTGTACAACTTTTATAAATTTTAAATACAAACAAAAAAACCACATCAGGTATTTTGGCGCCGCTGCTGGAGACGCGTCGCATTCTTAGTTTAGTAGTGTAATTGGATCCTTTCTTGTGTTTCGGCACGAGAAAGTTACTTTTCAGTTTTTAGGTTAAGTCATTTTAGGGTTTAGTAGTCAAATTAGGTTTAGGTCAAAATTAGGGTTAGGTTAATTTAGTAGTATTTTCATTTCATTTTTAGTTTAAGTAGTGTAGTTTAGTTTTTCATTTCATTTTTATATTGGTGCGTTTGATCTTTTTCTTTGAGTTTTACAGTTTTACTTAGGTAATCAAGCTGGAGGACAAATCGAAGGACAAGGACACTAGGGCACCATCACCATCGAAAATTAAGGTTCATCGATTAGAAGCAACCTCATCAAATCCACCGAAACCACCAACCGAACCAAACTCACCTAGATCCGAAATTGACGCCTTTGACTGACCGATGATGGAAAGGACGAGAGCCGTAGCACCTACACCAGGATCGGCTATAGTCCCACCAAACTTAGGAGATTCGTTTTCAGTGAAAGGCCATCACCTTAAGTTAATCACGGCGAGCCAAATCCGACCCCCATAAGCATGTAAGCAGGTTCACAAGTTTGTGCAAAATGTTCAAATACGGAGGTGACGTCACCGATGACGATGTGAAACTTAGCTTATTTCCGTCGTCTCTCACGGGAGAGGCACGTGCTTGGTTCGATGAGCTCGATGAATGTACCATCATTACATGGAATCAACTTCGCGAACAGTTCGTCTCGCAATTCTTTCCTTCGAGTTTAACAAGGAAAATGCTTCGAGACATCAAGACTTTCAGGCAAGACGAGGGTGAATCACTAGTTGATGCATGGAAAAGGCTTAGGGAAATGATCATAAACTGTCACGGGAATGGACTAGACAAGGACGAGATCATGAAGATTTTCTTCTATGGTTTAACCAAGAGTTCCCAAAAGGATTTAGACCTAGCCGGCGGTGGTAACTTTTTGTACAAGTCTACCAATGACGCGTACAAAATGATGGAGGATATGGTGCAAGCTAGCTTAGCTCAAGATATGGATGATAAGGACCGAGATAGGAGGACGAGAAGGACCGTGGCTAGCATTGAAAGCAGCTCCGACAATGAGGTAATTCATGAACTTAAAGCTCGTTAGTAGATGTAACGCCCGTTACGTGTGTCTCCTCTGTAACGGGTGGCATAACTACCGTGAAGATTTCTGAAAGGTGTAACGCCCGTTACATATCTAACGACCGTTAGGGTTGATTTTTGAAATTAATGCTAATTAAAGCATGTGAGTCCCTTAATTAACGAGATGTTTAACCAATAGAAAGTGTAAAATACAACAAGTCTAATAATCACTAGATTGGACTAGTATTACTTGTAAATAAAGATGCAAGATATATAAACAAAGTAATACAAGACTTAAAGCAATAAACAAATAAAGTGGACCATTATGTATGTTTCATGGGTATTTCATTTATTGATGTGTAAATAAAATACAAGGTTGTTGCGGAATCAAGATAACACAATTAAGTGAGTATCCTAACAACCTATGAGTTACAATATGATCTATATTTGTCAAATAGCTCTTTAGGATCGAGATACTTAAAGTTGTGAAGTATCCCTGTTTAAGATCGAGAGTATTTGGACAAATTCACTTAAATGCAAAAGGAATGCTTAAAAGTATTTTTATCAAGGAAATGACTTTGTATTTATAGGCAACAAATTCACCAGTGAATTTGTGCCGTACAAATATGGTTGGCATACATTTAATGATCCGACAAGAACATTAAATGTATTGGATAAGGAATAAGGATAAAGTCACATCAAGTGCAAGTGTATCCTATTATCCAACCACCTTAACACACGTATACTTTGTTAAAGAACAAGTGGATTGTTCTTTGGAAAGTGTGTTAAAGGCATAAGTCAAACCTCGATATTAGTGTTCAGACTTGCAGGATCTAGAACACTAACAATCCTCCAGTGTGCAGATCTGGTAAGACTTTCCAGTGGACTCCGCCATTTGTTAAGTCTTCTTCCTTCAGACTTCAGTCTTTGACTTCAGTCAGAATGTCTTCAGTGAGCTAATCTGGAGAATGCTCCAGATTACCTGTACAAGTAAATGCTCATTAGTCTTCAATTATTTCTGGACAAATCTTTAGCGGGACTCCAGATTCCAAGTCTGGAGTAGGTCCAGTAGAAACGTTTTCTGGTCAGATCTTCAGTGAGCTAATCTGGAGAATGCTCCAGATTACCTGTACAAGTAAATGCTCATTAGTCTTCAATTATTTCTGGACAAATCTTTAGCGGGACTCCAGATTCCAAGTCTGGAGTAGGTCCAGTAGAAACGTTTTCTGGTCAGATCTTCAGTGAGCTCCAGTAGTCGGGTCTGGAGCGAGACCAGCAAAACAAGTTTCTTAACAAACCTAAATAAGGTTCCAGTAGTCCAGTCTGGAGCCAGTCCAGTAAGTCTGGACTAAATCTGGACCTAACAAATTCCCCTTATTTGTTTAGAAATAATGCAAGTATTTTTCAGACTTATAGATATACAAATTTGTATGTCTGGAAAACACTTGGTCGATTTAAGTCTAATCTAAGTTACTGGAAAACACTTTATAGATCATGAGTGTTTTCAGTTTCATCTTTTAAGTTCTAACTTAGACTAAATCTGGTCATTCTACTTGTAAAAATAAAAACTTGCAACTATTATTACTTTCATCAAAAAGGAAAATAATTACAACTTTCATAAACAAATAATTACAACAAGTACAATGGTAAGAGTTCAGGCCCTTCTTCTCGATGTATGCCCTGGTGCATCTTCAGTGGCCTTCCTCTTAGGAGATGGAGATGATGGAACAGACACTGGTGGTCTCAGACCCAACACATCTTCCATTTGTTGAATTCTCTTCCAGACCTTTTCAATCCTCTTCATAAAGGCCTTCACGTCTGGAGAGAGATCAGTCTTGCCTTTGAAAGTCATTCCAATCTCCTTTAGTTCAGTCCATCCAAATGCTTGGACTGAAGTATCTTTTCTTTCATCAGTAAAGTTACCTTCTCTGGTCAACTTTACATTAAACCTGGTCATACCTTGATGATGTTCAGCCAGTGTGATTTCAGCATTAATTATTCTTCTAGCATTGGCCCTGAACGTCATCATTTCTTCAAACTTAGCCTTTTGCTTAGCCAACCGAACCATATCTTCAGTTTCCCTGGATACACCACTCTGTTGTCCTTCAGTGGACTGGTGTTCTTGTCTATTGATCTTCAGAGTTGTATCCAGAGGAATAAAGGTGCTAACATCACCATCTTTAATTGCCTTCAGTTGCTTGGCAGTAAGCTTGGGTAGACCAGTCATTCTCTTCCTGTATTCCAGTTCCAGAGCACCAGCATTTCTTCTTATTTTCTTCTGGAGGCTTACCAGCTCCTCCTTTCTTTGTCTGATAAGCTCTGGAATGGTTACACCATAAATCAAGGAATCATATACCTGTTCTTCCTCTGCATAGAACGAGCGTATATGTACATCATTCAGTGCATCAAGACATTGTTGAACTCTGGGATCCTCCTTCATCCTTTTAAACACTTCAATATTTATGCCAAGTCTTCCAGCATTGTAGGAATCCAGAGTACCCATTGTAGCCATATCCCTATGATGGGCCAGCAGTTCATTTTTCTGGTTTGTCTTGAAAATTTCTATCATGATACACTGTTGTTCCATTTTCTTTGATGCTTCACTGTCAACATCTTCAAACTGTTCTTCCTCTTCACCAGACACCATCTTTTCTTTCCCTTTAACTGCCTTCATTGTGGTAGGAATGTCTGGGAAGGATTCAAACTGGGGCTCGGCTTCAGTACCAGCAGCCTCTTCTTCAGTCTGCAAATTGGCTTCAGTGCCAAGTGCTCTCTGGGCCATACGTGCACTGGCATCAGTACCAGTCACTTGTTTACTTTGAATAACGCTTTCAGTAGCGACCGCCCTTACAACCTCTCTCTTCTTCCTTATCAAACTTTCTTGGATACCAGATGATGGAACAGACACTGGTGGTCTCAGACCCAACACAGCTTCCATTTGTTGAATTCTCTTCCAGACCTTCTCAATCCTCTTCATAAAGGCCTTCACGTCTGGAGAGAGATCAGTCTTGCCTTTGAAAGTCATTCCAATCTCCTTTAGTTCAGTCCATCCAAATGCTTGGACTGAAGTATCTTTTCTTTCATCAGTAAAGTTACCTTCTCTGGTCAACTTTACATTAAACCTGGTCATACCTTGATGATGTTCAGCCAGTGTGATTTCAGCATTAATTATTCTTCTAGCATTGGCCCTGAACGTCATCATTTCTTCAAACTTAGCCTTTTGCTTAGCCAACCGAACCATATCTTCAGTTTCCCTGGATACACCACTCTGTTGTCCTTCAGTGGACTGGTGTTCTTGTCTATTGATCTTCAGAGTTGTATCCAGAGGAATAAAGGTGCTAACATCACCATCTTTAATTGCCTTCAGTTGCTTGGCAGTAAGCTTGGGTAGACCAGTCATTCTCTTCCTGTATTCCAGTTCCAGAGCACCAGCATTTCTTCTTATTTTCTTCTGGAGGCTTACCAGCTCCTCCTTTCTTTGTCTGATAAGCTCTGGAATGGTTACACCATAAATCAAGGAATCATATACTGTTCTTCCTCTTCACCAGACACCATCTTTTCTTTCCCTTTAACTGCCTTCATTGTGGTAGGAATGTCTGGGAAGGATTCAAACTGGGGCTCGGCTTCAGTACCAGCAGCCTCTTCTTCAGTCTGCAAATTGGCTTCAGTGCCAAGTGCTCTCTGGGCCATACGTGCACTGGCATCAGTACCAGTCACTTGTTTACTTTGAATAACGCTTTCAGTAGCGACCGCCCTTACAACCTCTCTCTTCTTCCTTATCAAACTTTCTTGGATACCAGATGATGGAATAGACAATTTTTCCCCTTTGGAATGATCTCTAGTCCTGGACTTTAGATCATTCCACAATTCTTCCATCATTAGCCTATCCAGTGAGCCAAATGTTCTGCCTTGTTCTGGCAAGGAAGCAGTCATACCTTTCTTTAATTCCAGCACTTCCTTCTTCATATTTTCAATTTGTTCAGGCAAGTGCTTAGGCAGCTTCTCATCCAGTAGCTTCTCAAATTGTGGTAAAACCCCATCATAAATACTACGAAGGACAGTCCCAGAAACCTCTTCACATAATTCTTTTAACATGTGGTTTCCAAACTTCCTTGTACATTCATCACTTAAAACACTTACAACTTCTCGTTGATCCAGTACGGGCCTACTCTCCAGAGAGCTTACCCTAAACACCAAGTTCTTAACCTCTTCTTTCAGCCCTGCCAGTTCGCCAGTGACTGCAGTCTGAACAGAAGACACCATTTTGGATTCCAACCCCTGGACTGCCACTTTAATGTTTTCAGAATTTTGATTGGTGGCCAGTACCAGTTCATCCAACTTCTCGAACACTAACTTCTCATTCCCAGCGAACAAGTTCATTTCTGAAGAAAGATTATTTGATAACAAAGACTTAAAGTCAGAAATAACCTGGGAAGATGAGTGCAGTGATCTCTCCAGGTCCGCCACCTTACTAAGAAGGCCTTGGACCTCGGTTGAGGAAGAAGTGGAGAGACCAGTGGGTGGTTCCAGATGAGAAGTCAATCTGGTCATCATAGGTACTTGTGTCCAGTCCTCTTCAGTTTCAACATTTGAGACTGGCACACTTTGGTTGGTTGGGTTTACTAGAGGTTGAGTTGTAGGAATGAAAGGAGTGAAATATGGAGTTGATTGAGGAATTGAAGGTGGTGGAGGTGGTGGCATTGATTCTGGTGAGGGGTATATTTCTGGTGTAGGGGTAGTATTTCTGGTGGTGGTATTTCTGGTGTAGGGGTAGGTATTTCTGGTGAAGGTGTTGGTATTTCAGGTAGAGTTTCTTCTTCTAGTACATCTTCACCCAGAAAGTTTAAACTTACATCAAATCCCTCAGACATGGGGGAGTCAACATCATCCCATTCTGGAATATTCCCAACAAATTGTTCACCAGACTGTTCACCAGTCTCTACTTGTTCACCAACCTCAACATTCAAATCTAGTGGAGCCTCTTGCTCACCAGATGCTTCAACCTGCTCAACAATTTCAGCAATATCTTCTTGTACCACAGCCTGGACTTCAGTGTCCACTCTCTGTTCAGTTTGTACAAGAGATTCAATATTTTCTTCAAAGATAGGAGATCCATCAATATTAATTGTATCACCAGGATGGGTTGATGGATTTACCTGGACTCCTCCCCTCATTAGACGCCTATGTGATCTTGGTCGTCTGGAAAGCTCAACAGTGGGTTGCAAGCCTTCTTCAGGAGCCACTTGACTTATTGGTTGTATAAGTTCTACAACCTGGACATCTTGGTCACCAGAATGCTCTTCAACAACTTGAACACTTCCTGGTGCCACAATCTCTTCTGCCCTTTGGAATGAGAGCATGGACTGAGGAATATCTACCTCACCATCTCTTGATTGTAAATTGTTCAGATCCCTTAAAAACTCACTCATAGTAAAATGAGTAGTATTATTATCATATTGGTCTCCTAGACCATTCTTGAACATCAGGGAAAGAAAACGAATATAAGGAACATGGGGTTTTCTCCCCTTTGCCTTCAGTCGATCCACCAAATCATTAAATAGGATCTGAGCAAAATCCACTCTTATCCCAAACCATAAACAATAGGCAATCTGGAGTTGCGTTTGATTTATCTGATCCAGTCCTCCAGAACTACCTCCAAGACACTCTACCAAATGAGTGAATGAAGAATTTAATGAATTGCAGTAAATATAGGAGTTATATGATTGGAAAATGAATGAAGAATTTAATGAATTGCAGTAAATATAGGAGTTATATGATTGGAAAATGAATGAAGAATTTAATGAATTGCAGTAAATATAGGAGTTATATGATTGGAAAATGAATGAAGAATTTAATGAATTGCAGTAAATATAGGAGTTATATGATTGGAAAATGAATGAAGAATTTAATGAATTGCAGTAAATATAGGAGTTATATGATTGGAAAATGAATGAAGAATTTAATGGAATTGCAGTAAATATAGGAGTTATATGATTGGAAAATGAATGAAGAATTTAATGAATTGCAGTAAATATAGGAGTTATATGATTGGAAAATGAATGAAGAATTTAATGAATTGCAGTAAATATAGGAGTTATATGATTGGAAAATGAATGAAGAATTTAATGAATTGCAGTAAATATAGGAGTTATATGATTGGAAAATGAATGAAGAATTTAATGAATTGCAGTAAATATAGGAGTTATATGATTGGAAAATGAATGAAGAATTTAATGAATTGCAGTAAATATAGGAGTTATATGATTGGAAAATGAATGAAGAATTTAATGAATTGCAGTAAATATAGGAGTTATATGATTGGAAAATGAATGAAGAATTTAATGAATTGCAGTAAATATAGGAGTTATATGATTGGAAAATGAATGAAGAATTTAATGAATTGCAGTAAATATAGGAGTTATATGATTGGAAAATGAATGAAGAATTTAATGAATTGCAGTAAATATAGGAGTTATATGATTGGAAAATGAATGAAGAATTTAATGGAATTGCAGTAAATATAGGAGTTATATGATTGGAAAATGAATGAAGAATTTAATGAATTGCAGTAAATATAGGAGTTATATGATTGGAAAATGAATGAAGAATTTAATGAATTGCAGTAAATATAGGAGTTATATGATTGGAAAATGAATGAAGAATTTAATGAATTGCAGTAAATATAGGAGTTATATGATTGGAAAATGAATGAAGAATTTAATGAATTGCAGTAAATATAGGAGTTATATGATTGGAAAATGAATGAAGAATTTAATGAATTGCAGTAAATATAGGAGTTATATGATTGGAAAATGAATGAAGAATTTAATGAATTGCAGTAAATATAGGAGTTATATGATTGGAAAATGAATGAAGAATTTAATGAATTGCAGTAAATATAGGAGTTATATGATTGGAAAATGAATGAAGAATTTAATGAATTGCAGTAAATATAGGAGTTATATGATTGGAAAATGAATGAAGAATTTAATGAATTGCAGTAAATATAGGAGTTATATGATTGGAAAATGAATGAAGAATTTAATGGAATTGCAGTAAATATAGGAGTTATATGATTGGAAAATGAATGAAGAATTTAATGAATTGCAGTAAATATAGGAGTTATATGATTGGAAAATGAATGAAGAATTTAATGAATTGCAGTAAATATAGGAGTTATATGATTGGAAAATGAATGAAGAATTTAATGAATTGCAGTAAATATAGGAGTTATATGATTGGAAAATGAATGAAGAATTTATGGAATTGAATGAAGGAATTTTAGATTTGGGAGTAAATGTTCGAAGTAAATGAAATTGAAAGTGAAAGTGGGTATATATAGGATTGAGAATGTGGAACTCAAACGATTAATTTGAAATTATCAAATACAATTTTTGATTGTGTTCTGAGATCCGCATTAATTACATCACATCACACATAAATGCATGACGGTTTACAGCCCACAAAATAGTAACAACTTGTACTTTTTGTTTTCCCAAAGTAAAAAGACCATCATTGTTTTGAAAAACTTACATGCCACGTAGGATTTATAAGATAAATATCTTTGAAAAAGTTTGCTTATGTGGCACATACAAAGATCAAGTAATTTGAAAATATTATGACATATTTCAGTGCATCTGGAGGTTGACAGGACCGTCCAGTATCACTGGTGGATTAGTCCAGTGAACATGTACTGATGGTACACTGGAGGGACACTCCAGTAAAGTACCAGTGAACAACCATTTTTGAAAGACTGGAAACCTTAAACTTGCACGTCAACTAATACAGACAAATGAGAGGGACACATTTACAAGGAGACATAAGTCAACTCAAATACGCACTTCAACTTGTCCAGTTACCAGTGAGAGGGACATATTTACAAAGCACCAGTAATATTTTCTGAAGAATTTGTCCAGTGAGAAAATAAATTCCCCTTGAACTTAAACATTTTTTTTTAAGAGAAAATATTTTTCAAGTCTTCCCTGGAGTCCAAGAAAATATGTTAATTCACCCATCAAACTCATTTCATATTCAGTGGACATGATTTTAGAAAATTTCTTGCACATGTTTTCATCAGTAGACCCAAAAATTATATCATCAACATAAATTTGTACCATTAACAGATTACCTTTCTCATGAAGAATGAACAAGGTATTGTCAATTGCACCTCGTTTAAAACCATTTTTCAACAAATGTTTAGTCAGAGTATCATACCAGGCACGTGGGGCTTGTCTGAGGCCATATAGCGCTTTGTCCAGACGATATACCCAATGTGGATGCTTGTCATCAACGAAACCTGGAGGTTGTCTGACGTAAACTTCTTCTTCAAGCTTCCCATTCAAGAAAGCACTCTTTACGTCCATCTGGTAGACCTTGAACTGATGATTAGCAGCGAATGCTAAGAAAATTTCTTGCACATGTTTTCATCAGTAGACCCAAAAATTATATCATCAACATAAATTTGTACCATTAACAGATTACCTTTCTCATGAAGAATGAACAAGGTATTGTCAATTGCACCTCGTTTAAAACCATTTTTCAACAAATGTTTAGTCAGAGTATCATACCAGGCACGTGGGGCTTGTCTGAGGCCATATAGCGCTTTGTCCAGACGATATACCCAATGTGGATGCTTGTCATCAACGAAACCTGGAGGTTGTCTGACGTAAACTTCTTCTTCAAGCTTCCCATTCAAGAAAGCACTCTTTACGTCCATCTGGTAGACCTTGAACTGATGATTAGCAGCGAATGCTAAGAAAATTCTGATCGCTTCAAGTCTAGCCACTGGAGCAAAAGATTCATCAAAGTCGACATCTGACTGGCAGTAGCCTTGTGCTACCAGTCTGGCCTTGTTTCTTATTACGTGGCCATCTTCATCTACTTTGTTTCTGAAGACCCATCTTGTTCCAATTGGTTCTTTCTTTCCAACTGGGAAAGGAACCAGATACCATACTTTGTTCCTTTCAAACTGGTGAAGCTCTTCTTGCATAGCAGTCACCCAGTTTGGATCTTCCAGAGCCTCGTCAATCTTCTTAGGTTCTATCAAAGATAGAAAACTGACGTATAAGCATTGATTACTGGAGGCTCTTCTGGTCTGAACACCACGACTGGAGTCACCTAAGATCTGATCAATAGGGTGAGCTTTTGTCCATCTGGAGTACTGACCAGGATTGTTACTGACAACAATATCAGTGCAAGAATTCAGTTGAGTCTCCTCTGGAGTTGATTCTGGAGGAGGGTCTTTCCAAATTACTTCAGTATCTTCATCTGAGTCATTTAAATCACGATTTGCATCATGAAATTCTTCACCAGAAGACATTTCTGGTAAATTCTCAACTGACACTGATACTGGGGGAGTAGTACGCACATCTGAACCAATATTAATTTCAGAGGGTAGTTTGAAAATAATAGAGGGATAGAATGGAGTACTACTGGAGTGTTTCTTTTTCTGAACAGGTTCCAGATCAGGATGACTGGAAACTGAGTCTGGTGAATCTTCATCTTTGTCGTTTATTGGATCAGATTCACAAAAGACAATTGGTGTTACTGGGGGAGTGTCAGGGACTGGCTTCTTGTTGATTGAGGCATTTGATTCATCAAATGTTACATGAATTGACTCATGGACCTTCTCCAGTCTCTTGTTATAGACTCTGAAGGCCTTGCGAATGGCTGAATAGCCTAAGAAATACCCTTCATCAGCTTTGGCATCAAATTTGCCTAGCTGACTGGAGTCGTTCAGGATGTAAACTGGACATCCAAAAACGTGAAAATAACCAATATTTGGTTTTCTATTTCTTAAGACTTCATAGGCTGTCTTTTTGTGTCTTTTGATATACACTGATCGATTCTGGGTGTGGCAAGCAGTTGCAATTGCTTCCGCCCAGAAACTGGTAGACAGTCCAGATTCAGCAAGCATACTCCTGGCAGCTTCTATCAGCGTTCTATTTTTCCTTTCCACAACTCCATTTTGCTCTGTAGAGCGGGCTGAAGAGTAGTTCTGGGAGATGCCAGTGTCAGTACAGAATGACTCCAGAGTTGCATTCTGGAATTCTGTTCCATTGTCACTTCTTAACTGACACACTTTTCGACTGTACTTGAGCTCAATTTGCTTGATAAGACTGATGATTTCAGCAGCAGCTTCACTTTTGGACCTCAGAAAGATCACCCAACAATATCTGGAGAACTCATCTACGATCACCAGGGTGTATCTTTTACCATCACGAGTCTGAACGTTCACTGGACCAAAAAGGTCCATATGAAGCATGTGAAGAGGTTCAGTAATGCTGAAATTCTGTCTGGTCTTGAAACTGGTACGCTTTTGCTTACCCATCTCACATCCTGGACATGGTCTTTCCTTTTTGAAGGAGACTGAAGGTATCCCATCTGCAAGTTGTTTTCTGGACAACTTGTTAATGTTTTTGAAGTTTAAATGGGATAACCTTTTGTGCCATAACCAGTTTGTGTCTTCATCAGCTTGAGTATAGAAACACTGCTCTGAAGGAGAGCTTTCCATATCCATCACGTACACATTCCCTTTTCTGGGAGCAATCAACACTACCTTCCAGTCCTTGTTGAATACGATGCCCTGAGCAACATTGAATAAGACTTGATAGCCATCGTCACACAGTTGACTTACACTGATCAAGTTATATTTCAAACCATTCACAAATGCAACTCGTCTGAACTTGACTTGTCCATTGTTCAGAACACCATATCCCTCAGTCTTCCCACAACCATCATTTCCAAACGTGATGGAGGGTCCATCAGAAATGGTGAACTCCTCCAGTAGGGTCTTACATCCGGTCATCGTCCTGCCAGCTGCACTGTCAAGATACCAGATAAGCTTCTTTCGATCGCCCTACACATACACCAGATATTGATCAGTTAGATTTGGGAACCCATCGACTGATGGGTTCACTGGACCCTCCCTTATAGGTCCCTGGGGCAATCTGGTCTAGTTCACTTTGTTCAATAGTGGTCTTAGAAGAGAAGACCACTGGGGTTGATGGTTTTAAAACCTTTTCAATTTTCTCAACTGGAGAAATAAATTTGTCTTTCTTTGAAAAAGGTTTTGTATTTTGTCTAGGGCCAGATGAAGTACCCTCAAGAAAGTTTAATCTTGCATTAAAACTTTGTGATTGACGAGTCAGAATTTGAATCTGGCTCTTTATCCTGAAATGACCCTTTTTTGCCACACTTAAAGCATGTCAAATTGGTCTTGTCAGTGGAAGAACTGGATGCAAATTGGTTGGACCTGCACTCTTTCATGAAATGACCTTTTTTGCCACACTTAAAGCATGTCAAATTGGTCTTGTCAGTGGAAGAACTGGATGCAAATTGGTTGGACCTGCACTCTTTCATGAAATGACCCTTTTTGCCACACTTAAAGCATGTCAAATTGGTCTTGTCAGTGGAAGAACTGGATGCAAATTGGTTGGACCTGCACTCTTTCATGAAATGACCTTTTTTGCCACACTTAAAGCATGTCAAATTGGTCTTGTCAGTGGAAGAACTGGATGCAAATTGGTTGGACCTGCACTCTTTCATGAAATGACCTTTTTTGCCACACTTAAAGCATGTCAAATTGGTCTTGTCAGTGGAAGAACTGGATGCAAATTGGTTGGACCTGCACTCTTTCATGAAATGACCCTTTTTGCCACACTTAAAGCATGTCAAATTGGTCTTGTCAGTGGAAGAACTGGATGCAAATTGGTTGGACCTGCACTCTTTCATGAAATGACCTTTTTTGCCACACTTAAAGCATGTCAAATTGGTCTTGTCAGTGGAAGAACTGGATGCAAATTGGTTGGACCTGCACTCTTTCATGAAATGACCTTTTTTGCCACACTTAAAGCATGTCAAATTGGTCTTGTCAGTGGAAGAACTGGATGCAAATTGGTTGGACCTGCACTCTTTCATGAAATGACCCTTTTTGCCACACTTAAAGCATGTCAAATTGGTCTTGTCAGTGGAAGAACTGGATGCAAATTGGTTGGACCTGCACTCTTTCATGAAATGACCTTTTTTGCCACACTTAAAGCATGTCAAATTGGTCTTGTCAGTGGAAGAACTGGATGCAAATTGGTTGGACCTGCACTCTTTCATGAAATGACCTTTTTTGCCACACTTAAAGCATGTCAAATTGGTCTTGTCAGTGGAAGAACTGGATGCAAATTGGTTGGACCTGCACTCTTTCATGAAATGACCCTTTTTGCCACACTTAAAGCATGTCAAATTGGTCTTGTCAGTGGAAGAACTGGATGCAAATTGGTTGGACCTGCACTCTTTCATGAAATGACCTTTTTTGCCACACTTAAAGCATGTCAAATTGGTCTTGTCAGTGGAAGAACTGGATGCAAATTGGTTGGACCTGCACTCTTTCATGAAATGACCTTTTTTGCCACACTTAAAGCATGTCAAATTGGTCTTGTCAGTGGAAGAACTGGATGCAAATTGGTTGGACCTGCACTCTTTCATGAAATGACCTTTTTTGCCACACTTAAAGCATGTCAAATTGGTCTTGTCAGTGGAAGAACTGGATGCAAATTGTCCAGATGGCTTATTTGCTCTTGCTTTGAAACGGTTAAACGTTTTAGCAATCATTGCAATAAGGTCATCATCTTCAGTTTCATCACAACAGTCTGGAGAGACTTGACTGGACTCTCCAGAATCCATAAGTTCAGACACCATCTTCTTCATAGAAAATACATTCTCAGAAGATATCAGTGCTGTACTTTGTGGTTCAGAATAACTAACCACTTTAGGAGTACTGGAGGCATGGTTAAAAGCATCTTGTTCTGCAACCACTCTCTGAGCTTGATTTTTTTCAGTGTACCTGAAGGCTCCATATAGAGTTGAGAGAGTGTGTGTGTGCAGAGTTTTACCTTGTCGTAAAACAAGTATCATGTGAGACCATTTGGTGGGTAGAATGTCACAAAATTTCTCCAGAAGTATATCCTTGTCCTTCTCAACCCCAAGACCTCTCAATTGGTTTATGATACTCATAAATCTGGTGTAAGTACTAGTGAGAGACTCGTTAGGTTGAGCAAAAAATGACTCATACCTCTTGTTTAAGGAGACCTTTCTGGTGACAATGGTGTCATCTCCTCCTTCATGTTGGTTAAGAAGCTCATCCCACATGGTTTTGGCACTAGGAAAAAGAACTAGTGTGGGAATTAGGGTTTCTGGAACGGCCCCGAGGATCATGTTTTTAAGGAGGGTGTCAAGATTCACCAATCTCCTCTCCTCTTCTGACCAATGTTCCTCCTTCTTTTCCCTTCCCCTTCTAGATCCAGAAGGATCAAGAAGTGGATTGAGAGGTGATGTAGGTACATAAGGACCTTCGTTTAAGATCTTCATCATGTTTCTCTCAATACCAGTGACATGCAAAACCATCATAGCCTTCCACGTACCAAATTCATCACTGTTCCCACTGAATTTAGGAACAGGATTATTCGAGTAGTGCACATGCACGTGTGGAGAAGCAGGAGGAGTAGGAGGAGGAGGTGGAGGATTAGTGTTATTAACATTTTGTGGTTCATTTTGATCATGAATATTTACATTAGGATCGGGACCAAGACTAAAACCTTGTGTATTTTCTTGGTTAGCCATCAAGAACAGATCTAGGCAATGATTAGCCTTCTGCTCTGATACCAAATGTGAGTCCCTTAATTAACGAGATGGTTAACCAATAGAAAGTGTAAAATACAACAAGTCTAATAATCACTAGATTGGACTAGTATTACTTGTAAATAAAGATGCAAGATATATAAACAAAGTAATACAAGACTTAAAGCAATAAACAAATAAAGTGGACCATTATGTATGTTTCATGGGTATTTCATTTATTGATGTGTAAATAAAATACAAGGTTGTTGCGGAATCAAGATAACACAATTAAGTGAGTATCCTAACAACCTATGAGTTACAATATGATCTATATTTGTCAAATAGCTCTTTAGGATCGAGATACTTAAAGTTGTGAAGTATCCCTGTTTAAGATCGAGAGTATTTGGACAAATTCACTTAAATGCAAAAGGAATGCTTAAAAGTATTTTTATCAAGGAAATGACTTTGTATTTATAGGCAACAAATTCACCAGTGAATTTGTGCCGTACAAATATGGTTGGCATACATTTAATGATCCGACAAGAACATTAAATGTATTGGATAAGGAATAAGGATAAAGTCACATCAAGTGCAAGTGTATCCTATTATCCAACCACCTTAACACACGTATACTTTGTTAAAGAACAAGTGGATTGTTCTTTGGAAAGTGTGTTAAAGGCATAAGTCAAACCTCGATATTAGTGTTCAGACTTGCAGGATCTAGAACACTAACAATCCTCCAGTGTGCAGATCTGGTAAGACTTTCCAGTGGACTCCGCCATTTGTTAAGTCTTCTTCCTTCAGACTTCAGTCTTTGACTTCAGTCAGAATGTCTTCAGTAGAATAGATCTGGACTGGGGTGAAGTCTTCAGTGAGCTCCAGTAGTCGGGTCTGGAGCGAGACCAGCAAAACAAGTTTCTTAACAAACCTAAATAAGGTTCCAGTAGTCCAGTCTGGAGCCAGTCCAGTAAGTCTGGACTAAATCTGGACCTAACAAAGCATTAGGGCACCGTACTGTAGCGTGTAACGCCCGTTACACGGGATTTTCATATATAAACAAGGTTAGGGTTCTGAATAAGGGACGAATTTTGATAGACTTTTTCATAGCATACTCATAGTTCCTATTGATTAAGAGCAAACAAGTTGTTAGGGTTTTTATCTTTGGAGCTTTGGATTACAATCATTGTTGCTACCGGATTCTTTGCAATTCATTGGTATAATATTATTTCTTCTATTATTATTTGTTTTCATCTTTTCAATATGAGAGGCTAAATTCCTTAGCACCCGCTTGGATAGTGAACATGTCATAGGGTCGATTTAATGTTACTTGCAATTGTTGAACAAGATTTCTATGTTTAATCGAAGAACCACATTTATTTGAGTTTAAATATTGTTTTTCTCTTTTATATTTATTGATTGATAATTGTAATTAGAAGTTCGGAAGAAATCTATGTCATTGTCAATTGATTTATGAAACGGTTATTCGGTCTTTAATTAACCTAAAGTCGTTGGAGTTCGGAAGAAGCTAGCGATAAAATTTTAAACAATTAAATTCATTTTGAGTGTGTAAACATCTATGATAGAGGAATCTGATTAGGTGAATAAGCAGTTCGAAAGAAAGCTTTTAAAGATTAAATCATAAAATCAGCTTAGGTTCTTAATGCTTAATTGTTTTGAGTAGAAATTATTCGCGGAAGCGATAACTATATTTCGAGCAATTAAAGTTTCAAGTATAACGGAAGTTCATCTTGACTACCTTTTAAGTCGTTCAACAATTCAAGTAATGTTTAGACCCGATGATTGACATGTAAGCTGATCCAAGTAGGTGTTCCTTTTAATATTATTGTCAATTAAATCATTTTTACTTTCGTCTTCCGACGAATCCTGCCCCGGTCATACCGGATTTAATTTATTTACTTTTAGTTTTGCAAAGTGACAATTCGGTCACAAAACCCCCTTTTTCATTTGAATTACTTATTTTAACAGTTGCTTACAAAGTCCTTGTGTTCGACCTCGGATTTACCAAGTCAACTATATTGCATACGATCGGGTACACTGCCCGCAAGTGTGTAGTAGACAGTAGCTAGGTATTTCGTGTTTATAAATTTAAGACTAGAAATTACACATCAGACCTCAAGGTGATTGCACACGGGTGCAACAATTGCGGATGAATGCACTATACCGAAGATTGTGAAGAGGAGGCTACCGAGCAAGTCAATTTTATCTAGAACCAATAGAGAGGCGGCTATCAACGAGGACTATTCCAAAGAAACCCCGGTAATTCTAACTTTAATTCTAGCTTTGCTAGAAATAACTTTGGTTCTTTTCAAAATAGGTGGCAAAGGAGTAATGGTCAACCTGAGCAAGCAAAAGTGGAGAATGAAGTCAAGGAGGATCCGATTGTCAAGCTCACCAACATGATGGAGAAGTACATGGATATGAACGACAAGAGGCATGACTCCTTAGCAAGCTATACAAAGTCGCTCAATGAGAAGATAAGTAATCTCAATCAAAAGGTTGACGAGGGAGCAAGAAATCAACAAGTCGCAATCAAGGACTTGGAGAGGAGGATAGATAGATGGATTGAGCAGAATGCAAAGAAGGAGAACAGCTCGAGTCCAAGGCAAATCATCCAAGGCGGCTCAAGTTCAAATCAAGGAGGCCCGAGTACGAGTCAAAAGTACCAACCACCAATCGGATGCAACGAGAATGTGAACGCCGTGTTTACCAAAGGTAATGACTCTACTGAGCTTTCTAATGATTTTTGTGAAGTGTCTAATCAGGTACAGGTCATACGGGAGCCAAGCGGGGAAGAAACGAGCAAAAATGCAAAACTGGAATCTGTCCAGGTACCACCAGCGCTGCTGGGGACTCCCTGCGCCGCTCAGACACCCCCAGCGCCGCTGGTAGGTCCGTCAGCCCAGATTCGTGCGAAACTTCGTTTTCGGCTGTTTTTCAAGGAGATGTCGAGACCCAATTCGCTTCAAAGTGTAAAATCAAAGATGGGGACGACTCGGACAGAAGGGATGAAGTTCACAATCCTGAGGCACCGGATGAGGAGACACAGCTACCGCAAGCATCTGAAGATCCAGGAAGTTTTCTTATTCCTTGCACTATTAATAATGAATAATTTTCATGTGCATTAGCTGATTTAGGGTCAAGTATTAATGTTATGCCTACTGTGATTTATGAGAAACTTACTCTTTGTTGGCTAAAACCCGTTAACATGAGCATTCGGTTAACCGATCAGACTTACCGATAACCCAAGGCGATTGTCGAACGAGTCCATGTCAGGGTTAAGGAATTAGAATTTTGGACTGAGTTTGTTGTGCTTGATTCGGTAAGTGAAGTAGTGACACCCCTAATTTTAGGTCGACCATTTCTGCATGCTGCGGATGCCATCATCCATGTTCTTAAACGTGAAATGTCTTTGTCAAATGGTCAAATAAGAGTTAAATTGTCTGTTCTAGACTCTAGGGATGTCAACCATGATAAAATGTGTTTTAATGTTGAAAATGAGCATGATGAGGAACCTTTAGATGCCTACTATTGCCTTAGGAGTTTAAGTCTTTTTTGGTATAATGAAGGCGTAGATATGAGAGCTAGGTATGGAAAAGGTTTGAGTGAATTGCATAGGGAAACTAAGCTTGAGGAACTAGATGAGATCCTAGAAGAGACCAAAAGAGGTATAGAAAAAGGGGATAAGATATTGGTTAGGGTGAACAAATTCATAGATGACTTAGGATGGAATGATATCAAATACCAAGCTTTAACTGAGTATAACCCTTATTTATCCACATCTGCCATAGGAGACCCTACAATCTTTAAGGTTCGCGGTGGAATAGAAGCATATCTAGGATGCGAAGTGTAACACCCGTCGTTTGAAAATATGGATTTCTAAAAAATTTCGTCTAACGGCGTCAAAAGATAGCGGAAACAAACTTTAAAAGATCAAACCAAAAGGATCTGTTTGGTTCATTTATTATATGGTGTTACTAGCAATGTCATCACAATAAGTTCAAATGGAAATCCAACGGTTGCCCAACATTAAACAGCCGACATCTAAGTAATTACAAGTCATTCATGTCTAGACAAAAAGCAAATGTCTAATATGAGAAGCTACTATGGGTAAACTAAAGCTATCTTCATTGCAATCTACCCATGCCTCGCACTTTATTCATCATCTAGCTCAAGCTTGCTAAACCTGAGGGAACAACACATTTCAAGAAACAAGTGTTAGCTAACGAATTAGCTAAGTAAGATAACACATAGTTTATAAAGCATTTGTCCAATTAAACATTATGAAAAGTCATATTTCGTCATTAAGGCACATATCACAAGTCATCACATCTATCATATCACATCTTGCATTAAACATCTTTCACATAGGATGGATCATCCTAAATTTGCCTAGTCATCTTTTACATCTCACATATAACATCTATCATCTTGATATCTATCTCATTGTATATCATCTTTCATCTCATATCATATATCATTGCATATCATCTATCATCTTATATCATATATCATTGCATACCATCTATCATCTCATATTGCATATCATAGTTCATCACATATCATATTTCAATGCGTATAATTTATCATTGCATATCGTATTTCATAACATTTCAAAACATATCATAGCATTTCACATCATATCATAACATCTCATAACATTACATATCATAAGGGTAGCATTTCAGGCTTCGATATGCATCTATATAGCCCATATCACCTCCCATGTAACCCCGAATACCCATAAGCAAACAAGATACCATTTGGGGAAGTTATTATATGAAAACTATGTTTTGTTGAACCCTCAGCGTGACAAAGTTGTGTATCTTACCTCGTGTGAAGCGCACAACAAATGATAACGTAAGTTACCGAGCTTTGCAAGTATTCCCGACTACCTATAACGAGTATAGAATCAATAATCTAACATAAACGAGGCCTAATTAATTTATAGAACCTATACATGTGATATGGATACTTATATGACACTTAAACATTTGTTTTAAGGGCTTTTCGTCTGTAAAGGTACTGAAGTTGTACTTTTTTACTTTAGGAGGTACCAATCTTTAATTTCGTATATTATGGGTTATGTTTTGTAAAACACCGTCTATATTAACATATCCTAAAACCGGGTAGTGGTATTGGTTCTTATAGTGGTTTTCTAAATAATTTATGTTTAATTAATTTATGTTTATAAATACCAACCTGGCTTTTTATCCCATTTATATACAACCTTAAGTCTCAATACACAATTAAGAATTACCCCCAAATCACATTAACGGCCTGCAAATTTTGTATCTTTTTCCCCCAACCCACCGAATCTCTCCCTCCTTTCTCTAAAATGTCTTCTTTTTGTATCTATACTCACACACATTTCATCCGAAATTCTTCTTCTTCATTGGCTTCCGCCATGACTGCTTACGTCACTTGCTTAGTTGTAATCGTCATCCTTTTGTTTCCGGTGACAGAAGCTTGCATTTTCTCGACAGGTGTGTTTTCTTATAGTTCAGGCCACCACCACTTCCGGTTTCTTATGGTGGCTGTGCGGCGGTTGAACCCAGATTAGGCTTTTCAATTAGGGTTTCGGTATGAACAGCCCTAAATTCGATCGATTGAGTGTCAGATCTCAAGACAGAAGCAACACCAACAAAATTCGGTCCCTCCCCAGCCCTATTCTGATCAGATTCGGCCAGAATAAGAGGTGTCAGCGTGGTGGTTTGTGGCGGCTGGTCAGATCACGGCGGAGACATGGTGCTGCGCACCAAATTCGAAGCAGTAGAGGCTGAATCAATGGATTTCGATTGAGAAGTAAAAGATCTAAGATTATAAATTGATTGTACATATTTTTTATTGGCTTCAAAATCTTGTTTATAGGCTTGATCTTGTATATCGATTTATGTTTGTGTTAATAGATACGGTCAAACTTTGTGGAGAAAGAGTAGAATGGAGTTGAATAAACTAACTTGGTGCAAAAATGGAAGTTCAGAATCATGACTACAAAGGCAATTAGAAGTGGTTGTATATATATTCATCTGGTGATGTTTAGTTACTTAGACTACATAAAGATATGTCTTTTTGCTATGTTCTAATCAGCTGCCATTCAAAAGCTTGGTGATTTGTATGGGAGGTCGTATGGTTTTAGTTTCTTGATGGGTTACTGTTTACCTGTTGTATAAGTGGAGTGTAGTTAGTATAGTTGTATGGTAGATGGTAACCTAAATGTGTGTTACTTATATAGTATTAAGTTATATTTTTTACCTTTAGCTAAGTTGTATCATGCGAATACATATGAAAAAGTAAGCAGACTTGTACTTTATGTATAGGATGTTGTAAAAAGCATATTAGTTTTTAGAATGTATATAAAATTTGTAAATGTAAATATTTGGCATTAATATAATATCACCTTTACTTAAAAAAAATAAATAGATACGGTCAAACATGTATATGTGACAAAGAGCTGGTCAACACACACAAAACCACCACTACAAAACCGGATAGTTGTTTTGCCCCCCACAATATGTGAGGTTTTACAAAACATAACCCACAATATACGAAATTAAAGATTGGTACCCCCTAAAGTAAAAAAGTACAACTTCAGTACCTTTACAGACGAAAAGCCCTTGTTTTAAACCTTAAAAGTCTGAAAGACACTTTATGAGTCTCATGTAAAAGCCATGAGTCGCATATTAGCAAACAGTGAGGAGTAGAAATCGACCCTTGTGAATCAGTCCACAAGAACTTCACTCCCTTCTTCGTCAACTCGGTCATAGGCTTAGCGATTCTAGAGAAATCTTGAATAAATCTCCGGTAGTAACCTGTTAAACCAAGAAAACTCTTGATCTCAGTAGGAGTCTTAGGCTGCTCCCACTTTGACACGACTTCAATCTTTGAAGGATCGACTTTAATTACATCCGAAGAAATAACATGCCCAAGGAAATGAACTTCCTTAAGCCAGAACTTGCATTTGGTGAATTTGGCATAAAGCTTCTTTGTTAAGTAGAAATTTGAGCTTGATTTGTGCAAAAATGGAGTTAGTGTGTGAAAATGTGAAGTGTGTGTTTTGGAGGTTAGAGATGAAGATCAGAGAGAATTAAAGTTGAATAATTGGGATTAATTATGGAAATGGGGAAAAGGCTTACAAAAACTTACAATTTTGGGTATGGAGAGGAGTATTTATACACTTGACTAACTTTCACTAATACTCCTTCCATTATTAAAATAATTACATTTTAACACCATTTTAGATTTCTAACATTCTTCCCCTTGGTGTTGAAATGTAATTCATGCACGACATCATCTATAAATACGAATTTGTTGATGAAGGTCTTCGAAGCTTTCTCATTGTCTTCAAGATCTTCCATCAACCTTGGCTTTACGTCTTTAATCTTCACACTTACCTTAAGGATGTATCTTTAAGTCTTGAACTTCTCAGAGTATGAGCATTGCGGAAACTTGATCTTGGCTTTTTAGATTTGAACATGAAAGCCTCTTCTTGACAATCTTAACTTTGTCACACTTCCCCTTAATTAATGAATCTTTCTCTTGAAGCATTTGGACAAACATCTTTTTCATCACAAACTTCCCCTCGATCAAACAATCATATTTGTGTACCACCAACGCTTATGTATAGGGTGTACCCGCGGCGTACCCACCACGTTGGCGATAACTATCTTCAAAGAAAAATTTGGGGATCACTTTAGTCAACAATTTATCTTTCTTCCCCTCAACTGATAAATTCTTCTTTCAAATAAACTTGTTCGACTTCATTATCCTCTTTCTTCCCCTCATGATGAATGTGTGGCAACATGTTCATCATGTCTCTTTGAAGTCGAAACTGGGGAATCAACCATTATGAAGTAGTAGTCCAATAAGCAACATCTTTAGCCCGGGTTATACACTGACATGTGTATAAGCCATCTTCATCGAATCACTTATGAACAACCTTTGGGACCCATTTAAGTGTAGGGCCAACGGTTTTTGTCTTGACATTCCAAATGTACGTGTCATCGATTCGGCGAATGGAATCTGCAGTCCACGGAGGATGTAAAGTTGACATTGAAGAGAAATGTATTTTCCGTGTAAGCATTGGAGTAGCAAAGACATTCACTTTTTGCACGGTAATTGGTTTTGGTGCAAGTTCATAGAGTTGCCAAAGTGAGTATTTGATTGTCTTTGACTCAGTTGACTTTGGTTTGTAGACAGGTTTCCATTTGATCTTGGTCAACTGAGCTTTTGCTTGAGAGATGAACTTGGTATTGTCTTCAAATGTCAAGAATGGAATGAGAGTCTGTGTTCCATCAATAGTAGGCTTTGAAGAATACTTTCTATCCTTGAATAAGGCATAGTTAGTAAATTGAGAAGATTTATGTTCAGCAGGAGATGAAACTTTGATCTTTGAGCTCTTTGGGATGGACTCAGTGCAAACTTTCTTTGGAGCATCAAGTTCAGTTGGAAGTATTGGACTTGCATCATGATAAACTGATCCATCATCACTATCAGTATCATCCTTCTCAACTTTGTTGAAGTCGTTGAAGACTTTTCTCACCATGCTTAATAAAACAGTTGTCTTATCTTGCAACTCATGTTGAAGATTTAAAATTGTTTGTAGCAAGACAACTTCTTTCATTTGACTTTCCAAAATGTGTTCATCAAGCCTTTGAAGTGAACTTTGCAACTCATTTGTCAATTTAGAGATTTGAGATTGCATCTCATTGGTCTTCTTTTGTAGAGTAAAATCGTTGTTCACAAGTTCAATGAGACATTTTGACAACTCATCTGTTAAGTTAGAAACTTTGATCTTCAAACGAACATTTTCAGTTTTGAGCTCCTCATTTTCAGATTGGAGTTGTTCATTTTCAGACTTGAGTTGTTGAATTTCAAGATTGATCTTCACATTTTGAGTCTTTGTCTTTTTGACATGAACCTTTGGAGGATTTGAATTTTGATGAGAATACCTTTTACAAAAAGCTTTTGTATCAGCAATTATAGATTCATAAGACTTATTTTTTTTTTTTTTTTTTTTTTTTTTTTTTTTTTTTTTTTTTTTTTTTTTTTTTTTTTTTTTTTTTTTTTTTTTTTTTTTTTTTTTTTTTTTTTTTTTTTTTTTTTTTTTTTTTTTTTTTTTTTTTTTTTTTTTTTTTTTTTTTTTTTTTTTTTTTTTTTTTTTTTTTTTTTTTTTTTTTTTTTTTTTTTTTTTTTTTTTTTTTTTTTTTTTTTTTTTTTTTTTTTTTTTTTTTTTTTTTTTTTTTTTTTTTTTTTTTTTTTTTTTTTTTTTTTTTTTTTTTTTTTTTTTTTTTTTTTTTTTTTTTTTTTTTTTTTTTTTTTTTTTTTTTTTTTTTTTTTTTTTTTTTTTTTTTTTTTTTTTTTTTTTTTTTTTTTTTTTTTTTTTTTTTTTTTTTTTTTTTTTTTTTTTTTTTTTTTTTTTTTTTTTTTTTTTTTTTTTTTTTTTTTTTTTTTTTTTTTTTTTTTTTTTTTTTTTTTTTTTTTTTTTTTTTTTTTTTTTTTTTTTTTTTTTTTTTTTTTTTTTTTTTTTTTTTTTTTTTTTTTTTTTTTTTTTTTTTTTTTTTTTTTTTTTTTTTTTTTTTTTTTTTTTTTTTTTTTTTTTTTTTTTTTTTTTTTTTTTTTTTTTTTTTTTTTTTTTTTTTTTTTTTTTTTTTTTTTTTTTTTTTTTTTTTTTTTTTTTTTTTTTTTTTTTTTTTTTTTTTTTTTTTTTTTTTTTTTTTTTTTTTTTTTTTTTTTTTTTTTTTTTTTTTTTTTTTTTTTTTTTTTTTTTTTTTTTTTTTTTTTTTTTTTTTTTTTTTTTTTTTTTTTTTTTTTTTTTTTTTTTTTTTTTTTTTTTTTTTTTTTTTTTTTTTTTTTTTTTTTTTTTTTTTTTTTTTTTTTTTTTTTTTTTTTTTTTTTTTTTTTTTTTTTTTTTTTTTTTTTTTTTTTTTTTTTTTTTTTTTTTTTTTTTTTTTTTTTTTTTTTTTTTTTTTTTTTTTTTTTTTTTTTTTTTTTTTTTTTTTTTTTTTTTTTTTTTTTTTTTTTTTTTTTTTTTTTTTTTTTTTTTTTTTTTTTTTTTTTTTTTTTTTTTTTTTTTTTTTTTTTTTTTTTTTTTTTTTTTTTTTTTTTTTTTTTTTTTTTTTTTTTTTTTTTTTTTTTTTTTTTTTTTTTTTTTTTTTTTTTTTTTTTTTTTTTTTTTTTTTTTTTTTTTTTTTTTTTTTTTTTTTTTTTTTTTTTTTTTTTTTTTTTTTTTTTTTTTTTTTTTTTTTTTTTTTTTTTTTTTTTTTTTTTTTTTTTTTTTTTTTTTTTTTTTTTTTTTTTTTTTTTTTTTTTTTTTTTTTTTTTTTTTTTTTTTTTTTTTTTTTTTTTTTTTTTTTTTTTTTTTTTTTAAAGTTGGAATGATCTTGTGAAACGATCTTGGTGAAAATCGTTTTAGGTGACGGTCTTCAAAGGAACTGGGACGATCTTGGAGAGGATCGTCCTAAGTTCAGTAGGCTGGGACGATCTTGGAGAGGATCGTCCTAAGTTCAGTAGGCTGGGACGATCTTGGAGAGGATCGTCCTAAGTTCAGTAGGCTGGGACGATCTTGGAGAGGATCGTCCTAAGTTCAGTAGGCTGGGACGATCTTGGTAAGATCGTCCAAGGTTCTGGCTTAGAATCTTCAAGTATCAAACACTTTCCAAGTGTTTGAATTGACCAAACCAATCCTTACGGATTAATTAGCCACAATCAAACACTTCACAACACACAACCACTTGTCAAGACGATCTTGAGGAGATCGTCCTACAAGCCACAAAGCACTAAGTATGAAAAATGAATTTTCAACGACTAAGACGATCTTGGGAAGATCGTCCTAGTGAAGATCGTCTTAGGGTCATCTTCTTCATTACATCAGTTTTCCATAAAAACTCCATTAACAACTTCAAAAAGCTTCAATATCTTTTGAAATACTGGGAGTTAGATCATGAAATCACTTGCAAACTGATTGTATTCACGTCCGCAACAAATTTATGAACAAAATTCAACACAAAACACAACAGATTCAAATCCCTCAAATTCGCGCCAAAAACACAAAATTCAATCTCGAGAATTAGATTGAATTGGAACTTGAAACTTGACAGGATTATGTTTTCAACTACTAGGAATCTATTGGTGAACAAATATCTGTGATTTTATGTGATTTGAGAGGTGAAAAATTGAAGAACAGTGAAGATCGTTTTTTTTTTTTTAAAAAAAAAAAACGGTTTTGAATAAAAATTCGAAAATTGTATGAGAATTGCACAAAATCGAGCTATGGATCGTTCAGATTAACTGATTTTTCTCTGATACCAATTGTTACGTAGAAATTTGAGCTTGATTTGTGCAAAAATGGAGTTAGTGTGTGAAAAGGTGAAGTGTGTGTTTTGGAGGTTAGAGATGAAGATCAGAGAGAATTAAAGTTGAAATCGTTTTTTTTTTTTTTTTTTTTTTTTTTTTTTTTTTTTTTTTTTTTTTTTTTTTTTTTTTTTTTTTTTTTTTTTTTTTTTTTTTTTTTTTTTTTTTTTTTTTTTTTTTTTTTTTTTTTTTTTTTTTTTTTTTTTTTTTTTTTTTTTTTTTTTTTTTTTTTTTTTTTTTTTTTTTTTTTTTTTTTTTTTTTTTTTTTTTTTTTTTTTTTTTTTTTTTTTTTTTTTTTTTTTTTTTTTTTTTTTTTTTTTTTTTTTTTTTTTTTTTTTTTTTTTTTTTTTTTTTTATTTGTTTTTTTAACCGTTCGCTTATTAAGCTCACGATAGTCGATACACATACGCATGGAACCGTCTTTCTTCTTTACAAACAAGATAGGAGCTCCCCAAGGCAAAGAGGTCAAAAGAATAAAACCTTTATGAAGGAAACCCTAAACCGAGTCATTAACTCCTTCATTTCTGTAGGAACAAGTCGATAAGGTGCCTTGGCGACAAGTCGATAAATTGTGTACCACCAACGCTTATGTATAGGGTGTACCCGCGGCGTACCCACCACGTTGGCGATAACTATCTTCAAAGAAAAATTTGGGGATCACTTTAGTCAACAATTTATCTTTCTTCCCCTCAACTGATAAATTCTTCTTTCAAATAAACTTGTTCGACTTCATTATCCTCTTTCTTCTCCTCATGATGAATGTGTGGCAACATGTTCATCATGTCTCTTTGAAGTCGAAACTGGGGAATCAACCATTATGAAGTAGTAGTCCAATAAGCAACATCTTTAGCCCGGGTTATACACTGACATGTGTATAAGCCATCTTCATCGAATCACTTATGAACAACCTTTGGGACCCATTTAAGTGTAGGGCCAACGGTTTTTGTCTTGACATTCCAAATGTACGTGTCATCGATTCGGCGAATGGAATCTGCAGTCCACGGAGGATGTAAAGTTGACATTGAAGAGAAATGTATTTTCCGTGTAAGCATTGGAGTAGCAAAGACATTCACTTTTTGCACGGTAATTGGTTTTGGTGCAAGTTCATAGAGTTGCCAAAGTGAGTATTTGATTGTCTTTGACTCAGTTGACTTTGGTTTGTAGACAGGTTTCCATTTGATCTTGGTCAACTGAGCTTTTGCTTGAGAGATGAACTTGGTATTGTCTTCAAATGTCAAGAATGGAATGAGAGTCTGTGTTCCATCAATAGTAGGCTTTGAAGAATACTTTCTATCCTTGAATAAGGCATAGTTAGTAAATTGAGAAGATTTATGTTCAGCAGGAGATGAAACTTTGATCTTTGAGCTCTTTGGGATGGACTCAGTGCAAACTTTCTTTGGAGCATCAAGTTCAGTTGGAAGTATTGGACTTGCATCATGATAAACTGATCCATCATCACTATCAGTATCATCCTTCTCAACTTTGTTGAAGTCGTTGAAGACTTTTCTCACCATGCTTAATAAAACAGTTGTCTTATCTTGCAACTCATGTTGAAGATTTAAAATTGTTTGTAGCAAGACAACTTCTTTCATTTGACTTTCCAAAATGTGTTCATCAAGCCTTTGAAGTGAACTTTGCAACTCATTTGTCAATTTAGAGATTTGAGATTGCATCTCATTGGTCTTCTTTTGTAGAGTAAAATCGTTGTTCACAAGTTCAATGAGACATTTTGACAACTCATCTGTTAAGTTAGAAACTTTGATCTTCAAACGAACATTTTCAGTTTTGAGCTCCTCATTTTCAGATTGGAGTTGTTCATTTTCAGATTGGAGTTGTTCATTTTCAGACTTGAGTTGTTGAATTTCAAGATTGATCTTCACATTTTGAGTCTTTGTCTTTTTGACATGAACCTTTGGAGGATTTGAATTTTGATGAGAATACCTTTTACAAAAAGCTTTTGTATCAGCAATTATAGATTCATAAGACTTTTGATCCTCATCGTTCATGAGTGAAAGAGTATTTGAGATGTTTGACATTTTGTTGTGCAAAAGTGAAATGAAATGAAAGGTAATTGTGATTGAAATTGAAGTGAAAGAATTAAAATTGAAATTTGAAGATTTTGTACTTCAGGTTTACCTCCAAATTTTTGCCGCCGAAATATGTTCTCACGAAACTTTGAATTTCATGTAAACTTTGGATATCATGATCATAGGAAAATTTTGATAATTTCTAAAAAATTTTCGCCAAAAACCGCGTCGATAACGAATGAAAATTGGCCTAATTTTTTTTTTAACGCTATCAAATTTTAAATCTTCATGAATTATTTTTTTTTTTTTTTTTTTTTTTTTTTTTTTTTTTTTTTTTATTTTTTTTTTTTATTTTTTATTTTTTAAAGTTGGAATGATCTTGTGAAACGATCTTGGTGAAAATTGTTTTAGGTGACAGTATTCAAAGGAACTGGGACGATCTTGACAAGATCGTCCTATGTTCACAAGGCTGGAACGATCTTGGTGAGGATCGTCCTAAGTTCAGTAGGATGGGACGATCTTGGAGAGGATCGTCCTAAGTTCAGTAGGCTGGGACGATCTTGGAGAGGATCGTCCTATCCTTCAATGTGCTGGGACGATCTTGGTAAGATCGTCCAAGGTTCTGGCTTAGAATCTTCAAGTATCAAACACTTTCCAAGTGTTTGAATTGACCAAACCAATCCTTACGGATTAATTAGCCACAATCAAACACTTCACAACACACAACCACTTGTCAAGACGATCTTGAGGAGATCGTCCTACAAGCCACAAAGCACTAAGTATGAAAAATGAATTTTCAACGACTAAGACGATCTTGAGGAGATCGTCCTACAAGCCACAAAGCACTAAGTATGAAAAATGAATTTTCAACGACTAAGACGATCTTGAGGAGATCGTCCTACAAGCCACAAAGCACTAAGTATGAAAAATGAATTTTCAACGACTAAGACGATCTTGAGAAGATCGTCCTACAAGCCACAAAGCACTAAGTATGAAAAATGAATTTTCAACGACTAAGACGATCTTGAGGAGATCGTCCTACAAGCCACAAAGCACTAAGTATGAAAAATGAATTTTCAACGACTAAGACGATCTTGAGAAGATCGTCCTACAAGCCACAAAGCACTAAGTATGAAAAATGAATTTTCAACGACTAAGACGATCTTGAGGAGATCGTCCTACAAGCCACAAAGCACTAAGTATGAAAAATGAATTTTCAACGACTAAGACGATCTTGAGAAGATCGTCCTACAAGCCACAAAGCACTAAGTATGAAAAATGAATTTTCAACGACTAAGACGATCTTGAGGAGATCGTCCTACAAGCCACAAAGCACTAAGTATGAAAAATGAATTTTCAACGACTAAGACGATCTTGAGAAGATCGTCCTACAAGCCACAAAGCACTAAGTATGAAAAATGAATTTTCAACGACTAAGACGATCTTGAGGAGATCGTCCTACAAGCCACAAAGCACTAAGTATGAAAAATGAATTTTCAACGACTAAGACGATCTTGAGAAGATCGTCCTACAAGCCACAAAGCACTAAGTATGAAAAATGAATTTTCAACGACTAAGACGATCTTGAGGAGATCGTCCTACAAGCCACAAAGCACTAAGTATGAAAAATGAATTTTCAACGACTAAGACGATCTTGAGAAGATCGTCCTACAAGCCACAAAGCACTAAGTATGAAAAATGAATTTTCAACGACTAAGACGATCTTGAGGAGATCGTCCTACAAGCCACAAAGCACTAAGTATGAAAAATGAATTTTCAACGACTAAGACGATCTTGAGAAGATCGTCCTACAAGCCACAAAGCACTAAGTATGAAAAATGAATTTTCAACGACTAAGACGATCTTGAGGAGATCGTCCTACAAGCCACAAAGCACTAAGTATGAAAAATGAATTTTCAACGACTAAGACGATCTTGAGAAGATCGTCCTACAAGCCACAAAGCACTAAGTATGAAAAATGAATTTTCAACGACTAAGACGATCTTGAGGAGATCGTCCTACAAGCCACAAAGCACTAAGTATGAAAAATGAATTTTCAACGACTAAGACGATCTTGAGAAGATCGTCCTACAAGCCACAAAGCACTAAGTATGAAAAATGAATTTTCAACGACTAAGACGATCTTGAGGAGATCGTCCTACAAGCCACAAAGCACTAAGTATGAAAAATGAATTTTCAACGACTAAGACGATCTTGAGAAGATCGTCCTACAAGCCACAAAGCACTAAGTATGAAAAATGAATTTTCAACGACTAAGACGATCTTGAGGAGATCGTCCTACAAGCCACAAAGCACTAAGTATGAAAAATGAATTTTCAACGACTAAGACGATCTTGGGAAGATCGTCCTAGTGAAGAGGATATTTGTTTTTTTAACCGTTCGCTTATTAAGCTCACGATAGTCGATACACATACGCATGGAACCGTCTTTCTTCTTTACAAACAAGATAGGAGCTCCCCAAGGCAAAGAGGTCAAAAGAATAAAACCTTTATGAAGGAAACCCTAAACCGAGTCATTAACTCCTTCATTTCTGTAGGAACAAGTCGATAAGGTGCCTTGGCGACAAGTCGATAAATTGTGTACCACCAACGCTTATGTATAGGGTGTACCCGCGGCGTACCCACCACGTTGGCGATAACTATCTTCAAAGAAAAATTTGGGGATCACTTTAGTCAACAATTTATCTTTCTTCCCCTCAACTGATAAATTCTTCTTTCAAATAAACTTGTTCGACTTCATTATCCTCTTTCTTCCCCTCATGATGAATGTGTGGCAACATGTTCATCATGTCTCTTTGAAGTCGAAACTGGGGAATCAACCATTATGAAGTAGTAGTCCAATAAGCAACATCTTTAGCCCGGGTTATACACTGACATGTGTATAAGCCATCTTCATCGAATCACTTATGAACAACCTTTGGGACCCATTTAAGTGTAGGGCCAACGGTTTTTGTCTTGACATTCCAAATGTACGTGTCATCGATTCGGCGAATGGAATCTGCAGTCCACGGAGGATGTAAAGTTGACATTGAAGAGAAATGTATTTTCCGTGTAAGCATTGGAGTAGCAAAGACATTCACTTTTTGCACGGTAATTGGTTTTGGTGCAAGTTCATAGAGTTGCCAAAGTGAGTATTTGATTGTCTTTGACTCAGTTGACTTTGGTTTGTAGACAGGTTTCCATTTGATCTTGGTCAACTGAGCTTTTGCTTGAGAGATGAACTTGGTATTGTCTTCAAATGTCAAGAATGGAATGAGAGTCTGTGTTCCATCAATAGTAGGCTTTGAAGAATACTTTCTATCCTTGAATAAGGCATAGTTAGTAAATTGAGAAGATTTATGTTCAGCAGGAGATGAAACTTTGATCTTTGAGCTCTTTGGGATGGACTCAGTGCAAACTTTCTTTGGAGCATCAAGTTCAGTTGGAAGTATTGGACTTGCATCATGATAAACTGATCCATCATCACTATCAGTATCATCCTTCTCAACTTTGTTGAAGTCGTTGAAGACTTTTCTCACCATGCTTAATAAAACAGTTGTCTTATCTTGCAACTCATGTTGAAGATTTAAAATTGTTTGTAGCAAGACAACTTCTTTCATTTGACTTTCCAAAATGTGTTCATCAAGCCTTTGAAGTGAACTTTGCAACTCATTTGTCAATTTAGAGATTTGAGATTGAATCTCATTGGTCTTCTTTTGTAGAGTAAAATCGTTGTTCACAAGTTCAATGAGACATTTTGACAACTCATCTGTTAAGTTAGAAACTTTGATCTTCAAACGAACATTTTCAGTTTTGAGCTCCTCATTTTCAGATTGGAGTTGTTCATTTTCAGACTTGAGTTGTTGAATTTCAAGATTGATCTTCACATTTTGAGTCTTTGTCTTTTTGACATGAACCTTTGGAGGATTTGAATTTTGATGAGAATACCTTTTACAAAAAGCTTTTGTATCAGCAATTATAGATTCATAAGACTTTTGATCCTCATCGTTCATGAGTGAAAGAGTATTTGAGATGTTTGACATTTTGTTGTGCAAAAGTGAAATGAAATGAAAGGTAATTGTGATTGAAATTGAAGTGAAAGAATTAAAATTGAAATTTGAAGATTTTGTACTTCAGGTTTACCTCCAAATTTTTGCCGCCGAAATATGTTCTCACGAAACTTTGAATTTCATGTAAACTTTGGATATCATGATCATAGGAAAATTTTGATAATTTCTAAAAAATTTTCGCCAAAAACCGCGTCGATAACGAATGAAAATTGGCCTAATTTTTTTTTTAACGCTATCAAATTTTAAATCTTCATGAATTATCCCTTTTTAAGACCTTGGGCAAAATTATTATTATTTTTTTTTTTTTTAAAGTTGGAATGATCTTGTGAACGATCTTGGTGAGGATCGTCCTAAGTTCAGTAGGCTGGGACGATCTTGGAGAGGATCGTCCTAAGTTCAGTAGGCTGGGACGATCTTGGAGAGGATCGTCCTAAGTTCAGTAGGCTGGGACGATCTTGGAGAGGATCGTCCTAAGTTCAGTAGGCTGGGACGATCTTGGAGAGGATCGTCCTAAGTTCAGTAGGCTGGGACGATCTTGGAGAGGATCGTCCTAAGTTCAGTAGGCTGGGACGATCTTGGTAAGATCGTCCAAGGTTCTGGCTTAGAATCTTCAAGTATCAAACACTTTCCAAGTGTTTGAATTGACCAAACCAATCCTTACGGATTAATTAGCCACAATCAAACACTTCACAACACACAACCACTTGTCAAGACGATCTTGAGGAGATCGTCCTACAAGCCACAAAGCACTAAGTATGAAAAATGAATTTTCAACGACTAAGACGATCTTGGGAAGATCGTCCTAGTGAAGATCGTCTTAGGGTCATCTTCTTCATTACATCAGTTTTCCATAAAAACTCCATTAACAACTTCAAAAAGCTTCAATATCTTTTGAAATACTGGGAGTTAGATCATGAAATCACTTGCAAACTGATTGTATTCACGTCCGCAACAAATTTATGAACAAAATTCAACACAAAACACAACAGATTCAAATCCCTCAAATTCGCGCCAAAAACACAAAATTCAATCTCGAGAATTAGATTGAATTGGAACTTGAAACTTGACAGGATTATGTTTTCAACTACTAGGAATCTATTGGTGAACAAATATCTGTGATTTTATGTGATTTGAGAGGTGAAAAATTGAAGAACAGTGAAGATCGTTTTTTTTTTTTTAAAAAAAAAACGGTTTTGAATAAAAATTCGAAAATTGTATGAGAATTGCACAAAATCGAGCTATGGATCGTTCAGATTAACTGATTTTTCTCTGATACCAATTGTTACGTAGAAATTTGAGCTTGATTTGTGCAAAAATGGAGTTAGTGTGTGAAAAGGTGAAGTGTGTGTTTTGGAGGTTAGAGATGAAGATCAGAGAGAATTAAAGTTGAATAATTGGGATTAATTATGGAAATGGGGAAAAGGCTTACAAAAACTTACAATTTTGGGTATGGAGAGGAGTATTTATACACTTGACTAACTTTCACTAATACTCCTTCCATTATTAAAATAATTACATTTTAACACCATTTTAGATTTCTAACATTCTTCTCCCTAAGGACTTCAAGAATAGCCCTTAAATGCTCACGATGTTCAGCTTCAGTCTTTGAATAAACCAAGATATCATCAATGAAGACAATCACGAAATGATCCAAAAATGGGCGATAAACACGATTCATGAGATCCATGAAAGCAGCCAACACATTTGTCAAACCAAAAGGCATGACTAGAAACTCATAATGACCATAGCGAGTACGGAAGGCTGTCTTAGCTACACTTTTCTCCTCAACTTTCAATTGGTGATAACCGGAACATAAATCGATCTTAGAAAAGTAGGAAGCACCTTGAAATTGATCAAAGAGATCATCAATGCGAGGAAGAGGATATTTGTTTTTTTAACCGTTCGCTTATTAAGCTCACGATAGTCGATACACATACGCATGGAACCGTCTTTCTTCTTTACAAACAAGATAGGAGCTCCCCAAGGCAAAGAGGTCAAAAGAATAAAACCTTTATGAAGGAAACCCTAAACCGAGTCATTAACTCCTTCATTTCTGTAGGAACAAGTCGATAAGGTGCCTTGGCGACAAGGGTAGCACCAGGCATAAGCTCTATAGAGAATTCGACCTCACGGTCGGGTGGAAGACCATATAGATCTTCGGGAAACACATCAGGAAACTCAAAACCACATCAACATCGGAAACAAAAGGTTTTGCCCTTCATAAATAAATCACACAGGCGAGAAATAACATTTGATCGATAGAATAACTTGAGAGTTGTTGTCAAAAAATGATCTTACTACAAACTTTAATAAACGTCGAAAGAAAGAAACTCATCCTCTACCTGAACGGTTAAATACATGATTCGATAAGGACAAAGAACAACATCAACATCTCTCAATCCAATCCATCATCAGCATCACATCACTCCAAATAGCGTAGAAGGCAAGTAAAACTAATGAGAAGGATAAAACTTCCATGTTGAGGGAGTAATCAAAATATCCCTCACCACCATTACTACTTCATCGCACTAGGACATAACTTTACAGTGTGAGGCGACCTCACATATTTACTCGATGGATACTACCTTCATATCCTTCTTATGAGATCCATGCAGTGAATGCAATCCACAATCATCATATCTTAGCTTAACATAGTCCTTTCATCACACTTTCAACATCAACAACTATAGAGTATTCACATAAAACACATAATGTAAACTACAAATACGTCTTTCATCACAATGAGTAAACAATTCTACACATCTCAGGCACCGACATCATTAGATCTATAAAATGACTTTTACTCTCAACACATAAAATAACACTACATAAAAATCTCACCAGCTTCGTTACTTTCTACACCGGTCAACACAAGCATGGCACAACAAACACGCTCGCATCGTGATACACTTGCAATTATGTTCCGGACCATAACTGTAATTGTATCATTTCACATGCGTGTTCATTACCACATTTGTGTATCGCCTTATTTTCACCTAATCCATTCACGCTACCTTTATCATGCATACAACATCTCGTTTCCATTACGGTCCCTGTCACAACCCTGTGGGTTGGATATTGATGGAATACCATTTCACCTAATCCACTAACTTTTGTCCATCCCAGCTACTTCATACAAGTTAAATCACACGTTTATCAAATTCACTTAGGTAAATAGCACATCACCTCGAGAACCATTTATCATAGCAATAGAATAATCTAGCGACGGAGAAGCGAGAAACATGAGAATAAAGGCTAAATGACATATTCACATATCAACAAATAATTATCATATAACCTTAATCCTACACTCTCACTCATCCCAAACCCGTCCTAGGGCATTTCATCTCAAATGCTAAGCATACCTACTTAAGCCTAGTTGGTCCCCTAACGGTTTACGTCCAAATCCTATGGTAAAATAGTCGTTTGAAAATATGGATTTCCAAAAAATTTCGTCTAACGGCGTAAAAAGATAGCGGAAACAAACTTTAAAAGATCAAACCAAAAGGATCTGTTTGGTTCATTTATTAAATGGTGTTACTAGCAATGTCATCACAATAAGTTCAAATGGAAATCCAACGGTTGCCCAGCATTAAACAACCGACATCTAAGTAATTACAAGTCGTTCATGTCTAGACAAAAAGCAAATGTCTAATATGAGAAGCTACTATGGGTAAACTAAAGCTATCTTCATTGCAATCTACCCATGCCTCACACTTTATTCATCATCTAGCTCAAGCTTGCTAAACCTGAGGGAACAACACATTTCAAGAAACAAGTGTTAGCTAACGAATTAGCTAAGTAAGATAACACATAGTTTATAAAGCATTTGTCCAATTAAACATTATGAAAAGTCATATTTCGTCATTAAGGCACATATCACAAGTCATCACATCTTGCATTAAACATCTTTCACATAGGATGGATCATCCTAAATGTGCCTAGTCATCTTTTACATCTCACATATAACATCTATCATCTTCATATCATATATCATTGCATATCATCTATCATCTTATATCATATATCATTGCATATCATCTATCATCTTATATCATATATCATTGCATATCATCTATCATCTTATATCATATATCATTGCATATCATCTATCATCTTATATCATATATCATTGCATATCATCTATCATCTTATATCATATATCATTGCATATCATCTATCATCTTATATCATATATCATTGCATATCATCTATCATCTTATATCATATATCATTGCATATCATCTATCATCTTATATCATATATCATTGCATATCATCTATCATCTTATATCATATATCATTGCATATCATCTATCATCTTATATCATATATCATTGCATATCATCTATCATCTTATATCATATATCATTGCATATCATCTATCATCTTATATCATATATCATTGCATATCATCTATCATCTTATATCATATATCATTGCATATCATCTATCATCTTATATCATATATCATTGCATATCATCTATCATCTTATATCATATATCATTGCATATCATCTATCATCTTATATCATATATCATTGCATATCATCTATCATCTTATATCATATATCATTGCATATCATCTATCATCTTATATCATATATCATTGCATATCATCTATCATCTTATATCATATATCATTGCATATCATCTATCATCTTATATCATATATCATTGCATATCATCTATCATCTTATATCATATATCATTGCATATCATCTATCATCTTATATCATATATCATTGCATATCATCTATCATCTTATATCATATATCATTGCATATCATCTATCATCTTATATCATATATCATTGCATATCATCTATCATCTTATATCATATATCATTGCATATCATCTATCATCTTATATCATATATCATTGCATATCATCTATCATCTTATATCATATATCATTGCATATCATCTATCATCTTATATCATATATCATTGCATATCATCTATCATCTTATATCATATATCATTGCATATCATCTATCATCTTATATCATATATCATTGCATATCATCTATCATCTTATATCATATATCATTGCATATCATCTATCATCTTATATCATATATCATTGCATATCATCTATCATCTTATATCATATATCATTGCATATCATCTATCATCTTATATCATATATCATTGCATATCATCTATCATCTTATATCATATATCATTGCATATCATCTATCATCTTATATCATATATCATTGCATATCATCTATCATCTTATATCATATATCATTGCATATCATCTATCATCTTATATCATATATCATTGCATATCATCTATCATCTTATATCATATATCATTGCATATCATCTATCATCTTATATCATATATCATTGCATATCATCTATCATCTTATATCATATATCATTGCATATCATCTATCATCTTCATATCATATATCATTGCATATCATCTATCATCTTATATCATATATCATTGCATATCATCTATCATCTATATATTTATCATTGCATATTGTATTTCATAACATTTCAAAACATATCATAGCATTTCACATCATATCATAACATCTCATAACATTACATATCATAAGGGTAGCATTTCAGGCTTCGATATGCATCTATATAGCCCATATCACCTCCCATGTAACCCCGAATACCCATAAGCAAACAAGATACCATTTGGGGAAGTTATTATATGAAAACTATGTTTCGTTGAACCCTCAGCGTGACAAAGTTGTGTATCTTACCTCGTGTGAAGCGCACAACAAATGATAACGTAAGTTACCGAGCTTTGCAAGTATTCCCGACTACCTATAACGAGTATAGAATCAATAATCTAACATAAACGAGGCATAATTAATTTATAGAACCTATACATGTGATATGGATACTTATATGACACTTAAACATTTGTTTTAAACCTTAAAAGTCTGAAAGACACTTTATGAGTCTCATGTAAAAGCCATGAGTCGCATATTAGCAAACAGTGAGGAGTAGAAATCGACCCTTGTGAATCAGTCCACAAGAACTTCACTCCCTTCTTCGTCAACTCGGTCATAGGCTTAGCGATTCTAGAGAAATCTTGAATAAATCTCCGGTAGTAACCTGTTAAACCAAGAAAACTCTTGATCTCAGTAGGAGTCTTAAGCAAACAAGATACCATTTGGGGATGTGATGTGTGAAATCTAGTTTAAAATTTATAACAAGATCTACCGCTAACTGACTACAACACACTTACGGGCAGTGTACCCGTTCGTATGTAATATAGCTAACTGGCAAGACCAGGATCGAACACAAGGACTGATTGTTGTACTAAAGGTTGTAAAAATGTGAAACAAGTAAAAAGTTTGGTGTGACCGAATTGTCACTTTGCGTTTCTGAAGACTATGTAATCAACAAGTAAAATAAAGTACTCAACCGGTATTAATCGAGAGCACGCGAAAAGAGTTTGAGTTGTAAACAAATAATTAAAAAGCCATCTATGTCGAATCCGCTACACAAAAAGTCTAGGTTGCATATGGGTTAAGCTCAAAATTCTTTAATGTTAGTGATAATAATCGTGATAAGACAAAAACACAAACGGGTGCACCTAGTTTGTAAAATCGACTAAATCACCTAACCAATTCAATTTCTTGCAACAAGTGGTACCACCAACCCTATTACAATTCCTTGAACTAACTAGTTTGTTTGATTATTTTAGTAACAATTTTATCTTTGTGAAAGAAACGTGGTACCACCATCCGTTAAATCCACTTAACAAAGTAATTTCTATTAGACTTGTATTCTTTACTATCATACCATGACCTAGCAAGAGTTATTCATAAACAAATAACTAAAATAATACTTGCATTCAACTAGTACCACTATCGAAGAACACAAATATCACCAAGAACACAAGTTTAAGTAGAAGAAATCACTTCATTAAGATCTTGACAAAATGTTAAGTAAAACCAACTTGAATTCAAAATATTATGCAACCATAACTAATTGTTTCACTTCATCTTCATAGATGTGTAAAGATTTAGCTACTCATAATGAAAATAGCTAAAGATTCAAATAAGAAGGAGAACATAATGTACCAAATATGAAGTAATAATCCAAATCGAGGTTACAACCGAGCTACAATAAGTAACAATAGCCAAAATTAATCTTCAATTCTTCAAAATAGTTTGGATGATGAAAAACCCTTGAAAATCCCTTCAAAATCGGCTGGAGAGAAAGTATGGAGGCTGGAGTGTCCAAGATTAGGTTTAGGGTTGAGTGGGGGTTGGTATTTATACCCCAGGAGAGAGAAAACTGTCAGACCAGCGCTGCATCGCGCCGCGAGCCCCCACCATCGCGCCGCGAGGTATGCCAAAACTGGAGCACTTCAATCCAGAACTTTTTGTCGCATCGCGAGATACCAGAGTCGCGCCGCGAAGGAGATTTTATGAAGGGTCGTGCCGCGAGGATTGCCAGATTTTGGTGATTTCAGCTTCATTCTTCATCCGTTAGTGCATGTGGACCATTTATGAGCTATTTTCTACCATTTATGAGCGATGTACCTGCTGTAGACCTGAACCACTAGCATATACCATAACGCACCACAAAACATGCATAAACGGCTATCAATCGTGTATAAAACATCCAAATAAGATGTGGGAAATAATATATATTGAGACACATCAAACCTCCCCACACTTAAACCTTGCTTGCCCTCAAGCAAGTATGCACTTTAATCAATTCTCAATAATCAAACAATTCACGATTTCACAAAACAAAACATGGTTATAAGTAAAGTTTCCTACCAAGCGGTGACGAATACCAAAAGCAAATGCATTTAAAAACTAATGAGCAAAGTTTAAGTCGAAATCAGAAAATTCGACTAATCTAGGGCAAAACCATCTTTCGGTTATAATTAGAATCCTCCCTATGCTTGTGTTAACACCTCTTGAACATTTCTATCATTCCAATTGACCTTAGGCTCATTCTTACTAAGCTATAATCTACTAGCAAGCATCAACATTATTATTGGCAACATAAGCAATATCCCACAATGATTATCGGTATAATTGTCCACTTAAACACTCACGCCTTTGGTTTTCCATAAGGTTTTCATTACATTATACTTATGAGTCCTTTGACAAAACATACTCCTACGGTCTAGAATTGCAACTCTATCCACACATCAGGTGATCATACGAAAGTGTACTTTAAGCGTCCGTAGCTTGTTTGATTACCAAATTACCAATTGCGCCTATGTGAATTAAAACGTGGTACCACCAACCGTTTCTAAACACGTTGACAAAATGACTCCTTTTATTAATTTGACATTCACTATCATACCATGAACTAGTGATAATCGCTCATAGACAAGCGACCGTTAGAAAATCACATATGCATTCGACTAGTACCACTAACGAAGAACACACATGCCACCAATATCAAATTAATACAAATAAAGGAATTAAATCATCAAGATCACGACACAACGATAATTGAAATCAACTCTTTGAATTAAAATATAAAGCAATCACATCATTCGTCTAGTTTCATCAAGGTGGACAATAGAAGAATTAGCCACTCATGATTATATTGAAATTACAATAAGAATCAAGAAAGAACATAAAGTACCAATTGTTTGAAGAAACGAAATTGCAAGACAAATAAGTAGATACGATCTAGATGGGTGCACGTGAATCTCCAATGAATCGAAGACGATTAGATCTTGAATTGACCCTTGAAGTATTCCCTGAAGTGCAGCTCCTAGAAAGATATTTTGATAGTTTAGAATAATAGGTTATTTTTCTATTTATACTTCTCTAATTCTGATGCAGAAAACTGCTAAAACCCTTCAGTTCCGTGTACTCACTGCGGCGCAGTGGACCATGATCACATCCACTGCGTCGCAGTGCCCTCCACTGCGGCGCAGTAACCATCACATCCCCACTGCGGCGCAGTGGGGGTTTGTACAAACAATGCCGTGGAATTGGCTGCGGCGCAGTGGACCACGTACATCTCCACTGCGGCGCAGTGAATCCATCTTACATCCCCACTGCGGCGCAGTGGGGGTTTGTACAAACAATGCCGTGGAATACTGCGGCGCAGTGGACCACGTACATCTCCACTGCGGCGCAGTACCATACATCCCACTGCGGCGCAGTGGGGGTTTGTACAAACAATGCCGTGGAATATGGCTGCGGCGCAGTGGACCACGTACATCTCCACTGCGGCGCAGTGGTCCAGTTGCATCTCCACTGCGGCGCAGTGGATTTCCACGTCTTTCTTTTCCTATATCTGACTGCGGCGCAGTGACCATCACATCCATCCCACTGCGGCGCAGTGGGGGTTTGAACGAACAAGGCCGTGGATAATGGCTGCGGCGCAGTGGACCACGTACATCTCCACTGCGGCGCAGTCAAATGCTTGGTGTACAACCTTCATCTTACGATCCCGACACTCGCTATCTCTTCCACTCGAAACGACTCTCGACTTCGCAAATGACTTCTGGCCAATAATCATCCGAATTTGCACAAAATGAACGCGTACTTGTTTAGAACCTGAAAACACTAACAAACACATAAACGCGCCAAATGCACACAAATTCGACAAAAAACATATAATATAACGGCCAAAAACAATGTGGGCAATGGGTATAAGTTAGTCACATCAAATCCCCCCACACTTGAGCATTGCTTGTCCTCAAGCAAATCCAACATTTAAAGCATAAAGTATTCCTTGACAATGGAGCTAAATAAACAATGACAAGTATCAAAAAGAAGCCACACCAAGAATGTCAAAGACAAGGAAGTGGGTGAAGCAGTTTTAATCTTAAATGAAAACTCGAAATGTTTGACAATACCTGAACAATCCGCAAGCCACGATAACACAACCAAGCACAAGTGAAACAACCGAATCTATCAAAACCATTCTACTCCAACAAACTTACTTTTGGGGTTGAATATATATGAAGAATCACTCATAGCACGGTCGTGATGTATGCTATTTTACCATAGGCTTGAACTAGGATCATTGCTCCACCAACACGGCGCAAGCACCAAGTACATCATCAAAATAGGCATAAAGGTAGGTTGTATAGTTAAACTAAGGTATATAGGATGGATATTTACAACGAATGAATGGGAATATAGGTTAATTAAGAAAAGAATAAATCAAAGTATATGGATATGTACAAATGAACAAAATAGTCTAATCAACCCGTACCATTGATTGCCGACAAACCGCTAACCCAAAAGATATCATCCCGAGAACGCACCCCCAACGTCACCAAGCAAAACCCGACACCAAAGTGGTGTATTAACTACAAACAACTTATTATCCACCAAACTCTCCATTCATAATGACACATCACAACACTAGACATATAAAAATGAGATGTACCTCCTAGTAGCCCAAGTTCTTTTTCTCTTTTTTTTTTTTTTTTTTTTTTTTTTCTATATATTTTTTCTACTGAACCACTTTTACTCTACTAGAAGGTACCCTCTTACAATGATGAACAATGTCTAACAAACATACTTTCTTTGAACAATCCAAGATACTCCTCCTTAACTCAACCAATTTATGTATTCTTATAGACAAGAAACTTCCGCTAGCCAATCCACCTAAACTCCCCAAACCATCCAACAAACCAATAGCAATCAACGGCCCACCAAGATTAGACTATCGGAAAAATGAGGTGAAGTATATAAATGGGTGAAATTATACAAGAGTGAAGGCTAAATTATATGGGATGTATATGTGTATCAAAAATGTACAAAGAAAGGTGAAAATGTATATATATATATGTATAAAGGTTGTATAAGGGTGTGTATAGTAAGGTATAAATGTACAAAAGAAAAGTGAAAAGAAAGAAAGAAAAAGTATGGTCAAACCTAAATGCCAATTCGTCATCCGATGTACTTAGTCACGATCACCAGGCCAAGTTCTAGAATCAACACATCACCGGCACACTCATATCAAGAGAAGAACCCGGAAATGGAATGGATTAACCTCAAACACGCACATCTTAGTGCAGGGCATCAAAATGAAAACCCTTACTCCCGAATAAATCCAAGAGCCTAAGAGAGGGACGTATTTACAAGGCAATCAAACCAAAACCGCAACCTAACACAACTATACAAAATGATGAAATCTCACAATTTGGTGTTAGGGATATATTTGAGTGCACAAGTAATGATATCAATCCCGAGGGACTAGCCAAATAATCGTTCAGAACACATTTCGCCGGTTAAAAATTTTGCCAAGGAAACAGTTTGTAGTAAAATTGCTTATTAAGATATGAATTAAGTGACAAAAGAAAAAGTATGGTCAAACCTAAATGCCAATTCGTCATCCGATGTACTTAGTCACGATCACCAGGCCAAGTTCTAGAATCAACACATCACCGGCACACTCATATCAAGAGAAGAACCCGGAAATGGAATGGATTAACCTCAAACACGCACATCTTAGTGCAGGGCATCAAAATGAAAACCCTTACTCCCGAATAAATCCAAGAGCCTAAGAGAGGGACGTATTTACAAGGCAATCAAACCAAAACCGCAACCTAACACAACTATACAAAATGATGAAATCTCACAATTTGGTGTTAGGGATATATTTGAGTGCACAAGTAATGATATCAATCCCGAGGGACTAGCCAAATAATCGTTCAGAACACATTTCGCCGGTTAAAAATTTTGCCAAGGAAACAGTTTGTAGTAAAATTGCTTATTAAGATATGAATTAAGTGACCAAAAGCAACTTACCACAAGGACAAGCTCAACTCAAGTTTTACAAACCACATCAACCTCTATTATCCAACCAAATTGACAACACCGATTCCAAACATGCACATCACAGTGAAGAGCTCAAGATAGAAACTCCTACCCTCGGATAAAATCCAAAGGCCTATGAGAGGGACACATCAACAAAACCGGTAGAAATCTCAATGGCAAAACAACAAAAGTGATGTACCCGGTAGCTTAAACCTATTTGCCACCCCCCCACACTTAAGATGGACAATGCCCTCAATGTCCATATCGGTCAAACACAGGTAAATAGGGGTAAGCAAAATCGATAACTAAAGCACATACCGGAACGAGGACACAATCCGTTTTAAAACAAGTTAGCCGACCCCGCGTCACAAATTGCACTTCCGAAAGAGGAAGGACACTTTGGATGGCGGGAGAAACAACATGTAACAAAACGGAAGGTGCGAGAATCGAGTACATCAAACATACCAACACAAATGCGGCGCTGAACTTACTGCCAGCATATGCATACCATCAAACAATCAACACTCAAGGGTTCTCCCCCACACTTGGGTTGGACTACAACTATCAATACCTGCTTCATATAGCATCAGAAAACAAAATGTAACATCAAGCACCAAAAGAAAAAGAAAATCAACCACACACAATGTTTCATCACCCCGTAGGGTGGATACCAAACAATCAAAAGAAAATTTAAAAAGTACAGAAGTATAAAGTGTTCAATCAAGCCATCACTGTGGTGGAGGACGGGGTGGGTAATGTTGGTAACCAGGGATGTTACTATAATCAAAGAAGGATCCCACCACCTGCTCTGCAAAAGACGGGTCAGCAGCTCCCGCCGGGGTCACGTCCATACCTGCATAAGTACCTGTATAAGAACCAAATCGGACCGGCATATCCGGTCCCAATGCTCCTGGATCATGACGGGGAGGCTCCTCAACCTGATGCTCGGGAGGAAAGTAAAAACCTCCACCAACACGCTGATGAGGGATAAACATGGAGGGCGGGCGGTACTCGGGAATATCAGCTGGTGGACTAAAATCCTGCCCTCTCAACTGCGCCTCCCACAAAGGCTGGTAACGGCGCGAGTCGTAAACCACTCTCCCTAAACCAGAACCCATCATAGTCAAATCTCCCCCAACCTGCTCTCGAAAACTATCCATTCGAGAATGGAAAGACTGCTGATCCTCATACATCCTATCCATCAAAGACTGAAGAGAGGTGAAATCAAAACCTGCTGGATGAGCAGAAGCGGAAAAGGAACCTCCTGCAGTAGTGGTAGCACGACGTGTAGGATGTCGCACCGGCTCTGGCTCCTCCTCAGCAGCCGCATCCATATCAACATCCACATCCTCCTCCACAATGGGAGGCGGTGCAGGAATCACTCCAATGTCATCAAGCAATCTTGAACTCTCCGTCTTCGTCATCTTCTTAACAATCTTAGCCCTTATCAACTCTCCCTCCTCCACAATGGGAGGCGGTGCAGGAATCACTCCAATGTCATCAAGCAATCTTGAACTCTCCGTCTTCGTCATCTTCTTAACAATCTTAGCCCTTATCAACTCTCCCTCCTCCAAAGTCTCCTGAAATACCGGTGGTGAAAGATGGGTCTGACAGTCATCAGTATCAAAAACCCCCATCCGTCTATAGATCATCGTAATGAAATGTCCCAAAACCAACTCCGAATCGGAGTGGTTCCACATCCTGTCCAACACAACCATGGGAGCTAATGCAAACCGCCCTGGAGCCCCCTCAGAGAACAACTTAAGCAACCATAAGTCGGTCAGATACACCTTCTCCCAATGAGTAGAACGCTGAACCAAGAAAGTGACAACCATACGATGGAGCATCCTAAGCTTAATACTCCGAATCTTAGACATGCTACCTGACCCACCAGACTTCCAAACCTCTCCTCCAGTAATACGAGTCCAATACTGCATTAGTGACTCGCCATCAAAAGGCTGCTTCACATATAACCCCTGCCTCAACAAACTCCTGAAATCACTATTCCGTAGCTCGTCCAATGTATACATCCCAGTATAATACCCAAACTGAGCTACAGAAATCTTCCTAAGCATACCTCCACAATAAAAGTGCACACACCTCTCCTCAAAAATATCCTTAATCTTATTCAACTCCTTTTTTACCTTGAAAGTTGAATAAAATTCTAAACAAAGCTCCCTATAAACAGGTTCCCTGTTATTAAACACATTTTGCCACATATCACTCACAACCAACCTGTCATTAACCTGAGCCGCTATGCTAAACCACCCATTAATATCGGCCTGAATTCCAAAATGTTGAGCAGCAGTGGGGTGGAGATACCTGGGTGGGCAAACTACCTCCTTGTGAATAGAAAAGAGCTCATTAAGATAATTGTTGCGGTGAGGTTGCTTCACCCTTGAAAAATCCAGCCACGCGTGCCTCTCATTCAACTGACCCGGCCAAAACTTAAGAACAGGCGCATCAACCTCCGTAACCGCCTTGCCTTTCCGCAGAGCGGTAAAAAAAAAAAAAAAAAAAAAAAAAAAAAAAAAAAAAAAAAAAAAAAAAAAAAAAAAAAAAAAAAAAAAAAAAAAAAAAAAAAAAAAAAAAAAAAAAAAAAAAAAAAAAAAAAAAAAAAAAAAAAAAAAAAAAAAAAAAAAAAAAAAAAAAAAAAAAAAAAAAAAAAAAAAAAAAAAAAAAAAAAAAAAAAAAAAAAAAAAAAAAAAAAAAAAAAAAAAAAAAAAAAAAAAAAAAAAAAAAAAAAAAAAAAAAAAAAAAAAAAAAAAAAAAAAAAAAAAAAAAAAAAAAAAAAAAAAAAAAAAAAAAAAAAAAAAAAAAAAAAAAAAAAAAAAAAAAAAAAAAAAAAAAAAAAAAAAAAAAAAAAAAAAAAAAAAAAAAAAAAAAAAAAAAAAAAAAAAAAAAAAAAAAAAAAAAAAAAAAAAAAAAAAAAAAAAAAAAAAAAAAAAAAAAAAAAAAAAAAAAAAAAAAAAAAAAAAAAAAAAAAAAAAAAAAAAAAAAAAAAAAAAAAAAAAAAAAAAAAAAAAAAAAAAAAAAAAAAAAAAAAAAAAAAAAAAAAAAAAAAAAAAAAAAAAAAAAAAAAAAAAAAAAAAAAAAAAAAAAAAAAAAAAAAAAAAAAAAAAAAAAAAAAAAAAAAAAAAAAAAAAAAAAAAAAAAAAAAAACGTCCCACTGCGGCGCAGTGGGCATGCCCACTGCGGCGCAGTGGGCGCTTACCTTCCCCACTGCGGCGCAGTGGGCGATTTGTACCCCAGTTGCCGTGGAAATTGGCTGCGGCGCAGTCCATGACTCCCACTCCCCACTGCGGCGCAGTGGGCGATTTGTACCCCATTGCCACTGCGGCGCAGTCGACTCCCATTCCCCACTGCGGCGCAGTGGGCGATTTGTACCCCAGTTGCCGTGGAAATTGGCTGCGGCGCAGTCCATGACTCCCACTCCCCACTGCGGCGCAGTGGGCGATTTGTACCCCAATCATGCGGCGCAGTCATGACTCCCACTCCCCACTGCGGCGCAGTGGGCGCTTACCTTCCCCACTGCGGCGCAGTGGGCGATTTGTACCCCAGTTGCCGTGGAAATTGGCTGCGGCGCAGTCCATGACTCCCACTCCCCACTGCGGCGCAGTGGGCGATTTGTACCCCAGTTGCCGTGGAAATTGGCTGCGGCGCAGTCCATGACTCCCACTCCCCACTGCGGCGCAGTGGGCGATTTGTACCCCAGTCACTGCGGCGCAGTGGCCATGACTCCCACTCCCCACTGCGGCGCAGTCCATGACTCCCACTCCCCACTGCGGCGCAGTGGGCGATTTGACCCCACTCACTGCGGCGCAGTCCATGACTCCCGCCCCCACTGCGGCGCAGTGGGGCACTCTCCTGCACGAAACATCGGTAATGCACAACAAACCCCTATTCGTTTCACGATCAACCTGGACCTGCACTCCTTAACAAAACAAAATCAAATCTAACTAAATGAAAAGAAGAACGAAATGCAATAAAAACAAATGAAACACACGGGTTGCCTCCCGAGAAGCGCTAAGATTATTTACGAGTCTTTAGCTAGACTCGACCTCCTTTCAAGTTTCGGGTTCAAACAAAGGGACTTCCTCAATTGCCCCCTCTTCCTGCTCTTCTTCAAAATACAACTTCAATCTATGACCATTGACAATGAAAGACCCATTTCCATCCCTTTTGAACAATTCAACATAACCGGATGGATACACATGCTTAATCACAAAAGGTCCTATCCACCTAGAAGTCAACTTGGGTTGTTTGATTTTAAATTTGGACAAGAACAACAAAACCTTTGCCCCAACCTTAAAGTCCTTCCTACGGAGCCTTTTGTCATGATAAACTTTGGTCTTTTCCTTATAGAGCCTAGAATTTTCATATGCTCCCAACCGAAGCTCATCGAGCTCATGGAGCTGCAACATTCTTAGTTCACCGGCCTCCATCATGTCAAGGTTCAAATTTCTCAACGCCCAATAAGCCTTATGCTCTATCTCAATGGGTAAATGGCAAGTCTTACCATAGAGCAACCGGTATGGCGTGGTGCCAATCGGTGTCTTAAAGGCGGTCCTAAACGCCCACAAGGCATCATCAAGCTTCTTAGACCAAACCTTGGGGTTATCCCCGACCGTTTTTTCCAAAATCCTTTTTAAAGCCCTGTTGGTGTTTTCCACTTGACCACTGGTCTGTGGATGATAGGAAGTAGAAAAGTAATGACAAACACCATATCTTTTAAGAACCTTAGCTAATTGGTGATTGGCAAAGTGGGTACCACGGTCACTAATTAGAGCTCTAGGACAACCAAAACGGCTAAACAACTGTTTAAGAAAGTCAATGACCACCCTAGCATCATTCGTGGGCAAAGCCTTGGCTTCGGCCCACTTAGACACGTAATCAACAGCAACAAGTATGTAAAGGAACTTGTTAGACGGTGGGAATGGTCCCATAAAGTCTATACCCCAAATGTCAAACACTTCACATACCTGAATTCCTTGTTGGGGCATCTCATCCCGCTTGGTGATGTTCCCTTGTCGTTGGCAAATGTCACAAGTTTCTACTAAGGTTTGAGCCTCCCTGAAAATGGTGGGCCAATAGAAACCTGCATCAAATACCTTTTTACCTGTAACCGAAGGACCATAGTGACCTCCAGTTGGACCGTAATGACAAGCATCCAAAATCTCCCTAGTCTCGGCTCCAGCCACACATCTTCTCACCATCCCATCTGCACAAACTCGAAATAAATATGGGCTATCCCAAAAATAGTGTTTGGCATCTGAAATGAGCTTCTTCTTCTGTTGATGCGTGAAGTCATTGGGAATCTCACCTGTAACCAAATAGTTTGCAATGTCAGCAAACCAAGGAACATTATCAGAATTAGATATAAACATTAAGCATTCATCAGGGAAGTGATCATTGATCTCCCCATCACGAAGTTCCTCCCGGTGAGGATCTTCCAATCTACTCAAATGATCAGCAGCCAAGTTTTCAGCCCCTTTCTTATCCTTGATCTCAATATCAAATTCTTGTAACAACAAGATCCAACGGATAAGTCTGGGTTTAGCATCTTGTTTGGAAAACAAGTACTTTAGGGCTGAATGGTCCGTAAAAACTATGGTCTTACTTAAAACAAGATATGATCTAAATTTATCAAAAGCAAAAACCACAGCTAGCAACTCTTTCTCAGTAGTGGTGTAATTTTGCTGGGCTGGATTCAAAGTTTTGCTAGCAAAGTATATGGGCTTGAAATGTTTCTCAACCCTTTGCCCAAGTACGGCTCCCACAGCAAAATCACTAGCATCACACATTAGCTCAAAGGGCAATTCCCAATCCGGCCCAACCATAATGGGTGAATTGGTCAATTTCTCTTTCAACACCTGAAAAGCACTTACACAAGCATCATCAAATATAAAAGGAGTGTCCTTCTCCAACAAGTGGGTCATAGGACGAGTAATCTTGGAAAAGTCTTTAATAAACCTACGATAAAATCCAGCATGCCCAAGAAAACTCCTTACCCCTTTCACATTGGAAGGCGGGGGTAGTTTGGCTATCACATCAATCTTAGCCCTATCAACCTCTATCCCGGCCTTAGACACTTTGTGGCCTAAAACAATACCTTCGGTCACCATGAAGTGACACTTTTCCCAATTTAGCACAAGTTGTGCTCTTTCACATCTTTCCAACATTTTATCTAAGTTATGCAAACAGGTTCGAAATGAGTCCCCAAATACCGAGAAATCATCCATGAAAACCTCCATGGAGGTTTCAAGCATGTCCTGGAATATAGCAATCATACACCTTTGAAAGGTGCCTGGGGCATTACAAAGACCAAACGGCATTCGCCGATAAGCAAAAGTGCCAAAGGGGCACGTAAAAGTGGTCTTCTCTTGATCCTTTGGATCAATGGGTATTTGGAAATACCCGGAAAACCCATCAAGGAAACAAAAGTACTCATTACCTGCTAATCTCTCTAACATTTGATCAATGAAAGGTAATGGAAAGTGATCTTTACGGGTGGCATCATTTAGCTTACGGTAGTCAATACACACCCGCCACCCCGTAACAGTCCTAGTAGCCAAAAGCTCCCTATTCTCATTTTCAATAACAGTCATACCCCCCTTTTTGGGTACACAATGGACAGGGCTAACCCAAGGACTATCAGCTATAGGGAAAATAATTCCCGCATCTAACAATTTAATCACTTCCTTTTTTACCACTTCTTTCATATTTGGATTCAGCCGCCTTTGTCGTTGGACAACGGGCTTCACATCATCTACAAAATCAATCTTATGTTGACAAAAGTTAGGACTAATACCTGGAATGTCGGTAGTCTTCCAAGCAAAAGCCCGCTTATGGGCTCTAAGCACAGCAAGAAGGAGTCCTTTCTCGTCACCCGAGAGTGAAGACGAGATGACAACTGGTAAGGATGATTCACCTGCTAAGTATGCATACTCCAAATGGGCAGGCAGCGGCTTAAGCTCTAAGTCTGTAGGTGGTACATCAACTGAATTAGGTACCAATGAGCTTCCATCAGCGACTACCTCCTCAAAACTCTCATCAACTAGAGGTGTCTCATCCAAACTAAAAGCCATAACTTCAGCAAATAGATCATCATCATCAATACCTGAATCATGTACATCCGACACAACCACATTAGGCATAGAAGGAGGGTCATATGACTTACCTGTACGGGTTGTAATGGCTTTGGCCTCCTCATGGCGAGCTGGAGGCGGTGTGTACTTCTGCCCCTGATTAGGTCCCATGCTAAATTGAGGCTTAGGATTCTGTTGAGTAGTGCTAGGTAAAGTACCTTGTGGCCTAGAAAGGGCAGCCATCCTACTCTCAAGATCCTTGAAGTTCACACATTGATTCTTCATGTTTATCTCAACCTTGCCATCAATTCTATCTAACCTCTCATTCAACGCCTTGGTATCATCCCGAATAATTTGTATGCTCTTGTTGGTTTCGGCTTGATTATTTACCAATTGCTTCATCATTTCCCTCAACTCGGCATTAGGATCGGCATTAGAGGAAGAAGAACCGGATCCTTGTCCTTGTTGAGGTTGTTGTTGAGGTTGACTTTGGAAATTGTCCCTTTGCCATCGATTTCCTGAAAAACGAGAGTTGTTAGTAGGAAAAGAAGAGTTATAAGTGGGATTACCTGAAGGACGGTTTTGGTAACCGGTATTGCGTTGGTAGCTTCCTTGTTGTTGGTTTTGGATGTAGTTAACATCTTCGGGTCCCCGACTTGGACAATCTTCCGAATAATGCATATTCCCACAATAGTCACATCCATCGGCAACAACCTTCACATCCCTTTCAATGGCCCCAAATCGACTCTCTTGCATGGCAAAGCCCTTTTCCATGCGCTCCGATAGCGCTCTAATCTCTCCTATCATACCCGAATCATGACTAGCTTCCGCTTTTGCTACCCGGCCTTGGCTAGTACCCTTCTTCAACCTTCTTTCATTCTTTAAAAACCGATCATCATCCATGTTGGCATTATCCTTGGCCATGGACTCTAAGATTTCGAAACCCTCATTTGGTGTGATCTTATTGAACCCACCACCAAAAGCATAACCTAGCTCACGTTTGGACTTCTTATCGAGCCCATCAAAGAATAGTTCAACATATTGCTCTCTAGTCATATTATGACCCGGGCAATTTCTCAACATCTCTTTAAATCGGATCCACGCATCAACAACATCTTCATCTTCGTCTTGTGCAAACGACCTTATCAAGTTTTCCAACTTTCTTTGGGTTCTAAGTGAGTAGAACTCACCAATAAAGGCTTGCTTAAGTTGGTCCCAAGTCGTAATGCAATTTTCCGGAAGGTCATTGAACCAATCAAGAGCATCGCCGGTAATAGACATTGGAAATGTCTCGAGTTTTACGGCATTCATTTGATTCTGCCCGTATTGGTATAACCTAGCCAACTTCTCAAATCTTTCTAGATGTTGATACGGATCCCACTTCCTCTTACCATCAAATTGTTGTTCCTCAATGCTCTTAAGATGATTACCCTTTAGGTTGAAGTCATGAGCAATTTGAGGAGGTCTAATAGGACTACCACGGTTTGCAGGAATAGTGCGAACCCTTTCGCCATACCGTATATCATTTGGGTCCCTATCTTCGTCTGCCATTTTCTCCTCTACCTTAACTTCAAGATCAAAAAATTCGTCCAAATTAAACCCCTCCTCGTCTGAATCAGGAGTAGGCTTAGCAATGGGTGAGAATGGTGTTGGTGTTGTGAGGTTGACTTTGGAAATTGTCCCTTTGCCATCGATTTCCTGAAAAACGAGAGTTGTTAGTAGGAAAAGAAGAGTTATAAGTGGGATTACCTGAAGGACGGTTTTGGTAACCGGTATTGCGTTGGTAGCTTCCTTGTTGTTGGTTTTGGATGTAGTTAACATCTTCGGGTCCCCGACTTGGACAATCTTCCGAATAATGCATATTCCCACAATAGTCACATCCATCGGCAACAACCTTCACATCCCTTTCAATGGCCCCAAATCGACTCTCTTGCATGGCAAAGCCCTTTTCCATGCGCTCCGATAGCGCTCTAATCTCTCCTATCATCCCCGAATCATGACTAGCTTCCGCTTTTGCTACCCGGCCTTGGCTAGTACCCTTCTTCAACCTTCTTTCATTCTTTAAAAACCGATCATCATCCATGTTGGCATTATCCTTGGCCATGGACTCTAAGATTTCAAAACCCTCATTTGGTGTGATCTTATTGAACCCACCACCAAAAGCATAACCTAGCTCACGTTTGGACTTCTTATCGAGCCCATCAAAGAATAGTTCAACATATTGCTCTCTAGTCATATTATGACCCGGGCAATTTCTCAACATCTCTTTAAATCGGATCCACGCATCAACAACATCTTCATCTTCGTCTTGTGCAAACGACCTTATCAAGTTTTCCAACTTTCTTTGGGTTCTAAGTGAGTAGAACTCACCAATAAAGGCTTGCTTAAGTTGGTCCCAAGTCGTAATGCAATTTTCCGGAAGGTCATTGAACCAATCAAGAGCATCGCCGGTAATAGACATTGGAAATGTCTCGAGTTTTACGGCATTCATTTGATTCTGCCCGTATTGGTATAACCTAGCCAACTTCTCAAATCTTTCTAGATGTTGATACGGATCCCACTTCCTCTTACCATCAAATTGTTGTTCCTCAATGCTCTTAAGATGATTACCCTTTAGGTTGAAGTCATGAGCAATTTGAGGAGGTCTAATAGGACTACCACGGTTTGCAGGAATAGTGCGAACCCTTTCGCCATACCGTATATCATTTGGGTCCCTATCTTCGTCTGCCATTTTCTCCTCTACCTTAACTTCAAGATCAAAAAATTCGTCCAAATTAAACCCCTCCTCGTCTGAATCAGGAGTAGGCTTAGCAATGGGTGAGAATGGTGTTGGTGTTGTGAGGTTAGATCTACGTCTAGATGGTGTTCTCAACGGACTATTAAGAGGTAAACCAGAAGACCTCAAGTTCATCAACTAAAAAGTAGACCTGCAAAACACAACTAACCAAACACGTCAACTGCACCTGTGATAAGATAAGAAAAGAAAAACTAAACTATGAAAGCAAATAACTTCCTCACGCGTGAGGAAGGATCAAACCACTAAATTAACAACTAAAACAGCGCACAATCCCCGGCAGCGGCGCCAAAAACTTGATGTGCTAAATCGAGTTTAAAATTTATAAACAAGAAATACCTAAAAACTCACTACTACACACTATCGGGCAGTGGACCCGATCGTATGCAATATAGTAAAAAGGTAAGTCCAGGTTCGTTCGCGGGGATTGGTTTGAATTAATTGTTTAGTAAAGGGGTTTGGAAAAAGGGTGTTACTTTGATTCTCACTCTGACAATAACTTTAAAAGACAAATGCGTATAAGTAAAGGTAAGTCTCAAACAATAATGGTAAATATCATCCACCTTGACTCCGCTAGACTTCAGACATGATTGCTTTCAGTTAAGACCAAATTCGTTAAGAGTTGACACGATAAACGTGAGAGAATGAAATGCTCGCGTGGTACCACCAACCGTTTCTAAACACGTTGACAAAATGACTCCTTTTATTAATTTGACATTCACTATCATACCATGAACTAGTGATAATCGCTCATAGACAAGCGACCGTTAGAAAATCACATATGCATTCGACTAGTACCACTAACGAAGAACACACATGCCACCAATATCAAATTAATACAAATAAAGGAATTAAAACTGTAAAAACGACGAATAAATGGTCCTAAATTCACGTGGGAAATGGTATAGAATATGACACATCAGACTATCAGGGAAGTTGCAGCTGCAGCTGAAGCTTCGGCATCAAGAGAAAGGCGACAGGAGGCTCGGGTTCCTATTGTTAGAGCTTTCGATCAGGTACCCGAAAACTACCAACCCAAAATTACTAGGGAACAGTTGATGAGAAAGCATATCATTGCCAATAGGAGGATTGATTTTAGTAATTTGGAGGAGTTGGGATTTGGTGATCAATTAAATACTATTTTGACTAATCCGTGGAAAGCTCTATTTGCTATTAACACTAATGTTTGGAGGCATTTATGTTTAGAGTTTTTCGGTTCTTTCCGTTTAAATACTGATGAGACCAGAGTTAGAGCGACAGTGATGACGTTCAACCTAGGAGGTAGGGTACATTGTATGCCTTATCAGGAGTTTGGAGTTGCTATGGGTTTATATACAGAGGATGAAGTTAATAGAACTTCTTTTTAAAATGGTATAGTTCAGTGGCCGGTGGGCATGACTGCTGGTAGATTTTGGGCTGAGGATGGTTTGAGTAACAAGGAATATCATAACAATATTAAACAATCCGCCATGACAAATCCACTCCATAGGTTGTTAATGAGGATGATAGCCGAGTCGATTTCTAATAGGAATCATTGCCCGAATAATGCCACTAATCAAGATTTGTTCTTCCTTTTTTGTATTTTAAGGAAGATTCACTGTAATTTGGCTAAGGCCATGGCATTCTTTTTGTACGAGCGGGGGCATGGTAAAGCCAAAGGGAGTATTTCTGGTGGGGCGTTTGTTTGTCACTTAGCTAGGCGTATGGGATTGGTCCAGACGGATCAATTTGGTAGCATAGAGGGGTTTCCAACCGTCTGTAGTAGTGTGTTGCTTGATCGACAGGCATTGATCAAGATGAAGATTGTTCCGTTGGATGATAGTTCTAGTGATGATGAGGAGGAGGGTGATGCTATGGATGCTGATAATGATGGAGATGATGAGGAGCAGGGTAGAGGTGCTGGTGGATCTTTGCCTACTGGGGGTGTTACTCCCAGTTTACATTCTTTTGATTTTTCAGGTTTAGATCGCAGAGTGGATGAGATTTATGATGGTATGACCAGGATGCACGAGCGGATGGATCGACTGGACGATTTCTCCCGCTTCATTGGTAGTCAGGATAATCGCCTGGCTTTTCAGCAGGAGTACTACCAGCCGCACTTGCAGAGCTGGGTTGACTCCAGAGCTCCTCCACATGATTCATCTATGCCCGATCAAGTACCTCAGCTCAGCCAGGCTGCTTTTGACCATTACTATCCCCAGTACGGCATCCTGGACCTTCAGGTGGTGGAGCTAGTAGTTCGAGGCAGGAACCGTATAGTGGTGATCGATATTCGGGTAATGCTTTTGATTTCTATGGCCTCAACCTGTTTAGTGAGCGGCATGATGGTGATGGTGATGGTACTCCTTCAGCTTTTCCACCTCCTTAGTGAGTTGATATGATGTTGTTGCAGCCGTCTGTTTGTTGTGATGGTTTGTGATACTGTTTGTTTGAACATTTTTCATTTCCGTAATTTCATTATTATTTGTTTGGTTTGTATCCACCCTTAAGGGTGATGAGACTTCATACTTTATTTTCTATTTCTGTTTGAATAATTAGGGATAGAATGATGCATGCTCTATTATCTATCAGTTGGCTTTTAATTGTGTGTTCATGTTGATAGCAAGTTGATTGTCATATGCATATGCTGGCAGTAAGTTCAGCGCCCATATTTTTGTTGGCATGATTCAAGCATGGAACACACCGTCATACCCGACAAGTTTTCTTGTTTTTTATTTTGCTTTTTGTTTACTTTCCCCTATTTTCCATAGTTTGCCTTAGTTTATTGGACATTGAGGGTATTGTCCAACTCAAGTGTGGGGGGGTGGTAAATAGGAAAAAGTCGGGTATTTTAGATGATTTTTTTAAACTTTTGCATGCTTGTCCTTGTAGTTAATTGCTTTTGTCACTTAATTATAGATATTAATGAGCAATGTAACTACGCCCTTGGTACAAATTTTAATATGTGGAATGTGTTTTGACTGATTAATTAGGCAATCCCTTCTGGATTAATAATATGACTAGCACGCTCAAAGCACCAAAACACCCAAATTGTGAGATTATTGATTCATTGCTAGTATGATAGGTGTACGGTTTCGGAATTATTAGCCTTGTAAATTTGTCCCTCTCATAGGATTTTGGATTTATCCAGGAGTAAGGGTCTCTTTTAGAGCTCTGAACTATGATGTGCAAGTTTGAGGTTGATTTTCCATTTCCGGATTATTTCATTTGCTATGAGTGTGCCGGTGATTGCGTTGATTCTAGAACTTGTCCTAGTTGATCGTTCCGTGGTTTTCTAGATGAAGAAGAGGCAAATTTAGGATATAACCTTTGTTCATTGTATGTTCACCATTTGTTTCGTAAAATATTGTTATGTGCATGTTTTGTTAATGTGCTTAGTAGCTAACTACACTGGTTAGTGAACCCCTGTTTAAACCATTATGTTGCACTCACTTTTAGTGCAAGAAACAATAGAAAACATGTTGTCACCAGCCTATTCTTTGTTATTAAATCTACCTTAAATATACACCTTACCTTCGCCATACCGATAGTCGAAGTCCTGTTGGGTCATTGGTTGCTTATGCTAGTGAATGGTTTGGGGTTGTCCTTTATGTCGGGTTGGGATATTCTCGGTTACTGAGAATAGATTGATTTCGTCATGATTGTTTGGATAAAGTCTGGATCGTTCATTTGAGCATATTTTTATATGATTTGTCACTGTTTCTACATATTTAGAGAATACCAATTAGTCAGAGTAAAAGTAGCTCACAAAAAAAAAAGAAAAAAAATTGAAAAAGAGCTTGGGCTGTCAGTTGGTATTTCTCACCTTTTGTCAAATCATTTTTGTAAGTTGGTTCATCAATAACACCAACAAAAGCTTCATTGTTTCATCAAATTATCGAGTTGAGTTGGTACATCTTCATAACCAACAAAAGGATCATAATGTTTCATTCTTTGGTTTTCATATTCGGGTTGGCAAGTTTGTTTAAGTCGGCATGGTTAGAATTGGTTGATTGAGTTGTTTAATGTCATACACCACAATGGTGTCGGTTTTTAATCGTCTATTGGGGGTATTGTCTGGACAGTTTCTCGGGTTTTGGACCGTTGGCAACTAATGACATGGGATTGTTTAAGGACTAGACTATATGTGAAAACTTTGTTAAATGTTGTGTTATTTCTTTGTTAACACCATTTGTTTACCCAAATTTCCATACACTATTTAAATGCCCTGTTTAGCCTCACGTTACAACCCTTAAAGTCCTCTTCTGATAGACGTTATAGGGTGCTTGCGCCTTGGCGATGAAGGAACGATTCTAGTACAAGCCTATGGTTAAAAGATTATGCATCACGACTAGGCATTGAGTGATTATTCAAATATTCAACCCCAAAAGTAAGTTAGTTGGAGTAGGATAGGCGAGATATCACTGATTCGTTTCTTTTGTGCTTAGTCGTGTTATTAAGACTTGTGTATCAATCGAATATTGTCAAACATTCTGGTTTTCATTTAAGATTAAAACTGCCTAACCATCTCTTTTCATTCTATGGTTGAGCTTCTTTTTGATTACTGAAATGTGGTTCCATTATGTGCCAAGGTATTTTATGTTTTTCAGCTTGGAATTGCTTGAGGACAAGCAAAGCTTAAGTGTGGGGGAATTTGATGTGACCAATATTATACCATTTCCCACATGATTTTAGTACCGTTTATTCGTTATTTTTATAGTTTTATATCCAACTTTCGATGCTTTGAGGTAGTGTTGAGTGTTTTCAGGTTGGAGAATGATTATACGGATGAATTGGTTGATTTTGATGATTTATGGAAGAAACGAGAGAAAGCTTCAGTTGAAATCGAGAGAAAAGCAAAGAAAACAAAATCTGAAGAGCCTAACGCCTGTTACATATGTAACGGCCGTTAGGTGTGTATGCTCTGTAACGGGTGCATAACTGCCGTGACAAGTTTTTTGAGGTGTAACGCCCGTTACACTAGTAACGGCCGTTAGGGACGATTTCTAAAATTAATGTTAATTAAGTAATTAGGGCTTGAAATCTGAAGCGTGTAACGGGCGTGACATATGTAACGGCCGTTACACGGGGAATTTATATATATACTTTGTTAGGTTTCTTAGCTTTACTCATTGTTCTTAGTATTAAAAAGCAAACAAGCTGCTAGGGTTTTCATCTTTCCAGTTTTGGATCATAATCATTGTTCCAGCTTTGGATCATCTTTCCAGCTTTACTCATTGTTCTTAGTATTAAAAAGGAAACAAGCTGCTAGGGTTTTCATCTTTCCAGCTTTGGATCATAATCATTGTTGCTACCGGATTTTCTTCAATTCATTGGTATAATATGATTTCTTCCATTATTGTTTGTTTTATTTCTTTTAATATGAGTAGCTAAATTCTTTATCATCCGTCTTGATGGAGTGATACAATATGTAGGATTGCACTATTAATTAATTCAAAGTTGATTTCAATTATCGTTGTGTCGAGATCTTGATGATTTGATTCCTTATTATTTATTATTTTGATATTGGTGGCATATGTGTTCTTCGTTAGTGGTACTAGTTGAATACGTATGTGATTTTCTATTAATTGTTTGTCTATAAACAGTTATCACTAGTTCATGGTATGATAGTGAATGTCATTTAATAAAAGGAGTTATTTTGTCAACGTGTTGTGTAACGGTTGGTGGTACCACGTTATCTTCACATAGGTACAATTGTTAATTTGATAATCAAATAAACTAGTTGGTTAGGGAAATTGTTTTAAGCATTGGTGGTACCGGCTTTTACAAAGGAACTGATTAATTAGGTGATTTAAATGATTTTACAAACGTTGGTGGTACCAGTTTGTGTCTTTGTTTTGTCACGATTATCTTTATCAACTTAACTGAATTTGAACTTCATTTATGTGCAATCTGAACATGTTGTTAAGCGAGATCAAGATGGATGACTTTTAAACCTCTTTTGTCATAAGATCATTTTTACTATCGTTTTAGGACGATCCCTGCCCCGGTCATACCGGATTTCTTTTCGATTAATCTTTCGGGATTACTAATTACTTTCTAACTTTTGCAACGTGGCAACTCGGTCACAAAAACCCCCGTCTTTCTGAATTACTTTAGAGTTAACAATTGCTTAATTAAGTCCTTGTGATCGACCTCGGATTTACCAGTTTACTATACTGCATGCGATCGGGTTCACTGCCTGTAAGTATGTTGTAGTCAGTTTTCTAGTAGTTCGTGTTTTATAAATTTATAACTCGATTTTACACATCAGTCCTCGTTGTACTGAACCTAACATAACAGGGTAATAGGAAAAACACGAAAAGATAAAGGATTAACGAAACTTCCCGGGTCTTAAATTGCATGATAGTTGTTGAAGATGGCATTTGCGGAGCGACTTGAACATGATGAGCTTCAAAAACTTCAGTCATCTCCATTTGATGGCGATCCATTGATGCGTCTCCACCTTCTTTTCTTTTTGGTATTTTCTGATTTTTTTTGGATTTTTGGCAATCTGGTGTGCAGAACGGAGCTGGTAGTGGCGCTGGTGAGGTGGGCAGCGGCGCTGGCTGGGTGAGCAGCGACACCGGTGATCAGTGAGCGGTGTTGGATCTGCACAGGTGCAGGTCCAGCTATGCTGGAAGTAGTGGGAGCGGCGTTGGGATGCCCTGATGCATTCCCAGCGGCGCTGGATGACTCCTAGCGGCGCTTCTGACTCCTGTACGTGTTCTGATGTCTGATTTCTTCAGCAATTTGATGCTCGAACTCCCCCACACTTAGCTTTTGGCCAATGCATGGTTTCCTTCAGACTACAAAGCAATATACTCCTGCACACTTCAATCAAAATATAAAAATGGAAAATAACAAGCTAAAACATAAAAATAAAAATAAAAACAAAATACGATTGCAATAAGTTACTTGTTTCCTTGATCCATTGAAAGCTTGCATCTGTGAATCTCAAAACATACTCATAAAATATCACAAATGATAAAATGCAAAACAATTCACTTAATTGCAATTAGTCACATATTTCCTAAAAATGAAAAATAAAAAATAAAAATAAAAATAAAAATAAAAATAAAAATAAAAATAAAATACGGCTTGGGTTGCCTCCCAAGAAGCACTAAGTTTAACGAGTCTTCAGCCGGACTCGGCCTATGAACTAGGGTGAGGAGTACGGGTTAGGCCTAGGGCCGGTACCCGTCGGATTGTATCGAATAAAAATGTCAGACTTATCCTTCAAATATGACTCGATATTCATCTCTTCTCCTTGACCTTGATAAACCTTTGCCTCGCTATAGAAACCATAAGGATTATGTACATTTACATCTTGCTTCACAACTTTCAGTACATTAATCCCTGATTATAATGTCAATTCCCCTAACTTAGTATTAATATCGGTGCATGCGGTCTTAAGGAAGGGTTGACCTAAAATGAATTCATTTCTAGTTACTACATTTTCTTTGACTAGAAAGAACTCTGTTAAGAATCTTAAATCATCTATTGCAACAACGACCTTCTCAACGAATCCACGAACCCTAATATTAAGATTTTGAAAAATTTTAACCATCTTGTCCTCCCAAATCACTTTCCCTAAATTTCTCTTAGTATACTTAATGTAAAAATCTAGAGGGAAAATGTTCACATTTGCCCTGGCGTCTATAAACGCGTGGGTTCCTATATGACCTATGGAACAGAATACCTGAAAGATGGTGGGGTCACCTAGAGCTGAGGTTGACAAGTAAGGGTTATAGTTTGATAAAGGTGGGTCTTCTACATCATTCCAACCTAGGTTATCTAAGAACTTCTTTATTCCCGTTAATAACCTATTTCCTATATCTAATCCCTTTTCTGTTTCATCTAAAAGTTCCTCCAGTTTCTTAACATTGGTTTCTATATATAACAAATTTAATCCTCTCCTATGTGGTCTTGACAAGTCTTGGCCTTCATTATTTGAGAAACTTCGTGCCTTCCAAACGAGTTCACTTATGTCTAAAGATTGTTGGTGGCTTTCGTTTTCAACATTCAAACATGTTTCCACATAGTCGACATCCCTAGAGTCTACAACAGGCAATTTGACTCTAACTTGACCATTTGACAAGGTTATTTCACGTTTAAGGACATGGATGATAGCATCCGCAGCATGCAAAAATGGTCGTCCTAAGATTAAGGGTGTCACTACTTCACTAACCGAATCAAGCACAACAAACTCAGTCCAAAATTCTAAATCCTTAACCCTAACATGGACTCGTTCGACAATCCCCTTGGGTTGTCGGTAAGTCTGATCGGCTAACCGAATGCTCATGTTAACGGGTTTTAGCAAACAAAGGGTAAGTTTTTCATAAATCACAGTAGGCATAACATTAATACTTGACCCTAAATCAGCTAATGCACTCGAAAAATACTCATTATTAATAGTGCAAGGGATAAGAAAACTTCCTCGATCTTCAGATGCTTGCGGTAGCGGTTTCCCGTCATCCGGTGCTTCAGGATTCTGAACTTCTTCACTTCTGTCCGAGTCGTTCCCATCCTTGATTTTGCATTTGGAACTGAACTGGGCCTCGACTTCTTCTTTTGAGAGCAAGGTTTCGTGCGAAACTGGTCTGACGGACTCCTGAGCGGCGCTGGTTTGCAACCTGGGGGCTCCAGCGGCGCTGGCAAGGGCCAGCGGCGCTGGAAGGGTCACCAACGGCGCTGGCAAGGTGCCAGCGGCGCTGGGCTTCACCCGGGGGCTTTCCAGCGGCGCTGGGGAGTGTACCCAGCGGCGCTGGTGGCTCCTGGACAAGTTCCAGAATTGCGTTTTGGTCCGTTTCGTCTTCATTTTGCTCCCGTATGACCTGTACCTGATTGGACACTTCACAAGAATCATTAGAAATCTCAGTAGAGTCATTACCTTCGGTGAACACAGCGTTCACGTTCTCATTCCGTCCGATCGGTGGTTGGTACTTTTGACTCGTGTTTGATCAAATAATCGCATGGACCTTCGATCGGGAACAAGGAGGGGTTTTGACCGATTTGTTGGCGATTCCCTATCGGTGTAAAGCTTTGAGAAGCTCAACGCCACAAGATCGGAGGTGTTTGTGTTGGCGGTGGAGACGACTCCGTAGAGAAGTCGACCACCTTAGGTGTTTGAGAGAATGAGGCTTTGTATCTCGGGGTGGAAAGAACTTGCCTTCATTCATGGGGGAGGCCTCTATTTATAAGAGGAGCTTATCTTGGGGGATAAGCTAGGGTTTTTAGGGGGATACCCTAGTGTTTTTAGGAAGAGATATGATAGACATGTTTTATGGGATTTACATGCCATATTATAAATATATTATAATGGTAAAAGATATGGAAACGTACCTTTTCTTTAGGAGGAAGGAAATAAGAGATTTCCTCCATATTTGGCGGAGCTCCGTTCTGACGGATGAGCTCCGTAATTCTGACTGAGGTGAGTCCATTCTGACGGAGGTGAGCTCCGTAATTCTGACGGAGGTAAGCTCCGTTCTGACGGAGGTGAGCTCCGTAATTCTGACGGAGGTGAGCTCCGTTCTGACGGAGGTGAGCTCCGTAATCCTGACGAAGGTGAGCTCTGTAATTCTGACATAAAGCATCCTTAAGCAACCTCTGTAATAGCAGATCCACATACGGAGGTAGAGCTCCGTATAGGGTATATCATCAACTCGTGCTAGGGTTTGAGCTTGGACCACTTTGGATGATTTGCCTTGGAGTTGGGCTACTCTCTTTCCTTGCATTCTGCTCAATACACCTATCAATCCTTCTCTCCAGCTCCTTGATTGCGGCTTGTTGATTCCTTGCTCCTTCGTCAACCTTTTGATTGAGATTGCTTATCTTCTCATTGAGCGTCTTCGCGTAGCTTGCCAAGGAGTCATGCCTTTTGTTGTTCATGTCAATGTAACTTTCCATCATGTGGGTGAGCTTGGCAATCGGATCCTCCTTGACTTCATTCTCCACTTTTGGTTGCTCGGGTTGACCATTGCTCCTTTGCCACCTATTTTGAAAAGAACCATTGTTATTTCTAGCATAACTAGAATTAAAGTTAGAATTACCGGGATTTCTTTGAAATAGTCCTCGTTGAAAGCCTAATCGGTATTGGTTCTGAACATAATTGAATTGCTCGGTAGCCTCCTCTTCACAATCCCCGGTATAGTGCAATCCTCCGCAATTATTGCACCCGTGTGCAATCACCTTGAGGTCCTTGTCCATAACGTCCAACCTATCTTCAAAAGTAGAAAAACGGTTAGATAAAGCATTAAGTTCATGAATTACCTCATTGTCGGAGCTGCTCTCGATGCTAGCCACGGTCCTCCTCGGTCTCCTATCTAGATCCTTATCATCCATATCTCGAGCTAAGCTAGCTTGCACCATATCCTCCATCATTTTGTACGTGTCATTGGTAGACTTGTACAAAAAGTTACCACCGCCGGCTAGGTCTAGATCCTTTTGGGAGGTCTTAGTCAAACCATAGAAGAAAATCTCCATGATCCCGTCCTTGTGTAGTCCATTCCCGTGACAGTTTCGGATCATCTCCCTAAGCCTTTTCCATGCATCAACTAGTGATTCTCCTTCGTCTTGCTTGAAAGCCTTTATGTCTCGAAGCATTTTCGTAGCTAAACTCGGGGGAAAGAATCGCGAGACGAACTGTTCGCGAAGTTGATTCCATGTAGTGATGGTACCTTCATCGAGCTCATCGAACCAAGCACGTGCCTCTCCCGTGAGAGACGACGGAAATAAGCTAAGTTGCACATCGTCATCGGTGACGCCTCCTCCATATTTGAACATTTTGCACAAACTGGTGAACTTGCTTACATGCTTATGGGGATCGGATTTGGCTCGGCCGTCATATTGGTTGTCCTGGATTAACTTAATGTGACAACCGTCATCTAAGCGTATTTTCCCGAAGTACTTTCCGGTCATTTTTAGTTCGTTTCGTTCATGTACGTCATTAGTCATTAAGACTTTATCTTGGAATAATTGGATTTATGTTTTATTTGGGCTTTATGAGCATTTAGACTTTAGAAAAATTGCACGTGGACTCGAGAACAGGAGGAATACTAGTTGTCTTGTGGAAATGCCAAACTAAGTGAAATACTTAAAATTTAATCAATTAAAGATTTAATAAACAAATATAGACATGTTTATATCCGTTAGAAAGCTATTAAAAAGTTACATCAAAATATGTCGACAAAATGAATTAACAGAACTCGAGTCTTCTTATAATGTCGGATTAAACCATTTTTTGTAAAAGAAAGTCAAGGAAGGGTAATTAGGAAAAGGGAGGTATAAAAACAAAAATAAACCCTAAAATCCTAACCCTAGCCTCTCATTCCACACACACTTCCCCCTCTCTTTCTTTTCTCTCTAGCCGTCCCCTCCCCCCCTCTCCCTCTATTTCGGTCGAACACCACCACAAAACATCATCAATCTTCATCTCCTTCTTTATTTTCTTTATTTTTGGGTAAGTTTTGTTTAGATATTTGAATCTAAACGGTTTTTCTTCTTAATAATCATGGATTTCTTTCATTTATATATATAGATTTTCTTACATATATATATAAATTACATATATTATATATATATATATATATATCCGAAAACTTTACATTTTTATATATATATTCGGTTTGGGTAAGATTCACTTAGATCTATGTTGTTCTTCATCAAAAATCACGATTTTTCTTATATATATATCTATATACATCACGGCTATACATATATATATGTAGATTCGAAAATTTCATCTTTGATTATGTATAAATCGACTTTTCTATAAGAAAATATAGATATGAATCCGAAATCTTTCAAACTTATATATATATTTTCGTTTGTATATGTATGTATATATATTTAAATCCGGAATCCTTGATAAAAATGCATATATTTTCGGTTGTATAGTGTTTTGCATATAAACATAACTGAAATCTCTTAGATCCGCAAAGTTGTCCGAAATCCTTAAATTCCGGAATTGTTGATCCAAAATCATTTAATCCGGAATGTTTAAACCCGAAATCTTTCAAATCCGGAAACTATAATCCGAAAACTTTTAGATCCGAAAACTTTTGATCCGAAATCTATGTTCTTGTCTAGATTTGATGTGTTCTTTGTGATTTTGGTCCTTTAATACATGAATATATATACGGATTTAATTAAAACCGTGACTATATATGATTTTCGGGTTGTTCTTGGTTAGATCTATCATAGATCCGGGTTGTAAAAGTGATTGGATTGTATATTGTGTTTGAATCTAGACTTTGTTCTTGATTATTGGTTCGGTCAAACCTTGGTCAACGGCGGCTCATGGGAAAAAAAATTAGGGTTTGGGTATTATTTTGGTATTTTAGTCAAAATTAGATTATGACTTGATTTAGTCAAAATTAGAGTTTTGGTCAAAGTCAAAATTAAGACTTTCTTGGTCAAAATCAGATTTGGGTTTTTATTCAATTAAAGACATGTTAAAAATCCTTTCAAAATAGTCTTATTATCGGAGTTATTATGGACTTATATATATATATATATTATATATATATATATATAAGGATTAATATAATATGGACATATGACTAAATATATACATATCAAAAAGGACTTTGTAAAGATTATATTTTTTGGGTAAAGGGGAATTTAAACCCCGGTAAGCTTTTATAATCACCCAAAAGATTATTACAAGTAGTTACAAGTGGATTGACAGAGTGTCAACCAATTCAAAAGAAATGCCCTCATGAGCCCCTCATAGTAAATAAAGGAGACCCATGATGCAGGAAATGAACCAGCTAGGTGGCTGAACAGGCTCAGATCACCCAACTATATCAAGAACACATGAATCTATCAAATGAAACTATGACTAGCAATCTAATTAAGAAGAATGTAAATAAAGCTAGTCTATATAGCACCCTTCATGAACTGGGCAGTCTCTCCTGTATCTGACTCAAACTCCTCTATATCTGCTGGGTCTGTTGATAATGTTATGCCTGGATCTGGGTCCTGCTGAAGTATAGTGGGGGCAGATGGTTTGCGAACATCATCCTTGTTTAAAGCACATAGTGCCTCAAACGGGTTACCAGTAGTAATAACTGGTGCAGAAGAAGAAGGAAAATCCTTCGGATAAGCAGCACGTGAACCGGTATGTGTATCTGGAGTGACCCTCATAGTCTGTGATGGATCTGTAGATGCTGAGGTATCTGGAGCAATCATCTGAGCCTTGCCAAATGAGTTGGCAGGCCTCTCTGTTCTCTTAGGGACATACTGAAACTTGGGCTTAGGAATCTGAAAGCCCGATACACCTTGGGCCTTCTTGGCCCTTCTACGTCTCTTCTTAGGCTGTTGAAAGCCCTATTTATCCTGTGAACCCTGAATATCTTGTGTTTTAGTACCTGAAGGACCTGCCTCATTAGCTGGAACAATATTAGTTGCCCCAGCTTCCATCTCCTCAGAAGACTTAGGCCTATCAACACAATCAAGAAACTTATGCCCAAAGACATCACAATGAGCACATCTATCCGGCTTCCAGAAGTACTGAAGCCTAAATTTCTGCATTTTGCCCAAAACAAGTGCCTCAACAAAAGCAGGAATATCATGATCAGCACTAACTTTAATCAACACCCTAGCAAACATAGCTCTACCCGACTTCTTTTCAATCATCTCCTCAGTAAATCTATCCAAAGCAACGGGTACACCAATTACACTAGTGATGTGACTCAAAATATCATAACCCCACATGGTAGAATCCAAATCATAAATATTCACCCACATATGAACTGATTTAGGCCTAATCTTATCAGATTCAATGCCAGCCTCCCATTTCTTCAACAAAACAGGCACATCATTAAATAACCAAGGGCGATTGTTAATAACAAAATCCAAACCCTCAACATTATCAAACTTAAAGTAAAATCTACCTTGGTTGTTCAAAACTACATCAACCAAACCATACTTTTTCCACATTCGAAATGCATGAAAACGAACAAATGGAAAAGCAGGTCTCTTTCCAACAAAACAACCAACCAAAGTCAATAACCATTGCTCACTTTGTTTCACTATGAGATCATCTGGGATAACAGCATGTCTAGTGCCAATCTCAGTGAACACAGGAGGGATGAATCTAAGCTTACCAGTCCTTCGGATGTTTGCCGCTTCTTTAAAGAGATTGGCAAAAGAAGTAGGAATTTGATTACCTTTCGGACTAGTTTTAGCAAAATGCTCATCAGTGATAGGTGGAACACCATTTTCATCTAAGGTCGTCATCGTTTCATTGACACCAATTGTAGTGCCATTGATTCCATGAGGAGCATTATGAGAATGCTCAAGTGGTTTATTGAGTAGATCAGCAGCGTGAGTTAATTTATCCAAGAATGATGCAACATTAGCATTATCATTCTTAGGAATAGAATTTGGGACAAAATGAATATCAGGGTCTTGACCAGGAGCTGGCTTAAAATAAGAAGAGTCAGGAGGAAACTTTGGAGGATCCGGCATAGGAGGCATGTGAGAAACAGGCGTGGCATTCGACAAACCATCACCATGCAAATCATTCAAAGTGCTACCCTCATCAACTTGAGAAACAACTTTTTTATCCCACGAATCAGCCACTTTCTCAATGGTAGTCGTATCATCCAACTTGTTACAAGGTGAAGTTGAACCAAGATCATCCCCAACAATTGTATGATCACTAGTAGAATGTGATTTCTCAACAAGCAAATCAGGAGACGAATAAACAGGTGTATGCACCTTAGACCGCAAAGATAGAGACTCTATCAAATCATTAGCCGCTCGAATAGCAGAAACATATGAACCCTGCTTAGCACCTGAATCCTTCTCATCATGCGAATTGACACTATAATTCATCGCAGGAGAAGGCTGAACAGAAGCATCCCTCGGATTAGGGTTTTCAATGACGTTTTCAAAACTAGGGTTTTCAAAAACCCTAGCCTCCATTAAATTAATAGATTGCGTCAAAGAACCCGAATCATGATCAATCCCAATCGTCCCTCCACACTGATCAGAAACTGATTGAAGTGAAGAACCAACAACAGTAACATCGGCTGAACGTGAAGGAGAAACACAAGCAGCCGGCAAAGAACAACCTGAGTCAACATCTATTCCAATCGAAACTCGATCAGACACAAGATCAGTAGCAGCGGCCTGATCAGGCAAAGAAACGGTAGGGTTTTTAACATCACAGGAATGAGACTCATGAATCATGTTGTTATGAACGGAATCTGCCACCAATGGATCATCAATCCCACGACCAGAATCAGAATCAAAACCAACCCAAAGTCAATAACCATTGCTCACTTTGTTTCACTATGAGATCATCTGGGATAACAGCATGTCTAGTGCCAATCTCAGTGAACACAGGAGGGATGAATCTAAGCTTACCAGTCCTTCGGATGTTTGCCGCTTCTTTAAAGAGATTGGCAAAAGAAGTAGGAATTTGATTACCTTTCGGACTAGTTTTAGCAAAATGCTCATCAGTGATAGGTGGAACACCATTTTCATCTAAGGTCGTCATCGTTTCATTGACACCAATTGTAGTGCCATTGATTCCATGAGGAGCATTATGAGAATGCTCAAGTGGTTTATTGAGTAGATCAGCAGCGTGAGTTAATTTATCCAAGAATGATGCAACATTAGCATTATCATTCTTAGGAATAGAATTTGGGACAAAATGAATATCAGGGTCTTGACCAGGAGCTGGCTTAAAATAAGAAGAGTCAGGAGGAAACTTTGGAGGATCCGGCATAGGAGGCATGTGAGAAACAGGCTTTGTAAGATTATATAAATTATACATTTATATAACAATAGTTAATGACTTATCGGACTTAACATATTATATGATGACATTTCATATAAATAGTTGACAAGATATAAACATTATACATTTATATAACAATAGTTAATGACTTATCGGACTTAACATATTATATGATGACATTTCATATAAATAGTTGACAAGATATAAACATTATACATTTATATAACAATAGTTAATGACTTATCGGACTTAACATATTATATGATGACATTTCATATAAATAGTTGACAAGATATATAAATTATACATTTATATAACAATAGTTAATGACTTATCGGACTTAACATATTATATGATGACATTTCATATAAATAGTTGACAAGATATAAACATTAAATTAATAGATTGCGTCAAAGAACCCGAATCATGATCAATCCCAATCGTCCCTCCACACTGATCAGAAACTGATTGAAGTGAAGAACCAACAACAGTAACATCGGCTGAACGTGAAGGAGAAACACAAGCAGCCGGCAAAGAACAACCTGAGTCAACATCTATTCCAATCGAAACTCGATCAGACACAAGATCAGTAGCAGCGGCCTGATCAGGCAAAGAAACGGTAGGGTTTTTAACATCACAGGAATGAGACTCATGAATCATGTTGTTATGAACGGAATCTGCCACCAATGGATCATCAATCCCACGACCAGAATCAGAATCAAAACCAACCCCAAACAAACCCCGATCATAAGCACGATCAGCAGCATCAGCATCGGCTTGAACATCGACAGCAGCGGCCAGATCGGGCTGATCAGACTCAGGATCAGCAGCTACAGCGGCGGCCTGATAAGAATTAGTTTCTGCAGCAGCAACAACGGCTTGATCAGGAGGCTGATGACCAGAATCAGAATCAAAACCAACCCCAAACAAACCCCGATCATAAGCACGATCAGCAGCATCAGCATCGGCTTGAACATCGACAGCAGCGGCCAGATCGGGCTGATCAGACTCAAGATCAGCAGCTACAGCGGCGGCCTGATAAGAATTAGTTTCTGCAGCAGCAACAACGGCTTGATCAGGAGGCTGATGACCAGAAATCAAGGGCGGATTGGAAGCATCAATATTCAGACCAATCGGATCACTCTTGGATGAATCAGTTGATTTCAAAGATGATCTAAGATTATACATAGATTGAACATCAGTTTTTCGCAAATCCTTCATAGATTCTTCATCGGATTTCTTCTTTTTCCCTTTCTTCTTTCGTGATTGAGACATCATATGTTACATAGACTAGTAGGGAATTGAAAAAGGAAAACGTTGGTGTGAGAAACAAGATGACTTTGTAAAGATTATATAAATTATACATTTATATAACAATAGTTAATGACTTATCGGACTTAACATATTATATGATGACATTTCATATAAATAGTTGACAAGATATAAACATTAAAACATGACATTATTAATTATGTATTTAATTAATTAAACATATAATTAATTAAATAATTATTAAAACAATAAATATAAATTTAAAACTCAAATACCATTAAAACTTAAATTGCAATATAAAATAGAACAAACACACTAAAAAGAAATACAAATAAAACAAGCACACTAAAAAGTAATACAAATTGACAATACAAATAAAACTAATCATCCTCGTCGTCCACCGACCTGTTTGCCCAAAGATGCTGGATTAGATCGTTTCGCAATGCTGTGTGGCCCGTCGCACTACGTAAGCTTCTAAACCTCTCAATTGCTGTTAGAAATTGTGGAGTTGCTCCATGATTGTAACTAGTTGGTTCAGGTTCATCGTCATCAGGTGTCCAATTAAGAATGTCACGTCCTTCATCCTCTACAATCATATTGTGTAGTATAATGCAGGCTGTCATTATATCACCTATAGCTGGTATGCTCATACTCCTTGCTGGTCCTCGTATCATTGCCCACCTAGATTGAAGAACCCCAAAGGCTCTTTCAACATCCTTTCTACAAGACTCTTGACGTGCTTTGAAATACTTCATGGGCAAGTTATCTTCTGGAGGATATGTGAAACTTTTCACTAGTGTTGCCCATTCTGGATAAATCCCGTCTGCAAGATAATACCCCTTTGTGTACATCTTTCCATTAACTTCAAAGTTACACATTGGTGCAGTCCCCAGTAAGACCTCATTGAACAAAGGAGATTGATTTAGTACGTTGATATCATTGTTTGATCCTGAAACACCAACGAATGCATGCCATATCCACAAGTCATGTGAAGCAACTGCCTCAAGCATGATTGTTGGATAACCATGATCACCCCGAGTAAATTGGCCCTTCCATGCAGTTGGACAGTTTCTCCAAGCCCAATGCATACAATCAATGCTACCAAGCATTCCAGGGAACCCATGTTTTTCTTTATGGAATGCAACTATACGATCAACATCAAGTTGAGTTGGCCTTCTGAGGTACACTTCTGAATACACCTCCACAATAGATCTACAAAACTTGTGTAGGCATTCATTGGCAGTGCTTTCACCAATGCGTATGTATTCATCACATTGGTCAGCTGAAGCACCATAAGCTAACTGACGGATGGCACAAGTGACTTTTTGTCTAGGTGAAAGCCCTGTTACACCAAGAGCATCATATCGTTGTGTAAAGTATTTATAGTTTTCAGATTTACCTGGTTCTGAAATACCGGCAACAATGCGGTTAAATAGACGAATGCTCATTCTAAAACGTCTTCTAAAGAAGGTCTCATCATACACTGGAGTAGGAGCGAAGTAGTCGTTCCATAGCCGGGCATCTCCATCCTTACGACCACGATTTACTACTTTGCGCTTCTTCTTGTTACCAGATGGAGTAGTAGCAGACGAACTAGCATTCACAAAGGTTTGAAACTGATTGAATTGTTCCACCATCTCTTCAAGGTCATCCGACATCAGAAGAGAGAAATGTTGGTTTAGCTGGTGTAGAGCGTTCTTCCCATCGGTGTTCATTTTCAGTTTCGAATAAGAGATTTTGAGAGTAATGTAGGTGAGGGTGTGATAGTGAATGAGAATAATAGGTGTACTTATAGGAGACTTGAAAAACTAGCCGTTGGAATAAAACAAAAAAACTAGCCGTTGGAATAAGACAAAAAAGACAAAAAAAGTAGCCGTTCAAAATAGAACAAAAAAACTAGCCGCTGGGATAAGACAAATTTAAAATTTGATAATAATAATATTATTGTTATATTTAAATATGTTTTTTATAATTTTTTCATATTTTTTAAATTTATTATATTTAATATGTTATATACATTTTATAACATATATTTAATATTATATACATTTTTTAAATTTATTCAATGTTATATACATTTTATAATATACTAGACATTATTTAATATACATATTCATGTTTTTTATTTAAAAAGAAAAGAGAAATAAAATTTGTAATAAATTTGTACACACAAATTTCCTACAAATTTCTCTACAAATTTCTTCCACCTCATCACCACCCCAACCCTACAAATCTTACAAATCTACAAATTTCTTCCACCTCATCACAAATTTCTCCCACAAATCCCCCATTGGAGGTAGTCTTATGACATTTGACAAGATATAATGACATTTCCTAAGAGACTAGTATAGGACATAGACAAGTGCAATCAAATTCAAGTACTTATTGGGTGACTTGTGGACAATGTAGGACTTTTGGACAGATAGTGAGCTTATTTCAGGTGTATCTGACTGTTCGTGTTCTTGTTCGTTGATCTAGGGTACTTATACTTGTGCTGCTTTCAAGTGAGTTTCGTAGCCCCTCTTTTTACAAGTTTTGGGGTGGAAAGTATACTTATTTTCAAACAGTTTCGTCGATTTTTGTTTTATGTTCAATATTGAGCCCGTGCGTATAGAGTTACTTGTGCCATTTGGCGTGCTTCTGTCTTGTTGTATGTGTGTGATTATGTGTTTGTTGTTGTGCTTTATGACGTGCTTATTTGACGTGCTTTTTGTGTGTACTGGAGACTTGAGACTTTGGACTAAGGCAGGTACCGTAAGACCGGACTTTGAGACATTGAGACTTGAGACTTTTGGACTAATAATGGCGTAACTCTGCTCGTTATATATTGAACTATTACTTGTTTAGACTTAGAATCGACAAAAGACTTATTTCTTTGACTAGACTTTTGACATAAAACCTACGAACTCACCAACCTTTGTGTTGACACGTTTTAGTATACTTTTCAGGTACTCAGGCTAATTAAGGATAAAGACTGCTATGTTAGGCTTGGACTTCGGAGATTAGTGCTCCTTTATTTATTGTCAGACTTTAAGGCTTCATGCCTTGGATTATTTCTTTATGGACTTGGTTGTAATAAGCTATTTTAGCACTGTTATGACTTTGAACTCATGTTTTTGGGAATATATTTATTATATTCTATTTCATTTACTAGTATCTATATAATTCCATGTTGTGCTGTACTTTTCATGACACCTCATGTTTTCGCCAACGGTGGGGTGTTACAGAATGGTATCAGAGCCATGGTTGTAGAGAATTAGGTGGAAAATCCTAGACTATAACCTAAGCACCCCGTATAGCATTTACGATAGGAATCATAAATGCATTCTAGACGTGCTAACGTCGTTTATATTTTGAGTTCATGTTCTTTCGAGACTTATTATCCCTGTGCTTACTTTGACATTGTACTATTGGTGACTGTGTGCTTTTGGTGCTTTTGTGATTATTTATGTGTATTAGATCAAGATGAAGTGATGACACTAACTAGTATTGCAGGAAAGATAGCAAGGAAACGCCTGATCAACGTTCTGCGATTATCTCCCTGTTTTGCGACAGTGTTTGACCTCATGGATTGCACTTGTAGTGAGAGTGTGGTAGCAACCCTGGTCTGCTTAATGGGTGTTGGTTGGGTGTAGGGTTAGCCGCTGGTACACCCTGTATACATACCCTGCCAATACCTAGAGAGTATATCAGTACCGTGATCCGACCTTGCATTAGATGTACTAGGGGTGTGGAGGGTTAGCCGCTGGTACACCCTGTATACATACACCACTAGTGCAACGGATGTAGGTGTTAGATTCGGACCACATTTTAACTGCGATTTAGGTTTATATATTATTAGTATAAATAAATATGTCTATGTATTGCATTGACGTGGACTGCATGACTAGTTTATGTTCTTGATAGTATCCCTTAGACCATAAGACGAGAGAGCTTACTGAGTGCAACATGTGACATTAACATCGTCGAGTGTATTTCCCCTGACTAACGAAACGTGGTTATAGGACAATGGCAAGAACAAGATCTAGTGCTGGAACTAGCGGCGGTCGTGGAAGAGGCCGTGGTGAAAACGAAGAGACTGGTCAAGGTCGTGGTATTGGCCGTGGAACTGGACAGAGTGGAGGTCGTGGTACTGGTCGTGGCACTGGGCCTGAGGTAGGTCAAGGTATTGGTCGTGGTGCTGGTCATGGAAATGAATAGGGTGGAGGTCGAGGTACTGGCCGTGGCGTTGGACAAGGCCTAGGTCGAGGTGCTGGCCGTGGCGTTGGTCGTGGTGCAGGCCGCGGTGGCGGCCGAGGTAGTGGTCGTGGACGCGGTCGTGGTGAAGCTGAAAATGAAACTACTAATGAGCAAGCTGGAATGCAACCAGACCCAGCCATGATTGCCATGATTACCCAAGTGGTTAATACTATACTTGCACAAAATGCTCAAAATGCACAAAATGCAGAGAATGAAGAGCCACAATATAATGAAGATGAGGATGCTCAGTATGAGGATGCTCAGTATGATGATGCAGAGGATGATCAGGGTGGTGAATACTATGAAGACGTTAATCAAGGGATTCGTGTTGGAAATGTACCGAGGAGACTTAGAAGTGGCGTCAGGACCTGTACTTACAAGAACTTCAAGGACTGTGGTGTGCAAGAGTATGATGGTAGAGGTGGAGCAGTCAAGTTTATTCAATGGTTAGAAAAGATGGAAGCTGTGATTGGTATTAGCGAATGTACCCCTGAACAAAGGGTCAAGTATGTGGCTAGCTCCTTTACTAAAGATGCTTTGTCTTGGTGGAACACTCAGTGCCGAATCAGAGGCAGATTAGCAGCAGAGGCGATGTCTTGGTATAACTTCAGAGAGTTGATGATGAGGAAGTTCTGTACAGCAACCGAACTGGTGAAGCTAGAACGAGAGTTTTTGGAACATAAGATGGTTGGTGCTGATCATGCTGGATATACTACCCGTTTTAATGAACTGTCAAGGCTCGTTCCACATTTGGTTGAACCTGAGAACAAAGGTATAGAGAAGTATCTTCGTGGGTTAATTCCTCAGGTTAGGTCGACTATGGCTGCTGTTCACCCACTTACTCTAGAGGAGGCTATATTGAGGTCTGAGGCTATGACAGAGGAGTTGGTTCAGTGTGGAACTATTACTGCTGTTGGGACAAAAAGGAAGGAAAGCAGTGGGGCAAGTAGTAGTAAGAAAGTTTGGAGATCTGATGGGAAGCGACAGAACAGAGGCAAGGTATTTGCAGTGACTGATGCTGGCAAAAAGGAATACGTGGGTCCTCACCCTAAGTGTACCAAGTGCAATCTTCATCATGCAGCAAATCAGAATTGCTTAACATGCTACAACTACAACAAGACTGGGCATTTGGCAAACTACTGCAGGGAACCAAGGACTCAGGTGGCGCCATTGAATAGGGCACCATTGAATGCTGTACCATTGAATCAAAGGAGACCAACCAGAGTTCGTGGAGGATGTTATGAATGTGGGGCCACTGATCACTATCGGAACACATGGGTTCAAGTAGCGGTTCATCCTAACCAGCTACAGATTACTGGACCCAATCAGAATAGGGGCAATCAAGTTCAAGCTGCTAGAGGTCGTGCTTTCGTAATAAATGTTGTCGAGGCTCGCAACGACCCGAACGTTGTTGCAGGTACTTTTCTTCTAAATGGTCATTATGCTACTGTTCTCTTTGATTCTGGAGCTGATTATAGTTTTGTCGCGACTAGTTTCGTTCCTTTATTGGGTGTTAAGCCGAGCCCTATGTATTTATGTTTTGATGTAGAAATGGCTAATGGTGGGTTAGTCAGATTAGACCAAGTCATCCGTTCGTGCACCTTAGTTCTTAATAATCATGCTTTCTTTATTGACTTGGTATCTTTTGAAATGGGGAGTTTTGACGTTATTGTTGGTATGGACTGGATGTCTTTGGTTGATGCAACGATTCTATGTAGTGCAAAGGTCGTTAGAATTCCTTTACCTAGTGGTGAAATACTAGAAGTTCAGGGTGAGAAGTCTAAGTCTTATGAGAGTCGCGTCATGAGTGCATTTGTTAAAGAGGTTAGCTTGATTGATGTCCCCGTCGTTCGTGACTATCAGGATGTTTTTCCTGATGATTTACCTGGCTTACCTCCGTCTCGACAACTTGATTTTCGCATTAGTCTTGTTCCTAACGCAGCTCCTGTAGCAAAATCCCCCTATAGACTAGCAACAACTGAATTACAAGAATTGGCCACACAATTAAAAGAACTTCAAGACAAGGGATTTATTAGACCTAGTCAGTCACCGTGGGGAGCACCTGTCTTATTCGTCAAAAAGAAGGATGGTTCGTTTCGCATGTGTATCGACTACCGTGAGCTGAATAAGTTAACCGTAAAGAATCGTTATCCCCTTCCTAGGATTGATGATCTGTTCGATCAACTTCAAGGCGCAAAGTGTTTCTCAAAAATTGACTTACGTTCAGGGTATCATCAACTGCGTGTACACGAGGACGATATACCAAAGACTGCTTTTAGAACGAGATATGGACATTTTGAGTTCACAGTGATGCCTTTTGGATTGACTAACGCACCAGCAGTATTCATGGATTTGATGAATAGAGTGTGTCGACCGTACTTGGATAAGTTTGTAATTGTGTTTATCGACGACATTCTAATTTACTCAATGACAAAGGAAGAACATGTTGAACATCTGAGAAGGGTACTAGAATTATTGAGGAAGGAAAAGCTGTACGGAAAATTTTCTAAATGTGAGTTTTGGCTTGATGAGGTACACTTTTTGGGACATGTAGTGAGCAAGGATGGAATACACGTGGATCCTAGCAAGATTGATTCAGTCAAGAACTGGAGAACACCAGAGACACCGACCGAAGTCAGACAATTCCTTGGTCTGGCTGGCTACTATAGAAGGTTCATCGAGAATTTCTCTAAGATTGCGTTGCCGCTTACGCAATTAACTCAGAAGGATAGGCCGTATGTTTGGGGTGATAAACAAGAAGCAGCGTTTCAAATCTTGAAGGATAAGTTATGTAACGCGCCGATTTTGAGTCTGCCTGAAGGATCTGATGACTTTGTAGTGTACTGCGATGCATCGGGTCAAGGATTAGGTTGTGTGCTCATGCAAAGAGGCAAGGTGATTGCATACGCCTCACGACAATTAAAGGTCCATGAAAAGAATTACACAACTCATGACTTGGAATTAGGAGCAGTGGTTTTTGCATTAAAGGTCCATGAGAAGAATTACACAACTCTGTCTTAGGGTTTTGAGGGTTAGTTCGGCTTAAATAGTGATTTAAGTTGGTTTCAAATCTGGGCCGCCCAGCGGCGCTGGTGTCTTGGGCTTCCAGCGGCGCTGGGACTGGGCAGGTCGGTGGATGGCCAGCGGCGCTGGCATGGTTGCCAGCGGCGCTGGTTGCTGCTGTTTGTTCTCGTACTTATTCGTCCGGCTCCCAAATCACCTCCTTGTGTCTTATAACTTTATAGGCTTCCTTCTTGAGTTATTTGATGTCATTTACCCTCTCTCGCATCTTCCGTGAACCTGCATAAGCCTAAGATCCCATTAAGTACCAATAGTTCCGGAATATTAACTCATTTAGGCATAGAAATGAAGCCTTTCAATAGGGGTTTTTATCACAAAAAAAAGTTACTGTAGCAATCACTGTAAACCTTGTAGAACCATATATATCCATACAATGTTATAACTTTTGAATCAAAATAAAAGTAGTGAGTCTAGGAAAAATGGACGTCATACTTAATGAGGTACATATATTTCCTTGTATTTTGTTATGAGGTACGTATATTTCCTTGTATTTTGTTAATACTAAAACTAATAGAGATGTAAAAGCATGACTATTGACTATTATCATATTTAACTACAAGAACCATGATTTAAAATTAGAATACTGAATCGAGAGATTTAGATATATTACAAGATATTAAATTGGTTTGAATGTTTTTATAAACCATGTTCACGTGAACATGGAAGAAATTCTTATAAATATTTTGCAAATCTTATTTAATTTAATTTTATTTTTACAAATTCAGATTAAGGGTATATGGTGCGTATGTGATTATTTATGAATTGATTTGCAAGTCAGATATACAACATAATAATTCAGAATTTTAGTGAGGATGTACGTATGTAATACGAAACCGCTAACATTGCTTGTGGTCGATTTGTTAAACTAAAACTATACTATAATCATTTTAGTTCATTTTAGTTGGTTTAATATTTCAAGTTTTGGTGGTTAAGATTTATAGAAATAATATATTAAAATATATAATGGATGTTAAGACATATAATTTACAATTGATTTTTATTATATAAAGTTGTTTTGTTGTGTACACTTTTTTAATATAGTAGATGGGATTGCTTCAATCAATAAAAACCTACAAATAAATTGTCGAAATTAAATAAATATGTGTCTTGCTACCTACAATTTAAAGGCTATAGTTAATATGCTTAAAATAGTTATATACTTATTATATAAAATTCAAAAAGTATGCTTTTGAGATGAAAATTTAAAATATATATGCATGTAAGGCTAACCTAAAATAATTTGTAGATTATTTCTAGCTATATGGTAGATATTTGTAAATTGTAACAACACTTATTATATTTTTAGATTATTAATTTACGATGATATCGATTTATCTACATATATATAGGTTATGCTCCGAGAATCGTTTATCAATTCTAGCTAACCAAACTAAATACACCACCCACCAAACTACCATAACAATCCCCTTGAAAACTTCATTCTTCATCCCACAAACTAACGAATATATAGGAGATCCTTGACTTCAAATGCATCGATAGGACAAATCTTACACCAAGAGCTGATGTAATGCCAAACCAACGATGCCACATGACAAGAACAAAGCATATGTTCACATAACACATACCTGGTCTCATCTACAAAACATAAAAAGATAATAATAATAATAATAATAATAATAATAATAATAATAATGATAATGATAATAGTTTTGCTATTGCTAGAGGGGTGGGGGCCCAGATAGTATCTCGGCTTCCCCAATTTCTTGTAAATCCTATAATTTCTAATGAAAGTGATAATAATAATAATAATAATAATAATAATAATAATAATAATAGTCTTGGGGGCCGAGACAGTTGGCATCCGATCCATAGCCGCTATCCAAAAACACATATTACATTTTTTCTGGAACCCACTTAACCCACTCAAAACCAGGGCCGGTCCTGAGAATTTGGATGCTCAGGTCTAGAAGGTTGAAAATATGCCCAATATTAAAAGTTACTAATAATATAACATAAAAAGTTTGGTTTGGAACCTAGTTACGCTTTATAAAATAAATAAAAAGTTACAAATTTATAATTGATGAAGAAAAAGTTTTAAAATTATAACATACGAATCACTTAAAATGATGTCTACATGCATTTTTGATGCAAATACAAAGTCATAATCAAGAATGAAGTGTAAGAAAAACTAATTTTATATTTTTACCAACATTATTTTCACTAACATTATTGTTTTTCAAATGATTTTCATCAACATTACTTTCATTAGTGTACTTTTTATGTCAAACAAATTACTTGTTAGAGATCCTTATATAATTGAATAAGTTGTTAGTTTTTTTTTTTTCTTTTTCTAGGTTGTATACGATAAGGCATGATTATAGATGACTAAAATAAGACTAAATAAATAATAATAAAAAGAATAATATTGGAAAGTTATCACCTGATTATATATATCCATAGTCCATAGACTTTGATATATAATTCCTTTACTCCTTATTAAATTTCTTTTTATCTTTGAGTCGGCTAGCTGCAACTACACATATAGAATAGTGTATCCAATAATCCAAAACTAAAAAAAGGTCTTATCTTCTAGTCTGCTGCGTCTCTACAATTCCAATGGCTATACAATACCTTTTCAGCAGTATTCTAGTAATATACATCTAAGAATACACAGCGAAATCACTAATATTTTATATCTCAGCTTTTCTTGTATTTTTATTTGACCAATATTTGTGTATATGAACAGCAATATATTTGCCTTTTTTGGTATCTATTATTTGACGGGGGTTATTGGGAGTTTGTAGAAGTCTTGAAATCTATGATTCGTAAGTGTGGTTTGGTAAGTTATTTCAACCGTTCCATTAATCTAATTAGGAATTACTAAATGAAAATTTGCTTAAAATTATAAAGAGAAAAAACCTTGAATTATTCATAACACTGGCTGCCAAAATCCGATTTTAAGCATGCATGAAATCGGGAAATCATGTATGAGATTGAAAATTATTGTTATAATTTTTTATAAAGGATGTAACTTCTATATCTCTAAACTATTATTTTATAATTTTTTTAAATATATATGTTACAGGAGATTTGAATGAATTGAATAAATATTGAAGTAATTGAATTTTTATCTTATATATATATAATAAAAGTTGTAAGATACTGGGGTTTTAATGATTTTACCGCTTGGTTTACTCTGGTGCTTGCGTTAATTGGGGATATTGATGCACATTGCAAATTTGCAATTATTATTTGATGTAGTAACTCATTGAGTTTTAATTAATGCATTTTTAATTAAGTTGTGTGTTAAAGAAATTGACTTTAATTTGTTGCTTCATATTCCATGGGATCTTTAGTAATTTCGTTGCTTCATATGCGCCTGCTATTATATATATATGAGCAAATTATTGTATAATATTTTTGTTTATTTATTATCAATTTCTTAGATATTTCTCATGTTGAAACATCATCATTTGTCTTGGTTGATTCGGATTGAAGCTAAGAAGATGCCTCCTCCATCATCCAGGTTAATTTTCA
>CM067170.1:84418752-84497475 GCA_034093135.1 Erigeron breviscapus | reverse complement strand
GCTACTTATGTGAGTTGTACACTGCCACTCTTTCTTCCAATTGTTCCTCCATCAGTTTCACATTAAAGGATGGAACAATCCAGTGTACCTTGTCCGCTGACGTATTGAGGGATGCCTTACACCTCAATTACTGGAGAGAGGGTGAATCTCCAGTCGTCTTACCCTCAAATATAAATTTTCGCCAAGTACTTCTTGAAATGGGACACAAAGAGTGCTTGGAGAATGGTGTGTTGAAGACGAAGGGTGCGATGACCATGAAGGGTCTTACACCTTCATGGAGGTATTTTTTCATCCACCTGGTGGAGAGTATGGGTGGGAGTTCTGGTGGTCTTGACCAGATTAACTCCTCACAAGCAGAAATGGCTTACTGCTTGTGGAATGGATTGAGAGTAGACTTTGCAGACATTTTGTTTAGAAGCCTAGTACAAAAGCTGAAGGGCACAAGGGGTGTTTGTATCCCCTTCTCAAGGTTTCTCTCTCTCTGTTTTAAACATATTCTGGGCAGAGAAGCATACTTAAGTACAGATTCACCGTACACTGCTCCAGATATGTTGAGGAATTTAGACTCTCTGGTATCTGAAGCTGGAGAGGTCGAGATTCCAGAACGAATGCAACTGGCATTCGCTTCAACTGATGCACCGATTGAAGGTGAGTCAGAAAGGCAACTGGGCGGGCTTCAAAATAATGAGGGACCCTCCAGTTCGTCTAATGTTGTGGTTGAGGATAGAGCAACCATAACTGAAGCAACTCCAATCACATCTATCCCTGGTGAAGATACTTCGGTATCTGATCCACCAACAGATGCACCCATCCAGGAAACTGGGGAAGGTCATCTGGAGACTGACCCTTCTGGTCAGCCCTCAGTTACATTCATGGATCTGGACATGAATGTTAATGATGAGGAAATCCTGATAGAGTCTTCGGATTCTGAAGGAACTGAAACAGACTTGGAGATTTTTGAGGCTTCTTTACAAGCTCAAAACCCTTCATCTCCAGTCTCGCTTCCAGATGCATCAATTTCACTTTCACCATCCCAACAAAATGTGCCTACTGAATACCATTCCCAACTTATAACTTCACCAACTGGGCAATTCTCACTTGCTCGAGAAATGCCACCCCCACCGCCGCCGTTGTTCACACCTGAGCATTCTCAGCATGAACAACACATTGATTTTCCAGTCCTTTCTTCTACCACCACTCCTAATATTTCTTCAACTGCTGGTATGACAACTGGGGAGACTTCTCTAAGTTTGCCTCCTCCAGTTGCTCCAGTAGTAACTGCTGCTGGTCCAGTGACACCTTCTCCTTCGTCACTGGACAGTCAAGTTGTCTCTTTACAAGCCGATCTCCAAAACCTTCTTACCAGGGTGGAGGAGATTCAAAAGACACTTGACAAAAACACCAAGTCCTTCTCCAGATACCACAAGGATCACTTGACAAACATTAAAGTGGTTGATCTGGGGATAAACAAGTTTTCATCAAATGAAGACTTGGTGTTCAACAAGTTAAATGAGTTGGTCACTGGCTGCAACAATCTGGCTGGTACTTTAAAGGAAGCCTTTGACCTTACTCAGTCCAAGGTTACAACCTCAATCTCCAATCTGCTTGGCAACACTGTAAGAACATCTGAAGTAGATTTGAGGGAGATTGAAAGGCAGGTAAAGGAACTGATTGAAAAACCTGGCCTAGATGTAACTGAACTTGGACAGCAGTTGATGACTTCAGTTGGTCAGAAGATAGAGGATACGCTGGGTGCTAGAGAAGCACAATTGATTGAAAGGGTGATGTCTGAGATCACCAAGCTGGCCACTCCTCAGGTTGATCTGGCCCCACTCACCAGTGAGATCAACCAGTTGAGAGGCAGCATTGAGAATTTAAACACCCAGGTATCTCTACATGCTCAATCTTTAGATAAACTGACAACTGAAGTAGAGAATTTGAAGAAGAAGGATGATGAAGTAAAGGATAAGGTTGTCTCTGGTTTGGATGAAGACTCCAAGATCTTAAATGAATTAAAAACTGGTCAAGAACAGGTTACTGCAAATGTTTTGACCCAGTCAAAGGAGACCAACCATTTATGGAGGTCTTTCAGGATGATGTGTGGGATTTTCAAGGAGTGTAAGGACATGCAATCATGGCAGCCTCTTGACTGGTTGCCATCTCACCCCTCTGAATGGGAAGGTATTCGGGCAGGTCTAGATGCTGCCAAGGGGGAAAGAAGTGCAGTCCTTCCACCAGTTGCACCTGGAAGAACTTCATCTGGAAGTCAAGTTGGAAGAGAAATGGTTTTAGCTACCAGTACTGAAGCTGGTGAGCAAGATGTTAGGGGGAATGTGTTGGATAAGGGAAAAGGTTTAGCTGTTGATGCATCTGCCCAGCCGGCCACTGATGTAATGTTAGAAACTGGCAATGCTGATATACTTCCTCCAGTTTCAGATAGTGATAGCAGAAGACTGGCTAGACTTGGAAATGATATTAAAGAAAGAAAGAAGATGAAACAAAGAAACCAAGTTGAAGCCAGGGCACATCTTGCACAGATCAAGTTGCTTGATATGAGTGATGCCAATCTTTTGGGTATCACTAAGGAGGAGTATGCCAGAATCAAAAATGATCCCAGGATAGTTGACCAGTTGAAAGAAATGCTGGATGTAGAACTGGACAGACACTATCCTGAGGATGAAGCTGAATTTGATGCCAGAAGTTTAAACATATCAGTGGAGAAGGCTAAGGAGAATAGGGCCAGTGGGATTCTTAAAAGAATTGCAAATGTTAAGAAGGTTGTGAAGAAGGTATTGAATCCTCCAAGAAGGATTCCTCAACCAAGAAGACCACTGACAAGAGATGCTGACCTTAGCACATTTGTTGAACAACTGGCGAGGTATCTAATGAAGACATCAAGTCCGCTGTACTGGCTGCTGGTGCTGGGAGTATAAAAATAACAAATGAATCTGAAGCAAGAAGCTATTACTCCCAGATCATGTCAACCAGAAGACATAGTGGTACTATCAATGGTGTCAATGTAACAATCAAGCCAGGCACCAAAGTCTTTCAAGTTGAAGTTAGTTATACCAGAGGGCCACTGGTTAAAACTGACAATCCTGGTGCTATGCAGTATGGGTTCAGTGAATGGGTGGAAATGGTAAATGTGTTGGATGCGAAGGCACAAAAGAATAGGTTTGAGAAAGCATGGGTGAACTTCTTAAGGGGCAAAATTCAACATAAAGAAAATCTGGAGCAAAAGCTGAATATTGACCCTGAAGACTCACAACCTATCTCTTCAGTGACCAAGAGAAGAAGAACTGGCGAAGGGCCATCTCATTAAGTTCTTTTTCCAGTTATCTACTTGTATTTTGTTTTACATTCTGTAACTTGTATAAATTTCATTTCCTTGTATAAATGAAGTTACCAGTTTGTAACCACAAGGTAGATAATAGATTAAAATCTAACAAACCTAAAAGAAAAAACCTAAGGCATTTATTGATCTATAAAAATGCCTTAGAAAACTTAGATAGATTTAAATCGAACAAGTCTCTCCAGTTCACACTTGTATAGATACAAGAACTAGAAAAAGACTTGGAATATTTCTAGACAAATAGGGGGAATTTGTTAGGACCAGTTCACCTGGTAAACTGGCCAGTCTCCAGTTGCACCTGGAGACCCAGTGAAACTGGAGACCTAGATGATTTGTCGAGAAATATATTGAAGTCCAGTTTCACCGTACAGTCAACGCAACTGAAGACTTCCTCCAGTTGAGAACTGACCAAGTTGAAGAATCATTCCAGTTGAAGTCGAAGACAACAAATGGAAGATAGAGAATGGCAATGGCAAGCGAAGCCCAGTTGACATTCTAGTCAGTTACAACTGGAGACCATCAGTGGAAAGCTCTTACAAAGCTTTACACTGATTACGAGGAATTGACTTTTATGCTTTATGTACCTTTACCCGGATAATAAGATTTATCTTATTATTTAATTGCAAAAAGGTACATAAAGGTGGTTGAGTAAAGTTGCTTTATCATGCGACTTTACACTGCTTTTTAAGGAATTAAATGCTATTCCTTAAATGATCTCAACCACATTTGTACGGCCAAAGTTAACATCCCAATGTTAACTTTGCCTATAAATACAAGTCATTGCACAACAAGAATATTCAAGTGAATTCACAAAGTTGAATAACTTCACACTTTGCAAACCTGCAATATTCTTGGTGAACTTGTGCAATATTCTCTCAATCGCTAAAAGGAACATTTCACAACTTTAAGTGTTTCGATTGCCTTGAGAAATTCCGAGTGTAGATCAATTGTATTTCATAGGTTGTTAGGATATTTACATTCTTGTATTATCTTGGTTCCGCAACAACCTTGTAATTTATTTAACATCAATAAATAAATTACACATTGAAAATTACATATTGTCTCATCAATTTATTTTACAAGTTATTTGTATTATTGCATTGTTCTTTACTTATTGTCATTTAAATAAGTAATCTATTTAGAACTTGGTATATACACACTGCAACTGGTCGTCTCCAGTTCAGTGCATATATTGCAAAGTAATTCCACCATCGACATAGAGGTGTCTTCAGTAGTACCATCTATTGAGTTGGGACTTACACTTACTTCGTTGTTATGTTAAAATAATATACTTGTTTAATGAAATCATTCTTTCAACTACATTTCCTTTTGAATATCATACATACAGTGTTGTTGGTTTCATAAAAGTTTCTAGACACACCCATTTCTTAAATAAAAAATGTGTATAAACTAACCGAATCAATAGAAACTAAAGTTCGGTTCAGTTATTTTGTTCAATGATCCAAATTAACCACATCTACAAATGTATACTCCCATTGCATCCAAACTATTTCAATTAAGGACTGAAAATGAAACCCTCTACATTAAACTTAATAAATGAATAAAATTTGATACTAAATTACCTGGCGCCAAAGAAGATATGCAAAAACTTTTTAAGGCTCATATTATAAGATGATGACGGAGAATGATGATCAGAAGAAGGAAGGTGAAAGATAATTTAATACCGTTTCTATATATATCAAACCATAGAAAACTCAATATTATTTCCCCTTAATTAATATTACATAAAAAGAATAACAATTAAAGTGTGTGTGTGAAATTTTCTGAATAATAATAAAAAAAAAAAATCAACAAACATACTTTTTATATCGAATAAAAATCACAAACATCCTTACCCGATAACAAAACTTTTAATATTTGACAAAAACATGATAGATGCAATAATTATTTATTATTCCATAAATTGTTACTCCACCTTTCGGATTCCAACCTATGCCTTTTAGATGTTAAACATGTAACACCATAACCCTTCACATACAAACCTCTTAAACACCATATAGGATAATAAAGCATTGATTATTTTAAAATCAACACGACAATTGCTTTTTGAATAAAAAAAACTAAGGAAAGTATTGATAATTTATAAACTACCACTATATTATGCATAATAACATCATACTCCAAAGAAATTAACTATGACCATGGATTCAAACTGTTTCATTATTAAGATGTAGTAACGTAAGAAAACTGGGATGACTTACGGCATTCCCTCCATTATGTGAAATAAAGTGTTAATGAATTAAACATAAATGAATGTAATATCATAATCCGTGTCACAAACCAAATTTATATATAAAGAAGATAGTAAACTAAAACATAAATATATTCCACATCAGAAAAATGCATGCGACATCTCCTTGGTGTCTGGCTAGGAGCGTATCAATACTCTCGCCCTGAAAAATGTCCTTGTCCTCAATGGCGGTTCGATTTCTCCACGGTGGTCTTCATTCTCGTCTTCCGGTGGCATTAAGGTCTCCATTCTTCAACCTTGAACCCCGATTAGCGAACAAAATAATGCTAAGAGTCGTCCCTAATGAAATTTTCCCTTTTGGTTTGATGACAAAAGGGTGTTTTGGGCTGGAAATCTGTTGTATTTTTGTGTTTAGAAGACCTCGTAATGCCATTGTAATGGGTTGGTTTGGTGGACTAACAAGTAAGGGCAGTGGGTTTGTGGTTGTAGTGGTGTATGGGACTGTGGGGGTGAACAAAGGAAGGCCATGGAAGATGCCTATGTCATGTTGGATGTTTCGTGATTTTTGAGTCATGTCGGCAATTTGAAAAGGAGGATTTTGGGTGGTAACTTTGGTGTCAATGTTGGTAAAGGTTGTTAGAAATTGCGGTAGTGAAAGACTTCCATGTGAGACATTCGGGTCCTCGATACCAAGAATAGAACCAAGAAAAAGGTTCATCATCGAAGAACTCAACAACATATGGAAATCGTCTTCCTCATAAATTCCATAAAAAAAAGAAGTATTGTTCAGGGTGACTGATCCATTGAAGAGGATTGAAACCAGTGAAACGAGATAGAAACGTGGAGTGCTCGAGTTTTTCTAAAGCCATGGAGGCTAAGACTCGATGAAAGCACCAATTGATAGGTTTACGGAAAAAACCTACAAACTCCCAATGATAAAACCCGTAGGGGTGTTTGGTTCATGGAATTCTTTGAAATTCTTAGGAATTGGAATCTAAATTCCATTCCTTTCATTTGTTTGGTTGAGAAAAAGATGGAATTGGAATGTAAGAAATTCCATCAAATTCCTTAAATCATGGAATTTACAATTCCTTCAACATCTTGATGGAATGTTTAAACAATCCATGGAATTCACTCATGTTTACCAAAATGCCCTCTTTTAACTAAACATCAAATTAAAAGAAAAAAAAGAAATCCTTTTGTAACCAGATTCAATCATCCACCGGATGGTGACCATCAACACCCATCACCGAGCACCGTCGTTGATTATGACTTCCGGCCGCCGCCGCTACTTGTGATTTCCGACCATGTTGATGGGAAAAATGTTAACCCCATCGGGTTCCATTTGTTGTTGTGCGACCACCAACCAACCCGCTAACTACGTCTTGCCATCGGTGCTTACCATTTTCGCTCGCCGCCGCTGATTCTTTTCTTTCCGGTCGCCGCCTCAGTAATATCCCATCGACTTTTTTTTTTATGTTAAGCAATAGTTAGTTACTAATCGTTGTAGGATTGAAAAACTGAGATCTTGTTGGTATAAACTAACAGTTGGGAAAATAAATTTGATCGGAGGGTGAAATTTACAGATTAGGTAGAAAGACTTTGGGAAAGATAGAATGATATTTTGATTTGTTGTTGGTACACAACCACACATCAATGTATCATCGATTTTATATATCTACGTTATTATTATTATTATTATTATTATTATTTAATTATATTTATTATTATTTTTATTTGTATATAGTACTCATACTATAGTTAGTAAATTGAAATAGAAAATTATAATAATTGTTTAATAAAAGGGTAGTATTGTCTTTTGCTATAACTTTTATCTCAATTCATTTAACTTAATTTCATTGAATTCTGTGAACCAAACACATAACATATTTTCATACTTTTAGATTACAATTCCTTCAAATTTCAATTGCTTTGACAGATTCCAATTTCTTCAAAAATATTCTGCGGATCAAACGCCCCGTAGAGTGGGTGAGACTCCAAGAACAAGAGAAGAAGACAAAGACCAAACTTTCATAATTTCATTCATAAATTAGAAGTTACATATATGCATGCTTTAAATAGACACAAACAGAAGACATCGTGCATTACTACTAACACAAAAATAGGAGTTACTTGTCAAATACTAACTGCTATATACAGTGTCGGCTTAACGATTTTTGTGGCCTTAAGCGACACCAAGATTTGGAGGCCTATTTTTCTAGTAGATAAATAAGTGTAATTAAAATGCTATGTTAATTTACCTTTAAAAATAAAATCATAAAGTTGTATGTATATGTATGTGTAACGAAAAAAGTGTGTGTAAGGAAAAAAGCGTGTGTTTAAAGAGAGATAAATATAAAACGTGTATGTATAAATTTGTGTGTAATGTAAAAGAGAGAGAGTTTTTGTTTTCACTTTTGACTTCTCACTTCTCAGTACCACACACAGCACACAGGCACACATATACGAGGTATCCTATGTTTGAAATTGAAAACAAAAGCCCAGATACTATAAAAAGCCCATTAATTAACATAGAATAGCCCAAAACTTAGATAAATTTGGGGGCCTTAGTTTTTGGAGGCCTAAAACAGCTGCCTAACCCAATTTGCCTATTGGGTCGGCCCTGGCTATATATTCTTTTTGAACAGACTAACTGCTATATATTACCAAGTCTACTTTATTTAAAAAGGTAAACTAAAACATAAATATATTCCACATCAGAAAAATGCAGCAACATCTCCTTGGTGATCTGGCTAGGAATGTATCAACAACTATATATGCTACCTACTATCAATTTAAGACTTGGACAATAAAATAACTTCAAAGAATCACAAATTTATTTTTCTTATTTAAAGCATGTGCACGATTTGTTAAGGATTATGCACTTTTACAAGGAATACGATATGTTATGAACCATGTCCGGACATACTCTCACAGAGAGTGAAGGCATTTATATGTCTTGCTCGAAGAAACAATGTATAATAAGGTCTTCTTCATAGATAAAAACAAACGAAATCTTATTCGCTCGAACTTAATCGAGTTTGATATCTAGAACTTTATGTAAAGCTTTTTTAGCCTTCAATTAATTCAACTATTCAAGTGTTTAAAATGATATTAACCTTCCGGATAGCTTTTTTCATGGTCAAGTTACTTGGAAAAGACAAACTATTTTAGAATAACTTGTGTTGGACTTAAATAGGATATCTGTAATCGTTTATAACCATTTTGCTTAACAACTCAAAAATATATACTTAAAAAAGTTCTAAAGCCGAATCTATTGTGAAATATATGATTCATGTCTGTTAGAATTAGATGATGGTTAACCATAGAGTTATTTGTGAGATACCAAAAAATATGTGGAGAACGTCCATGGATTGTATCCCCACGCTTTTAGCGCTTCAGGCTCATAATTGGTAATTTCGGGAGGACACGTCTTGTGGATTGTGTAAGGAGGATTGGAGAGTGAATCGACTGACCATGTGGTTGTGTGAGGTTGTTAATTATGTGTTTGGAATCACATTAGTAGATGGTGCAAACCGAGACCTTTCTATGCATTGTCTTTCAACGATTTGTTAGAGATCCAAATTAACGTGGGACTTGGCAAATGAGCTTATGAAAATTCTTCATGACATTGTCATGGTGACATATTATATATATAACAATTAAAGAGCCCTCTTAACTATAGTAAACTTTCTAACTCTCATACTTTTGCCACTAAATTTCTGTTTCTTTCAATTTCACCACCAAACTTTGCTTCTCTTCACAATATGTCATTCAAGGTCTGCTTAGGACCAGTACCTTTTTGACCTTTCCTATATCTGTCACAGAACTTTTCAGTTTTTCATTTTATACACACTTTTTGTTCGAGGAGCGTAGAACGACCAGGGCAAAAGGGGTAACCCCACCAGGGAGCATTAGCGGCGACGTCGCCGCTAATGCCTGTGACGTGGGGATCCGACATTGTCAGTCATCATTGCAGTTGCAGCATGTCGGGCCCAAGCATTAGCGGCGACGTCGCCGCTAATGCTTACACTTAATTTTCTTTTTATACCAGCCATAGAAGCCAGACGACTCAAACAACAAAAACCCACATCAACCATTTTCTCTCTATATTCCGGCCATCAACCTATTTTCCGGCCAGGCGAGGTTTAACAAAGGTTATGGCTTCTTCATCGTCATCTAACCCATCATCACCTCCTACGGTAACATTTCATGCATTATTTTATATCGTATTATTTTGAATATGTATTATTTTGAATATGTATTATTTTGAATATGTATTATTTTGAATATGTATTATTTTGAATATGTATTATTTTGAATATGTATTATTTTGAATATGTATTATTTTGAATATGTATTATTTTGAATATGTATTATTTTATATGTATTATTTTGAATATGTATTATTTTGAATATGTATTATTTTGATATGTATTATTTTTATGTATTATTTTGAATATGTATTATTTTGAATATGTATTATTTTGAATATGTATTATTTTGAATATGTATTATTTTGAATATGTATTATTTTGAATATGTATTATTTTGAATATGTATTATTTTGAATATGTATTATTTTGAATATGTATTATTTTGAATATGTATTATTTTTATGTATTATTTTGAATATGTATTATTTTGAATATGTATTATTTTGAATATGTATTATTTTGAATATGTATTATTTTGAATATGTATTATTTTTATGTATTATTTTGAATATGTATTATTTTTATCTAAGTTTTATATCGTTATTTTGAATATGTATTATTTTGAATATGTATTATTTTGAATATGTATTATTTTGAATATGTATTATTTTGAATATGTATTATTTTGAATATGTATTATTTTGAATATGTATTATTTTGAATATGTATTATTTTGAATATGTATTATTTTGAATATGTATTATTTTGAATATGTATTATTTTGAATATGTATTATTTTGAATATGTATTATTTTGAATATGTATTATTTTGAATATGTATTATTTTGAATATGTATTATTTTATATGTATTATTTTGAATATGTATTATTTTGAATATGTATTATTTTATATGTATTATTTTGAATATGTATTATTTTGAATATGTATTATTTTGAATATGTATTATTTTGAATATGTATTATTTTGAATATGTATTATTTTTATCTAAGTTTATATTGGAAAACAAATATTTATTAATTGAATATGTATTATTTTGAATATGTATTATTTTAATATGTAATTTTGAATATGTATTATTTTGAATATGTATTATTTTGAATATGTATTATTTTGAATATGTATTATTTTGAATATGTATTATTTTGAATATGTATTATTTTGAATATGTATTATTTTGAATATGTATTATTTTGAATATGTAATATTTTGAATATGTAGTTTTTTTATCTAAGTTTTATATTGTTATTTTGAATATGTATAATTTTTATCTAAGTTTTGTATGTATTATTTTGAATATGTAGTTTTTTTATCTAAGTTTTATATTGTTATTTTGAATATGTATAATTTTTATCTAAGTTTTGTATGTATTATTTTGAATATGTATTATTTTGAATATGTAGTATTTTGAATATGTATTATTTTTATCTAAGTTTTATATCGTTTATTTTGAATATGTATTATTTTGATATGTATTATTTTGAATATGTATTATTTTGAATATGTATTATTTTATATGTATTATTTTGAATATGTATTATTTTGAATATGTATTATTTTGAATATGTATTATTTTGAATATGTATTATTTTGAATATGTATTATTTTGAATATGTATTATTTTGAATATGTATTATTTTGAATATGTATTATTTTGAATATGTATTATTTTGAATATGTATTATTTTGAATATGTATTATTTTGAATATGTATTATTTTGAATATGTATTATTTTGAATATGTATTATTTTGAATATGTATTATTTTGAATATGTATTATTTTAATATGTATTATTTTGATATGTATTATTTTGAATATGTATTATTTTGAATATGTATTATTTTGATATGTATTATTTTGAATATGTATTATTTTGAATATGTATTATTTTGATATGTATTATTTTGAATATGTATTATTTTGAATATGTATTATTTTGAATATGTATTATTTTGAATATGTATTATTTTGAATATGTATTATTTTGAATATGTATTATTTTGAATATGTATTATTTTGAATATGTATTATTTTGATATGTATTATTTTGAATATGTATTATTTTGAATATGTATTATTTTGAATATGTATTATTTTGAATATGTATTATTTTTATGTATTATTTTATATGTATTATTTTGAATATGTATTATTTTGAATATGTATAATTTTTATGTAAGTTTTCTATGTATTATTTTGAATATGTATTATTTTGAATATGTATTATTGTAATGTAAGTTTATATTTTATTATGATTTTTGTTAAAAAATATCGATTAAATAAGATCATATAAAAAGATAATATTTATCTTATTGGAAAACAAATATTTATTATAAAAAAACATACAAAAAAAACATAATACAATCTATCTTTGACCATTCATAAAATGAATCACCATTCATAATACAAAATAAAATGTTTATTATACCCAAAATATATACAACATGTAATGAATTTAATCATTTATAACAATAGGAGGCCCAGGTGGTATTATTGGGCAGTGTGCATACAGCCATTCTTGAAACGCTTGTTCTCGATGTTCGTACATTGATGCCACTGCACGTGCAGGCGGGGTTGCGTAGTGAGTCCATTCTGGATTCTTGTAAGGCATTGGGTAATCACCTGCTAATTCCACAGCAATAAAATGGCCTTCGTGATTTACGAGAGCAATAGATATCGGTTGAGGCAACTTTAATTGATCCAAGCCATGTTGCATCGGGAATACTGTGCGGGGGTCACGTAGGCTTATGCAGTTGATTATTATACCCAACTTATTGGCCAGGAGGATATGGAACCACACTTTACTCATCCAATGTTTTTTGTCTCGCCATTTTTTATAATAAGAGGTTCGCAGCGACTCCAATATGCGTGGGCCCTCATCCCCATACATTCGCATGTACCCCTCGAGGTCAGATTCAAACTCCTCGAGCATCTGCATACGAACCCACTCTGAACCGTGGTTCTCATCTAGCCCCAAAGCAACAGCGGTAGCTCGAAATCCACAACTACCATCTCCTAAGACATCCTGTGCGCCGACAACGTAAGGTCTAATGTACTCGGGTAGCTCTGGTAGTGCCCATACGTAAAATCAGGACAGCCTGGCGTTCATTGGTTCCGCAACATACCCAACCCAACTGGCCTCTGACTCTGGCTCTGACTCTGACTCTGACACCGTCCTATCCATTGTTTCATATATGGGTGCATACGTAGGTTGTGTCGGTGGTGCCCGGAACAAGTCATCAACAAAGCTGTAATATGGCTGGTCAGACTGGACCCCATAGGATTTGGACGTTTCCCCGAAGTCGTATAAATTTTGGACCCCAAGGATTGGGACGGCTCCCCGAATGTATATATATTTTCCCCAAAGGATTGGGACGGCTCCCTGAAGAAGTTTTGGGTTGGGTCGTACATACTGTGTCGCGCACCTTGCGGCTCATCAAAAAAGTCAGGTGTGTTCGCGAACCGTGATTTGGTGTGCGCGTACTCACTGCGTCTGGCGGGATGCGCCTCTCCGTATGTGGAGGCTCCGGAGGAAGGGTCGGTGAAGGGAGGAGTCATGGGGACCTCTTCAGCCCTTGGTCGACTGTCCTTTATCTTCGACAACCAATGTTTCTCGTTGGGCCTTGGGTTGCTCAACTAAGAAACTCGTAAGGTCACCTACGACTTCATGGATAGCTTCTACATCGTCTCCGTCTTTTAAGTGGTCGTTTCCTGGTAGGCATGTCGACGGTGTTAAAAAGGTATTAAAACATACTTACCGCGCTGCATGTACTCAGCAATCTTGCAGGCACATGGTAGCCCACAACTAAACCAATTGTAAGTGCAACCTAGAGGGGGGGTGAATAGGTTGTACCCGATTTTTAACTTGGTTTACAAAAACTTTGATAAATCTTTAGTTTTAACTTGTTCTTTGTAAAAGTCCTTTAACTTGAACAACAAATGTATAATCACTTGTAGTGATTATCAACCAAGACAATGCTTATGGAGCAAATGTAACAACAATATAACAATGTAAATAAGTAAATAAGAGTAAGAAAGATATCACCACATGAACACCACGATATATAGTGGTTGGGGTCGGATGTTAACTAATCCGCCTTAATCCACTCCCCGATTCACGAATCGGGAATTTGTAGCACTATCTTTCTCTAAACCCGGTAGAGAGTCCGAATACACAAGTTGTCTTGACACTTCAAGAACAAGCACCAAATCCTAGCCACTAGGATATATCAATTCTTGACACTTCAAGAATTACCACCACCTCTAACCACTAGAGGATAAAGAAGTCACCACCTCTAACCACTAGAAGATAAATGACAAGTAAGAAGATCTTCACTAAGAACTTCCAACAAATTCTTCACACTCACTAGTATGAAGAACACTAGAGAAATCCTAACCACTAGAATTTCTGCCTTTAAGCTTCACACTCACTAGTATGAAACTTACAACAATTGTAGTAACAATATGAATACAATGATAAGCTCACTACAATTTTACTCTTGCTATGATCTCACAAGTTATATCTGAACAGAAGGTTCACGGACTCACCACGGACGATCCGTGGGAGAGTCCGTGGGCCAAAATCGTCGGATGTAAATTTTGATGAAATGGTTACTCTTAAGATGTTGTATAAGTCATATCCTATCAATATTAGACCATTTGAACATGTAGAACTTGAGATATGAACAAAGTGTAAAAACTGAACAGAAGGTTCACGGACTCACCACGGACGATCCGTGGGAGAGTCCGTGGGCCAAAATCGTCGGATGTAAATTTTGATGAAATGGTTACTCTTAAGATGTTGTATAAGTCATATCCTATCAATATTAGACCATTTGAACATGTAGAACTTGAGATATGAACAAAGTGTAAAAACTGAACAGAAGGTTCACGGACTCACCACGGACGATCCGTGGGAGAGTCCGTGGGCCAAAATCGTCGGATGTAAATTTTGATGAAATGGTTACTCTTAAGATGTTGTATAAGTCATATCCTATCAATATTAGACCATTTGAACATGTAGAACTTGAGATATGAACAAAGTGTAAAAACTGAACAGAAGGTTCACGGACTCACCACGGACGATCCGTGGGAGAGTCCGTGGGCCAAAATCGTCGGATGTAAATTTTGATGAAATGGTTACTCTTAAGATGTTGTATAAGTCATATCCTATCAATATTAGACCATTTGAACATGTAGAACTTGAGATATGAACAAAGTGTAAAAACTGAACAGAAGGTTCACGGACTCACCACGGACGATCCGTGGGAGAGTCCGTGGGCCAAAATCGTCGGATGTAAATTTTGATGAAATGGTTACTCTTAAGATGTTGTATAAGTCATATCCTATCAATATTAGACCATTTGAACATGTAGAACTTGAGATATGAACAAAGTGTAAAAACTGAACAGAAGGTTCACGGACTCACCACGGACGATCCGTGGGAGAGTCCGTGGTCTGGACAAAGTGCTACTTTGTGTTCTTGGTGAACTTGATTCATCTTAGGAGTTTTATTACAAAGTAACACACACGTATGTATGTATAGAACATTATATGCACCGATCGCGTCATTATCACATATTGTTAATCATCATCAAAACAAGAGATGTTATATTTATATTACATGTCAAATATGCACCAACAATCTCCCCCCTTTGTCGAATCAAAAAGCCGGGACATTAAGAAGCTCCCCCTTGATGAAATCATGGAGATACTCCTACACATGCTACACATAGCAAATAAAGTTGCTCACATTTTGAGGCAATTAGGCGTAGAAATATGTATGAAATAATATTTTGCCTCCCCCTTGATTGTTGCTCCCCCTCAAATTTTGCAACACTCTTAATGTCATAATCCATTTAATACACTTTTAGTGGGCAACTCATAAATGGGGTGGATGAAAATGATTTTGATCATACCATCTATAAGACAACAATCGATTCTAGATTCAACACCTTTAAACCAATTTATCGCGTCATATTTCGGAGGATTTATATGAATACAAGTAGAAACAAATAAGTTTTCAATTTTTGCAACACTCTTAATGTCATAATCCATTTAATACACTTTTAGTGGGCAACTCATAAATGGGGTGGATGAAAATGATTTTGATCATACCATCTATAAGACAACAATCGATTCTAGATTCAACACCTTTAAACCAATTTATCGCGTCATATTTCGGAGGATTTATATGAATACAAGTAGAAACAAATAAGTTTTCAATTTTTGCAACACTCTTAATGTCATAATCCATTTAATACACTTTTAGTGGGCAACTCATAAATGGGGTGGATGAAAATGATTTTGATCATACCATCTATAAGACAACAATCGATTCTAGATTCAACACCTTTAAACCAATTTATCGCGTCATATTTCGGAGGATTTATATGAATACAAGTAGAAACAAATAAGTTTTCAATTTTGTGCAACACTCTTAATGTCATAATCCATTTAATACACTTTTAGTGGGCAACTCATAAATGGGGTGGATGAAAATGATTTTGATCATACCATCTATAAGACAACAATCGATTCTAGATTCAACACCTTTAAACCAATTTATCGCGTCATATTTCGGAGGATTTATATGAATACAAGTAGAAACAAATAAGTTTTCAATTTTGTGCAAATTGCATGAAGCATGATTTGAACGTATAGAGCTACATAACAATGATTTCTTATTAGATATTTAAAGCTCATGTTATGATACGACTACATTTGCATGTCATACTATAGGTCATTGACCTCACACCAATTCTTAATATAAGCTCATGTATATGACCAACTAAGTACGTACGTGGCAATGTTATGCTTAAATACTCACTTTTCTTGATTGTTATGCAAGTTTCATGAAGCGTACAGTTAATTTAAACTTACTATCTTAATCTTCATAATAGTCATCTTTTTCATCACAAGATAGTATAAGTGAGTCACTTTTGAACACTCTAGCATGTTAATTCATATATATATAGTTCTATGTATAGGTTCGATGATATTCACTTAGCATAGTACACAAATGTTAGATCATATGTTTCTTCATTGTAAGCCCAAGTAATGCACACACACAACATACTGTCATAGAGCAATCAACTTTATAAGAGTGGTTTTTCTCATACTATTCAAGTTATGCACTAATCATAAAGTAATTCATTTTAAGATCAGAGTGACACGTATTTAGCATATTAGTGAAGTGATTGCCTTGAGATATTACCCATAGATAGAGTATTGCCATATAGTAACAATAGTATATGTTTATCGGGAGGTCCACAAGTAACATTTTAGTTTTGTATAACGCGGAAGCTTAGTTACTTATTTTCAAGAAAAACGTATGTACTCTTATGATCAATAGGCTTTAGTTACTCAAATATGCTATTAATCAACTAGGCATATAGTGGGTAAGCAATAATGTTAGAAGTAAGTCCCAAGTGAGCAAATATGATTCAAGTAGACATCTTTCAATGTATGACAAGTGGAAATTTATACGGACGCTCATACGGACATACTTGCGTCCGTCTCCCAATTATAGATGACTTCCCACTTGTTTTAACTAGGGTATAAAAACACCTTTTTCATCTTTCTTATTTATTTCATGCGTCGCTACCCTTCCACACCAATAATTACTTTACCACTTATCTCCTATACCACTTTTCTTATTTTCAATCCAAAATCTAATTCCAAAATGTTGAACTTTTTCATGATCGCGATTTATGCCATAATCGTTGCATGGTTAGTGATCGTAGCACATCTCTCTTTGGAGGAAGCCCTTCCATGGTTGGTGGCATTTGTTGTTGGAGTGGTTCCTTTGTTGTTTGCGGCAACATGGGTATCTTTGTATGGTTTTTAGATTTTTAGATAGCATTAGATTTGTTGTATTTCCGTTTTGAATAATGTGAACTATGTGACTTGTTTTTCCTAATAATGAAATACAACATTTCCTTTTCGTGCTTTCTTTAGATCCTTCCTAAGATGCTTTGATCATGTTTTAATAGCTTTTAGATTTCACAAAAAGTGATGTGGTTATTTAAAATTTACTCTTGGGATTTGATTTTTATAATGACTTTGTTTAGATCACACTAATGACAAGATAACACATTGTATTAAGATTGTGATGGTTTTACTATTCAAGTATCAAGAATCTTAATTGATAATGTTTAAAAGAAAATAGATGGATGGCATCACGGACGCTTCAAGCGTCCGTGTTTTGGATTGTTTCAATTTTGAAGCCTTTTTACCAACCTATTTCGATGTTTATTTTAATTTGTCCCAATATATTTATATATTAAGGATGTTTGTTCATGTTTTCAATACATAGACATGTTTTTCTTAAGACTTATCCAAGTTTCATTTATGGTCCCTTAAGGTTAGTCCTAAAGCCCTTTTTACATACTTACATTTTAAATGAGCAATTAATCCAATTTTATTTTGAACATTTTTATCTCACTATATTGCTTTTAAAAGAAAATAGATGGATGGCATCACGGACGCTTCAAGCGTCCGTGTTTTGGATTGTTTCAATTTTGAAGCCTTTTTACCAACCTATTTCGATGTTTATTTTAATTTGTCCCAATATATTTATATATTAAGGATGTTTGTTCATGTTTTCAATACATAGACATGTTTTTCTTAAGACTTATCCAAGTTTCATTTATGGTCCCTTAAGGTTAGTCCTAAAGCCCTTTTTACATACTTACATTTTAAATGAGCAATTAATCCAATTTTATTTTGAACATTTTTATCTCACTATATTGCTTTTAAAAGAAATTCAACTTGCATTTTAATAGTTAGCCATATAGTCAAATACATTCCCATGTTGAATTTTCCTACAATAATAAGACCACTTTGATTCAAGTGTTTACAATCATTTTAATATCTAACTTGGCATTACTCATGAATGATAAGATTCACATAGGTTCAACACATATGGTTTTAATAAGTGTTAGTATTTAACTTGTCTTATTATCATGATTCACACATGACAAGTGTCTAGTTTGTCATGAATTGCTATGAGAATTTCAACTAGATCACATATTCAACATTTTGGTGAAGTAAAAGTATATATTTTAGTATGGTCACCAATTTTGTGATTTGAAGATCAATGAGTGGTTTGTATCATTTTAACACTTTAGCAATTCTCAAGTCAAATCAATCTTGCACACATTCAAGCTAATTGTTATTTTAACATGTTATAAATCATTTCACATATTAGCTTAACACAAGTACGCATGTAGATAATCTTGAACATATTTGACACCTTTTCAAAATCCTAAGAGCATTTTCAAGTTTGAATTCACTAGAGCTTCACAAATTAGAATTATGCAAACACTTAAGAATGTTAACTTGTTTGCATTTTAGCATTTGATTACTTTCGGGGTTCTAGATTTTCTTAAGGTATTTTAGTTCAATTCAACAAGTTTCAAGGTCATAACTACTATCTAAGCTTTGAGCAAACATATGATGTGTTTTCACATTCATATAATGATATCATAATATCAACCAAATCAATTAAAGGTTGTGGGAATCAAGAAAGACTTAGCTCGCTTTGCTTAGTTTGTGTTTTTGACTTATGAGGTTAAGTCAAGTGTGTGTGGTGTTAATCTTAGCATCATCCTCTTCTACACTTTAGCACCATGTGTGTAATCTCCATTGATTATAAATTTTGCACCTGGATTGCCACACATATCTACAAAAACAAGAACATGCACTATCCATTTGGTACCCATCTTTTCATGGGTCCGGGATTGTTAGCATCAAAGACTCCTACCTTAACCCATTTTTGCACAATATGTTTGTTGTAGGGGTAGTGTTGATGTTGGTAATAACTTATAAGGTGGTTATTACTATAATATCTTTGATGAGGCCTATGTTCTTGAGCTACTTCTCTCTTGGGCCAATATTTCCTATTATTAGAGGACATGTTTCGGTCTTTTGAGAAACTATTATCACATTTTGATAATGATGTATAGGGTTTGTTTCTCTTTTGGGGTCTTCTATAAGTACTATAGGAATAGGGCACACTTCTATAATCAGACTTGACTTTATACGACTTATGTAATTTTTCATGTCGCAAGTCAGTAGGAGTACGGACGCTCTCATGGATCGTCCGTGCCAGCGTCCGTATTCTGAACGGTTTTTCTGCATCAGTTTTTGCACTTTGTTGCAAGGCAGTAGGAGCACGGACGCTCGCACGGATGATCCGTGGCTGCGTCCGTGTTCTGTGCAGGTCACTAACATTAATTTTTGCACTTAGTTGCTTAGTAGATACAAAGGGTTTGGTCTTGCTAGTTGATGCTTGATTTATACATACAATTTCACCCTTATCATTTAAAGACTTTTGCTTCCCACCCATATCATTTAACATATCACTATTTTTGCAATACACATTTTATTTTCCAAATTTTTAAAAAGTAAGTAGTTTCGGTATGTACCTCAATGTCGTCATCTTTGTATGGATGATTCAAAGCTACAAGACAAGTAGCTTTCTTCTTATTTCTTTGAGTTGAGCTTTCACCATTTAGAGTTTCTTCAAGCTTCTCCAACTCATCCCATAATTTCTTAGCACATTCATAAAACATCAAATTTTCATATTTGCTCCCAACCAAGGATTCTTGGATGATTTTTAACACTTTAGCAATTCTCAAGTCAAATCAATCTTGCACACATTCAAGCTAATTGTTATTTTAACATGTTATAAATCATTTCACATATTAGCTTAACACAAGTACGCATGTAGATAATCTTGAACATATTTGACACCTTTTCAAAATCCTAAGAGCATTTTCAAGTTTGAATTCACTAGAGCTTCACAAATTAGAATTATGCAAACACTTAAGAATGTTAACTTGTTTGCATTTTAGCATTTGATTACTTTCGGGGTTCTAGATTTTCTTAAGGTATTTTAGTTCAATTCAACAAGTTTCAAGGTCATAACTACTATCTAAGCTTTGAGCAAACATATGATGTGTTTTCACATTCATATAATGATATCATAATATCAACCAAATCAATTAAAGGTTGTGGGAATCAAGAAAGACTTAGCTCGCTTTGCTTAGTTTGTGTTTTTGACTTATGAGGTTAAGTCAAGTGTGTGTGGTGTTAATCTTAGCATCATCCTCTTCTACACTTTAGCACCATGTGTGTAATCTCCATTGATTATAAATTTTGCACCTGGATTGCCACACATATCTACAAAAACAAGAACATGCACTATCCATTTGGTACCCATCTTTTCATGGGTCCGGGATTGTTAGCATCAAAGACTCCTACCTTAACCCATTTTTGCACAATATGTTTGTTGTAGGGGTAGTGTTGATGTTGGTAATAACTTATAAGGTGGTTATTACTATAATATCTTTGACGAGGCCCATGTTCTTGAGCTACTTCTCTCCTGGGCCAATATTTCCTATTACTAGAGGACATGTTTCGGTCTTTTGAGAAACTATCACATTTTGATAATGATGTATGGGGTTTGTTTCTCTTTTGAGGTCTTCTATTAGTACTATAGGAATAGGGCACACTTCTATAATTAGACTTGACATTATACGACTTATGTAATTTTTCATGTCGCAAGTCAGTAGGAGTACGGACGCTCGCACGGATGATCCGTGGCTGCGTCCGTGTTCTGTGCAGGTCACTAACATTAATTTTTGCACTTAGTTGCTTAGTAGATACAAAGGGTTTGGTCTTGCTAGTTGATGCTTGATTTATACATATAATTTCACCCTTATCATTTAAAGACTTTTGCTTCCCACCCATATCATTTAACATATCACTTTTGTTTGCAAAACACATTTTATTTTCCAAATTCTTAACCTTTTCTTGCAAACTAGTATTTTCCTTGGTTAGATTTTCACAACACAAGCATGATTCTACTTCTTCATTTTTGAGATTATCATTTTCTTTTATTAACATTTCAATCATGCATTTTTGTTCCTCAAGACTTTGTTTGAGTGACATGTTTTCCGATTTTAACATTCCATTTTTATCACTAATTTTGACACTTAAGACAATAAGTTTTTCATACTCATCTTCCAAATTTTCAAAAGAGTAAGTAGTTTCGGTATGTACCTCATTGTCGTCATCTTTGTATGGATGATTCAAAGCTACAAGACAAGTAGCTTTCTTCTTATTTCTTTGAGTTGAGCTTTCACCATTTAGAGTTTCTTCAAGCTTCTCCAACTCATCCCATAATGTCTTAGCACATTCATAAAACATCAAATTTTCATATTTGCTCCCAACCAAGGATTCTTGGATGATTTTTAACACTTTGTTGTTCAATGACTTTATTTCGATATTATGTTTATCAAAATCATTTTCCTCAATAATACATCCCATGTCATAATCTATAGATTTCAAGTAAGTACTCATATAATTTTTCCAAATTTTCAAAAGAGTAAGTAGTTTCGGTATGTACCTCAATGTCGTCATCTTTGTATGGATGATTCAAAGCTACAAGACAAGTAGCTTTCTTCTTATTTCTTTGAGTTGAGCTTTCACCATTTAGAGTTTCTTCAAGCTTCTCCAACTCATCCCATAATGTCTTAGCACATTCATAAAACATCAAATTTTCATATTTGCTCCCAACCAAGGATTCTTGGATGATTTTTAACCTTTTCTTGCAAACTAGTATTTTCCTTGGTTAGATTTTCACAACACAAGCATGATTCTACTTCTTCATTTTTGAGATTATCATTTTCTTTTATTAACATTTCAATCATGCATTTTTGTTCCTCAAGACTTTGTTTGAGTGACATGTTTTCCGATTTTAACATTCCATTTTTATCACTAATTTTGACACTTAAGACAATAAGTTTTTCATATTCATTTTCCAAATTCTTAACCTTTTCTTGCAAACTAGTATTTTCCTTGGTTAGATTTTCACAACACAAGCATGATTCTACTTCTTCATTTTTGAGATTATCATTTTCTTTTATTAACATTTCAATCATGCATTTTTGTTCCTCAAGACTTTGTTTGAGTGACATGTTTTCCGATTTTAACATTCCATTTTTATCACTAATTTTGACACTTAAGACAATAAGTTTTTCATATTCATTTTCCAAATTCTTAACCTTTTCTTGCAAACTAGTATTTTCCTTGGTTAGATTTTCACAACACAAGCATGATTCTACTTCTTCATTTTTGAGATTATCATTTTCTTTTATTAACATTTCAATCATGCATTTTTGTTCCTCAAGCCTTTGTTTGAGTGACATGTTTTCCGATTTTAACATTCCATTTTTATCACTAATTTTGACACTTAAGACAATAAGTTTTTCATATTCATTTTCCAAATTCTTAACCTTTTCTTGCAAACTAGTATTTTCCTTGGTTAGATTTTCACAACACAAGCATGATTCTACTTCTTCATTTTTGAGATTATCATTTTCTTTTATTAACATTTCAATCATGCATTTTTGTTCCTCAAGACTTTGTTTGAGTGACATGTTTTCCGATTTTAACATTCCATTTTTATCACTAATTTTGACACTTAAGACAATAAGTTTTTCATATTCATTTTCCAAATTCTTAACCTTTTCTTGCAAACTAGTATTTTCCTTGGTTAGATTTTCACAACACAAGCATGATTCTACTTCTTCATTTTTGAGATTATCATTTTCTTTTATTAACATTTCAATCATGCATTTTTGTTCCTCAAGACTTTGTTTGAGTGACATGTTTTCCGATTTTAACATTCCATTTTTATCACTAATTTTGACACTTAAGACAATAAGTTTTTCATATTCATCTTAATAAACAAATACATATGAATAATACCCACTTGATGATTCAGAAACCTCTGTATATATATATATATAAGTTGTATAATTAAAATACCCATTTGTTTGTTTATTGCTTGGCTAGATATAACTTTGAATTCAAGCAATAAAATAAATACCCAACTTGATTATCTTTGAATCTATGAGATTAGATATAGATATATAAAAAGGATTAATCAAAGATTAAAGAACTTACAAGTTGCTTATATAATATATATATATATTATAATATATATATTCAGAAATCTTTGTATATCTATATATATATATATATATATATATAAGTTGTATAATTAAAATACCCATTTGTTTGTTTATTGCTTGGCTAGATATAACTTTGAATTCAAGCAATAAAATAAATACCCAACTTGATTATCTTTGAATCTATGAGATTAGATATAGATATATATATAAGTTGTATAATTAAAATACCCATTTGTTTGTTTATTGCTTGGCTAGATATAACTTTGAATTCAAGCAATAAAATAAATACCCAACTTGATTATCTTTGAATCTATGAGATTAGATATAGATATATATAAGTTGTATAATTAAAATACCCATTTGTTTGTTTATTGCTTGGCTAGATATAACTTTGAATTCAAGCAATAAAATAAATACCCAACTTGATTATCTTTGAATCTATGAGATTAGATATAGATATATATATAAGTTGTATAATTAAAATACCCATTTGTTTGTTTATTGCTTGGCTAGATATAACTTTGAATTCAAGCAATAAAATAAATACCCAACTTGATTATCTTTGAATCTATGAGATTAGATATAGATATATAAAAATATATATATATAAGTTGTATAATTAAAATACCCATTTGTTTGTTTATTGCTTGGCTAGATATAACTTTGAATTCAAGCAATAAAATAAATACCCAACTTGATTATCTTTGAATCTATGAGATTAGATATAGATATATAAATATATATATATATATAAGTTGTATAATTAAAATACCCATTTGTTTGTTTATTGCTTGGCTAGATATAACTTTGAATTCAAGCAATAAAATAAATACCCAACTTGATTATCTTTGAATCTATGAGATTAGATATAGATATATATAAGTTGTATAATTAAAATACCCATTTGTTTGTTTATTGCTTGGCTAGATATAACTTTGAATTCAAGCAATAAAATAAATACCCAACTTGATTATCTTTGAATCTATGAGATTAGATATAGATATATAAAAATATATAAGTTGTATAATTAAAATACCCATTTGTTTGTTTATTGCTTGGCTAGATATAACTTTGAATTCAAGCAATAAAATAAATACCCAACTTGATTATCTTTGAATCTATGAGATTAGATATAGATATATATATAAGTTGTATAATTAAAATACCCATTTGTTTGTTTATTGCTTGGCTAGATATAACTTTGAATTCAAGCAATAAAATAAATACCCAACTTGATTATCTTTGAATCTATGAGATTAGATATAGATATATAAAAAGTATATATATATATATATAAGTTGTATAATTAAAATACCCATTTGTTTGTTTATTGCTTGGCTAGATATAACTTTGAATTCAAGCAATAAAATAAATACCCAACTTGATTATCTTTGAATCTATGAGATTAGATATAGATATATATATAAGTTGTATAATTAAAATACCCATTTGTTTGTTTATTGCTTGGCTAGATATAACTTTGAATTCAAGCAATAAAATAAATACCCAACTTGATTATCTTTGAATCTATGAGATTAGATATAGATATATATATAAGTTGTATAATTAAAATACCCATTTGTTTGTTTATTGCTTGGCTAGATATAACTTTGAATTCAAGCAATAAAATAAATACCCAACTTGATTATCTTTGAATCTATGAGATTAGATATAGATATATATATAAGTTGTATAATTAAAATACCCATTTGTTTGTTTATTGCTTGGCTAGATATAACTTTGAATTCAAGCAATAAAATAAATACCCAACTTGATTATCTTTGAATCTATGAGATTAGATATAGATATATAAAAAGGATATATATAATATATAAGTTGATAATTAAAATACCCATTTGTTTGTTTTTTTTTTTTGACTAAGTATTTCACGGACTCCCACGGACGATCCGTGGGAGAGTCCGTGCTCTGTGCAGTTTAAGTCTGAAGCAGTTTTTTGACTAAGTATTTGACGGACGCTCCCACGGACGATCCGTGGGAGAGTCCGTGCTCTGTGCAGTTTAAGTCTGAAGCAGTTTTTTGACTAAGTATTTGACGGACGCTCCCACGGACGATCCGTGGGAGAGTCCGTGCTCTGTGCAGTTTAAGTCTGAAGCAGTTTTTTGACTAAGTATTTGACGGACGCTCCCACGGACGATCCGTGGGAGAGTCCGTGCTCTGTGCAGTTTAAGTCTGAAGCAGTTTTTTGACTAAGTATTTGACGGACGCTCCCACGGACGATCCGTGGGAGAGTCCGTGCTCTGTGCAGTTTAAGTCTGAAGCAGTTTTTTTTTGACTAAGTATTTGACGGACGCTCCCACGGACGATCCGTGAGAGAGTCCGTGGTCTGAAAAGTTCCGAATCGAGAATCCGACAAAATGGTTTTGCTAAATATAGTCTTATAAGTGTTCTTGTTAAGTTTCAGACCATTTGAACATGTAGAACTTGAGATATGAACAAAGTGTAAAAACTGAACAGAAGGTTCACGGACTCACCACGGACGATCCGTGGGAGAGTCCGTGGGCCAAAATCGTCGGATGTAAATTTTGATGAAATGGTTACTCTTAAGATGTTGTATAAGTCATATCCTATCAATATTAGACCATTTGAACATGTAGAACTTGAGATATGAACAAAGTGTAAAAACTGAACAGAAGGTTCACGGACTCACCACGGACGATCCGTGGGAGAGTCCGTGCTCTGTGCAGTTTAAGTCTGAAGCAGTTTTTTGACTATATATATATATATATATATATATATATATATATATATATATATATATATATATATATATATATATATATATATATATATATATATATATATATATATATATATATATATATATATATATATATATATATATATATATATATATATATATATATATATATATATATATATATATATATATATATATATATATATATATATATATATATATATATATATATATATATATATATATATATATATATATATATATATATATATATATATATATATATATATATATATATATATATATATATATATATATATATATATATATATATATATATATATATATATATATATATATATATATATATATATATATATATATATATATATATATATATATATATATATATATATATATATATATATATATATATATATATATATATATATATATATATATATATATATATATATATATATATATATATAATATCTTTCATTTCAATTATATATATATTATATATATATATATTCAGAAATCTTTGTATATCTATATATATATATATATATATATATAAGTTGTATAATTAAAATACCCATTTGTTTGTTTATTGCTTGGCTAGATATAACTTTGAATTCAAGCAATAAAATAAATACCCAACTTGATTATCTTTGAATCTATGAGATTAGATATAGATATATAAAAAGGATTAATCAAAGATAGAGAAAAGATTAGGAAGATTGAAGAACTTACAAGTTGTTTTTTAGGTAAATGAAACTAGGGTAGAGAGAAAACTGAAATGGGGAAGATAGAATATGTTTTGGGAAAGGGAAATAGGTTAAATAAAGAAAAGTTCAGTCAGCTGTAAATATCGGACGCTCCCACGGACGATCCGTGAGAGAGTCCGTGAAACCAAAATCGTCGGATGTGAATTTTGATGAAATGGTTACTCTTAAGATGTTGTATAAGTCATATCCTATCAATATTAGACCATTTGAACATGTAGAACTTGAGATATGAACAAAGTGTAAAAACTGAACAGAAGGTTCACGGACTCACCACGGACGATCCGTGGGAGAGTCCGTGCTCTGTGCAGTTTAAGTCTGAAGCAGTTTTTTGACTAAGTATTTGACGGACGCTCCCACGGACGATCCGTGGGAGAGTCCGTGCTCTGTGCAGTTTAAGTCTGAAGCAGTTTTTTGACTAAGTATTTGACGGACGCTCCCACGGACGATCCGTGAGAGAGTCCGTGGTCTGGACAAAGTGCTACTTTGTGTTCTTGGTGAACTTGATTCATCTTAGGAGTTTTATTACAAAGTAACACACACGTATGTATGTATAGAACATTATATGCACCGATCGCGTCATTATCACATATTGTTAATCATCATCAAAACAAGAGATGTTATATTTATATTACATGTCAAATATGCACCAACAAAACCTTGCACCCACTTTTTCACCTGTTTTTTAAGTTTTTGGTCTAAGCGAACGATTTCATCAGCCATGATGTCCAAAGCTTTATGTGAAACCTTTCCAAGCAGGGCCTTCATACAGTTGTAGTTGTGTTTACCCAACAGGGTTCCCTTGCTATACCCTAGTTGCCCCCTTATTTCTGTCTCTTGACCGATCATGACAGAATCAACAATATGCAGGATTCTAGTAAATGTACATTTCCCCTTCAGCTCTTCCTTCAGCAGGTGGTGCTCAGCCTCGACTCTGTTTGTGGTGTGGTTATGATAGTTGAGATGTTCATCGACCCAACATGACACAAACTGTTCTCGGTACGGGGACAACCAATTCTCGTTCAGGTACCTGTAGACACCTGGAAAATCTGCCAATTTTTTCTTTAACCATTTCTCGTTGTCCTTAAACTCGTCAATTGTCTGAGATTCATAGACTGTTCTCAGTAGAAGCGAAGCTTTTCAATGTTCACATCTTTCAGCCGCAATGCCGGTTCGCAGTGTTTGATTATGTTTTGCCATATGTGGAACCTACATAACAGGTGTTTCGCTTCCGGCATAACAACCTTCAAGGCTCTCATCAGGGCCTGCTCCCTGTCAGTTAGAACGACATGAACGGCAAAGCCTTCAAAAAGGGTGGACTTGAGAGATTGTAACACCCATTCATAATTCGCCTCTTGCTCATTTACGATAAAAGCATAGGCTAAACTGAAGGTCCTGCCCGTTGAAGTCACACCGACAATCTCAACAAGCGGCATGTTGTACACGTTGGTTTTGTACGTCTATATTATATAATACACATATATATATATATATATATATATATATATATATATATATATATATATATATATATATATATATATATATATATATATATATATATATATATATATATATATATATATATATATATATATATATATATATATATATATATATATATATATATATATATATATATATATATATATATATATATATATATATATATATATATATATATATATATATATATATATATATATATATATATATATATATATATATATATATATATATATATATATATATATATATATATATATATATATATATATATATATATATATATATATATATATATATATATATATATATATATATATATATATATATATATATATATATATATATATATATATATATATATATATATATATATATATATATATATATATATATATATATATATATATATATATATATATATATATATATATATATATATATATATATATATATATATATATATATATATATATATATATATATATATATATATATATATATATATATATATATATATATATATATATATATATATATATATATATATATATATATATATATATATATATATATATATATATATATATATATATATATATATATATATATATATATATATATATATATATATATATATATATATATATATATATATATATATATATATATATATATATATATATATATATATATATATATATATATATATATATATATATATATATATATATATATATATATATATATATATATATATATATATATATATATATATATATATATATATATATATATATATATATATATATATATATATATATATATATATATATATATATATATATATATATATATATATATATATATATATATATATATATATATATATATATATATATATATATATAGAAAAATGTACAATAATTAAAAATAATAATGCTTTTACCAAAGAAAACATAGCATAAAGATAGATAAACGTAGTCATATACATAAAAAGCTCAGATATCCAAAATTTAACATCAACACATATCCAGATCTGGTAAAATTTTACCTAAATTGCTATAAATGATCCGACGTAAAGGGAACAGTATCCATGTCGGAGCATTAGCGGCGACGTCGCCGCTAATGCCTGCGACGTGGCATCTAGGGATCGAACGTTGTCAGTCATTATTGCAGCAATGTCGGTGGCATGTCGGTGGGAGCATTAGCGGCGACGTCGCCGCTAATGCTCTGGTGGGGTTGACTTTTTCCTGGTCGTGTTACCCTGTAACTTTTTGTTTCCTCTTCTCTTTTTTAGTCCTTTTTACATTCTCTTCATTGTTTTTCCTTATTCCTTCATAAACCACCAACTTAATTTTCACCAGCCAACACCTCCACGGCTCCACCACCTGAACAAGCGCCGACGGTTAATAACGGCCTCCGGTAAGCATATGCCGCTAACATCAGATCCGATATCCTAAAGAAAAATGTACAATAATTAAAAAAATAATGCTTTTACCAAAGAAAACATAGCATAAAGATAGATAAACGTAGTCATATACATAAAAAGCTCAGATATCCAAAATTTAACATCAACACATATCCAGATCTGGTAAAATTTTTTACCTAACTTGCTATAAATAAGATCTGGTAATTTTTTTTTACCTAACTTAAATATAATCACGGATATCATCATAGCGTGCGGCCAGGGTCCGACGTGACGACGCATCTTCCGTCAACGACCACCGCATTATAACGGAATCTACCGACTATGTGTAAAAACGAACGAATAGCACAACCTAAAAAGGTTTATGTTAGTTTTTCGATAGATATATAGAAATAAGAAACAAAATAAAAAATTTGGAAGAAAGAGAGACAGAGGTGCCCGAAGAGCAAACTTTCTGCAAGCAAACACTTTATGTAAAAAAAATTGCTTTTGAAAGGTGAAATGATATTGTTGACTACTTGAAGATCCTGGTGATATAAACTATAAAGCCCAAGAAAAAGAGAGCTAATCTTCAGGATTTTAGAGAAAAAGGTGGCTGGGTGGGTGAGTCATGAGTATTGAGTGGTATTTGGCATTTTCTTATAATGTTGAAATCAAAGACATTTTCTTTGTTATATTTGATTGATGTGTTGTTGAAAAAAAGAAGGTAAATGAAGACACCTGTCAAATAAAAAAAACCACTTCTTTAGAAAACGGTGGGTGAGTGGTGATTACTTGCTTATGGTCTTTTTTCTTTTACTATACGAGTATTTCTATTTATGGGTGGTTTAGCTCTATAAACTTTGGTTCTCAAAAAACAAATTAACTAAAATACAGAGTAATACTCTATTAGTTAAAACCATAAATATTGTCAAATCTGGCTGAAATAGTTCGCAACAAAGTGTTTTAATTTGGGCTATTATGTTAGTCAAATTTCAAAACATAACTATAGTGTCAAAGTGTGTGAGTGTTTATATTTTAATTTGAGCTATTATGTTAATTAAACATAACTAATGTGTAACTTGTATTTACATATAATTAACGATATTAAATCTATATATATATATATATATATATATATATATATATATATATATATATATATATATATATATATATATATATATATATATATATATATATATATATATATATATATATATATATATATATATATATATATATATATATATATATATATATATATATATATATATATATATATATATATATATATATATATATATATATATATATATATATATATATATATATATATATATATATATATATATATATATATATATATATATATATATATATATATATATATATATATATATATATATATATATATATATATATATATATATATATATATATATATATATATATATATATATATATATATATATATAATTATTTTGCCCCAAACTAGGTAGTAAATTTCCAAAATATGTTCGTACATATATGTGTGTGTGTATATATATATATAAGTGATATGATAATGGCTACTAGCTCAACATATAAACTTGATTGGTACCTACCTTTGCTGTTTTATGGAATCTAAGGGGGCGTTTAGTTGGGGAAAACACTCCTTGTTTTCCATTTTTGTTTTGTAAGAAAACATGGAAAACAAAAATTGATGGTCAACAATGAGTCAAAGGGACTGTTTTTGTAACTAACTCTGCTTACTTTTGACAGGCCGTCTGATGAAAACAACATTCTCAACGCACCCGCCGATCTAATATTTCTTTCTGCCAATCCATGGCGATCCGACCCGTACCCAAATACAGACCTCGGAAAACAAGATCCAACTCTTTTATTCAAAATCTTTACAAAAACCCCAAAATCCCATTTGCTTTTGTTTTGCTTCTTGCAGATTCTCTTCTTACTGCCCTCATCATCGCTTATGTTCCATGTAACCTCCAATTTCCATCCTAAATTCCTTCCAGTTCTAGTACAGCTTTTACATAACTTTTTATTGTTTTTAACATTTTCTCATGTTTTTAACATTTTTTTTGTGTTTTTAACACATGTTTGTATAATTTTATATTTTATAGATACAAAGATTGATTGGGATGCTTACATGTCACAGGTGAGTGTCTATGTTATGATTGGTATGTAGTTTTGTATATTGGTACAAGTTGAAAATAACATTTAGTACAATTCAAGGAAAATAAAAAAATCCTAAACAAAGTGTTTATTGTTAAACCCCTTCGAAATTTCGAATTACTTGTTTAGGATCAACAATGTAACATAGGTTGTTCATGTTATCATGTTAATGTGTGTTTATTAATTTATTTGATTCCCTAAAATGGAACTATGGAATCGAAACCTGCTAGTATTTTATCGTTCGTTGGATGGATTTAGTATTTTATCGTTAGTCGGAAGGACTTGAGGTGATTGAATGATACCAAGTGTTAGAGTGCGGTTACGTTGCTTAGTTTATGCATAATGTATTACGACACGGCAACGACAACGATACTGAATCGGGTTTGAGGGAGGTATGATATAGACATCCATACCCCTACCCAAAGGTAGAGAGGCTGCTTCCAGAAGGACCTCCAGCCTAGGGCTCTCACCCTTGTAAAAATTCTCGACGGCAAGACGGAGCTAAGCCGAAGAGGGAATACTCTCAATCTCAAACTCGATCTCGATCTCAGGAACTCAAACTCAGACCAAGATCTAGAGTTTGTTACCGTTGAGAAGGGAGAGAACATAATGTATTAATGTACCTGATATCAAGGTTGAGAAACATATGGGAGCATTGTGAAACTTATGATAATGTAACACCCAATACCTTCTTCCATGGGTTATGGGCCCCAATACCGTCTACGGCCTTGCAAGGAGTAAGGATCAAACCCTTGACCTCTGTTTACAGAGGCAAGCGGGAACCACTTGATCCAAGCCTCGATTGGTCTTAATAAAGTATCAATTATGCATTTTTAATACACATTATTTGACGTCAAAATTTGATTTGAAACTTTGATAGTGTAAAATGAAGGAGTATGTTTGATTGTATGTTTTATTTGTTCGAAAAGGAAATGAATGAGTATGTGACTTCGGTTTTACTCAAAAATGGTATGATTGACCAAACAGGTTAATGGATTTATTGAAGGAGAAAGAGATTACAACAATCTGAAAGGGGATACAGGACCATTGGTTTACCCTGCCGGCTTTCTTTATATATACTCCGCCATACAATACGTTACGGGAGGCGAGGTCTATCCTGCCCAGGTGAATACTTATTTGCAGTCATTACTAGTTCGAATCACTTGCAGTGACTCAGTGAGCCTTTTACTTGTTGTTCTTTTACATATGATGGAAAGTTGTTCGTAGCTGATGAACTTGTTCCGAATCATATAGTATAAATATTAGTTCTAGTTAACTATTTTGGATCATTATAAGGTAGCATGATCATTCCATGTCAAAGTTGTCACAAGCTTCAAGCTTTATGGTGAAATAAGTCAAAGAATCCATCAATCCAATAGGATTTGGTGGTATTAGGATTAGAGGATTATATGGGTAACTCGTTCACTAAATTTGAAGTTACATTTGTCAAATATTTTTATCCTCCTAATGAACACAAATGAGTGACACTAAAGATTAAAATGTATTTGGAACGACGTTGTAGTTAGTTTTACGGCCAGATCAACTCATGATGAACAAGCATGTCAATGGTCTAGATGAGCCACTGTGCATTTACTGTTATTTTAGAACTGCAAGTATATTTGAAGTTGACCATTAGGAAGAGATGCAAATAATATCTTTATTATGAAGCTTCATAGATCTTCAAGAAACCTTTTTCGCCTGAACTTCTGCGATACTGTTTGAAGATTACAGAATTTCACGTGGGGAGTTTTATGTTTTCAAGATCTACCTAAATATTCAATAGTGGCTGACAATCTTTCTTGTTATTTCAGATTCTCTTTGGTGTGCTCTACATTGTGAATCTGGGAATATTGCTATTCATTTATGTCAAGACTGATGTGGTATAAACACTTTTCGTTCATTTGATGATATTCGTGACTCTTTACCATCATCAAATGTTACTCTCTCTTTTTCTTGTTCTTTTTTTTTTCCACAGCTACCTTGGTGGGCTCTCACTTTGCTTTCGTTATCTAAAAGAGTGCATTCAATCTTTGTCCTTCGTTTGTTCAATGACTGTTTTGCGATGACTCTTCTCCATGCATCTTTGGTTCCACTTCTTTACCAGAAATGGCATTTTAGTTTAATTATTTTCAGGTTTTATCATATTTTCTATACTAATAATTCTATCTGGGATACAAGTTATCAATAGAATAAAGTATGGGTTTAACCTTGGCTTTGTTTTCTGTTTCACAGCTTAGCTGTTTCAGTCAAGATGAATGTGCTTCTTTATGCTCCTCCGTTGCTTCTTCTCATGCTTAAGGTACACTAAATGATTCTATTTAAGTTTATTGAAGTTTGTGTCTGGATCCTACATACATTTAGTCATTTACTCAACCTACCATTTATCTTTTTCAGTGTATCACTTTTAACTACAGGCTATGGACATTATTGGGGTGATATCAGCTTTAGCAGGTGCGGCACTAGTGCAGGTGCTTATTCTTTAGTGCTCGGATTTGTATGTAATGTTCACGATATGTATTTCTACATAAAGGTGAAAAAACGGGCGGGTTGGGTAGTGGGTCAATTTGGGTTAAGGTTGATCCCAGTATTGATCTATTATTTAGCATAAAAGACTTGGGAGGTTATATGCTAATATGCATCAAAATACTTTGAGTGACTTATAATTTGTTTAACCCATTAGATTAATTAACCAAAATCCACCCGTTTATAAGTAAATGAGTCAGCATTGCTATCACTACTTTGCAATTTGCTTGATCATATGAGTTATCTTGCAACCACAGGGTGACTTGGTTTGTTATCCTCTTTTTAACAATCTTTTTGTATTCATTTTTGAAGATTACAGAATTTCACGTGGGGAGTTTTATGTTTTCAAGATCTACCTAAATATTCAATAGTGGCTGACAATCTTTCTTGTTATTTCAGATTCTCTTTGGTGTGCTCTACATTGTGAATCTGGGAATATTGCTATTCATTTATGTCAAGACTGATGTGGTATAAACACTTTTCGTTCATTTGATGATATTCGTGACTCTTTACCATCATCAAATGTTACTCTCTCTTTTTCTTGTTCTTTTTTTTTTCCACAGCTACCTTGGTGGGCTCTCACTTTGCTTTCGTTATCTAAAAGAGTGCATTCAATCTTTGTCCTTCGTTTGTTCAATGACTGTTTTGCGATGACTCTTCTCCATGCATCTTTGGTTCCACTTCTTTACCAGAAATGGCATTTTAGTTTAATTATTTTCAGGTTTTATCATATTTTCTATACTAATAATTCTATCTGGGATACAAGTTATCAATAGAATAAAGTATGGGTTTAACCTTGGCTTTGTTTTCTGTTTCACAGCTTAGCTGTTTCAGTCAAGATGAATGTGCTTCTTTATGCTCCTCCGTTGCTTCTTCTCATGCTTAAGGTACACTAAATGATTCTATTTAAGTTTATTGAAGTTTGTGTCTGGATCCTACATACATTTAGTCATTTACTCAACCTACCATTTATCTTTTTCAGTGTATCACTTTTAACTACAGGCTATGGACATTATTGGGGTGATATCAGCTTTAGCAGGTGCGGCACTAGTGCAGGTGCTTATTCTTTAGTGCTCGGATTTGTATGTAATGTTCACGATATGTATTTCTACATAAAGGTGAAAAAACGGGCGGGTTGGGTAGTGGGTCAATTTGGGTTAAGGTTGATCCCAGTATTGATCTATTATTTAGCATAAAAGACTTGGGAGGTTATATGCTAATATGCATCAAAATACTTTGAGTGACTTATAATTTGTTTAACCCATTAGATTAATTAACCAAAATCCACCCGTTTATAAGTAAATGAGTCAGCATTGCTATCACTACTTTGCAATTTGCTTGATCATATGAGTTATCTTGCAACCACAGGGTGACTTGGTTTGTTATCCTCTTTTTAACAATCTTTTTGTATTCATTTTTGAAGATTACAGAATTTCACGTGGGGAGTTTTATGTTTTCAAGATCTACCTAAATATTCAATAGTGGCTGACAATCTTTCTTGTTATTTCAGATTCTCTTTGGTGTGCTCTACATTGTGAATCTGGGAATATTGCTATTCATTTATGTCAAGACTGATGTGGTATAAACACTTTTCGTTCATTTGATGATATTCGTGACTCTTTACCATCATCAAATGTTACTCTCTCTTTTTCTTGTTCTTTTTTTTTTCCACAGCTACCTTGGTGTTACTAAATGTTTTGTTTTTTTTATCATTATTGTTTATTAGGTCTGTCAACTTCAAATTTGTCCCTGAGCCAATTTTTGTGTCAAAGGCTTTTGCTCTCATTTTACTAGGTGTTCATCTCTGTTCTCTTATGATTTTTGCGCATTATAGATGGTGCAAGTAAGTATGAGATCATACACATTTCATTAGTACGAAAAAATGAAATACAAATTCATTTAAAGTAATTATATTAACGTCTGCAGACATGAAGGAGGACTGGTATCATTCTTGCATTCTAAATTAGTCCAAATACAGTTTAAAAGTCACATTACCAGCTCCTTTCCTCTTCATGTTAGCTCTGGATTAAAGCGGCTTAAAACAGAGCGTAAGTGTACTGTCTTCGAGTTTCTGTCATCTTTATAATTATATGTATGTGGAAGTTGGCAACTATAATTGTTTATTAACTATACAGATATTGTTACAACAATGTTCACTGGAAATTTTATTGGCATCGTGTGTGCGCGGTCTTTGCACTACCAATTCTACTCCTGGTAAATTACCTCACTTTGTATCGACCTCAAAGATGTAGTATACTGAATGGGCATGAGAATGATATGATTTGGCTTTAAAGCAACGTTAACATTATACATCTGCTACTATAAGAAAATGTTCACTTGAGACTTATCGTATAATATGAGTTGAGGAGTTGATATGTTTAATTATGAATGATGATTCTCCATTCTTTGAGTGATTAGCATTTAAACCGACACACTCAACACCTCTTTCTGTAGACAACTGACAAATTTACAAGAATAACCCTGATAGCTCAGGAAACACGACAGTTTACTTAAGAAAGAATAAATGTACCGGTGCTCGTTATTCCATACCAAATGGAATATGATGGTGCAAAATATTGTTTGGATGATATTAGGGTGTTGGTTTTTCAATGGGTTCTGCTTTATGTCAAATTGGTCGAAATAAGCAAGATATAATAGCAAAAATACAGTGTTCTCAGTCATATTTAGCACATTATATATTTATCAAGTTCTCAAATATTTGACCAAACAGAACCAAACCTGTTCTGACCTGAGATCGAATCTGCCTGATCCACCCATTTTGCCACCTTCAGTATCTATTGTGCGAATGACAAGTTTGGAATGTTACAATGACACTATAATATCATTTTATGCAGGTACTTCTGTAGCTTACCATATCTTTTATGGAAAACGCCTTTTCCAACTATAGTCCGGTAAGTCAGCTAACCATGAAAATTCACAAATTGTACTTATTGATAAATCCTCCTTTAGAGCACATTGAGACTTATGTTATGGTTTTGCAGGCTGCTGCTGTTTGCAGGGGTGGAATTGTGCTGGAATGTTTTCCCCTCCACCATCTACTCATCCATCACACTTTTTTGTTTACATATAATCGTCTTATGGGGTCTATGGAAGGCGTCACCTGAATATCCATACGAAAATGAGAAACAACTGGCTGGGAAGAAGGTCAAATGAATTTCATTGCTAATGGTTTTTATTTTGGGTATAATTCCATTGTCTCTGTTTTGTTTTATTTTAATGTTTGTACTTTAAACATTATAGGACTAACTCAAAGTGGGTACCTATGTATGTGTTATGGATGTTTATTTTGTTTATGTTATGGTCCCTTGAGTCTTACAGCTAACTGCGATAACAAAGAAAATGCTTACTACAGATGGCTAATATACATTTTTTCTTTTCTAAAGATGGAGCCAGTTCAATTTGTGACGAAATCGTGTATTTTTAACTCTTTAGTCATTACTTTATATGTGTAGGTATTGTAGTTGTTTAATATAATGTAGATATATATTTTTTTAAGTGTGGCTTAGTTTTTCAGTTTATAATGACTACTGAGCACTCTAATTCTAAAAATAAAAAGCATTCACAATGTACTTATGTGAACTTTATAATCACTTGGGGTTAAGGTGATTGTAATGGTCACATCACCGTTTCAAAACAACTGGACTCCCTCAGTACCAAATTAATATATTTTATTTTTTTCATAAAAGAAAGCAAATCCCAAGCGACCTCACCCTTCACTCGACGTCGACATACTCACGACGGCCCGACGATCCTTAAACGACGCCGACCATCTAACAGTTGGCACAAATGACACAAGGGTGGTTGGGCCTCGACGCCTGGGTCTTCCACCCCATTACGAACACTTTTATGTGTTTTAAAATGAACATATTAAAAGAGCCTATCGAAAATAAATTGATTTAACAAAGACCATTTACAATGTATTTATTTTACTTTTATAATAATTATTTTGGTAACTTATGATTCATATCAAGCCACCAACTTGATATTTTTTATTAAAAGAACAAAAGTTTTATTTCTGAAAATCTTGATCGACTTACGAACTCCTAAACTCATTTTATGAAAATTGTAAAGTTAGCCCACCTTTCATTCATAAAAGATATTTAAGAATTTTTATATTGAATAATAATACATAAATTAATAAAAAGATATTTGAAATGGTTAGTAAATTGGTAAAATAAGATTTACAAGGCATTCGCAGAAAACCTCATTCCCTCCCACCCTTCCTTCCTCCGTAGCAGTAACAAAATATCGATCGATCGATCGCTTGATTATTGCCTTCACTTTTAATTATTATTATTATAATAATAAATAATGGTAAGCATCTCATTTCTTTTCTAATTATATATATATCATTATTATTATTATTTGGCTTTATATCTTTAATTTAAATTAATGTAATATAATCACCCTAAACGTTTATCGTTATCAATTTTTTCTGTCCTCGGAAAAATTGTTTTATTAAAAATAAAAAGCATTCACAATGTACTTATGTGAACTTTATAATCACTTGGGGTTAAGGTGATTGTAATGGTCACATCACCGTTTCAAAACAACTGGACTCCCTCAGTACCAAATTAATATATTTTATTTTTTTCATAAAAGAAAGCAAATCCCAAGCGACCTCACCCTTCACTCGACGTCGACATACTCACGACGGCCCGACGATCCTTAAACGACGCCGACCATCTAACAGTTGGCACAAATGACACAAGGGTGGTTGGGCCTCGACGCCTGGGTCTTCCACCCCATTACGAACACTTTTATGTGTTTTAAAATGAACATATTAAAAGAGCCTATCGAAAATAAATTGATTTAACAAAGACCATTTACAATGTATTTATTTTACTTTTATAATAATTATTTTGGTAACTTATGATTCATATCAAGCCACCAACTTGATATTTTTTATTAAAAGAACAAAAGTTTTATTTCTGAAAATCTTGATCGACTTACGAACTCCTAAACTCATTTTATGAAAATTGTAAAGTTAGCCCACCTTTCATTCATAAAAGATATTAAAGAATTTTTATATTGAATAATAATACATAAATGAATAAAAAGATATTTGAAATGGTTAGTAAATTGGTAAAATAAGATTTACAAGGCATTCGCAGAAAACCTCATTCCCTCCCACCCTTCCTTCCTCCGTAGCAGTAACAAAATATCGATCGATCGATCGCTTGATTATTGCCTTCACTTTTAATTATTATTATTATAATAATAAATAATGGTAAGCATCTCATTTCTTTTCTAATTATATATATATCATTATTATTATTATTTGGCTTTATATCTTTAATTTAAATTAATGTAATATAATCACCCTAAACGTTTATCGTTATCAATTTTTTCTGTCCTCGGAAAAATTGTTTTATTAAATTACAATTATTCATCTATTTTGCATTTTAAATCAATGTGGTAACCATTATCAAATTTGTTATTTTTTTATTTAATATCTTTTTTTAGATGATTTACTCGATGCATTATTATTATCAGATTTGCATTTGATGAATTTATTTTTTTAGTTAGTTTTTATTTTATATCTTTTTTTAGATATATATATCATTATTATTATTATTTGGCTTTATATCTTTAATTTAAATTAATGTAATATAATCACCCTAAACGTTTATCGTTATCAATTTTTTCTGTCCTCGGAAAAATTGTTTTATTAAATTACAATTATTCATCTATTTTGCATTTTAAATCAATGTGGTAACCATTATCAAATTTGTTATTTTTTTATTTAATATCTTTTTTTAGATGATTTACTCGATGCATTATTATTATCAGATTTGCATTTGATGAATTTATTTTTTTATTTAATATCTTTTTTTAGATGATTTACTCGATGCATTATTATTATCAGATTTGCATTTGATGAATTTATTTTTTTAGTTAGTTTTTATTTTATTAAATAATATGCTGATGTTGAGTTGATTCATTTAGTATCAATTATTAAGTTGTATATTAACTCATTAGATTAGATAGAATTTGCAGCCGGCTCTGTTGTGTGTCTGTTTCTTTTACGGTGCGTAACGATCAACCTAATTACGCTTTTGCCCCAAACTAGGTAGTAAATTTCCAAAATATGTTCGTACATATATGTGTGTGTGTATATATATATAAGTGATATGATAATGGCTACTAGCTCAACATATAAACTTGATTGGTACCTACCTTTGCTGTTTTATGGAATCTAAGGGGGCGTTTAGTTGGGGAAAACACTCCTTGTTTTCCATTTTAACGTGTTTTCAAAATTTTCATTTGTTTTCTAAAGATGAAAAACTCCTTTCATTTTCTAGAAAATAAGAAATGGAAAACTAAAAACATTTTCCACAACTAAACGCACCCTAACATTTTTTGTTTTTTACTCATCAGTAAATGACCTTTTTTACCCTTTTTTCTAACTCCCAAAAGTGAAAACCCAACGTACGCTTGGTAAGGGCAAACATGAAAAACATGCGACCTTGGCTTTATGTTGCATGTCCTCCAACTTTAGGCTATTATCCTGGGGATAGTTTATGCCTTCTGGATTAAGTTGTAAAAAAAAACATGCGAATTATACCATACTAACTATTTTTCAGTTAAATTTGGATATGTTGAAATAAAACAATGCATGAGTGAGAGTGATATAAGAAGTTGAGTTACTACCAGAAACTAAAGAAACACTCGCTACTAGACTTACGACAGGAGTAGATTAATTTTTGGCTGATTTGACTTCTTCGCAACCAGCCATATCATAGACTTATAACTGCGATCGAAAGCCAATATTTCAAACAGGAAATTAATAAAGCTACAATTGAAATAATTATTCTACTAAGTAAGAACATACCTGGTTTCTAATGAATTGCAGATGTGCGTTAAGTTCTTGCTTGTTAAAAAGCACGAATGGTCGGAATGAGTTGAATGCTGGCCCTGTGTTTCTTTTTTCTGGTCAAACTAGTGTATCATGCAGAGGAGATAACTAGAACAATTTGTATTCTTAAAGCCATATTTGGTGTCCTTTAATTATCATAGTGGTTATGGTTGTGAAATGTCCTGCATTCCCATGCTAGGTTGTTAGAACTCGTTCTATGATTCAGTTTATATATTTTTGTAGCTCTTAAAAGTTTGCTATAGGTAGTTGATTATGAGTTACGTATAATCTGTATATTTGTTTTGAAAGAATTTACTCACTATGGAAAGGTTTGAAATGTTTATGTTCCCAGGAGAAAGATTCAGGAGATGGTAAGCAAAATACTGCTGACATGACACAGTTTGTAAGCTCCTTAGACTCTAGTTTATGTTTTACAAGGTTTAATTTTGAGTTATGACATATTTCTGCATAATGAAATGTGAAATTATCTGTCATAAAACGGATAAATCTTACATGTTGTCTATATTATGTTCTTGCCTTACTTCTGAACTACATGTGTTAGGTTTTGGCATAATATACATATTTGGTATTGATCAGTGATTGCCAACATTTTGTCTGCTAATCACATAAATTGTTTTAAGCAGTTATTCACTCGAGAGTTATAACTAATAAAGATGCCATTTTTATTGCAGGTTCAAACCCTTCTTCAGCAGATGGTAATTTGTAACTGCTAGCATGGTTCTATGCTAATACTATTACATTTCTACTTTGTACTGATTGGTTTTCTCTTTGCAGCAAACCAGATTCCAAACAATGTCCGACTCTATTGTTTCAAAGAATATCCTTTTTACATAGCTCTGTGCTATTATTTTGGAATTGTCAAAATATTTGTGAATACCAAACTATTTCTAATCCTGATAGTTGATTTAAAGGGTCTTTGGGATTGTGTTTTGGATGAGATAATATGATTATGGCATTTGCAAAATGGAAATAATCAAAGAGCAGTGTTTGGCAAACTATATGAAAAAAGTGTTAACAAGCGTTTCCTGCATTTTCTCAGATAGAATACACAGTTTTGGAGAAACACGTTAACACATACATTTTGAAATATGTCATATTTTAAACAGAAAATGTGTTATGCAAATGCAAACCTAGACACCCCCCCTGATATATAATGAGTATGATTCAGTCCTATGTAAATTCCTATCCTGAATTTTACCGGTTAGTCCTATCATGGTTTAACAGCGTTGTAAAAACATTAGTCTTTGGGTCCCATAGATGTAAAATTCCTATTCCTATGAATTCTGTGCCTATATGTCGCGTTCTTATCAATGGAGATAATGGTTTTTTATACAATTTACCTTAACATCAATATACTTGATGAGATGGGAGAAAGAATAAGTGAGTTGGAGCAGAGCATCAATGATCTTAGAGCAGAAATGGGAGCCGAGGCCAATCCACCTCCTGCAGCACCAAAGCCCGATGAAGGTTCTGCATAGCACTTTATGTGTCAAGTCCTTTCAACTGAGAAGTTAGATTCATGTTTTGTGTGTTAGTTTTATTATCGTTATCACATACCGCATTTAGAATTTAAGAACGGTGATAATATCTCTGTTTTACTCTTAAGATTGGCCTATTCAGCAGTCTTTTGCTGGATTTTTTTGGTGTGTTGGCTATTTTTAGGATATGTTTGAACATGAATACCCTCTTTCATGATTTGGAGTTATCTTCATACCATACATAATGAAATCAAAGTTTTTTCCTATCTTAATTTTTCCATGCTAGCATGTTTCTTTAGTTGTTTGTGCAGTTGGTGCCCATAAGCTTCTCTAGATCAATGACTTTTATATGGTCGACAGTGGCAAAGGTACTAAAATTTTGTTTTCATTTAGTTTTCGTATTTTGGTAGCCGGATGCTTTTGTGATACATGTGATTCTCATTTACTTTTTAACTAAGTCCTGACTTCGAAAAAAGAGCAGACAAGAAAAAGAAAAAGAAAAAGATAAAGATGATTGCTTTTTTTTTTCCTTAAATAATTGTAGAATCTATTAAAAGAAAAAGTTTGTGATAATTTAAAGTCATGAGTCCTGTATGGTGGACACTGGACAGAATTGGCTGACAGTTGTATCAATATAAATTTTTTCTATCGTTAAGTCCTGGACTAATTGTGATAAGCTTAATTATCTGATTTCGTAATCACGGTCAACTTTTTACATAAAAATCAGAGTTTGGCTGGTTATATGGAATGAAAACTTTAGACTAGTTGTTGCATAGGTGTAAAATCTCCTTTTTTTTAAACACCAAAAGCAACAAAACAGAGATCCTCTTAGATACTTGCTCGCAATTGGTCTGCCCAAAATGTGTCAATTTATGACTGTTAGGATGGATAAAAGTCAGTAGTCATTGCTGTTAACACACAAAAGAATGAATGCAGTATATACATAGTTCAGTAATTTTGGATCCAAAGATGTTTGGATTTTATTATATTCCATTGCAATCAAACAGGAATGAAAGAAAACCGAAAATAAATTGTTGTCATCTACCATATTATCATCATAATCACAAAGTGTATATTTGGCTTTGATGTATGTCTTCCCTTATATCCCTGTCATTTCTCCCAGCCTAATGCAACCACAAAATAAACTTGCTAGTATCTGCATATGATATGTTATCTTGTCCTCGTGTTCTAGGACTAGCCGAGTAGGGGATGTCAAATAACACAAGTTTCTATTGTATCGATCGTCTTACTGAAATAACACAGAAAGTAAGCCATCAGTGTATTGAAATTAATGAAAGCTTAAATGGCAAATGTATGTGTTAAAGTGTTAACCCATAAAAAGTAACTAGTTCACATGGTAAATTGCTTGCAGTTTTTGGGAATTTTAGCACTTTACTTGAATGTTTGATATGGACATCAACTACTTAACCAAATGCTTCGAAGACAATTGACAATATAGGTGAATGATCATTATCTTAAGATGCAATTATGCATTAGTTTCTAATCATGATCTTTGGGATTAAAACACCCCTATTTGGATTAGAGTCACTTATGGTAGGTTTATCGTGTTAGTGTCCATGGAATCTCTAGCGTTTTGCTACTTATTATGAAGAGATTGAGATGATGAAACTAATCAACAAAATCTCTAGAGGATATTTTTTATTTATGTGGATAAATATTCAATTCATAAGTAAGCTTTTTGCTTTCTTTCTTATATTTAGTGTTGTTCTTTTTTTTTTATTTATTTAATGTCATCTAAATTATTCTGATTTCATTTAATAAATAATAATGAATCAACATTTTTTATATAAATGAATGAATAATAATAATACAGATTTATTACCACATTTAAGGAATTATTTTAAAAAATAAGATTATCACCTCTAAACTAATATTTTAAATTTATATGTCAATATTCTCCTTCTTTCAAGAATTAACACAAAATTTATGTAACATGACACACTAATTTTATTTATTTAGTTATTTTGAACGACAAAGTATTATAATGTTAAACATGACATCTAACAAATTACAAGACACCAAATAATGTTTCAATTATAATTACATTATCCAGGAAAAAACACAAATAACTACGAAATTTTAGATACTTCTTGAAGCTTGAACTACGAGGATCACAAAAAAGAATATAATGTTACAATTTGTAATTTTTTTTAACGATTTAATTGGATTGCTCAGAGTCATATTTTTTATTTTAAAATCAAACTATTATATTGTAGTCTTGTACTTTAAATTTGAAATATGCATAATTTATTTTTAATAGATTCTTACAACTAACAATTATTCACCATGTAAAGTATGAGTTTAATCTAGTAATTATAGGAATTGATGACGTATCCACCCAGCATCGACACGCAGACTACACGCAGGATATCAAGGGGTACGATAAATAAGGAAGGGATACGTATATATCCCAAAAATCGATATTTAAATAAGGAGATAAGAACAAATCAAGGTATTTTCGGAAATGATATAACCAATACCTAAAATCCTACTTGGAGGAGAAGTCTTAGGCTCCCTATAAAAGGGGTCATCACCGATCGGAAAGGATCTACAAAATAACACATACATTTGGCGTACAAACGGCTTAGCCTCACCGTAAGGGAATCGCCAGAATACCATCACATTCAAACCTCATTTACAAGTTCTAGGAACCCGGATTGGTGTACAAACAATTGGCACCATCCGTGGGACGCATCTTAATCGCAAAACCCACTCAAAAACCTCAAAATTTTTGTTTTTTCAAATTCTAAACCTAGAACATGGAAGATGGAAACAGGCCACCCGGTTTCGGCGGGCAAGAAACCAACGCAAACATAGATATGAACCGAACCAATGGGGGGACCCCCCTAACACCTTCAGGAGGGGCAACCATTGCCTCTACGTTGGCGCCGCCTCTATTTGATGAGGCATACATACGACAAAACCATGAAAGTATCCTAAACACCCTGCGACTTCTTAAAGAGACTGGGGTATTAACTGGAAGAATGATCAACTTTGAGGAGGCCTACGATGAGTATGACGGAGACACTCCGCCAAACGGAAGGCGGAGGCAACCGTTCGATCCTCGGTCAAGAGTACAAACCAACACACCAGGTAGCGACTCTGCAGCAAACAACAACAACCAATCCAACAATGCTACCGGGCCGCAGTTTAATACCCAGGAACAAAACAACCGAGGCCCACAAAACGACCAACCAGGACAGGGTACCCAAAATGTCCGCAATATACCCCAGGGGGTGCAAAACCCAGGACCTGCGAATAATGGCCATGTCCAGCCACCACCAATACCTAACAATCTTACACCCCCAGGATCTCAACCCAATATGCCGGGGTACGTCCAACAACCACAAAACACGCAGCATACCACCGTTCCCCAGGGGACACCTGCCCCAGGGTTCCAAGGAAATCCCCAGGGTATGCCTACCCCAGGATATAGCAACAATAATCAGGGCACATTTACCCAGGGTCCCCTTAATAACAGTCAAGGAACATTCACCTAAGGTTTTCAAAGCAACAATCAGGGATCTTTTACAGCAGGGTATCAAAGCAACTCCCAGGGGCAAATAAACCAAGGATTCCCACTCAACACCCAAGGATCAGCAATCCCAGGATTCAGAATTATACCCAGGGTACACACATGCTAGGGGCAATGAACAATAACCAAACCTAACAAGCCAATGACTTCCAAGTGAACCAGTCAGGTCAGCAAACTCAAGGAGGCTTTATTTACGGAGCACAGCCGCAAGGGTTCCAGATGCCAGGCCAAATACCAGTTACCCCAGGGCCACAACAGCAGAATGCCAACCCAGGTTTTCAAGAAACAAACCAGGCATACCAAGTAAATAAAGCTCAGAGGTACAACCAAAGTTATTTAAATAATCAAGGATTTTATTTTCAAGGATACCAACAACAATATCAAGGAGGAGGACCCCAACCAAACACCTACGGGGTAAATACCTGGGCCCCAAACATGTACCAAGTCCCACCTGGGTACTAAACAATTATACCCAGGCCATTCAACCTGAGCAAAACGTCACATAAACCGCCATTTATGGAATGGATCAAAAACCACCCGCTCCCAACAAACATGAAATACCCATCCCACCTAGGAACCTACAACGGGAAGGATGACCTAGATGACTTTTTGCAAGCCTTCATAGGAGCAGCAGAAATGCAAAACTGGATAGAACCAGTAGCTTGCAAAGCATTTAAAATGGGACTGATGAGTGATGCAAGAGAATGGCTAAGCAGTCTCCCAGAAGGATCAATAAATAGCTTCGATGAACTTAAAACGAAGTTTCAATCCTACTTCTGCCACCAAAAGAAGCCCAAGAAGACACATGTATCAGCCCACAACATAAAACAAAGGGAGAAAGAGGCTGCGAGGGACTTCATAGAAAGATATACCTCCAAGTCTAAAGAGATTACAGGATTACCAGAATCGCAGAGGATATCAGGGCTCATACATGGCTGTATTAGTAGAGAATTAGTTGAATGCTTAAATACTGACTTAGCAGAAACATTCGATTAACTCAAGAAAAGGGCTCACAAGTTTTTAGATACGAAGGAAATCGCAGCCAACAACATAGACAAAGAATATTCAAGATTCAAGAAAGGAAAATGGCAAGCGAACAAAGACAACCAGTTAAGGTACACCCCATACAACAGAGAAGACAGGAAAAAAAGACTACAACCCAATCCCACTCCCAGAGCTAATGAAGACTCTAAGGGAAATACTATTGACAGAGTCAGTAGGAAAAACCTTCCCAACCCCACCAAAGTTAAGTGAACGAGGAAGAAGAGACAAAGATAAATATTGTGAGTTTCATAATGACATAGGACATGAATCAAATTCGTGTTTTCAGCTAAGGAAAGCAATAGATGAGGCCATCAGGACGGGAAAGCTAGCACATTTAGTGAAGGGAATCCGTAAGCAGGTCAAGACCAAAACGGAGGAACCTGGGGAAGATAATAAGAATACATCCACAACAACAATATACACAATCCGAAAGGACAAACAGGTTGACAAGCGAAAGGAGCATAATACTTTCATCAAAAATGTTCCCACCATCTAGTTCCCTACGTTACTGGGTACACATGTCTCCGAAGACCCAATCGTGATTAAAGCAATCTTGCAAAATATGTGGGTCGACAAGATAAATATTGATGACGGAAGTGATTGCAACATACTCTATGAGCATGCGTTCCCAAGAACCAACCCATTAATACGTACTCTAGCCTCACCTGCAGGGACACCTTTGATAAGATTCGCTGGAGATAAAAGTCAACCTACGGGGATAATAGTGCTTCAAGTGTCAATCGTTGCTGGACCACGCAGGCGAACGGAGGAGCTAACGTTCATGATAATAAAAGGAGCATCGCCATACAACGCAATCTTGGGAAGACCAACAATATGAAGGTTTGGCATGATACCCTTCGTCATACATAACATGGTGAAATTCCAAACGGAGGATGGAGTAGCAAGCATCTCTGGAAAATATCAGCCACCCAATGTTCACAGAGGAACAGGCGTGGTTATGCCAATCAAAAAGAGGAATCTAGGAGAAGAAGGGGATCTTGTGGATATCTTAACAGCCATGACAGTGAAAAAGGAAAAGTCCCCACTAATTGAAGACAATAAAGAAAGCACCTCTACAAAATAAGTTTACTTATCCTATGTATTTCTTTTGCATTTCAATAAACTTATGTTTGAATAAAATTTGAATTTTGGTGAAAAAGGATCGCAACCTCACACCTATGAACACTTAAAATTTTAATTTTAATTTTATGCCTAACAGGGCAGTTGCATCCTTCATATACACACAAAATACATAACGAAAATAATAGCAAACCACATGCTATCAAAAGCCTAAGTGGCCATTATATATACTTAGATTGCTATCACGACCCATAGGTCCAAAATAAAACCCAGCATAGCTGGAAACAAAGTTATATTGTTTTACAACCCATAGCACAACGGCCCAAACTAGAACAACCATCATAAGTTTAACTCGAGAGGGATAAAAGTTCATCAACAGACATGTCAGGGTGTGAGCTAAACCGAGCAATCACAGGGAACTTGGCCTCTTCCCACTCCTTTGCAGCAGCCACAACTTTCTCAGACGCACCTGGATCATAATCAAGACGAGAAGAAAGGTCCACATGACCTTCTTGGCTAAATTCTTCCAACACCCTGGTTCTCTCCTCCAAACGATTTACAAACACACCATCACCAACTGACTTCAACACATCAGGGCTAGCTAAAAGAGACTTGCACACAAAAGGAACATACTTAGAAATAAGCCTGGTACGATCAACCTTCATCAACTGCAGCTGTTTTGAGAGATCTTCAATCATTAGCTTATCAGCTTGAGATTGGGATAACATCTTTGCACCTTCAATAGACATTGACTGGAGTTCAGCTTTCAACCAGGAAATTTCTTCATTTCTGGAAAACAAAGTGGCCTCCTGCAGCTTTAAAGCATTCTCAGCCTCTTTCAGCTTGTCTCTCAAAGAAGAAGATTCACCCTGATCAGCATAGTCTGCCAGCTTCTTCTCAAGATCAACAACATTATCAGCAAGAAACAGTTCCTTCGGGTTACCCTCTTCCATTACCTTTATAGCAGCATTGTAACGAAAGTGCATCTCAGTAACCATTGAGCTATGGGCATCACAATCTTCATCAAAGTAGGAGAGAAACTTGGAAGGCTCCATAGACCATCCACAGTACGCTTGGGCACATGAGATCTAAACAACCATTCTGATTCATAATACTCCTCAACTACATTAAAGAAAGAAACAATAAGGAAAGGAACAATTAATGAAGACTGATGTGTGAAATCGGGTCTTAATACTTATAAACACAAATCAACTAGCGACTGTAAGTCCCCCGGGTCTTACCGAACCAAGATTGACTTAAGGATATGTCGAGGTGCGGAATTCCTCGAGATAACCCACGGTTTTTATATCTACCTTTTATGATATATATATATATATATATATATATATATATATATATATATATATCTTTTGCGTGAATATAAACACTCGTATTTGGTTACTATAGTGAAACGGCTCTCCGGACAAACTTTACCAACCAACGTGGTAATCTAAGTCTACGAGCCGTCCAAACCGAGTGTGTGTTTGCGGTTCGTGCGTGAGTCGAGTACCACCCACAAGATCAACCGTGCGTGTTCTTAGGTTTCTCTCTCTAGGTTTTGCTCGTTTCTCTCTCTACACTCTTGTTAAGAACACACAAAACACACACCCCTATTTATAGGCAAGTGACAAGAACTCTCAAATCCAATGGGTTTGAGTGTTCTCATGTCAGGCCCATGAGGGTTTTGGCCTGTTTGTGTGTTTCCCAGAACACACAAACTGTTTGAGAGTTCTTATGGACAAGCATGCTTTTGCTTGTTTCCACAGAAACTCTCAAACCATTTGAGAGTTCTTATGAACAAGCAAACTTTTGCTTGTTCCTCAGAAACTCTCAAATGACCATTTGAGTGTTCTTTCCACAAGCAACTATTTTGCTCGTTCCCAAGAACCCTCAAATAACACTTAGGAATATTTGAGTTAATGTTTCAACTGCTGTCAAGACGCAGAACCAACATTAACTCAGCCAATGTTTATACTGCTGTAAATATACGCAGAATCAACATCAGCTACGACAATGTTTCTACTGATGTGAATACGCAGAAACAACATTGTCTATATTACCTATTGGAAGTATAAATTAAGTTAATGTTTCTCCTGCTGTTAATACGCAGAAACACAATTAACTTAACTTTCATCTGGAAGTACATTAAGTTAATATTTCAACTGTTGTTAAACGCAGAAACAATATTAACTTAATGACTCTTTACATGTAATGTCTAGAACCTGTAAAACACAAATAATAAACACACATATAAACATAAATGGATCCCAATATGATCAACAATATATGCCAAGGTAATATTATTGACAAACGGTAATTACAAGATAAATTACAAGACTTGAATATATATAAATATATGTAACACATCTAGAATGCTTTTGTCACCGAGAAACATGCACCAACAGTCTCCCCCTTGACACTAGCATCTAGATGTGACCTTCAATCCTTCGTTTGTCATCCTAAGTGCTGGCCAAAAACCCTGTCATCAGGAACTTCAGGTGTTGCCTCCACTGGAATCTTGCTCTTCTTCTCAATCACCTCAGTAGTGTCCAACTCCCGATTTGAGTCTAACTCTGATTGATTGTCTACCCCAACCTTGCCCTCTGCAACAGTTGTTTGTAGAGATAGCTCATTTGATCCCTTTACTTTTGGATCAAGTAGATCAAGCATTGCATTAAGATATGAACACTTGTCTTGAGCTAAAGAAACAGATGGATCTTCAAACATGCTCCCATACTCATCAAAATTAAAGTACGCAGCAATGTCGTCCAGGAGTTCACTCCCAACTTCTTCCTCGGTAGTTGGTCTGACCCGAATGCCGACTCCCACTCCTCCAGTCAGTTGTTCCTGGATACCAGCCTCTTCTTCTACGGCCGGTGGGTTGGATGAAGGAGCACTAGCTTGGCCAGATTGACCTTGCTAACCTTGCTCCCCCTGAGCTGCATTGATATTTGAGCCCGAAAATCTCTGAATCTCCTCCTGTTGTCTGGAACCGCTTGGATCCTCATCCTCATCATCCCTTCGACGATGTTTGAGAGTGTCATCCTTGCATCTATACTTCTCCCCCTGAGATTCAATATTTTTGATCTTGTTATGCAGCTTAGCCGACCTCTTACCTAAGCTCTCGAGATGCTTAACCTGACCTTTCAGCAATTTGTGGTGCACCCCAATGGAATCAACAATCCCAGTGACAGAATTGATTGTTGCTTCCTGGGATTCTTGCAGGTCATATTGGCTATCTCCAGCTCTAGGTGACTTTGTCTTATGAGGTTAGCATCTCTACTGTGTGACTCTTCTTTTCCTTTAAGCTTGTCAGACAAGCCGGCAACTAGAGCTCGCATCCGCTGGATGTCATCACCTAACTTGGATACACGTTCCTTGTTAGACTGAGAGGCTCCTTGCTGTGAAGAAGTCACTGATGGTCTTGTTGTAGACGGTGGAGTCATTGATAAAGACATGATTGGTGTGATTATAGAGCTGCGAGGCCTTGCAGTCATCAAGACTGGTCTATCTCCATTCTTGATTCCCAAAAGTCTGATTACTTTCGGAGGTGACTGGTCATCTTCTGCATTAACCAGTGATACTACAACTGGTTTGATGACAGGCGGACTGACATGAACATGAGGAGTTGATGGTGCTGCTGAACTCGAGGAAGGTGCACCCATCAATCCTTTACCTCTATCCTCAATATGGAGAGGTCCTTCAGTCATAGCTTCCGTTAAGTCCTGCACAGGCTCTTGAACACTCGGTGTCGGTTCGTCCAAATCTTGTCTTGTCTCTTCCACCTCTGAAGAATATGTCTTCGCAATGAGCCTGAGAGACTCATTTACATTAGTCACCTCGGCGTCCTGACGTTGTCTCTTTCTGCTGAGACTTCGCCCCGACCCAGAGGGATCTTCTTCTTCTACAACTGGCCGGGAATTAGCTTCGGCCATGGGGAGATCCACTGCTGCAGAAGTACTACCAACACCGTGACCTATGGGTACTCTGCCAGCAGCATTATCTTGACCATCATCCCCGTCATCATCTCCATCATCATCCCCGTTACCTCCTTCTCCTTGGTTGACATCTCCTCCTATGTCATCGGCAACGTCTTCTTGGTTATCAATAACCATATCGTCGACGTGCGCTGCACCCAAACCCCTATCATCAACATCCATGTTGACTTCTTGGTTTTGTGCAGGATTAAGTTCAGCAACGATCTCAGGATTTGGCTGAACATCCTCTTCCTGGATCAACAACACTTGAGGAGCCTCTGCTACAGCTGGAGGTGGTTGTTCTGGTTGCTGTTGTTGTTGCAGCAACAACAATTAAAGTCGAACTTTAAAGCTCTTAACATTTTCTAAACCCCTGAAACTCATAGTTTCATCGGTTCCGAGAATGTTATCAACTTTAACAATCGACAAACAAGTTGAACGATAAAATTCTTAACATTTTCAATGATATAGAAACCATTTGTTTCTTAATCAACCAAAATGTCACCAATTTTATCAAATCAACAAGTCGATATTAAAACATTTAATGTTTTCCAAGATCGCGAAACCGTTTGTTTCATAAACTTCCAAAACATTTAGTTTTAATAAACGACACTTTGAACTTTACTAAATTTAACGAAAACCATTTGTTTTTCTTAAATTTTTAAAGTTCAATATTATAAGGCAATTTGCATTTTCTAATTTGACTTATTTGAAGATTTTCCCATTTTGAAAATTTTCCGAAGTCCTAGAACGAGCAAATTCCTTATACACACACATATGGTGACAATACACACATATGATGTCGGGTTTGACTAGTCAATGCGTGTTATGTTTCATATTTAAAAATTTTCTAAGTCATGAAACACGCATACAGTGCCACAACACGCAAATGGTGATAAACACGCAAATGGTGTATTTGACATTAAGAACTCGCAAAGGGGAGTTGACCAGTCAAATGCGTGTTCTATGTGATGACGTCATCACAACACGCAAAATCTGAAGAATTTTGAAGATGTGCATCTGGGTCATAAGAACACGCATATGGTATATGAACACGCATATGCAGATCGTCATCTCCAAAACTCAAACAGATGATTTGAACCCCAAAACTCTTAAATCTAGTACGAATTGATACGTATTTATCCGATTTATCAGTTTATTGGTTCCATTTCCTTATCTATTTCATTTAATTAGTCCCTTTTAGTGATTTTATAACCGAAATATAAAACCCCAAATCTTGACTATAACCCATGAAAAATGGATTTAGAAATCATGTTAATCATATACCTTTGTTCGATATGTGTTAATGTAAGTGTTTCTTATGTCTAAAACACGTATAGATCAAGTTGTATGGATCGAGAGTGTGAACCATGCTCGAACAGGGAACATGCAAATGGAGAGGTTTTTAGGAAGAACACGCAAATGATTTCAAAACTATCATTAAATGCGTGTTATTTTCCTATTTATATCCATTTAAAACACGCAAACCCTAGAGAAACTGAAACACGCAAATCCGGCCCACTATGCCAGAACGCGCATATCCGACCCATTATGCCAGAACACGCATATTAAGCCCAAAATGAAAACACGCATATATCAGCCCACTTTGCTTAATACGCATTTAACACTTAGCCTAATTTTCTCGACTCATGTGAACCTTGACTTTCTAAAAGGTCAACCTTCACGAACTTGATTAACACATTGAAAATTCACCAAGAATATTCTTGAACCCGATATGATTAGCGAAAAGAATTCTTTAGAGACCACGATACGACAGACACCGAATTTAAATTCTATATCACAATTCTTAGCATTTTTCTCGACAAAGAAATTCTTGATAATTGTCACTACTTGAACAAACTTACAATGTACGATCATTAATCAAGACCCGATATGTCACTAATTAATGAATTACAAAGCACCGTTGTTAAGTATTTGACAATAACAGACATTGGACACAATCAATGCTGTTAATTAAATTCAAATACAACAAAAATAAAGACATAAGATTGTATATCTTGATAAACAATCTCTCCATCTATATCTTTGTCTCTGTTTGAATTTCGTTGAGTTGTTGACGTGTAAGTGTACTCTGCTTCCATTTTAAGCTTAAGTTTTCTCCATTCCGGACTGGATAGACCCAATTATCATACACTTTGGAGATCTTTTATCTTAACGGTTGACACACATCCAGTTAAGATAAATAATTCTGCGACCACATCAGCAAACCCATGAGATCCATACAACACATGTATTCATCTCAATGGTAAATAATTGAACTTGAAAACACTTAAACCGATATATAACAGATAATCAATGACTGATTCTCCCAATTAAGAGTATAATCAAAGCCTTTATCATGTTAGCTCACACATTAAGTCTTTTTGATTCAATTATTTAAAGTAAATTGCAAATCAAAATATCTGTCAAATATATCAACTCAGTCATTCCGTTTGACCTATTTTTACCGAAACCTTAAGTATTTCACTTAATCTTTTGAGCAATTTACATACAAGACTTAATTCAAGGTGTACCAAACACACTCAAATTAGTCTTTACTTACACTACATCCTTATTGTGACACACATTCATTCAGTGTTCACACAGAACACAGCTAACTCCCCTGGAAACCAGATACCCTAAGTAACATTGTCTCTCGTGCAATTGAACCCTTTTATTATTAGCAAGAACCTTACGGAGCATAAAGTTACAAAATCGATCACAATAACTTTAGAATCAAAATTACTCTAACAAATCTTGTAATAGTCATGCTTAATACTGTCCTTGCAATATACCTTACGAAGCATAAAATTAAAAAATCGATCACAGTAATTTTAGAATCAAAATTACTCTAACCCATCTTAAAATAGTCATGCTTAATCCGGTATATTTGAGTAAGTTTTAGAAAGAGTAATTACTACAAAAAGATCGAATATAGCAAATGAGTAAACTTAAATGCCATATGTTTTCTTCATTTCTCTTGCAGTAACGACTCCCCCTTAAACCATTATTATATTTTTGTGTTACATTTTCTGAATAAAAGATGGTTCTTGAGAGATGGTAACTAAGGGTTACTCATTCCAGTCAACTGACTAGCAACTTGAAACATGATCGATCAAAGGCCTTAGTGTAACCATCATAAATAAATCAACTTTGCATATGCATCATCGGATAACAACCATTATATAAATAATCATGTTATCTCAAATGATTTATTAACAAGCATAAAATAAAGTAGCACTTTATATATATACCCGTTTTTCCCAAATACGTTCTTTTATAAACACATTATAAATAACATACATAGGACTTGCACAATGATTTATAATGAAATAAATACAATAAAAGTTCGATAACCCAATATTTTATCTAATGAAAATGTGCCTAGGACTCAGTCACCGATTACCGAAAATGCATGGTCCTCCTTGACTGTGTCCTCCGCACAAAAGATAAGCGCTTAGTTGCGAAACGGTACCCAAGCCTTAGTAGACTTGAATTTACCGTCCTTATCTTTCACTGAGACATTTGTCCAATATCCATCACTCTCAGTGGGAGTCCTGGATTTTGAAGTCTGTCTTCTGTTTCTCGGCACCCTCTCAGGAGATAGCTCAATCTTTCTCCTGGGACTATGCTTTTGAAACATTGAGGAACGACCAGTCTTTACCGTTCCTGTGAAGCAATCATAAAAACATGTATCATCTTCACCAACACAATTAAAGACTCCTCGTTTTGGAGTGGGATTCCTCTTAGGAGTTTTGCTATGAACTTGGCCACCATTTGAAGTCTTCTTTGGAGATACACTTCTTGGTTTTCCATGTTCCTTAGCAACATAACTCGAGGGATTTCTAGAAACATAATCTTCATAGTATTTCTTCTTATAATCCCTCATAAAAGTTGGATTTGAAGTACTAACTTGATTATTTCTAGGCAAACCACTCCGTGCGGGTGAGTTCCTTTGAGAAAATCTTTTAGGTGAAACACTCGTTGACCTATCTTCAACTTGTTTACCCTTGTTCTTTCTCAACTGAACATCCATATCTTCAACATCTCTGTCACCTGAGTCATTAGACTGCCTTGATATGCTGGATTTATCCTTTTGTGGACACATACTTGCCACATGTCCCTTTTCTCTGCAAATGAAGCAAGAGATCTTATCAAGATTTTTCATTTTCTTCCTTTTATCCTTTGCATGGTAAGATGAATGCATATCTTGATCAGACAAAGTGTGAGAATTTTGAGCTTTTGATGTCATCTCTTGTAACTTCAATTTTGCAGATTGTTCGGGAGCAACTTCTGACTGGGCAGTAGGATCTATTCCTGATTTTACAAAATGAGGACTCCTAATGGTTTTCATTGATGACCATCTCCTAGGACTCACATTTCTGATTCGGCTATTTTGTTTCCCCAAATCAGCTACATCAACTTCCCAAACTTTATCAATTAGATTTGGTTCAATACTATCCAAGGAATACTCCTTTTCAGTAAACACTTTCCTACTACCTTTTAGTGTGTAGTGAGTGATTGAACCCTTATTATAAATGTATTTGGTTTGATTAAAAGATTCTGGCTTCTTATGTTGTTCTTTGAAATCGTCAGAAGAGATCTTTTTGTCATCATCACTCACTTTAACGATAGGATCATAGATATGATTGATAGGAGGAGGGATCTCAACATTATGATTCTTTTTATTTGAGATTTCTTCAATATTATGACAATTTCCATTTTTAATGCTTTCATAGGCATGACTTGTCATAATTCGAATATCTCTCATTTTGTCAATTCGGGATTGTAAGTCAGTAATCTCAGATTGCGCAGAGAGTAGGTCCTTTTGTAGAGAAGTGTACTCATTACTCAATTTCTCATGATTCTCTTGTCCCAATTGTTTTCTAATAGTGATTTCCCTCAACTCATTTCTAATACAATCATTCTCTCTTTCATTAAGTCTAATCTTGTCTAAGAGATCCTTTTCTCTTTTAGTCAAGATGTTCACTTGCTGTCTCAAGAGAGATTTTTCCTCTTGATCCTCATCTACCTTCTTTTGTAAATCATCAACCCTTAGATATAACTCACATGCAGTTTGAGATATTTTAAAATTATCTTTACAGACATCAATTAATGAATGCAAAGAAAAATCTATTCGCTGCTCAGGAGCATGTAAGTCTATCATAAAGGTAACTAGATCCTTTACTCCCAAGTTTTCTGGAATCTTTACATTATCAACCTTTGAAGTAACTCCCTTTGAACAACTATCACCATCTTTTATACTTGACGCTTCAACATTTGAAGATGATCTCTCAAGTGAGGTGAAAGGAACATTTTCATGAGTAGGGTTTGTTGATTCTTGAGAAGATGTCTCGTCCAAAGGAACAATACTACTTCCTGAATCAACCTCAGCAACATAAGCATTATCTTCTTCATTGACTTTTGAACTCCAGTCATATGATCCGTCTTATTGTTGGACAACCAAGGCTCTTGAATTACTTTGATCAATTAGACCTTGTTTTCCATTAGACCCATCATAGTATGAATTTTGTCTAGAGGTGTTAGAAGATGAAGGCATTGTTCCACCTTGGTTGAAGTTCTGATGAGTCACAATAGACCTATCATCCTTCTTAGGTCTCTGGCATTCCCTAGCAAAGTGTCCAAAGCCCTCGCAATTGTAACACTTTATCTTTGACTTATCAAAGCCAAGCTTGGAACCTACGACCTTTCGCCCTGTTCTTGATAAGAACCGTTTAGCCCGAAGAGTTAGCATAGCCATTTGCCATTGCAAGTCCATCTCTTCTAAGTCTAAAGGATCAATCTGCTCGTAGTCTTCCTCTATAAGACTCGGATCTTGAACCTTTCCTTGGATAAACTGTTCATATGATGTCACAAATGACGCAAGAACAGATAAGTGACTTTCCGCATATTTGACACTTATAGGCACGGAGGAACTAGCACTGGAGGTAGGATATCCACGGTTGCCTAAGTTGTCGCTCTGACTTGAAACAAGACATATGTTCCCCTCAGAGTCAAACGAGATCTTTTGTAAGTCAACATCTTCACTCAGGAAAGCCCTTGTGCTTCCTTCAGGGGAACCTGGACTTACATTGATCGTAGGCCTACCGTAATAAAGCTCGGGAATCTGAGCATTATTATATCCTGCTTCCCTTCTTTTTAGTTTCATTTCTTGTCCCCTAAACTTAGCAACTATCTGAGTCAAAGACATATCAAAGAAATCTGCTTTTTCCTGCAAAGTGGTAATATAATTACTCCACTTTTCCGGCAAGGAACTCAAAAATTTCTCGACTTTTTCTTCCTCAGAATAGGTAACTTCAAATGCTTGCAACTCTGCTAGCAAATGATAATACCTTGTAATTAGTTGATCTAAGTTTTCACTTCTTAACCCATTAAATACATTATACTGATGCTTAGAAGGTCTCTACGATTCTTTTTAAGTGTTTCATCCCCTTCACAATGATTTTTAATGCTAACCAAAGTTCTTTTGATGTATTGAATCCATTAAATAAATGTAATATTTCTTGTGGCAATGACATTTTTAAACATGATAGTGCCTTTTTCTCTGCCTCATACAATTTTTTATTAGATTCAGTCATATCTTGGTAAGCATAAACTTTGTTAACACCACTGTCCTCATATGTTGTGGCACTATATCCTTCAGTCATACGAATCCACATTCTAATATCCGTGAATTGCATAAAGGATTCGAATCGACCTTTCCAAGAAAAGTATTGGTCAATGATCATCAGTTTAGGTGGTGAATTACCCTTACCGGTCTCATGGTCCATTAGTATTAATTGGTTAAGATAGTTTGATGCCATTGTGTATGAAGTTTAACTTATAAACACTCAAATACACAAGAACACGCAAAAACAGGAACACTCAAATGAAACGAGCAAAAGTGTACTAAACAAGCAAACCACAAGAACTCTCAAAGCCTCAAGAACTCTCAAAGCCTCAAGAACTCTCAAAACCTCAAGAAATCTCAAAGAAACATGCAAAAATTGAGAAACACGCAGATCTGGGGATTTTACAGAAACACGCAAAGGGTACAGTACCAGAAACACGCAAACGGTACAGTACCAAGAACACGCAAACACAGTTTTCTCACAATTTCTTAGATCCCGAACCCAATATTGTTCCTTGATCAAAGAAAACTTGAGAAAATGATTTTAGGAATGAGATATGTCTCATTTTGGTGTCAAGTTTGAACCTTTATTTCAAACGAACCCGAAAACACTTCTCCACCTAAAAAACACGCAAAAAGTGGGATACCCAAACCGTGATCAATCTCGAACCAAGGTTGTTGATAACCTATGGCTCTGATACCAGTTGTAAGTCCCCCGGGTCTTACCAAACCGAGATTGACTTAAGGATATGTCGAGGTGCGGAATTCCTCGAGATAACCCACGGTTTTTATATCTACCTTTTATGATATATATATATATATATATATATATATATATATATATATATTTATATATATATATATATATATATATATCTTTTGCGTGAATATAAACACTCGTATTTGGTTACTATAGTGAAACGACTCTCCGGACAAACTTTACCAACCAACGTGGTAATCTAAGTCTACGAGCCGTCCAAACCGAGTGTGTGTTTGCGGTTCGTGCGTGAGTCGAGTACCACCCACAAGATCAACCGTGCGTGTTCTTAGGTTTCTCTCTCTAGGTTTTGTTCTTTTCTATCTCTACACTCTTGTTAAGAACACACAAAACACACACCCCTATTTATAGGCAAGTGACAAGAACTCTCAAATCCACTGGGTTTGAGTGTTCTCATGTCAGGCCTATGAGGGTTTTGGCCTGTTTGTGTGGTTCCCAGAACACACAAACTGTTTGAGAGTTCTTATGGACAAACATGCTTTTGCTTGTTTCCACAGAAACTCTCAAACCATTTGAGAGTTCTTATGAACAAGCAAACTTTTGCTTGTTCCTTAGAAACTCTCAAATGACCATTTGAGTGTTCTTTCCACAAGAAACTATTTTGCTCATTCCCAAGAACCCTCAAATAACACTTAGGAATATTTGAGTTAATGTTTCAACTGCTATCAAGACGCAGAACCAACATTAACTCAGCCAATGTTTATACTGCTGTAAATATACGCAGAACCAACATCAGCTATGACAATGTTTCTACTGCTGTGAATACGCAGAAACAACATTGTCTATATTACCTATTGGAAGTATAGATTAAGTTAATGTTTCTCCTGCTGTTAATACGCAGAAACACTATTAACTTAACTTCCATCTGGAAGTACATTAAGTTAATATTTCAACTGCTGTTAAACGCAGAAACAATATTAACTTAATGACTCTTTACATGTAATGTCTAGAACCTGTAAAACACAAATAATAAACACACATATAAACATAAATGGATCCCAATATGATCAACAATATATGCCAAGGTAATATTATTGACAAACGGTAATTACAAGATAAATTACAAGACTTGAATATATATAATATATGTAACACATCTAGAATGCTTTTGTCACCGAGAAACATGCACCAACAGCGACTGACTACAACACACTCACATGCAGTGGACCCGTTCGTATGTAATATAGTTAACTTGGTAAATCCGAGATCGAACACAAGGACTATTGTTACAGTAGTTATTTAAGTAATGCAGTTCAGAGTAAAAAGGGGGAGGTGACCGTGTTGTCACTTTGCGTTGGAAAGTTAGTTAGCAGAAATAAAATCAAGTTAGTAATTCCGAAGAATTAATCGAAAAGAGTTTTTGTTTTCAACAGAAGAATTGAAAGTCATCTACCTCGAATCCACTCGATAACAGTTCGGGTTGCACATAATTAAGCTCAAATCCAATTCAGTTGACAAGCTAATTGTGACCAAATAAAGACACAAACTGGTACCACCAACGTTTGTAAAATCATTTAAATCACCTAATTAATCAGTTCCTTTGTAAAAGCCGGTACCACCAATGCTTAAAACAATTTCCTAACCAACTAGTTTATTTGATTATCGAATTAACAATTGTATCTATGTGAAGACAACGTGGTACCACCAACCGTTAATCAACACGTTGACAAAATGATTCCTTTTATTAAAATGACATTCACTATCATACCATGAACTAGCGACAATCGATTAAAGATAAACAATTGAAATCATATATATATTCAACTAGTATCATAACAAAATATATATATATTGAATATATATATATATTCAACTAGTACCACTAACAAAGAACATATATATCACCAATATCAAAATAATAATTAATAAAGAATCAATTCATCAAGATCTCGACACAACGATAATTGAAATCAACTATGAATTAATAAAATAGTGCAACCGTCACATAATGTCTCGTTTCATCTCGGTAGATGATGAACGATTAGCTACTGATGTGCGAAAATCTAGTTTTAAATTTATAAACAAGAAATACCGATTAACTGATTACTACACACTCTCGGGCAGTGTACCCGTTCGTTTTCAATATAGTTTAAAGGTAAGTCAGGTCGAATCCACAGGGACTGTATTAAGAAATAAGCGAGTTTAAAGTAGTTCAAAATGCTTTTAGGTTTTATGACCCTCGTCAGTTGATTAAACTAAAATAAAAGTAAACTAAAATGAACTTGAAAAGATTTATCAAAAACAATAAGATTAAAAGGTCATCTACTTCGACTCCATGATACACCAAATTCAGGTTGCACTTTAAATGAAAGACCAATTCAAATATGACGACTTATAATCGAGAACCAAACAAAGACTCACTCCGTACCCGTCAAGTTCGTTACTTTATTTAATTCCCTTAATCAACTAGATCCATTACTCAAGACCGGTACCCCGTGACGCCTCTTATAACTTCACTAATTAACTAATTGTATTGATCATTAAGATAACAATTATGCCTATTGATTGTACCCAACCATTAACCCGATAATTCTTATTATCAATTGATTCCCTTCTACCGTACCCGTCAAAGAAGCAATTACTTATACCTAAGCAATCAAAATATCTCTTACCCAACCCTAGTTACCACTGAGATTAAGCAAGATCTATCTGAAATTAGAAGATAAATGATAAAGAATTAATAAGCTAAGATCACGACACAACGTTAAATCAAATCGTCTTGAATAATAAAAATAATGCAACCATCATTCAATAGTATCACTTCATCTCAGTAGATGATGAAGGATTTAGCTACTCATAGTCATAAGCAAAACACAAAGAGTAATTGAAAAGAGAGACATAATGTACCAATGTGTTTGATCTAACTAGAAAGCAAGAAAACGTTATTGAAAGCCTTGGATCTCACGAACAACTCCGTAGCCTTTGAGGACGTAAAAGCTGCTGCAAAACCCTTTAATAAAACCCTAGTTTCGTAAATAAGTGATTGTATGTCGAATGGTAGGGTTTTGGTAATCTATTTATAGGGTTTAGGAAAGTTCCCTCTAGCCGACATGAAATATGCGCCGTATACAATATGCATGCGCCACGTATTTTGAGGTTTCTGAAATTTGGGTGCCCGATATGCGCCGCATAACCATTTGGTGCGCCGCATAGATGAATGTCCAGAGCTACTGCCTCAAAATCACACTATTTATGCGCCGCATACAGAAGCCATGCGCCGCATATGTCTTCAGAATTCTCAAAACTTGTATTTTCCATTCGGTCTTCACACGAACTCGTCCTCGAACCTTCCTTATGCATCCAAAAGTCGTCTAAAAGCCATTTCTAACCATTTTGCACCCTTCACATCTGAAAACACGCAAACACTATGAAAGTATCGAATATTCGTGCATTTAACTCATAATTAACTATAAAAACGGCTTATTAACGATGTGGAAATATGTATAATTATGGACACATCAAATTCCCCCACACTTGAGCTTTGCTTGTCCTCAAGCAAATACTCAAGACAAATCATTTAAGAATCTGGATAACGGAATCGTTTTTCTACTTTCAAACCATTTTAAGTATAGTCATGCAAAACTATAACGTTTAGAGAAAGCTTAAGACAAAATCAGAAAGCTGTAACTTACGAGGTAAAGATACATAGTCAATCAGATCTAAAAGCCAACCTTATACTCGTGTTAATACCTCTAAAACCGTTTTATAATCCCAAGTGTCTTACAGCTCAGTCTTACTCTTTTACGCAACAAATTAAGCACTTAATAAAGGTTTGTATAGCAATTAGTTCCACTAGCTACTAGCAAGGCACGTTATCTTATTATTGGTTGTACTTGTGAATCACTGCATAGACATACTCTTACACTACGGTCATGCTTCCTAATTAGACACCAAAGCAGTTATACGATATTATCATCTTTAATAGTTGAGACAGCGGTGACAGGTCGGTGGTTCCCCACGCGCAAAGCGACATAACTCAACTAACGGTTAGAGTTTATACCTTACATCAAGACAGCGGTGACAGGTCGGTGGTTCCCCACGCGCAAAGCGACATAACTTGATGTGTATAATTTTACTCGTTTAATAGCTCATAGAACTCATTTATTAATCTACTGATCGTCCTTCTTTAAGATTTTTACATTATTTCATGCATTGACTTAATCAGAGATCCCAGACGACTCATACACTTACCTAGTATACTAGCTATTCAACAATCAATAGAGCAAGATTTAAGGATAAACCATACGTCTAATATAGATCTTACATAAGCACTCAAAGCATTAAGGTATAATTATTTAGCATTACTAATAGACTAGATAGTTCTAATTGCTAAGTTTATATTTAAAGTCCGGTTAAAATGTGCTATAGGAAACTATATCGCATACCGTTTCAGCTTAAACTATAATCCACTTGGTCAAATGAGCAGCCACAAATCTATGGTTAAACTTAAAGCTCTTACTAACATTTCATCTTACCGAAGTTAATGTTGCTTAATTATCCTCATCTTTTGTCTATAACAAACCTTATTTCTCAAAAATGAAAATTTTGCATGAGTAAATTGGTAGAAAACTTGCAATTTTTGGTTTTTCCTATTCCACCCCCCCACACTTGAAGTGCGCAACACCCTTGTTGTACATGAAATCAATCAAAACAATGGGAAATGGGGAAAAACAAAAATGAAAGAAAAGAAAAGAACATGAAACTTGCCGGGTGCATGTGTATGCTCTTATACTTGGTAGAATCGCCTAAATGAATGGTCACTGAACTTACTGCCAGCATATGTACACAGATTGCTACCTCTAAAAAATTCATCAACTAAACAAAACACTCCTTCCAAAAATCAAACATTAGTCACAAGTAGTAATGCTTGCTACTTAATTATTAATCCAAATAAACATCAAAATGAAACGAAATTGTTTAAACGCCAACAAAGGCACATTACAAACCATGAAACATAAGATAATAAAGTTAACAAATGAAATCACTCTACCACACTGATGAATCTATGCCCACGGTGCTGGAATCACCATCACAATCTCTCTCAATTAGAAGCATCTAGAAATCACGCCTTTCCTCCATGGGAAAAATAGACTCGGTGCCACCACCCTCGTGAGTGGTGGATCTCTCAGCAAACACATCTCATTCTGGAATAATGTTGGGCATCCCTGTGGTAGCCCTACCTCCTGTCTGATCTCCTACCGGCGTGTAGTAACTAAAATAGTTACCACTGTACCTCTGTGCACCGGTATACATCCCATATCCTACAGTCTGAAGAGTGGGGTCATAAGCTGCAGACTGATATCTGTACTGCTCCTGATGATAATCCTGCTGAGGAAAGAAAAAGTTAAAGGAGGACTCGCTAGGTGGTATCACTGGTGGTGGGTTATATGCGGGAACTGCTGGTAGGGAATCCTCGGGCATATGATCAAACTGATGCTTCATCTGTCTCTGCCACAATGGAGCAAAATGCCCCTGCGTGTCTAAAGTCCTATGGACCATGCTAGTAAGTGTGCGTTGCTGGTCCAAGATCATATCTGTGGTCCCCTGCAAACCAAATATAGCCTCCTGCATAGAAGAAAGATCAAGCGGGATAGAAGAAGAAGAAGCACCACTGGTATACCTAGCCTCACTAATACCATCATCTCTCTGTCGTTTCCCGTTAGGCCTCTGCTCCCCAGTCAAAGTACCAACGAATACATCCCTATTATCAACACTCACCACCAATCCCGATCTCCTCAAATCATCCAACCCAAAAGGAACACACGGGACTCTAGTAACCCCCCTGTTACACCTGGCAGTCTGCAACTCTAGCCTCAAGTAAATCTGGGTAATGTATTGCCCGCAGAAAAGAATCTAATCCCTATGGGTCCCCATGTACCTAGCTAAAACAAATGGAGCAGAAGCATATCTGTATGGTGCTCCCTCTTGAAACAATCTCATCAACCAAACATCCAATGGTGAAACCTTGTCCGTGTGATCACCCCTAACCAATAAACAATAAGTAATCATCTTATGCAAAACCCTCAACAATGGATCAGCAATCTCAACATGCTTACTACTAGACATCTGCAGATGTCCACTACCTCCAATCTCGTGCCAGAAATCCGTCAAACTCTTATCATCATCAAAACCAGAATGCCTCTTATCAAACACTCCTCCACACAAAAATTCATATGTATCAATATCCTCTGACTCATCTCTATTAACCATCCCTGTCAAGTAAGCAAACTCTGGCACAGAACAGTGCCTCTGAACACCCCCAGCTCAAAAATGAATCACCTTCTTGTTGTTGAACTCACTAGCCCTCAAACTACTATCAACCCTTAAAGTACTTAGAAATTCAAGACACCACTCTCTAACTGGTGCGTGCGACCAACCAAAGACATTTTCCCACATTTTGAACGTATTAACCTGCTCATTTCCATTCCTATATTTGCATAACAACATCCTTTGAATTTCCTCAGCAATACTTATACTAGCAAAATCACGGCAGCTCACAATCTTCGGTTGCATCACATGGTCATATCTAATTTCTTGCAACTTATTCAAGTATGTTGTTCTTTCAAGACCTGTAACTCCTGGAAACTTAAGCCACTCGTGGGCTTCAACGGGCATATTCTTTGCATCAGCATCTAACGGCAAATCCTTATACCTGAAAGTGTCACTTGGTTCCGGGTCCGTGAAGTCATACCCTCGGGGAATGCCCGGAACAAACTCGTTAGCACTTGAGGTTGCTACTGCCTTTCCTCTCTGTAAAAACACATTAAACATTCATTAGGAACTACTGAAATATCAAACATACCTCAAACAAACTGAAACTAAGAGTTAAAAATCGAAAATCTCAAACAGAAGCATATATGCGGCGCATAGAAAGTCTATGCGGTGCATATATCCTATTTTTAGAATTTCCAGAATCTTAGAACACCCGATATGCAGCGCACACAGGTTCTGTGCGGCGCATATTTCAGATTTTCAGAAAACTTTTTGTTTCAAAACACAATCAAATCACTTCCTACCTGTTTGAGCATGAAAATGAGAAGCTCAATCAAAGAAGGGGTTTAACCAAGAAAATCATCAAGATCTCCTACAAAGTAGTGCAAACCTAATAAACTCTTGACGAATCTAAGGTGTTTGATGATTTTCCCAAAGAGACGTTTCGATCTTTGGAGAATATGAATATAATGTGGTTTAATGTTTATGATTGATTGATGATGAATGTGCTGATGGTAATATCTATGAATATACTGATGATTAAATTATTGAATGTACTGCTGTTGCAGAGAATGTTATGAGAATGAATTGATTGTGACTAAATTGATTGTGAATGAAATGTAGGATGAATCTGACAACCAATGATGAGGCATATTTATAGGCTGTCAGATTAGGGTATTCTAGTATTGGGCTTTGACAGTTATGGGCCTGGCCCAAATCCCATAGGTACTAGTTACTGAACATTCCAGAACTCTTCTTTGTCTCACTTGATTAGTGAGTCACAATAATAAACACAATAACATTTAAATTAATGTTACATAGGAGAGGTGGAAGAATTCTTAAGCTTTATGTAAGGCCTTACTTTTCTTCCACACTCTAATTCGATCCAAGTGGTTTACATATTGAGCCATATCCACTGTTTTGATCTAGCTCTCCAATGTAAGGTTCCACAGCTTTGTCCAAACCTTGCTGCCTCTCCTTAAACTCAGGCACTTCGACAGTTGGGCTAGGCCCAAGTGCTTGTTTTCCCATCCTTAACCTAGCCCATGTATTCCTTTTAAACCTTATAATTCGACTAGGCAGGCCGGCCAATATTTGTCCTTGTCTAGGGTTTCAAACTTTACTTCATATATATATATATATATGTATTATATATATATAGTATATTATAACTTATATATTTATATACATATATATATATATATATATATATTAAGTGAAATCTATATTTAGATAAACAACTTTGCCAACAAAGAAAGTTTGCCCGAGACATTGCAATCCGCTAGCTGGTGGACCCCACTTCCTGCCTCGGACTTAGGGCTCGCTGGAATCCTTTCTCTATCCTTACACTTCGACAGCTCACCCTTGGGCTTCACTCCTAAGGCTAGCTGGATTCCTTTCTCTTGCTTTCTTTGCCTGTCCTTCCCTGCCTAGCTAAGGACCGATTCTCTCTCCTTATCTTTGCTTAGCCAAGGACCGGTTCTCTCTCATTCTCTTTGTCCTTCCTTAGCCTTGACAGTCTCTTCCTTAGCCTCGACAATCTCTTCCTTCTTTGCCTCTCTTAGACATCGCTCCTTCGATATTAATATACATATATATTAATTTAGATTAGAATTTATCCAAATCTTTCCTTCTTTATAGTGAAGGCTCGATTCTCTCTTCCTGAAGGCCGATCCCCTTTCTTTTATCTTTAAACTCTGATTATATGTATATATATAATAAATGTGTAACCTTGCCAAGATTCGATTCTATTCCTTCCTTTAATCTTGGTCCAATTAATATATATATTTGAGTAGGGTTTACCTTACATCATCAAGCCCCCCAAGTTTAAAGGTAAGGCTTTCTTTTCAAAAGGCTTGGATTTAAACTTTCTATATATCCATAGATTTTCTCATCCTTTTTATTACTTATTTTAAATTGTAGATTTGTCTACAAGAAAGAACAATACTTTGTTTTCTTCATTTGCTTTGAGATTGGTGAAGCCACGAAATAATAAGGTTTCTTCTCCTTTCTTCTTGGATCGTTCAGTTACGAAAAAGGTTTATAAACCTTTTTATTTTTCATATTTATATACATAACGATTCTGTTTGTTTATGTCTTTTCTTGAACAGAAGGAGTTTTCTTTTTTCTTTTGGATCGGTCGACAAAGAGAAAAAGATAAGAGAGGTACTCTTTTTCGTTTTCTTTATATTTTTCATACATATGTATACATATATGTCTTGTTGGCTGTTAAGTTGTGATATTCTCTACGCCACTTTGTTTCATAGACATATCCACATATGCGCTATCTTGATCAGCATGTTTAATTGTGTAAAGCTCATTATTTGAGATGTTTGGAATCATGCTTATGTTGATTTGTGTTCATCTTTTTAAACTGTCAGCATGTTGTAGACGTTGCACTTGCTTTTGTCATTATTTTTTATTTTTGACATCAAATGTATGTATGTAGTTTACAATGATACATACTGTCGAAGCCTTTTTTGTGCAATATGTTTGCGAATTCTACACATTGATGTATGCTAGTATGCTTGTAAACATATATTGATTGGGATTTTGTTGGAAACTCCATTGTTATATATATTTTTAAATATATATTTCAAAACTTCTTGCATAGATATATATATATCGGTATGCTCATGAACATGTATGAATATTTCACCTTTATTTTTTATTTGTGTAGCTTTGCAAGATAACATTCTAGGACTTAGCCTTTGTTGTTGGATCCTTACTTAGGATTTTGTTTGCCCACAGGTGTTGTTCTTATTTCTGCTCCATCTGAAATTTGAAAGGCTAGAAGTTTTTCAAAGTTAGAAGCTTTGTTTTAGGTTGTCGCCATGTCTGAGGCTAGTAGTGACCATATTGAGGAAGCTAGTGGCTCCCAACCTAAGGTTAGAAAAGTTAGGAGACCTCCAACCTTAGCCAAGGAGTGTTGTACCTCTGTTACTGCCGGTAGCCTAGCCAAGCTAGTTGAGACTTATCCCTGCCTTGCCAAGTATAACCCCATTGTTCCTGAGGATACTGACAGGGTGAACCTTCCACCTTCTGGGAAGGTTGCTTTCTATAGGGATTACCTTATTTGGTCTGGCCTTAGAGTTCCACTGACATCCTTCTACCTTGAGGTTCTTTCTCACTATAAGATTGGCCTTATTCAGCTACATCCGTTGGCAGCTGGAAAGATTGTGCGGTTTGAGATGATCCTTAAGGCTTTAGGGCAGCCCTTTGTAACACCCGTTTCGTAAAAAATATGGATTTCCAAAAATTTCGCCTAACGGCGTTAAATCATGCGGAAACGATTTAGGAAAATACTCAACTAAGGAAAACAGTTGAGAAAACATTGGTGGTGTTACTAATAGCATCAAATCTGTAATAAAAGAAATCCATAAGATTGCCCAACATAAAGCAATCATATCATCGTCATTACATAAGTTCCGTAAAGGAAATCAATAACATAAGGTCTATGCGAAGCTATTGGGTAAACTAAAGCCAACTTGATCATCTACCCATCTCTCGCCAAAGCTTCACACGTCATCTCACTGCCTAACCTGAGGGGTGTCAACACATTAAAAGAATCAAGTGTTAGCTATAAAGCTAAGTAAGATAACACCAGGATTAAGCAAAACATTTCATCCATTTAAATCGTCACTTTAAAGCATTACGTCATTTTAATTAGGCATTCATACCACCGTATAAACATATCCACATCATATAAAGCATAGAGTTCATTAACCACCGTTCATCATAACATATCATATCGTAACCACATGTACGGGGAAGCATTTTAGGCATAAACATCGTCATCATTAATCCCCGAGTACCTCCCATATCAACCCAAAACCTATGTGTTATACATTACTGTTATGGAGGTTATAGTTTACGAACCATTTTCGTTGCACCCTCAGCGTGACAAAAGTAGTGTATCTTACCTGGTAGTAGTATGTGCGCGCAAATAAAAGCTAACAGTGCTTAATAGTAATCCCCGACACCTATCGTACATTAATATATAAAATATAAGTCATTTGGAACATTATTTGGACTCTCGCATGACCATAAGACTGACCAAGTAAAAGTCCAGCATTAAACCTTACGAATTTAGCCTAAAACGAATTTAGAAAACGAATTTGAGCATCAAACGAACTTAGCCTTCGTTTATAGCTTCAAACGAAGATGATCTTCGTTTTGTCAAACGAAGTTAATCTTCGTTTCCCCAAAATGAATTTAGAACTCAAAACGGATTTAACTTCAAACGAAGTTTATCTTCGTTTGACAAACGAACTTAAAGTTCGTTTTGAACCTTAACTGAACCAGAAAACGAATTTCATCCTATTTTCGTCCAGAAATCATAAAACGACTTTGTTCTTCATTTTTCCAGAAATCGATCGACTTGGGCTTCACCCAAAACATGTTTTTGACATATATAAACCTATTTTGATCATCAAGATCGATTACAAACTCATTTAACACCATTATGAACATCAATTGACCAAAACACATAATAAACCCTAATTCTTTCAAAACTTCTTTTAAAATCAGATTTGATTCAAAAAGAAACATCTTTAGATTTGAAATATAGCCAACAAATCATTGATTACCTGTAGCAAATGATGGCCGATTGATTTCCAATATAAAACACTCAATTTATTGACCAAAACTTGAAGATTTGCTAAAGAAATCAATTAAGGAATTGAAGAGGCTGTGTATGTGTTATCAATTAGGTTAATTGCTGGAAAATGACCCTAGATTAGGTTAATCTTAGCCTAATCCCGTTTTTAACTTTACACCTTTGGCAAAACTAGTCCCTGGACTTCATATTGACTTTATTTCGCTTAAAAACACCTATTGGGGATACATATAACACACTAAAGCACTTTCGCACACTACAAAGGCCTTTTACACATCATTTAATCCACTTTATTGTCACTCATTAAAGATAATTAAATCTCACATATAGGGCACATAAACATATAAACACACATTTTACCACATAACATATCACGGACTTAGAATTTGACCTAACGACGTTAGTCAACATATACGTTTAAGTTTTGGGATGTTACAATTACCTCCCCTTAAGAGGATTCCGTCCCCGGAATCACTTCAGCATCAAAAAGGTGGGGATAGGTCTCCCGCATTACGGACTCGGTCTCCCAAGTCATACTTTCGCCGTGATTGTGTTTCCACTTAATGAGAACTAGATCGATAGTCTTTCGTCGTAACTTCTTTTGTTTCCTTCCCATTATAGCAACAGGTTCATTGACAATCTGCTTGTTGGGATTAATACTTACGTCCTCGAGTGGAATGACATCCGTTTCATTCGCATAGCACTTACGTAGGTAACACACATGAAATGTGTTGTGAATTCCATTAAGTTCTGGAGGTAATTCCAGTTGAAATGCCTGTTCATTAACCTTCTTAATGATCTTAAAAGGTCCAATGAATCTAGGCTTAGCTTTCCTCGTTTGCCAAATCGTAATACACCTTTCCAAGGCGACACCTTGAGTAAAACCATTTCACCTTCTTTAAAATCAAACGGCCTCCTTTTCTTATCAGCATATGACTTTTGCCTTTCGCGAGCAATACGCAGGGCTTTCTTTGCAACATTAACTTTATCGGCCGTAATTTGTACTACTTCAGGTCCAGCAAATTGCTTTTCCCCGGGCTCCAACCAACAACTAGGAGTCCGACACTTTCTACCATATAACATCTCAAAGGTGGCATTCCAATGCTCGCATGATAACTATTGTTATACGCAAACTCAATAAGAGGTAGGTGTTTATCCCACGAACCACCATAATCCATTACACAAGCTCTGAGCATATCTTCGAGCGTTTGAATAGTCCTTTCACTTTGCCCATCCGTCTGCGGATGATAGGCTGTGCTCAACCGAACTTGAGTACCAAATTCCCGTTGAAAACTCTTCCAAAACTTGGAAACGAATCGAGCATCACGATCGGACACAATCGATAACGGGACACCATGTTTAGAAACCACTTCATCAATATACAACGTAGCGAAATTTTCCATAGGAGCATTCTCACGAACTGGGAGGAAATGGGCACTCTTCGTTAATTGATCGACAATAACCCATACCATATCGTGACCACGAGGCGTCCTTGGAAGCTTGGTTATAAAATCCATCGTAATACGATCCCATTTCCACTCAGGGATCTCGAGTTGCTGAAACTTCCCGTAAGGCTTTTGGTGTTCAGCTTTTACTTTAGCACATGTCAAACACTTCTGTACGTACATCATCACATCGTTTTTAATACTGGGCCACCAATAAATCGGCTTCAAGTCCGCATGCATCTTTGTGGCACCAGGGTGTACAGAATATTTAGTCTTGTGAGCTTCGTCCATCACTAACTCACGATTTCCTCCATAGAGAGGAACCCATATTCTACCTTTGTAAGTTCGAAGGCCACGACTATTTTCTTCCATTTGGAGTCTATTCTTTTTCTTTTTCCCAATAGACTCCTCTTTCACATTTTCCTCCTTCAACGCTTCAATTTGAGCTAATCGAATAGGTTCCATTAAGTTCGACTCAACCTTCGTAATCATTGCACATAACCTACTCTTCGCATATCCTTTGCGGCTCAAGGCATCAGCAACCACATTAGCTTTGCCTGGGTGATATTTAATCTCACAATCATAATCCTTTAATAACTCCATCCACCGTCGTTGTCTAACATTCATGTCCTTCTGAGTAAACACATACTGTAAGCTTTTATGATCCGTATAAAGGGTACACTTCGTACCATACAGATAATGTCGCCACAATTTCAGAGCAAAAACAACAGCAGCCAGCTCAAGGTCATGAGTAGGATAATTCCGCTCATGAGGCTTCAGCTGTCGAGAGGCGTAAGCGATAACTTTGTCTCGTTGCATCAATACACACCCTAACCCCGTGATGGATGCGTCACTATAGACCACTAAATCATCGGTTCCTTCGGGTAAAGCTAAGACTGGAGCTTCACACAACTTCTTTTTCAACGTCGTGAAGGCTTTTTCTTGAGCATCGGTCCACCACAAACTTCACACCTTTCTTCGTTAATTCAGTCATTGGCTTGGCAATGCGCGAGAAATCCTGAATAAAACGTCGATAATAGCCAGCCAAACCCAGAAAACTCTTAATTTCAGTAGGAGACTTAGGCTGCTCCCACTTCGACACCGCTTCTATCTTCGAAGGATCTACTTTTATACCATCAGAGGAGATGACATGGCCGAGGAAATGAACTTCCTTTAGCCAGAACTCGCACTTGGAGGACTTAGCATATAGCTTTTTCTCTCTGAGGACTTGAAGGACAGCCCTCAAATGCTCTCTATGTTCCTCTTCCGACTTCGAATACACAAGGATGTCGTCGATGAAAACAATAACGAAATGATCCAAAAATGGTCGACAGACACGGTTCATCAAGTCCATAAACTTCGCTGGAGCATTTGTCAAACCGAATGGCATGACAAGGAACTCATAATGACCATAACGAGTTCGGAACGCTGTTTTGGCTACACTTTCCTCTTCAACCTTTAGTTGATGATAGCCAGATCGTAAGTCGATCTTCGAAAAATAGGAAGCACCTTGAAGTTGATCGAACAAATCATCAATACGAGGGAGTGGATACTTATTCTTCACCGTTCTTTTATTCAGCTCGCGATAATCAATACACATGCGCATGGTTCCGTCTTTCTTCTTTATGAAAAGGATAGGAGCACCCCATGGAGAGGAACTCGGACGAATGAAACCTTTATCTAAAAGTTCCTGAATTTGGGTCATCAGCTCCTTCATCTCCGTCGGAGCTAATCGATAGGGAGTTTTGGCTACAGGAGTAGCACCAGGAATGAGGTCAATAGAAAATTCAACCTCACGATCAGGAGGAAGACCTGGAAGATCTTCGGGAAACACATCAGGAAATTCGGAAACCACTTCAACATCAGAAACTGTAGGCTTCGCGATAAGATTTGTTCGCACCAGAATCAAATAACACATTAGCAGGTTTGGAGTTAACAATAAGGGTAGCAGTAACTACCTGATCATCGTCTTTTGCCTCCTCAGCCGTCATCTGAAAAGCACGGGCTTTGGCCTGGGAAGCTTCTGCCTTCTTTCCCTCATCTTTCTTCATCTGCGGGCAGTCTGCAATACGGTGCTTGGTGTCTCCACATTTATAACATCTTGCCTTGTCAGTGCATTGATCAATGGTATGACCCTGAGTTCCACACCTATTGCACCTGCGGGTCTTTGTAGAACACTGACCAGAATGGATAGATTTGCAGCCTGGGCACCATTTTCCATCCTTGTCTGCCCTTCCCTTGTCAGAGGACGATGAAGATCCCTTAAATTTCTTTCCAAAACGATTTGATCCACCAAACCTCCTCTTATTGCCAGACTTCTTCTCATCCTCTTTCTTTTCAACTTTCTTATCCGCAGCAAAATCATCATCAAGCTTTTTAGATTCTTTGATTGCTTCAGTTAGAGTCTTATGCTGCCTACAAATACCTCGATAACTTGGAGGTAAACCATCGACATAGCAGGCGACTTGATCTGCATCAGTTCTGAATAGATGACCCACAAATTTCATCTTTTCCATAAAGGAACGAGCATAATCATTAATTTTTCCCACTTCAGCCTTCAGGGCACGAAACTCTTTTCCATTTTTCTCTGCTCATGAACTCCAATATACTCTTCAATAAATTTCTGTCTGAAGTTAGCCCACGTATAGCAGATACCATAGCTGGAGTCATCGAAATGGTAATGCTCTTCCACCAGTCCCGAGCACCTTCTTTCAGCATCCTGCTAGCACACAACACTTTCTTATCCTCGGGACAATCACAAGCTTCAAAAACCATCTCAGTATCATCAAGCCATTCCATGCAACCACTGCATTAAGTGTTCCATAGAATTTCTGAGCTCCGCACTTCTGAAAACTTTCGAACTTGAATCGAGGAGCTTGAACTACATTAGGAGGAGCCACATCAACATTAACAGGGGGAACGACTACATTATTAACTGGTAGCTCAGTGTGGTGAGAAGGCACTGAGAAATTGCCATCAGTTCCTTCAGCATTTTCGGCAAGAGCGTTGTTCAGTTGCTCCTGAGTCTGTGCTAACTGGGCCTGGAGAGTCAGCACAAGATTGTACAATTCAGCTGCATTTGGGATTTGCTCCACCACTGCTTCGTTAACTATGGGTTGATTACCAGGAGGTGGAGGCATAGGGCCTAACGAGCCTTGCCGATTGACCTGCTGAGGATTCACTCGATTTCTATTCACGTTAGCTGCAGCAGCAGTAGCAGCAGCATTAGTAGCAACTGCACCTGGATGGACAGGTGGAGTAACGCTGGCAGTTGCTCCGTCACGTTGGATGTTGCGGTTGCGAGTGTTAACCATTTTCCTTCAATAAAATGGTGGAGTCGATAAGCGCGAAATAAAACAAAAGTTCGTTGGATAAGGCTAAATCATATCATCGTAACATAAACATCTCGTAAGCCTTATCACACTCGCACTCATCCCAACCCATCCTACATCACATGTCATCACTAGCTAAGGCATCCTACGAGTACCTAGCATGCATATCCTAAGTTTAAGTCCAAATCCTATGGTCAATAGGCCTTGGTTCACTTAAACTACTTCTCTGATACCAAATTGTAACACCCGTTTCGTAAAAATATGGATTTCCAAAAATTTCGCCTAACGGCGTTAAATCATGCGGAAACGATTTAGGAAAATACTCAACTAAGGAAAACAGTTGAGAAAACATTGGTGGTGTTACTAATAGCATCAAATCTGTAATAAAAGAAATCCATAAGATTGCCAACATAAAGCAATCATAACATAGTCATTACATAAGTTCCATAAAGGAAATCAATAACATAAGGTCTATGCGAAGCTATTGGGTAAACTAAAGCCAGCTTGATCATCTACCCATCTCTCGCCAAAGCTTCACACGTCATCTCACTGCCTAACCTGAGGGGTGTCAACACATTAAAAGAAACAAGTGTTAGCTATAAAGCTAAGTAAGATAACACCAAGTTTAAGCAAAACATTTCATCCATTTAAATCGTCACTTTAAAGCATTACGTCATTTTAATTAGGCATTCATACCACCGTATAAACATATCCACATCACATATAAGCATAGAGTTCATGACCCTAAGCGTGCCTAATCAATTTGATCACTTTGATTCACCTCGTTAAGTTGTAACCGAAGTTACCGTTTTTAAGGAAAGACAATGTCGATCCATGAGTAGCACGCTATGTTCATGACATTAGGTGGGTCATTAGGCCACCCGAAACTACTCGCCACATATGACTTGTTGCAAGGAGCCACCCGAGCAACCATTTTAACGTACCTATAACCACCGTCAGGCATGACGTACCTATTACCACCGTCAGGCACTACGTACCTATTACCACCGTAAGGCACGATGTACCTATTACCACCGTAAGGCACAAGTTATGCATAACACTTAACATCTAATTAGCTCGAGCATTTATCATATTTAGTTTAGATTTCCACCTTTAACCTAAACTAATCCATACTATCATCTTTTCACGTTAGGGCCCTTAAAACGTGCACGTGTCATGGCAACCTAAAAAGGTCTAGTGTTCTAGATGAATAAGCCACATATACATGCACATAACAACATTACAACATATCATTAACCACCGTTCATCATAACATATCATATCGTAAACATATCATTAACCACCGTTCATCATAACATTTCATATCGTAACCACATGTACGGGGAAAACATTTTAGGCATAAACATCGTCATCATTAATCCCCGAGTACCTCCCATATCAACCCAACCACCTATGAGTTATACATTACTGTTATGGAGGTTATAGTTTACGAAACCATTTTCGTTGCACCCTCAGCGTGACAAAAGTAGTGTATCTTACCTGGTAGTAGTATGTGCGCGCAAACAAAGCTAACAGTGCTTAATAGTAATCCCCGACACCTATCGTACATTAATATATAAAATATAAGTCATTTGGAACATTATTTGGACTCTCGCATGACCATAAGACTGACCAAGTAAAAGTCCAGCATTAAACCTTACGAATTTAGCCTAAAACGAATTTAGAAAACGAATTTGAGCATCAAACGAACTTAGCCTTCGTTTTTAGCTTCAAACGAAGATGATCTTCGTTTTGTCAAACGAAGTTAATCTTCGTTTCCCCAAAATGAATTTAGAACTCAAAACGGATTTAACTTCAAACGAAGTTTATCTTCGTTTGACAAACGAACTTAAAGTTCGTTTTGAACCTTAACTGAACCAGAAAACGAATTTCATCCTATTTTCGTCCAGAAATCATAAAACGACTTTGTTCTTCATTTTTCCAGAAATCGATCGACTTGGGCTTCACCCAAAACATGTTTTTGACATATATAAACCTATTTTGATCATCAAGATCGATTACAAACTCATTTAACACCATTATGAACATCAATTGACCAAAACACATAATAAACCCTAATTCTTTCAAAACTTCTTTTAAAATCAGATTTGATTCAAAAAGAAACATCTTTAGATTTGAAATATAGCCAACAAATCATTGATTACCTGTAGCAAATGATGGCCGATTGATTTCCAATATAAAACACTCAATTTATTGACCAAAAACTTGAAGATTTGCTAAAGAAATCAATTAAGGAATTGAAGATGCTGTGTGTGTGATTACAATTAGGTTAATTGCTGGAAAATGACCCTAGATTAGCTGTTAA
>CM067170.1:84207249-84417752 GCA_034093135.1 Erigeron breviscapus | reverse complement strand
GAGAATCAACTGGAGAAATGGAATCAGACTGGAGAATCAAACTGGAGAAATGGAATCAGACTGGAGGATCAAACTGGAGAAATGGAATCAGACTGGAGGATCAAACTGGAGAAATGGAATCAGACTGGAGAATCAAACTGGAGAAATGGAATCAGACTGGAGAATCAAACTGGAGAAATGGAATCAGACTGGAGAATCAAACTGGAGAAATGGAATCAGACTGGAGAATCAAACTGGAGAAATGGAATCAGACTGGAGGATCAAACTGGAGAAATGGAATCAGACTGGAGGATCAAACTGGAGAAATGGAATCAGACTGGAGAATAAAACTGGAGAAATGGAATCAGACTGGAGATCAAACTGGAGAAATGGAATCAGACTGGAGAATCAAACTGGAGAAATGGAATCAGACTGGAGAATCAAACTGGAGAAATGGAATCAGACTGGAGAATCAAACTGGAGAAATGGAATCAGACTGGAGAATCAAACTGGAGAAATAGAATCAGACTGGAGAATCAAACTGGAGAAATGGAATCAGACTGGAGAATCAAACTGGAGAAATGGAATCAGACTGGAGGATCAAACTGGAGAAATGGAATCAGACTGGAGGATCAAACTGGAGAAATGGAATCAGACTGGAGAATCAAACTGGAGAAATGGAATCAGACTGGAGAATCAAACTGGAGAAATGGAATCAGACTGGAGAATCAAACTGGAGAAATGGAATCAGACTGGAGGATCAAACTGGAGAAATGGAATCAGACTGGAGAATCAAACTGGAGAAATGGAATCAGACTGGAGAATCAAACTGGAGAAATGGAATCAGACTGGAGGATCAAACTGGAGAAATGGAATCAGACTGGAGAATCAAACTGGAGAAATGGAATCAGACTGGAGGATCAAACTGGAGAAATGGAATCAGACTGGAGAATCAAACTGGAGAAATGGAATCAGACTGGAGAATCAAACTGGAGAAATGGAATCAGACTGGAGGATCAAACTGGAGAAATGGAATCAGACTGGAGAATCAAACTGGAGAAATGGAATCAGACTGGAGAATCAAACTGGAGAAATAGAATCACACTGGAGAATCAAACTGGAGAAATGGAATCAGACTGGAGAATCAAACTGGAGAAATAGAATCAGACTGGAGGATCAAACTGGAGAAATGGAATCAGACTGGAGAATCAAACTGGAGAAATGGAATCAGACTGGAGAATCAAACTGGAGAAATGGAATCAGACTGGAGAATCAAACTGGAGAAATGGAATCAGACTGGAGAATCAAACTGGAGAAATAGAATCAGACTGGAGAATCAAACTGGAGAAATGGAATCAGACTGGAGAATCAAACTGGAGAAATGGAATCAGACTGGAGGATCAAACTGGAGAAATGGAATCAGACTGGAGAATCAAACTGGAGAAATGGAATCAGACTGGAGAATCAAACTGGAGAAATGGAATCAGACTGGAGAATCAAACTGGAGAAATGGAATCAGACTGGAGAATCAAACTGGAGAAATGGAATCAGACTGGAGGATCAAACTGGAGAAATGGAATCAGACTGGAGAATCAAACTGGAGAAATGGAATCAGACTGGAGAATCAAACTGGAGAAATGGAATCAGACTGGAGGATCAAACTGGAGAAATGGAATCAGACTGGAGAATCAAACTGGAGAAATGGAATCAGACTGGAGGATCAAACTGGAGAAATGGAATCAGACTGGAGAATCAAACTGGAGAAATGGAATCAGACTGGAGAATCAAACTGGAGAAATGGAATCAGACTGGAGGATCAAACTGGAGAAATGGAATCAGACTGGAGAATCAAACTGGAGAAATGGAATCAGACTGGGAATCAACTAGAGAAATGGAATCAGACTGGAGAATCAAACTGGAGAAATGGAATCAGACTGGAGAATCAAACTGGAGAAATGGAATCAGACTGGAGAATCAAACTGGAGAAATGGAATCAGACTGGAGGATCAAACTGGAGAAATGGAATCAGACTGGAGAATCAAACTGGAGAAATGGAATCAGACTGGAGAATCAAACTGGAGAAATGGAATCAGACTGGAGAATCAAACTGGAGAAATGGAATCAGACTGGAGAATCAAACTGGAGAAATGGAATCAGACTGGAGAATCAAACTGGAGAAATGGAATCAGACTGGAGGATCAAACTGGAGAAATGGAATCAGACTGGAGAATCAAACTGGAGAAATGGAATCAGATTGGAGGATCAAACTGGAGAAATGGAATCATACTGGAGAATCAAACTGGAGAAATGGAATCAGACTGGAGAATCAAACTGGAGAAATGGAATCAGACTGGAGGATCAAACTGGAGAAATGGAATCAGACTGGAGAATCAAACTGGAGAAATGGAATCAGACTGGAGAATCAAACTGGAGAAATGGAATCAGACTGGAGAATCAAACTGGAGAAATAGAATCACACTGGAGAATCAAACTGGAGAAATGGAATCAGACTGGAGAATCAAACTGGAGAAATGGAATCAGACTGGAGAATCAAACTGGAGAAATGGAATCAGACTGGAGGATCAAACTGGAGAAATGGAATCAGACTGGAGGATCAAACTGGAGAAATGGAATCAGACTGGAGAATCAAACTGGAGAAATGGAATCAGACTGGAGGATCAAACTGGAGAAATGGAATCAGACTGGAGAATCAAACTGGAGAAATGGAATCAGATTGGAGGATCAAACTGGAGAAATGGAATCAGACTGGAGAATCAAACTGGAGAAATGGAATCAGATTGGAGGATCAAACTGGAGAAATGGAATCAAACTGGAGAAATGGAATCAGACTGAAGAATCAAACTGGAGAAATGGAATCAGACTGGAGAATCAAACTGGAAAAATGGAATCAAACTGGAGAAATGGAATCAGACTGGAGAATCAAACTGGAGAAATGGAATCAAACTGGAGAAATGGAATCAGACTGGAGAATCAAACTGGAGAAATGGAATCAAACTGGAGAATCAAACTGGAGAAATGGAATCAAACTGGAGAAATGGAATAAGACTGGACAATCAAACTGGAAAAATGGAATCAAACTGGAAAATGGAATCAGACTGGAGGATCAAACTGGAGAAATGGAATCAAACTGGATAAATGGAATCAGACTGGAGAATCAAACTGGAAAAATGGAATCAAAATGGAGAATCAAACTGGAGAAATGGAATCAGACTGGAGAATCAAACTGGAGAAATGGAATCAGATTGGAGGATCAAACTGGAGAAATGGAATCATACTGGAGAATCAAACTGGAGAAATGGAATCAACTGGACAATCAAACTGGAAAAATGGAATCAAACTGGAGAAATGGAATCAGACTGGAGGATCAAACTGGAGAAATGGAATCAGACTGGAGAATCAAACTGGAGAAATGGAATCATACTGGAGAATAAAACTGGAGAAATGGAATCAAATCAAACTGGAGAAATGGAATCAAATCAAACTGGAGAAATGGAACAGACTGGAGAATCAAACTGGAGAAATGGAATCAGACTGGAGAATCAAACTGGAGAAATGGAATCAAACTGGAGAAATGGAATAAGACTGGACAATCAAACTGGAAAAATGGAATCAAACTGGAAAATGGAATCAAACTGGAGAAATGGAATCAGACTGGAGAATCAAACTGGAGAAATGGAATCAGACTGGAGAATCAAACTGGAGAAATGGAATCAGACTGGAGAATCAAACTGGAGAAATGGAATCAGACTGGAGAATCAAACTGGAGAAATGGAATCAAATCAAACTGGAGAAATGGAACCAGACTGGAGAATCAAACTGGAGAAATGGGATCACACTGGAGAAATAGAATCAGACTGGAGAATCAAACTGTTGAAATGGAATCAGACTGGAGAATCAAACTGTTACAAGGACATATAGATTTCATTTATGATTTTATTACGTTTCATTCTATAATGGGCTTATATAGTTTCAAATACTCTCAGACTGTAGAATCAGACTGGAGAATAATGGAGAAATGGCAAATCAAACTGGAAAAATGGAATCAAACTGGAGAAATGGAATCAGACTGGAGGATCAAACTGGAGAAATGGAATCAGACTGGAGAATCAAACTGGAGAAATGGAATCAGATTGGAGGATCAAACTGGAGAAATGGAATCATACTGGAGAATCAAACTGGAGAAATGGAATCAAATCAAACTGGAGAAATGGAACCAGACTGGAGAATCAAACTGGAGAAATGGAATCAGACTGGAGAATCAAACTGGAGAAATGGAATCAAACTGGAGAAATGGAATCAGACTGGAGGATCAAACTGGAGAAATGAATCAGACTGGAGAATCAAACTGTTGAAATGGAATCAGACTGGAGAATCAAACTGAAGAAATGGAATCAGACTGGAGATTCAACCTGGAGAAATGGAATCAGACTGGAGAATAAAACTGGAGAAATGGAATCAAACTGGAGAATCAAACTGGAGAAATGGAATCATGGAAATCAAACTGGAGAAATGGAATAAGACTGGACAATCAAACTGGAAAAATGGAATCAAACTGGAGAAATGGAATCAGACTGGAGGATCAAACTGGAGAAATGGAATCAGACTGGAGAATCAAACTGGAGAAATGGAATCAGACTGGAGAATCAAACTGGAGAAATGGAATCATACTGGAGAATCAAACTGGAGAAATGGAATCAAATCAAACTGGAGAAATGGAACCAGACTGGAGAATCAAACTGGAGAAATGGGATCACACTGGAGAAATAGAATCAGACTGGAGAATCAAACTGTTGAAATGGAATCAGACTGGAGAATCAAACTGAAGAAATGGAATCAGACTGGAGATTCAACCTGGAGAAATGGAATCAAATCAAACTGGAGAAATGGAATCAGACTGGAGAATCAAACTGGAGAAATGGAATCAAACTGGAGAAATGGAATAAGACTGGACAATCAAACTGGAAAAATGGAATCAAACTGGAAAATGGAATCAGACTGGAGGATCAAACTGGAGAAATGGAATCAGACTGGAGAATCAAACTGGAGAAATGGAATCAGATTGGAGGATCAAACTGGAGAAATGGAATCATACTGGAGAACATACTGGAGAATCAAACTGGAGAAATGGAATCAAATCAAACTGGAGAAATGGAACCAGACTGGAGAATCAAACTGGAGAAATGGGATCACACTGGAGAAATAGAATCAGACTGGAGAATCAAACTGTTGAAATGGAATCAAATCAAACTGGAGAAATGGAACCAGACTGGAGAATCAAACTGGAGAAATGGGATCACACTGGAGAAATAGAATCAGACTGGAGAATCAAACTGGCGAAATGGAATCAGACTGGAGAATCAAACTGGAGAAATGGAATCAGACTGGAGAATCAAACTGGAAAAATGGAATCAAACTGGAGAATCAAACTGGAGAAATGGAATCAGACTGGAGAATCAAACTGGAGAAATGGAATCAGACTGGAGGATCAAACTGGAGAAATGGCATCAGACTGCAGAATCAAACTGGAGAAATGGAATCAGACTGGAGAATGAGAATCAAACTGGAAAATGGAATCAGCCTGGAGAATAAAACTGGAGAAATGGAATCAGACTAGAGAAATGGAATCATACTAGAGAAATGGAATCAGATTGGAGAAATGGAATCAGACTGGAGAATGAATCAAACTGGAAAATGGAATCAAACTGGAGAAATGGAATCAGACTGGAGAATCAAACTGGAGAAATGGAATGAGAATGAAGAAATAGAATCATACTGGAGAAATGGAATTAGACTGGAGAAATGGAACTATATCCAGAATGTTAATGAATGTCACGAATATATTGCTTATATTACTATATCACTTTATAAAATGTCTATCGATTGTCCGTGTTTTTACACGGGTCTACAACTAGTATACATATATATATAAACTGATTTAAGTGTATAAAAGTATGAAATCACAAGAAAACGATTTAGGATAGAAACCTATGAATTTTCTTACCAAGAATCGAGATGATCATGATGATTCTTGAAGGGAAAAATTGATTTTTATTTTTATTTTTTCGGTTGTGAGAGGGAAAAGGAGAGGGTAAGCCGTAAGTGAGATGGGAGAAAGATTGATAAAAGATTGAAAGTGAGGGACGAAATGAGAGACTAGGGTTTTTGATGCCCATTAGAACCCATATTAATCTCACGACATATTATTATTATTAGTTAGTTTTTTTTTATTATTTCTTTTTGACCTTAATCATATTGAGCTTAATCCTTTGAAGTTAATTTTCTTTGAGATTAAACGTAAGTCGACTCTGAACAAAAAGAATCTCTGGACCTTAATTGTCTTTGAGTTTAATTCCTTTGAATTTATTAAGATCAGTAAGAAAGAACTATTGACCTTGCATAAAATTCATTTGATTAGACAATTTAAGAAAAGTCTAGACTCGTTAATTTACTTTGTCAACATAATCATTTGTAACTTTTTAATAGCTTTCCAACGACTATAAACACGACCATTTTTGATAATCAAAACTTTAATTATTAAATTTTTAAGTACATTACTTTAATTGGCATTTCTACAAGACAACTAGTATTCCTTCGGTTCTTAAGTCCACGCACAATCCTTCCAAAGACTAAATGCTCACAAAGCCCGAAAAGAACATAAATTCAATTATTCCATGAATAAAGTCTTAATGACTACGGACGTACATAAACGAAACGAACTAAAATGGCCGGAAAAGTACTTCGGGAATAAACGCTCAGATGACGGTTGTCACAGCATTACCCCGTTAAAAGAATTTTGCCCGAAATTCAACTCGCACTAGTCCCAGTAAACAATTGGGGGTATTTTGTCTTACAATGATCTTCCTGTTCCCAAGTATACTCAGGTCTTCCCTTTGAATTACAACGAATCTTAACAAGGGTATACTTGGTTTCTTTGGTTCTCGCACCTCATGATCCACAATCTCCAATGGCTCTTCAACGAAATTCAATTTATCGTCGATCCGGATCTCGTCCATAGGTACATGACATTCCTCCACAGCTAGACATTTTCGAAGATGAGACACATGAGATACGTCGTGAACTCCCTTAAGCTCTTCCGAAAGTCTCAATCGATAAGCTACCTCGCCAACTCTTTCTAGTATCTCAAAAGGTCCAATAAATCTAGGTCCAAGTTTTCCACTTTTGACAAATTTAACCACTCCTTTCCAAGGGGAAACCTTTAAGAGTACTCGATCCCCAACATTGAATTCCAGAGGTCTACTCCTGACGTCAGCATACTTCTTTTGTCGTTCATGTGCTAATCTAAGTCGCTCTTTAATCAGAATTATTTTCTCGGCTGTCTCTTCAATAAGCTCAGGCCCAACCAACTGGCTATCGCCAAAGTCAGACCACGCAACAGCTGATCTGCACTTCCATCCATACAATGCCTTGAAAGGTGCCATACTAATACTCGCGTGATAACTAGTGTCGTAAGAAAATTGTATCAAATGTAGATGGTCATCCCAATTATCTCCAAAGTCTAAGGCACACACTCTCAACGTGTCTTTTTAAGTCTGAATCGTACGCTCACTCTGACTATCGGCATGAAAATGGTACGCCGTACTCATGCCTATCCTAGTCCCAATGGCCTTCTAAAACCCTCGCCAAAATTAAGAATTGAAGTGAGTATCTCTGACGGAAATATTCGAGACCAGTACGCCATGCTTCGACACGACTTCTTTTACATACTTCTTCACCATTTTCTCTGTGGGGTATTTCTTGCGAATAGCCAAGAAATGAGCAGACTTTGTCAATCCATCAACAATCACCCATATCATCTCGTGACCTTCCCTTGTTCTGGGTAATTTCGTAATAAAATCCATAGTCACGCACTCCCATTTTCATTCAGGAATTTCTGGTTGTTTGAGTAATCCAGAAGGTGTCTAATGTTTCGCTTTCACCGTAAACACGTCAAGCATAGGCTTACAAATTAAGCAAAATCATTCTTCATGCCAGGCCACCAATACAACTCACGTATGTCAAAATACATATTGTCAGTTCCCAGATGTACCGAATACATTGAATTATGAGCTTCGTTCATAATTAATGTCCGTAAATCACCAGTGAAAGGAATCCCATAGTATATCCACGAAATACAATCCACCATCGTCCATTTTATCTAAATGTTGTTCCATACCTCGCAATTCTTTATTGAGAAGTTCTTCATCGCCAACAACCCCTGTCTGTGCTTCTTTGATCTGGTCTCTAACACTTCTTTGCACTGTAATGCTCATCACACGTACTCGTCTAGGCTTAACCCCTTTGCTTACGTCTCAGCGTGTCAGCCACTACATTAGCTTTTCTAGTGTGATAACGAATGTCACAATTGTAATCACTAAGTAACTCAAGCCATTTCCTTTGCCTCATATTCAAATCTTGTTGCGTGAAGATATGGTGTAGGCTTTTGCGATCCGTGTAGATTACACACTTGGTTCCATACAAATAATGCCTCCAGCACTTTAATGCAAATACCACTACTCCTAACTTCAAGTCATGAGTTGCGTAGTTTTTCTCATGAACCTTCAATTGTCATGAGGCGTATGCAATCACATTGCCTCTTTGCAAGAGCACACAAATTTAATCCTTGACACGACGCATCGCAGTTACTACAAAATCATTTGACCCTTAAGGCAGACTCAAAATCCATGCATTACACAACCTATACTTTGAAATCTGAAACGCTTTTTCATGTTTCTCGCCCCAAACACACGGTCTGTCTTTCTGCGTCAATTGCATTAGCGGCAGCGTAATCTTAGAAAACTTTTCAATGAACCTTCTATAATAACCCGCCAGACCAAGGAACTGTCTAACCTCAGTCGGCGTCTCTGGCGTTCTCCAATTCTTAACTAAATAGACCTTGCTAGGATCTACATGTATCTCAACCTTGCTCACGACATGCCCCAAAAAGTGTAGCTTATTCAGCCAGAATTCACATTTAGAGAACTTTCATGACAGTTTTTCCTTCCTCAACAATTCCAGTTTCTTTCTCAAATGTTCAGTATGTTCCTCTTTTGTCTTTGAGTAATTCAGAATTCTGCAACTGATTAAGATGAACCGCTACTTGAACCTGTTGTCCAACCCTCTGGGGACACGTGTTCTGATAGTGATTAGTGGCCCCACATTCATATCATGCCCCACAAATGTGCTTATCTTTGTTCCGCAACAATCCTTGTATTTGTTTATACATCAATAAATCAAATACATTAGAAAACAACGTGTCTCAATGCTACATACTTGATTATATTTACATATATCTTTATATAGTTTCTGCCATTTGTTCTTGCATTATTTCATATTGTCAATTGTTTCTTGTTATCCACATCTGGATCGTAAACTGAACTTGTCCTTTCAAGATCAGTTGTACTTGCCAGTCGGGTTTAAGTCATTCGTCTATATATTTGGGACTCACATTAAACTTTGAATTTAACTATACCAACATATTGAAATGGTTCAATTTTCCGCTGCGTTTTAATATTATAAGGATAATATTACTTTGATAAAAACCCAAAAATCCCAACAAATACAACTCACGTATGTCAAAATACATATTGTCAGTTCCCAGATGTACCGAATACATTGAATTATGAGCTTCGTTCATAATTAATGTCCGTAAATCACCAGTGAAAGGAATCCCATAGTATATCCACGAAATACAATCCACCATCGTCCATTTTATCTAAATGTTGTTCCATACCTCGCAATTCTTTATTGAGAAGTTCTTCATCGCCAACAACCCCTGTCTGTGCTTCTTTGATCTGGTCTCTAACACTTCTTTGCACTGTAATGCTCATCACACGTACTCGTCTAGGCTTAACCCCTTTGCTTACGTCTCAGCGTGTCAGCCACTACATTAGCTTTTCTAGTATGATAACGAATGTCACAATTGTAATCACTAAGTAACTCAAGCCATTTCCTTTGCCTCATATTCAAATCTTGTTGCGTGAAGATATGGTGTAGGCTTTTGCGATCCGTGTAGATTACACACTTGGTTCCATACAAATAATGCCTCCAGCACTTTAATGCAAATACCACTACTCCTAACTTCAAGTCATGAGTTGCGTAGTTTTTCTCATGAACCTTCAATTGTCATGAGGCGTATGCAATCACATTGCCTCTTTGCAAGAGCACACAAATTTAATCCTTGACACGACGCATCGCAGTTACTACAAAATCATTTGACCCTTAAGGCAGACTCAAAATCCATGCATTACACAACCTATACTTTGAAATCTGAAACGCTTTTTCATGTTTCTCGCCCCAAACACACGGTCTGTCTTTCTGCGTCAATTGCATTAGCGGCAGCGTAATCTTAGAAAACTTTTCAATGAACCTTCTATAATAACCCGCCAGACCAAGGAACTGTCTAACCTCAGTCGGCGTCTCTGGCGTTCTCCAATTCTTAACTAAATAGACCTTGCTAGGATCTACATGTATCTCAACCTTGCTCACGACATGCCCCAAAAAGTGTAGCTTATTCAGCCAGAATTCACATTTAGAGAACTTTCATGACAGTTTTTCCTTCCTCAACAATTCCAGTTTCTTTCTCAAATGTTCAGTATGTTCCTCTTTTGTCTTTGAGTAATTCAGAATGTCATCGATAAACACGATAACCAACTTGTCTTAACACGGTCGGCACACTCTATTCATCAAGTCCATGAACACTGTCGGAGCGTTAGTTAATCCAAAGGGCATCATTGTAAATTCGAATTGTCCGTATTTTGTCCTAAAAGCGGTCTTTGGTATGTCGTCTTCATGTACACGTAATTGATGATACCCTGAACGTAAGTCAATCTTTGACAAATACTTTGCACCTTGGAGCTGGTCGAATAGATCATCAATCTTAGGAAGGGGATAACGGTACTTCACCGTTAACTTATTCAGCTCACGATAATCGATACACATACGAAAGGAACCATTCTTCTTTTTGACGAATAATACACGTGCTCTCTACGGTGACTAACTAGGTCTAATAAATCCATTGTCTTGAAGTTCTTTTAATTGTGTAGCCAATTCTTGTAATTCCGTTGTTGCTAGTCTATAAGGGGATTTTGCTACAGGAGCTGCGTTAGGAACAAGGCTAATACGAAAATCAAGTTGTCGAGACGGAGGTAAGTCGGGTAAATCATCAGGGAAAACATCCTGATAGTCACGAACGACGGGGACATCAGTCAAGCTAACCTCTTTAACAGACGCACTCATGACACACCCCTCAAAAGACTCAGACTTCTCTCCCTGGATTGAAAGTATCTCACCACTAGGTAAGGGAATTCTAACGACTTTTTCACTACATAAAATCGTCGCGTCGACCAAAGACATCCAGTCCATACCAACAATAACGTCAAAACATCTCATTAAAAGGTACTAAGTCAATAAAGGAATTATAATTATTAAAGTCTGATGTGCACGAACAAACGACCCGGTTTAGTCTGACTAGCTCTCAATTAACCATTTGTACGTCAAAATATATATATGTAAGACTCGGTCTAGTATTCAATAAGGAAACAAAACTAGTCACGACAAAACTATAATCAGCCCTCGAGTCAAAAGAACAAAGCATAAAGACCATTCAGAAGAAAAGTTCATGTAGCACATTCGAATCGTTACGAGCATCTGTTGCATTTAGTACATAAGCACGACTTCTAGCAGCTTGAACTTGATTGTCTCTATTCTGATTGGATCCAGAATTCTGCAACTGATTAAGATGAACCGCTACTTGAACCTGTTGTCCAACCCTCTGGGGACACGTGTTCTGATAGTGATTAGTGGCCCCACATTCATATCATGCCCCACAAATTCCAGGTAGTCTCCTCTGATTCAATGGTACAACGTTCAACAGTGCCCTCTGAGTCCTTGGTTCCCTACAGTAGTTTGCCAAATGCCCAGTCTTATTGCAGTTAAAGCATGTTATGAAGTTTTAATTTGCTGCATGATGAAGAGTTCACCTCGTACGCTTAGGGAGAGGACCCACCTATTCCTTTTTGCCGACATCAGTCACTGCAAATGCCATGTCTCCATTATGCCTTTTTACCAACAGATCGTCAAACTTTGTTACTATTACTTGCCCCACAAATGTCCTTCCTTATTGTCCCAACAACAGTACGAGTCTCACACTGAACCAACTCATCAGTCATAGCCTCAAATCTCAATACAACTTCTTCTAGAGTGAATGGACGAACAACAACCATAGTCAACCTAACCTGAGGGATCAACCACGAAGATACTTCTCGATGTCTTTGCTCTCGGGGGTAACCAGATGTGGAACAAGCCTCGACAACTCATTAAAATGGGTAGCATATCTAGCAAGATCAACACCACACATCTTATGCTCCAAAAATTTTTGATATAACTTTATCAGCTCAATTGCGGTACGGGCTTCCTTGTCATCAACTCCTTAAAATTGTACCAAGTCATTGCCTCAGCCACTACTCTGCCTCTGACTCGACACTGACCATTCCACTAAGATAACGCATCCAAGGTAAAGAAATTTGTCACATATCAGACCCTTTGACCAGAAGTACACCCACTAATGCTAATCACGGCTTCCATCTTCTCTAGCCATTGCATAAACTTGACTGCTCCACCTCTGCCGTCATAATCTTGCACGCCACAATCCTTGAAGTTTTTGTAAGGAAAACATCTGACACCACTTCTAGGCTCTCTTAGTATATTTCCAATACGAATTCTCTCATCGGCGTCTTCATAGTATACACTGGTCTCCTCGTTCACTGCTTCCACATACTGCGCATCCTCAGCTACATTATAAGTCGGCCCTTCATTCGTCGCATTTCGCGCATTTCGTGTCAGGACATCATTGACGACTTGAATAATCACGGCGATCGTCTCTGTTAGGTCCAGTTCACCTGGAACTGGCCAGTCACCAGTTCACACTGACCAGTCACCAGTTGCATCTGGTGACCCAGTAAACTGGTGACCAAGATGATTTGTCGAGAAATATATTGAAGTCTAGTTGCACCGTACAGTTAACGCAACTGAAGACTTCCTCCAGTTGAGAACTGACCAAGTTGAAGAAGCATTCCAGTTGGAGTCGAAGACAACAAATGGAAGATAGAGAATGGTAATGGCAGCGAAGCCCAGTTGACATTCTAGTCAGTTACAAACTGGAGACCATCAGTGGAAAGCCCTTACAAAGCTTTACACTGATTACGAGGAATTGACTTGTATACTTTATGTACCTTTACCCGCATAATAAGTCTTATCTTATTATTTAAGTAATATAAGGTACATAAAGGTGGTTGAGTAAAGTCACTTTAACATGCGACTTTACACTGCCTTTTAAGGAATTAAATGATATTCCTTAAATGCTCCCAACCACATTTGTACGGCTAAAGTTAACATCCCAATGTTAACTTTGCCTATAAATACAAGTCATTGCACAACAAGAATACCAAGTTAATTCACAAAGTCGAATAACTTCACACTTTGCAAACCTGCAATATTCTTGGTGAACTTGTGCAATATTCTCTCAATCGCTAAAAGAAACATTTCACAACTTTAAGTGTTTCGATTGTCTTGAGAAATTCCGAGTGTAGATCAATTGTATTTCATAGGTTGTTAGGATATTTACATTCGTGTATTATCTTGGTTCCGCATCAACCTTGTAATTTGTTTAATATCAATAAATAAATTACACATTGAAAACTACATATTGTCTCATCAAGTTATTTACAAGTTATTTGTATTATTGCATTGTCCTTTACTTATTGTCATTTATATAAGTAATCTATCTAGAACTTGGTATATACACACTGCAACTGGTCGTCTCCAGTTCAGTGCATATATTGCAAAGTAACTCCACCATTGACATAGAGGTGTCTTCAGTAGTACCATCTAACGAGTTGGGACTTACAAGTGGTATCAGAGAAGAAAGCTAATAAACTTGCCTAGATCTGCTAAGATGAACACTACTGAAGGTGGAGATGGTTCTGGTTCAGGTGAAAACCCCTTGAATAATAATAACCAACCTTTTCAAAATGTTAATACTAATCCTCCTCCTCCTTCTACCCCAAACCACGTCCATGTACACTACTCTAACACTCCTGTTCCAAAATTTGATGGAAACAGTGAGACTTTTGGTACATGAAAAGCTAGAATGCTTTTGAATTTTGGTGGTATTGAGAGGTATATGTTGAAAATCCTCAAGGATGGACCATATATACCCATGTCTCTTAGGGTGAGTCCTCTTCTTGATCCAACTGGAAGAAGAGGCTCAAGGGAAAAGCCAGAAGACCATTGGTCTGATGAGGATCGCAGACTGGTGGACTTGGACACCAGACTGAAAAACATGATCCTTGGGGCTGTCCCTGAAGACCTAATTCCAACACTTGTGTTGTTTCCCAGTGCCAAGTCTATGTGGGATGAATTAGTGATTCAATTTGAAGGAGGTGATGATACTATTGTCACCAGAAAAGTTGCCTTGAACAAGAAGTATGAATCCTTCTTTGCCTTGCCCAATGAAAGTCTAACTGGTACATACACCAGATTTTCTAGCCTTATCAATCAGTTGAGAGGTTTGGGTCTAGAGAAGGATAAGGATATTCTTCTTGAGAAGTTTTGTGATATTCTTCCTTCCAAATGGGAAAACATGGTTCTTGTCTTGAGACAAGGTAAAACCTTGCACACCCATACCCTTGCATCGCTCTATGGAGCCTTCAGATTCACTGAAGATAATAATGTTGCAAGGCTGGTGGCTGAGCAAGATGCCATGAACCATGCCCAGAGTTCCAAGGTTGCTAGTGTACCTGAGCGACCTTGTAATGCTTTAATGTCTGCTGAGAGTGTCCAGGCACACTCGATGAAAGAGATGTTAAACAGTTTCTTGAACTCTGGACTGACCACTGAAAACAGTGATGGTTGTAATGAAACTGACGATGATGATCTGGTCGCCATGATTGCTAAAACCTTTAACAGGTTTAAGCATAAATCTAAAAGATTTAATGGCCCCAACAATGCTTCCAGCTCCAGCTCTCTGGATAAGACCAATCTTACATGTTATAAGTGTGGCAAGAAAGGTCATTTTATGAAGGAATGCAGATCTAGTCAGTTGAACAACCAAACTGGCCCCTCTGTCCCTAACTTCAATCGGCCTGATGATAGCTACAAAGCTAAATACAAGAAGCTTATGGCCCAGATTGCCCTCCTGTCCATGGCAAAGGAAAAAGACCAGTGCTTAATTGCACAAACTGAGGGAAAATGGGAGTACTCTGATGACTCATCTGATGATGAAAAAGAGGAAAGGGACATGTGTTTCATGGCCTTGGAAGATCAACAGCAGCAACACGTGGCAAAAGAAGATGTCATCACTGGAAGATGGGTGGACATCATTCTAAAGAAGGTATGTGATTATGATCACCGGGTTGACCCTGAACTGAAACTGGACCTGGCTGAATCATTAAGTGGTGATTTAGCTTTTGTTGAAACAGTAAGAGCTGATAGAGAAAGATATCTTGACACTATCTTAATCGAACTGAACATCATTAAGCCACAACTTAATGATTTACAAAGTGTCCAGTTGGCTCTCAAGGAGTCAGTTTTAAAGATTGAGGCTTTAGAACTTGATAATCAAAAATTGTTTTCTGATCTTGAAAAAGAACAAAAGATTATCAAGTCATGGGTAAAAGCATCTGGCAAAAACTATGATGCATTTTCTAGAACTATCGATGCCCAGAAGAATGCATGGAAATCTGGAGATCTGGAGATAGCAGCTCTCATACCAGATATTCATGCATTGCCTCCAGCTCTCCAGGTTGAAACACCTTATGATCAACCTGAAGCTGTTAAGACTGAAACCGTTGAGACCACCCCCATTGAGGTTAAAACTGGAGCCAAACAGGCTAAAGCTCCAGTCAAAAAGGCCACTGGTAACAAGCCTTTACCTCATAAGTCTAAGGTGCCCAAGACCCGACAGACTAAAGCACCAGTTGAACCTAGGTCCAAGGTTCAACTGCCTGATTAAAATAATATTTTGGTTAATCTGGAAAGTCAACTCCAACTTTTGTCTCGGCAGGTTCAGAGTTGCACTGCCCGGATTAACAATCTGGAAGGAGGTTTATTACCTCCAGTTTTCAAACAAAATATTAAACCACTCCCTTTATTACCTAAACAAAAGAATGTTCCATCTGGAACAAAATCTGGTAAAAATAAGGGTAGTAAGTATCAAGTACCAATCGTTTTTACTCCTGCACCTGGAGCTGGTGAAAAAGCTCCAGATGTAGCCTCCACCCCCCCCCCCCCCCCCCCCCCCCCCCCCCCCCCCCCCCCCCCCCCCCCCCCCCCCCCCCCCCCCCCCCCCCCCCCCCCCCCCCCCTCCAGTTCAACACCTCAACAATCAACTGTGACTTCTGTTGAGAAGTCCAGTGAACCCATCAAGCAAAGATGGGTTCACAAAAAGAACTAATGATTTTTGTGTGTGTGTAGGGCGATCGAAAGAAGAATATCTGGTATCTGGACAGCGCTGCTGGCTGGACTATGACCGGATGTAAGCCCCTACTGGAAAGACTGAAGGATATGGTGTGCTCAATAATGGACAAGTCGAATTCAAAAGAGTTGCATTTGTGAATGGTTTGAAATACAACCTGATCAGTGTAAGCCAACTTTGTGATGATGGCTTCAGAGTTTTGTTCGATATTGCTCAAGGCACCATATTTAACAAGGATTGCAAAGTGGTGATGATTGCACCAAGAAAAGGAAATGTGTACATCATGGATATGGAACCAGCTCCAAAAGAGCAATGTTTCTATACCAAAGCTGATGAGGACACCAACTGGCTATGGCATAAAAGGTTATCCCACCTTAATTTCAAGAATATCAACAAGTTGTCTCGCAAGCAACTGGTCGATGGGATACCTCAGATTTCTTTCAATAAAGAAAAACCATGTCCAGGTTGTGAGATGGGCAAGCAGAAAAGAGCCAGTTTCAAAACTAGGCAAAATTTTAGCATTACTGAACCTCTTCACATGCTACATATGGATCTCTTTGGTCCAGTGAATGTTCAAACTAGAGCTGGAAAGAAGTACACTCTAGTTGTGGTTGATGAATTCACCAGATACTGCTGGGTGGTATTCATCAGATCCAAAAGTGATGCACTTGCTGAAATCATCTCACTCATCAAAAGAATTGAACTCAAGTATACTCGAAAAGTTTGTCAGTTGCGAAGTGATAATGGTACTGAATTCCAAAATAAGGTACTTGAAACATTTTGCAATGACACTGGCATCTCTCAAAACTTCTCATCAGTTCACTCTCCAGAACAAAATGGAGTTGTTGAAAGAAAGAATCGTACACTGATAGAAGCCGCCAGAAGTATGCTATCTGAATCTGGTCTTCCCACCAGTTTTTGGGCTGAGGCAGTTGCAACTGCTTGTCACACCCAAAACCGGTCAGTCTACATCAAGAGACATAAGAAGACTGCCTATGAAGTACTCAGGAATCGTAAACCAAATATTGGATACTTCCATGTATTTGGTTGTCCAGTTTATATACTGAACGATTCCAGTCAGCTTGGAAAGTTTGATGCAAAAGCTGATGAAGGAGTATTTTTAGGCTATTCAGATATTCAAAAGGCCTTTAGAGTTTATAATTATAGACTTCAAAAGGTTCATGAGACAATTCATGTCACATTTGATGAATCAACTGAAGCAATCAACAAGAGACCAAGCCTTGATATTACTCCAGTCGTTCCAATCAATTTTGGTGAAACTGACCAAGTTCATCGGTCAGTTGTTTCACCAGAAGATGCTTCCAGTTACAACAAACTGGAACCAGTTAAGAAGAAGAAAACCTCCAGTGACACTTCATTCTATCCCTCCATCAATTTCAACTTACCACAAGAATTGGTGATTGGATCAGATGTACGTGCCACTCCAATATCAGCACCAGTTCAAACACCTAATTCTCCAGTTCTTCATGAAATGCCTTCTAATGAGGAATTTCATGATGCTAATCGAGACCTCATTGACTCTGATGAGGATGTAGAAGTTGTGTGGACTGATCCTTCTCCAGAAGCCGTTGCAACTGAAGAAGATCGCCAGGTGACTTGCACTGATATTGTAGTTCACCAGCCTAGTCAATACACTAGATGGACTCGAGCCCATCCAATTGAACAAATTGTGGGTAATCCAACTAGTGGGGTTCAGACTAGAAGAGCCACCAGTGAGCAATGCTTAAACGTCACCTTCTTATCTTTAATTGAACCAAAGAAGATTGACGAGGCTATGGCAGACCCAAGCTGGGTGGAAGCTATGCAAGAAGAGCTCCTCCAGTTTGAAAGGAACAATGTTTGGGAGCTTGTTCCTTGTCCACCAGGGTTAAAGAAAGAACCTATTGGTACCAGATGGGTCTACCGAAACAAAATGGATGAAGATGGTCATGTTGTAAGAAACAAGGCCAGACTAGTTGCCCAGGGTTACTGTCAAGCAGAGGGCGTTGACTTTGATGAGACTTTTGCTCCAGTTGCAAGACTTGAAGCCATAAGAATATTTTTGGCTTATGCAGCCCATCTGCAGTTCAAGGTCTTCCAGATGGATGTCAAAAGTGCGTTCCTTAATGGAACATTGGAAGAAGAAGTTTATGTTAAGCAGACTCCAGGTTTCATCGATGAGAAGCATCCTCATTGGGTTTATAGACTGAACAAAGCTTTGTATGGTCTAAGACAAGCCCCAAGAGCCTGGTATGATACTTTAACCAAACATCTTCTTAAAAATGGTTTTCAAAGAGGTGCAATAGATAATACCTTGTTTATCTTGAAAGAAAGAGGTAATATCTTATTGGTACAAATTTATGTTGATGACATTATTTTTGGTTCAACTGATGATGCAATGTGTAAAAAGTTTTCTAAAATCATGTCATCTGAGTATGAGATGAGTTTAATGGGTGAATTAACATTTTTCTTAGGTCTTCAGATTAAGCAAACTGGAAATAGAATTTTCATAAACCAAGGAAAATATGTCAGAGATTTGTTAAGAAAATACAAATATGATTCAATCCCATCGAAAAACACACCTATTGCAGCACCATTGAATTTGGACTCTGACCCAACTGGCAAACCAGTTAACATAACTGACTATAGAGGTATGGTTGGTTCACTGATGTACTTAACTGCCAGTCGACCAGATATAATGTTTGCAACATGTTTATGTGCCAGGTTTCAGGCTAACCCTAAAGAATCACATTTGCACGCTGTAAAGCGTATCTTTAGATACTGAAAGGGTGTCCTAATCTTGGTCTTTGGTACCCCAAAGGCTCAGGATTAGATCTAATGGGTTATTCAAATTCTGATCATGCAGGTTGTAAGATAGATAAAAAATCAACAACTGGTGGTTGTCATTTCCTTGGAGGAAAACTGGTGAGTTGGACCAGCAAGAAGCAGACTTCAGTCTCAATGTCCACTGCTGAGGCAGAGTACATTTCTGCGGCCAGTTGTTGTGCCCAGATTCTCTGGATCAAGAACCAGTTACTAGATTATGGTCAAAAGTTTACTAAGACCCCAATCTTTTGTGACAACACCAGTGCAATTGCTATATCTCACAACCCAGTGATGCACTCAAAAACGAAGCATATTGACATTAGGTATCATTTCATTCGAGATCATGTTATGAAAGGAGATATTGAAATTCATTTCATCCCCACTGACAAACAGTTAGCTGATGTTTTTACAAAACCTCTCGATGAGAAAACCTTTAAACATCTCATCAGCGAATTGGGAATGTTAAATCCTTAACTGGAGCTTTCTTTGTTATTGTTAGAAATCCAAAAATAGTGATAAATTGTAAATTAGATAAGAGGACTTTCTTGTTGTTAAGGCATAGATAAATGATTACTAAGGTTGAGGGGCTAATTGTGATAATTAGCATAATTGTATAGTTAGACTATAAATAACCCCTCACACCTTAGAAATCAAGGAGAACCAATAACACAATTCATACTTGTAACTTTTCACACACACATTAATTCCAATCTTCCAGTTTCATTCTTAATTCTCTCTCAAAACACACACAAACACCAAGAACACACATTAACAAACCGCCATTGATGAATTGAGTTCAGTGATAGAAATCGTGTTATAACAAGTGGTATCAGAGAAAAACATCATTCTGATGACGATCCATAACTGAATTCATTCACAATTTCATCAAAATCAAAATTATTCACATTTTTTGTTCGTCTTTTTCACCTACAGGTTCTTCAAAATTCACACTTCAAATCACATAAAATCACAGTTATTTGTTCACCAATAGATTCGTGGTTGTTAAAAACATAATCCTGTCAAGTTTCATGTTCCAATTCAATCTAATTCTCGAGATTGAATTTTGAGTTTTTGGCGCGTATATTGAGGGATTTGAATCTGTTGTGTTTGATGTTGAATTTTGTTCGTGAATCTGTTGCGGACAAGAACACAATCAGTTTGCAAGTAATTTCGTGATCTAACTCCCAGTAATTCAAAAGATATTGAAGCTTTTAAAGTCATTAATGGAGTTTTCATGGAAAACTGATGAAATGAAGAAGATGAACCTAAAACGATCTTCACTAGGACGATCTTCCTAAGATCGTTTTGGTATTTGAAAGTTAATTTTAATACCAGTGCTGTGTGGCTTGTTGTGTTGTGAAGTATTTGTTTTTGGCTAACTAATCCAGAAGGATTGGTTTGGTCAATTCAAATTCTTGAAAAGAAAACAAGACGATCTTCACCAAGATCGTCTCATTTTTCTGGAACTAAGACGATCTTCAACAAGATCGTCTCATTTTTTTTGAAGTTAAGACGATCTTCACCAAGACCGTCTCATTTCTTCTGAACCTAAGACGATCTTCAATCAAGATCGTCCCAGTTCTTTGAATCATTTCATTTCAAAACCATTTTTCTTTTCAAGATCATTTTCATTTCAAGACCGTTTCAAATTCAAGACCGTTTGATATTCAAGACCGTTTCATTTCCAGTTTGTTTCATTTTAATACTTAACCAAATTTCACCAAAATTCCAAGACGATCTCACCCAAGACGATCTCACCCAAGACGATCTCACCCAAGACGATCTCACCCAAGACGATCTCACCCAAGACGATCTCACCCAAGACGATCTCACCCAAGACGATCTCACCCAAGACGATCTCACCCAAGACGATCTCACCCAAGACGATCTCACCCAAGACGATCTCACCCAAGACGATCTCACCCAAGACGATCTCACCCAAGACGATCTCACCCAAGACGATCTCACCCAAGACGATCTCACCCAAGACGATCTCACCCAAGACGATCTCACCCAAGACGATCTCACCCAAGACGATCTCACCCAAGACGATCTCACCCAAGACGATCTCACCCAAGACGATCTCACCCAAGACGATCTCACCCAAGACGATCTCACCCAAGACGATCTCACCCAAGACGATCTCACCCAAGACGATCTCACCCAAGACGATCTCACCCAAGACGATCTCACCCAAGACGATCTCACCCAAGACGATCTCACCCAAGACGATCTCACCCAAGACGATCTCACCCAAGACGATCTCACCCAAGACGATCTCACCCAAGACGATCTCACCCAAGACGATCTCACCCAAGACGATCTCACCCAAGACGATCTCACCCAAGACGATCTCACCCAAGACGATCTCACCCAAGACGATCTCACCCAATACGATCTCACCCAAGACGATCTCACCCAAGACGATCTCACCCAAGACGATCTTCTCAAGATCGTTTCATTTTCTGGTTTTTCAATTCTTAATTCATTTCAATCTTTTCAACTCAAATCAAATTCAAATGGCTTCTCGTGAAGCATTGGCATTGGGTTCAGATACAAGAGCTCCAGTTCTCTACCGTGGTTCATACGGACTATGGAAGAAAAGATTCATGGACTATGTGGAAAGTCAAACAAATGGTCATATGATGAAAGATTCCATCCTTAATGGACTTGCTGTTCATCGCCATCCCACTACTGATGCAATTATTCTACTCATGATCTTTTGAATGCTGAACAAAAGGATCGAACAGCTGCAGATAACAGAGCTAGGTCATGTTTATACAGAGCTCTACCGGATGAAATCTATGGCTCTGTTGATTCTTATGATACAGCCAAGGAGATATGGGATGAGGTAGCTAGACAGATGGAAGGAGCTGACGTGACTTCGACAATAAGATTGACAAATATCTTGACTAAGTTTGACAACTTCTCCAAAATGCCAAATGAATCTCTTGAAGCAGTCTACTACAGATTCTGCAATGTCATAAATGAACTGAGGAAGAACAATGTCAAGAAAACAGAGATTGAGTTAAACATCAAGTTCATCAAAGCCCTTGGTCCAGAATGGGAAGATTTTGGAACCCAAATCAAACAACATCAAAACCTGACCAAGTTCACCATTCATACTCTTTATGAATCCTTCAAACTCAATGAAAACCAAGTCCTAAGCAAAGCTTCATCAAGCAAAATGCCAGAAGTTGTATCTACTGATCCTTTGGCATTGATTGTTGAGAAAAAGATCTATGAGGCTCTTAAAAGGCAAATGGTAGTTGTTTCTTCATCTGATGAGGAGGGAGATGATCTAATGGCTACAAGAGATGGTGTTTCAGATGAACTATATCAAGCTCTTGCCGCGGTAACAAAGCATTTCAAGAGAAAATTTTACAAAGCGAGGCCAACAAACAACAATCTCCGCACTTCATCTATAAGTGTAACATCCCGAACTTTTATTTAATGTTTGACTAATGTCGTTAAGTCAATTTGGGGTGTCGTTAAGTCTTGACTTAATATTTGAATGTAGTTATGTGTGGTTAACGTAGATAAAGTAGTTAGGCTTAAAAGCCTAAACTTTAATGACGAATAAAAGTGTGATTAATGTCGCTTAAAGGCTGTGTAGTGCCTTTTAATGAAGGACTAATGCTGTATTTGGTCAATAATGCAGTTTGTGACCAATAATGAAGGGTTTAGAAGTTCAAGGGTTGATTTTGACATAGGTTGAAACCTAAAAACGGGATTAAGGTTTTGATGGGTGTAATTAGGGTGTTTTGGAGCAGCCATTAGTAAATAATAACTCAAACCCAAAGTCTCTAATCCTTTCTTGAATCCTAAAGCATTTAATCTAGTTTTTGGGGCTAACAATTGTGTGTTTTGGTGTTGTAATCGATCGATCATCGAGTCAAGCAGGTAATCATTGAAATATTGATTGTATTTTCAGATTTAGAGGTTGGTAATTATGAATCAAATCTGATTAAAAAGAGATTATGCAAGTAATTAGGGTTTATGTGGTGTTTTGGGGTAATTAACATCGAAAGTGATGTTAAACGAGTCTATGATCGATCCTGTTAATCAAGAGATGTTTATTTGTGTCAAAAACATGTTTGGAAGGAAGTCTTGATCGATCAAAATCTGGAAAATCAAAGAACTTAGTCGTTTCATGAATTCTGGTCGAATCTGATGTTAAATTCGTTTTCTGGTGCTATCTTCGTTTGACAAAACGAAGATCATTTTCGTTTGGACTATATTCGTTCAAGCCTAAAGTCGTTTGATGAAGCTTAAGTTCGTTCAAAGTTATTTTCGTAAAATGAAGCCAAACGAAGTTATGGTCTAAATTCGTAAGTTGTAAAGTAACGAAGATAATGTTAAGTTCGTAAGAACAAGTTAAACGAAGTTAAGGACTAAGTTCGTAAGGTATAATCTAAGTTCGTAAGAAGCAAACTGCAGGCTAAGTTCGCAAGGCCTGTAGGGTACTTAGGTCATACGAGAGTCCATTTAACGTCCCTAATGACTTATACTTCATATGTTAATGTACGATAGGTGTCGGAGAGTACTAATTAGCACTGTTAGCTTTTGTGCGCGCATACACTACTATCAGGTAAGATACACTACTTTTGTCACGCTGGGGGATCAACTAAAAGCAGGTTTCAAACTTACATACTTCCAATTGGTAACTTATAATGCATGTGGACTTATGGGGTTACTTGGGAGGTATATGGGATTACGTAGTTGACCATGAGACCTGAAATGCAGTCCCTAATGTAGTGATCTATTATGCAGTTATGTAGTATAATGAAGTATTGCTTAATGTAGTATGACGCTATGCAGTTGATGTAGTCTAATGAAGTATTGTATTATGCAAGAAATGTCGAAATGAAGTTGATGTATGTTGTGTGCATGTTTGTATGGCTTGAACACCTAGTGCACTAGACTTGCTAGGTTGCCATGTCACTTGCACGTTTAAGGGCCCAAAACGTAAAAGCAGTATCGCAGTAAATGTTTAGGTAATGCAGTCACCTAAACTAAATAACGTAGGTTCGAGCTCGTTAAACTTTGACGCAGTAAAGTGTTAAGCTTAACCCGTACAAGTCTTAGCCGGATGAGTACGCTAACGCAGTTGTTGCTTGGGTGGCTCCTAGCAACGTGGTCACACGCAGTTTGAGTAATTAACGGAGGATTGACCCCCTCAGGATTTTGGATTACTCTCGGATTGGCTTGCCATTCCTTAACGACGTTCGATGGGTGGCCTTTTGGTGAACCATCAAGTCGGGTGCAATGTAGAGCACACTTAACGCAGTTAATAACGTAGTAAAGCGGAAATGTAGAAAGCAGATATGTGGATAATGAAGTAATGCAGGATAGGCACATTTAGGATGATTATCCTATTTGATATGAAGTTGTTATGCAGATTTGTGTGATGTGTGACGTGCCTAAAGAACTTGTCTAATAATGAAGATTGTTTTAAATGGACAAATGCTTTTAAATTAAGTGTTATCTTACTTAGCTATTTTAATAGCTAACACTTGTTTCTTTTAATGTGGTTGTTCCCTCAGGTTTAGCTTGAAGGAACTATATGCAGAACGAGTGAGGCTTGGGTAGATGCAATGCAGGAGCCTTAGCTACCCTATAGACGCTTTGTTTAGACATTTGTTTACATTCAGTACTTAATGTCGAATTTATGTGATGACGTTTGGACGGTTGTTTTATGTTGGGCAACTGTTGGGTTTTCCTTTGAACTATTCTATGATGTCGCAAGTAACACCAACTAAATGCAGAAACCAAAATGTTTTATTGGTTTTGACTTTAAGGTCCTTTCTTCCGCAATATGACACCGTTAGGTGAAAAGTTTTTGAAAACCCATATTTTTAAACGTCGGGTGTTACAACAAGTGCATTCCCCAAGAAGGAACACTATCATCCCAACAGTAATGAGCAAGGAGAAGCTAAGGGATTCAACCATGGTGAAAAGAAGGAAACTTATGAGAAACAAATTGTTGAGAAGGGTAAGGCATCTGACAAAAAGTGCTACAATTGTGGTATTACTGGACATTTTGCCGTTGATTGCAGACAACCTCGAAATCGGAATTATGAGTACTACAAGCAGAAGATGCTGTTAGCCAAACAAGTTGAAGCAGGACATGCATTGCTCGCTGAAGATGACAAATGGCTATTACTCACAGATGATGAAGATCAAGATCTCTCCGCAAATGTTTGCTTTATGGCAAGGTTGGCCAAGGACAAAGTCTTTGAGGCAGAAAGCACTGATGATGAATACCCAGATGATGAGGTAACTCTTGACTCTACTTTTTCTTTGATTAAGGACAAAGAGTCATGTAGATTAGCCTTATCTAATTTGACAACTCATATCAATTCTTTAGCCAACAAAAACAAAAAGTTGAAAAATAGTATTTCATTTTCAAAAAGTGAATTTTCAAAACTTCTTGAAGAACACTCAAAAATACTTTTTGAACATGATACTATTAAACAAGATTTTCAAGCATACAAAGAAAAGATGTTGGTTAAAGAATGTGAGTTGAATGTCTCTCCTGATTCTAAGTTATTACAAAAATGTCAAAATCTTGAAAAGACCATTCATGATCTTGAAAAGGCCAATCAAGATCTTGAAATTCAAAAAGACCAATGAATGGCTTCGGGCAAATGCAAGACAAATGGATGTTGATATTCTCAATAAGAAGCTCCAAGAAGCTAAACCAAACAATGTTGAATTTGAAAGGAAGATTTCTGATTTAAATCATAATTGTTTTTTAAAAGGCATTGAGATTGAGAATCTTGAAAAACAAATTGAGGAATTTAAAAAGAATATACTTTTCTATCAAGAAAAGTTATATAAAGTTGAACAGAATCCTCTCTTGAATTTCACTGCCTATTTCAACAAGTCAAAAATTGACAAAACAGATCTTCTTCTCGGGTTGGGATTTGAGAATATCACACCATTACAAAAGGCCAAAGAGGAAATTGAACCTCTGTATGATGAAAAATTTCTACGACTTGGTATGATACAACAATTTATTCGTCCATTGGATGACGAATTTGAGACTGATGAAGTTGAGAGAATACCAAATCAAGAATTTTTGGTTAATTATGATGCAATAAATGATTCATACAAAACGAGAGAATCTTCAATTTTCAAATTGGAAGAAATTGAATCAAATTTTCAAAACCAAGAATCTGTAGGTACTCCACCTAAACCAACTAAAATGTATTTTCCAACCACATTTTTGGAAAAGAAAATAGAAGGTTTACAACAAAAGGTGGAATCTCAACAAAAAGTCATTAATCACCTCAAGTCTCAAAGTCCGAATCTAGAGGATAAATGTACTGTTGTTGATACTAAGAAAGTTTGTGAGAATGTTTCTACTCAAACTGACCAAAGTGCTTTAGTAGAAATTTCTACCCAAACTACCTGTTCTTCATCTACCAATACCTCTACTCAGACCTTGACTGATTCATTTGAATGTACTTGTCAAAATACTGCTACATGTATAGCTGATAATTATGTGCAATCTGATTTATCTGATGAAGAATTTGCACATAGTTTAGTTTTGATATGGTACTTCTATAGGTTTTTCACATGCAACACTGTTAATGAGTTAGTTGTTCACCCTAAGACTACTGCTAGTATAGGTGTTGAATCGTATACTCAATTTTCTTGTGAGACCAAAGATGTGTCAGTTCAAGTTGACCTAATTTCCGAGACTACCCATGATGTGAAGTTGGACACCAAGATTCCTGATTTTTCAAAACTTTCAAATGAATTTGAAACTAATCAATCTCCATTGAAATTTTCTTTTGATAAAGATTTCACAAAGGATGATTTTGATAAATTCATGGAAGGAGAATATGTTTTTAATTCAGAAACTGAGAAAAAGATTGAATCTACCAAAATCAAAGTTGAAACAAAAGAGGAATCTCTGGAATTTCAAGAACCATTGTCCAAAGCTCCAACTTCATATTACTCAAGGAAACGAGTTAAGACCAAACTCGTCAAGACTAAACCAAAGACCATTAAGGTAGAAACCTTTGTTGCCACCCCTGTGAAACATGTCAAAGAGGAACAAGCTGAGATCCCACACAAAACAAAGTACACCAAAGTGAAACTTCCGAAAGACTATTCAAATGCTTCTAAATCTAGCTCTCAATCTAGCTTTATACCTAAGGTGTCTAAGTCTAGCTCATTTTCGCTAACTAAGGATGCATCAAATGGTACAACTAGATATAGGGATAGATATGGATGGTTTTCTCATGATAAACCAAAGAAGCAAGAAGTTTCCTCACCTCCAAAAGATTCCAAAAAGATGAAAGTGTTTAAAACTCCTAGATCTAATCTTCTTAAATTCAATTCAACAGGTGGAAAGAGCTTAACTAGTGGTGCTAAATGGGTTGCTAATACTTTAGTACCTAAGATCACTAGTAATCAAAAGGATGTTGAGAAAAGGAAGAAAATAAGGAGGAGAAATGCTGTTAATAGGAAGAAAAGTGTTTCTGTTAATCAAAACAATTCATCTTTGTTAAAAAATGTTGAATGTGCCAAGGCAAGGCCTTGTGAGCTTGTAAACAATTTTAATTCTCGTATGGTTGATGTGAATGCTTGTAGACATGTTACTTTTAATTCTCATGTGAATGTTCGTACTTTTTATTCAAATGTGTTTGTTGATAATGTGCTTGTTAATGCTTATGTTGATTCAAAAACATGTTTAAATGCGCATCCTAAGTTATACACCCTGCCGGTTTTATCTAACCATAAAGGACCCGTCTTCAAGTGGGTACCTAAAAACGGTTAAATTTCTTTGACTGCAGGAAATAACCATCTGTGTTTGGATACTCGATTCCGGGTGTTCAAAGCACATGACTGGAAATAAGTCTTTGCTGAAGAATTTTGTTGAACGATTCATGGGAACTGTCCGCTTTGGAAACAACAATTTCGCTCCTATCTTAGGTTATGGAGACATTGAACGAAATGGGATTATCATCAAGAAAGTTCACTATGTTGAAGGATTAAGTCATAACTTGTTCAATGTTGGACAATTCTGTGATAACAATCTTCAAGTTCTTTTTCGAAAATCTCTTTGCAAAGTTCAAACCTTAGATGGAGTTGATATTCTTTGTGGCGATCGTGACGATAATCTTTTTACCGTCAATCTCGATGATAACCAACCAACCGATAATATTTGTCTCATTTCAAAGGCTACTTCAAAGAATTCTTGGTTATGGCATAGAAGGCTTTCTCATCTGAATTTCCAAACAATCAATACTTTAGTCAATAAGCATCTTGTTGAAGGCTTACCTGACTATAAGTATGAAAGTGAGCATGTCTGTCCTTCTTGTGCTGTTGGGAAGATTAAGAGGGTTTCTCATAAACCGAAGAAATCTCCAAATTCTTTAGCACCTCTTCATTTGCTTCACATGGATCTTTGTGGGCCGATGAAAGTACAAAGCCGAAATGGGAAGAAATACATCTTGGTTATTGTTGATGATTATTCAAGATATACTTGGGTTAAGTTCCTAGCATCCAAAGATGAAACAACTCAGATGTTGATAGATTTCATCACAAATACTCAAGTAAATCTTCAACTTCCAGTTCATTACATCCGTTCTGATAACGGTACTGAATTCAAGAATGCTGTTTTTGATGAATTCTGCAAATCCAAAGGTATTACTCATCAATTCTCAGCAGTTCGCACCCCACAACAAAACGGTGTTGTTGAGAGGAGAAATCGATCGCTGGTGGAAGCAGCAAGGACAATGCTTGCTTATTCCAAATTGCCATCTAATATGTGGGCTGAAGCTGTTGACACTGCTTGTCACACTCAGAATCGGTCCATCATCAATCAGCGTTTCGAAAAGACTCCTTATGAGGTTGTTAACAAACGCAAACCCAACATCAACTACTTTCATATATTTGGGTGTATTTGTTACACTTTGAATGATCGGGAGAATCTTGGAAAGTTCGAGAAGAAAGGTGATGAAGGATATTTTGTTGGTTATTCCAAAACATCAATTGCCTACCGAATCTATAATCGTCGAACAAACACAATTCAAGAAACGATGAATGTTTGGTTTGATGAGATGTCAGGCATGATTTTTAAGCAAGAAAGTTTGCTACCAACAAGCAATGATCCAAGTACTTCGAGTACTTCTACAAGGAACTCTACCTTAGCTTCTAAATTCAAGAAGTTTCCAACTCCAACAAGTGATGAGTTAGATATTCTTTTTGAAGAATTCTATAATTCAAAACCGATTCATGATCAAGAACCTCAAGTCATTGTTGAACCAATTCAAACCAATGAATCTTTTCATAACAACGATCAAGTTCCTGACAACACTCATGAATCGTCATCAAGTTCTTCTGAGCAAGAATCCTCTTCTAATGTTTCTATTCCACCATCCTCTCCTGATAATTCTTCTCAAGTGAATGTTCAAGAAAAACCTTCTCAAATTACTCAGACAACAAATCCGTTGAACACTCCAAGTGTGTATGTACCACTTGACTTTGATCATCCAGCATATGAGGAAAGGGTTATACCAAGTTATGATTCTATCTCTCAACAAAACTCTAGTTTCAATGATGGTGATGTTGATCTTCAACAAAACTCTATTTCAATGATGGTGATGTTGATCTACTCAACAACAAATCCGTTGAACACTCCAAGTGTGTATGTACCACTTGACTTTGATCATCCAGCATATGAGGAAAGGGTTATACCAAGTTATGATTCTATCTCTCAACAAAACTCTAGTTTCAATGATGGTGATGTTGATCTTCAACAACAAATCCGTTGAACACTCCAAGTGTGTATGTACCACTTGACTTTGATCATCCAGCATATGAGGAAAGGGTTATACCAAGTTATGATTCTATCTCTCAACAAAACTCTAGTTTCAATGATGGTGATGTTGATCTTCAACAACAAGATCCTCTTCCTCATGCTCACAAGTGGGTACGTATGCAGAAAAACCATCCTACTGATCAAATAATTGGAGATCCACAAGCAGGAGTAACTACTCGTACTTCAGTGAATGAGTGTCTTGTTGCACTTTCTCTTAGCAATATCGAACCCAAAACTGTGTCTGAAGCTCTTCGTGATCCAGAGTGGGTTAAGGCAATGCAAGATGAACTCACACAATTTGAAAGACTGAAAGTATGGAGATTAGTTCCAAATCCTAGAAAAGATGATCCAATCGGAACAAAGTGGATTTTCAAAAACAAAAAGGATGAGAATGGAGTGGTAGTAAGAAATAAAGCTCGACTTGTTGCAAAGGGTTATTGCCAACAACCTGGTGTTGATTTTGACGAAACTTTTGCTCCAGTTGCAAGAATGGAGGCCATTCGAATATTCTTAGCTTATGCCGCATTCCGAAACTTTACTGTGTTTCAAATGGATGTGAAGACTGCTTTCTTGAATGGTGACCTCAAAGAAGAAGTTTACGTTGATCAACCAGAAGGTTTTGTTGATCCTCAAAGGCCAAACCATGTCTACAGGTTAGACATGGCTCTCTACGGTCTTAAGCAAGCACCCCGAGCATGGTATGATTCTTTAACTACTTTCTTTCTTAAAGGTGGATTTACCAAAGGCACAATTGACCCTACCTTGATCATTCGCAAACAAGGTAAGCATGTTCTACTTGTTCAAATATATGTTGATGACATTATATTTGGGTCGACCAGTCAAACATTTTGCCGAAACTTTTCATCTCTAATGGTCAATCATTTTGAAATGAGCATGATTGGGAAAATGAATTACTTTTTGGGTCTTCAAATCAAACAATTACCAACTGGTATTTTTATATCACAAGGTAAATACATAAATGACATGTTGAAAAAGTTTGATATGACTACATGTTCTTCAATTTCTACCCCAATGGCTGCTCGAACAACCATTAATACTGATACAAATGGGAAACCGTTTGACCAAAAGAGATATAGAAGTATGATTGGTTCATTGTTGTACCTAACAGCATCTCGCCCAGATATAATGTTTGCAACATGTATGTATGCTAGATATCAAGCTGCTCCAACTGATTTACATTATCAAGCTGTGAAACGAATCTTTCGTTATCTGAAGGGTACACCCGATTTAGGTCTCTGGTATCCAAGGGATACTGGATTCAATCTAACTGCTTATTCAGATGCAGATCATGCTGGTTGTAAACTTGATCGCAAGATCACTTCCGGTACTTTACAATTTTTAGGAGATAAAATTGTGAGTTGGTCTTCCAAGAAACAGAACTGTGTTTCACTATCAACGGCTGAAGCTGAATATGTGGCTGCGGCTAGTTGTTGTGCTCAAGTTTTATGGATGAAGACACAACTAACTGATTATGGTCTGAAATATGAACATATTCCTATCTATTGTGATTCTCAGAGTGCCATTGCCATTGTAGTCAACTCAGTAAATCACTCTCGCTCAAAGCATATTGATGTTAGATATCATTTTCTCAAAGATCATATTGAGAAAGGTGACATCGAACTCTACTTTGTGGGAACTGAATTTCAACTTGCAGATTTGTTCACAAAACCATTGGATGAAAAGAGGTTTAACTTTCTTATCTCCAAGCTTGGTATGTTAAATCTTAAACCTTAAATCTTTTTCCATTTGAAGAATTCTTGATACATTCCAGAAAAACAAAATACAAAATTGAAAAATTTCAAAAATAAACAAAAAGATATTTATTTCTATGTGGCTTGCATATACTATGTATGCAACCCGTGCTTCAATGTTTTATTTAATTAGAATGTGTAAACATTCTAAGATATTGTTATTATACATATAGATTAATATAAGATAACAAGGAATCGAACGCCTTTGTGTACTTCCAAGCAATCAAATTTTTTTTATAAAATTTTTTCAAACTTTCAATTGTTGATATGAGAAGCAAAGGATCGAACGCCTTTGTGTACTTCTTTGCTATATCATCTTGAACGATTGATTGGATTTCCATTTTGCTTAAATGTTTTAATTGCCTCCAACTTGTTGATGTAAGATGCGACGGATTGAACGCCTTTGTGTACTCCTTAGCTGTCTTACTATGAACATTGTTGTTGAAGCAAAAACTTGTGTTTTTCAAATACTTTTTGATCTCACAAAAACAATTTTTGCTCCACCTTTCTATGAAAAACATTTTGATCTATTTTTGCATAGATTAAGGAGGAGTTTGTGATTTCAAAAACTTTCAAACTTTCAATTGTTGATATGAGAAGCAAAGGATCGAACGCCTTTGTGTACTTCTTTGCTATATCATCTTGAACGATTGATTGGATTTCCATTTTGCTTAAATGTTTTAATTGCCTCCAACTTGTTGATGTAAGATGCGACGGATTGAACGCCTTTGTGTACTTCTTTGCTATATCATCTTGAACGATTGATTGGATTTCCATTTTGCTTAAATGTTTTAATTGCCTCCAACTTGTTGATGTAAGATGCGACGGATTGAACGCCTTTGTGTACTTCTTTGCTATATCATCTTGAACGATTGATTGGATTTCCATTTTGCTTAAATGTTTTAATTGCCTCCAACTTGTTGATGTAAGATGCGACGGATTGAACGCCTTTGTGTACTTCTTTGCTATATCATCTTGAACGATTGATTGGATTTCCATTTTGCTTAAATGTTTTAATTGCCTCCAACTTGTTGATGTAAGATGCGACGGATTGAACGCCTTTGTGTACTTCTTTGCTATATCATCTTGAACGATTGATTGGATTTCCATTTTGCTTAAATGTTTTAATTGCCTCCAACTTGTTGATGTAAGATGCGACGGATTGAACGCCTTTGTGTACTCCTTAGCTGTCTTACTATGAACATTGTTGTTGAAGCAAAAACTTGTGTTTTTCAAATACTTTTTGATCTCACAAAAACAATTTTTGCTCCACCTTTCTATGAAAAACATTTTGATCTATTTTTGCATAGATTAAGGAGGAGTTTGTGATTTCAAAAACTTTCAAACTTCAAATATGTTTCAAATTTTTCATTCACATATTTGATGTTTTTCCAATGATTTTCATTCAAAAGAAGTTCGGTGATTAGTTTGCACACGAGAGATAAGTTTTTCTCAAAATTCACTCCATGAATTTCATCATCGCCGATGAGTTCTAACCACGGAGTATTCACTTCTTTCATTAGATAGTGAGGGTATTTTGAGTGATGTTGATTTTGTGCAACTAGAATGGAGGGAGTAAAGTCGAAAAGTGAGAGGTTACGGTGAATTAATGATGATGAGAGAAAGGGCTAAAAGAAACAAAAGTCCTCCCCAAAATCTCAAAAAGCTGGGTAAAACACGTTTCTATCGGATGTCATTTGTTGATATCTCGATATTGAAGAAGTCTTCATGGACCCAGTGAAGCAATGCACATCATTCCTAACCACTCAAGTATTTCTTAACAAATGCTTGTTTCATTTCTCACGGAGATTTTCACATTTCTATTAACTCTTCATTTGGAAGATGTTGATATTGAAAAAGGGCGACATTCTGCTCCAGTCCCCGACTTCATTTGATCACACTGTGTCTAGAGCTATTTGGATTGGTCATTAATTTGATCCTTTTTCATGTTTCTTAGAACACATTAGAGTCATATCTTTGTGATATTATTGCTTATCTTTGTGATAAAGCCGGAACATTCGTAGTGATATCTTAATTGATATTCCACGATGATCGAATGGAAATCCTACCAATGCTAACATCTTTTCCAACATTGAACATAGGTCTCATGATTACATTTATGTGATTATTGAGTTAACAAAAAGTCTAAGTGACTTCGGTTTTTCCCTAAAAGCCTTTAAGGATAATAGATTATGGTTATCAACGCCTCGGCTGTATTAACCATGATTTATGTTCTTTGAAGCAATCTCGTGGTTGAAAAGCCGCAGACCAAACTATGTTAGAGACTTACTTTGTATATCTCAATGATACATAGGAAATCCGGAAAATGTTATACATTTCTTTCGGTCATTTCATTAATCCTTTCGATTTTTGACTATGCTAACGGATCATTCTTATCCGGTTTCAGTTCTTATCACACAACCTCAGATATAATATTTCTCCAAGTGCAAGATTTCTAAGCTTAAGGTCATTTTATTCCTTTTAACATTTAATCAATCGAAATGAACATAATGTCATTGGTTCCCAAGTTTGTCATTATGAGGGGGAGAGAATATAGTGATTGATTTAGTGATTGTTAAAGAAAACAAGGAGAAAAGTTTGTGTTTGGTTGTTTCAATAGGTTCAAGGCTTATCGAAGTTTGTGTATAGGGAAAGAAAATTCGTTATGATGTATCAATAGTCCCTTGTATTCAGAAGAATTTGCACTCAAGATGCTTCAAAAGTTCAAAAACGCTTCAAAAAGTGTTTATACTCATGGATTGAGGGGGAGCATGATTACTTCATAAGAATTTCATCCAAACTTCATTCAAATGCTTACTCTCCAAAGTGTTCAAGTTGATGTGAAAAAGATCAGAGCCTCAAAAAGGTTGAAAGATTGATTAGAAGATTCAAGTCAAAAGAGTCTTCATCAAACACACGTCATTCAAGATCTTCAATTCATACAAGAACATTTCATCAAGAAACTACAATGCATAAATCAAGGGGGAGAGTACATTTTCATGAAATTTTGTTTCAAGAAGTTGAATTTCACTCAAGAATCGAAGATTGAAGAATCAAAACCAAGATTCATCTCTTCTGCATTTCAAAAGACAACTCTGATTCATGATTCAACAATTCTCGAAGATTCAAGACAAATACACCTTCATTATTCTCTGTTCAAAAAGAACATTGAGAATCTTCATATGATTTAACTTCAAGAAGTCCAATACCAAGATTGAATCAAGTTTTTCTTTGAAGACTTGTTTCAACTCACCCATTGTCTTCACCACCGGGCTCATCAAATTCATTCCTACAAGACAAGATAACACGTACTTCATTCATTACAATATATCACTAAGGGGGAGAATGTTAGAAATCCAAAAATAGTGATAAATTGTAAATTAGATAAGAGGACTTTCTTGTTGTTAAGGCATAGATAAATGATTACTAAGGTTGAGGGGCTAATTGTGATAATTAGCATAATTGTATAGTTAGACTATAAATACCCTCATTTACTTCGAACTCATTCATTTCTTTCATTTACTTCCTTCTACATTCCTTCATTTACTTCCAATCATCATCAAAATAGCTTCATTTTTCTCTTTGCTTCACAAATCAAAAACCCTAAATCCCAAATTTCCAGTTTCATTCTTAATTCTCTCTCAAAACACACACAAACACCAAGAACACACACTAACAAACCGCCATTGATGAATTGAGTTCAGTGATAGAAATCATGTTATAACAGTTATTGAACACGTCAGTGACACTGATGAAGTTCTCCAGTTGAGAGGTCCAGATAATCTTTGCTCGCCAGGCTATCGAACGCCTTAGTGATACTATCTTGGCACTAATTGATTTCTGGATCATCATTTTAGGGGGAAAGACTCAAAATAATTTTCTGACTAAAACTCGTTTTTTGTTTGAAAATGGCACTGGAGAACCCTTCAGTTGGAAACTGGTACTGGATTGATCCTCCAGTTACCAGGTTCAGTCTTTGTCTTATTTTTGTTAACGTTACAAATACTTGGTCAATATGTGTGACACGTGATGATACTTGAGTGTTTTAAACCACTTGATATTGTGATCTGACGTGTTTACAACCATTTTTAGTACTTGAACACTGTTTGTATTGGGAAAATAAAAGTGAGTGGGCGCGTGGGTAATATAAGCCGTCGTAGCATTTAATGCTGATATGGTAGCATTTAAGGCTTACATGGCAAATTATTATTTTATTTCAAAATTCAAACCAACTTTTGTGAAAATATCTTCAAAAGAGATTTTGTTTATTAAAATATAATTTTTGTATTTCATTGGGATCTTAAAACCCCTTATAAATACCCTCTTTTACTTCGAACTCATTCATTTCTTTCATTTACTTCCTTCTACATTCCTTCATTTACTTCCAATCATCATCAAAATAGCTTCATTTTTCTCTTTGCTTCACAAATCAAAAACCCTAAATCCCAAATTTCATTTTTTCTTCATTTACTTCCTTCTACATTCCTTCATTTACTTCCAATCATCATCAAAATAGCTTCATTTTTCTCTTTGCTTCACAAATCAAAAACCCTAAATCCCAAATTTCAGTTTCATTCTTCAATGGCTCCTAGATCTTCACGTTCAAGAGATATAAATCTCTTGACCGTTCCATATATTCCCTCACCAGATGTCAAAGCGGCACCTGGTGCCCCTAGCAATGCTTCGGTCATCAAACTTAATCCTAATAATCCGATGGCAAGCTTGCAAGGTTCTCAAGGGTCCAATACCCTTATTGGTAGAATTAGAAAATTTTTAAAGGATTCTCCAATAGGACCCTCATTCTCTCGAAACCCACGCAAGTTGTTTCACAACTACTTGTGTGAGTTTTGGTACACTGCTGTTCTTTCTTCTGATTGTTCCTCCATCAATTTCACACTAAAGGATGGAACAATCCAGTGTACCTTGACCGCTGAAGTGTTAAGGGATGCCTTACACATTAACTACTGGAGAGAGGGTGAATCTCCAGTTGTCTTGCCCCCGAATATCAATTTTCGTCAAGTACTCCTCGAGATAGGTCACAAGGAGTGTTTGGATAATGGGGTGCTGAAAACTAAGGGTGCTATGACCATGAAGGGTCTTACACCTTCATGGAGATATTTCTTCATACACCTGGTGGAGAGCATGGGTGGGAGTTCTGGTGGACTTGACCAGATTAACTCCTCACAAGCAGAGATGGCTTACTGTTTGTGGAACGGATTGAGAGTAGATTTTGCAGACATTTTGTATAGAAGCCTAGTACAAAAGCTGAAGGGCTCCAGGGGTGTGTGTATCCCCTTTTCAAGATTGCTCTCTCTCTCTGTTTTCAACAAGTTATGGGCAATGAAGAGTATAAAAATACAGATTCACCGTATACAAGGCCAGATTTGTTGAGGAATCTAGACTCACTGGTATCTGAAGCTGGTGAGGTCGAAATTCCAGAGCGAATGCAACTGGCATTTGCTAAAACTGATGCACCTTTGGAAAGTGAATCAGAAAGACAATTGGGCGGGCCTCAAAATAATGAGGGACCCTCCAGTTCGTCTCAAGTTGTGGTTGGTGATAGAACAACCATAACTGAAGCAACTCCTATCATGTCTATCCCTGGTGAAGACACTGTTTGTATTGGGAAAATAAAAGTGAGTGGGCGCGTGGGTAATATAAGCCGTCGTAGCATTTAATGCTGATATGGTAGCATTTAAGGCTTACATGGCAAATTATTATTTTATTTCAAAATTCAAACCAACTTTTGTGAAAATATCTTCAAAAGAGATTTTGTTTATTAAAATATAATTTTTGTATTTCATTGGGATCTTAAAACCCCTTATAAATACCCTCTTTTACTTCGAACTCATTCATTTCTTTCATTTACTTCCTTCTACATTCCTTCATTTACTTCCAATCATCATCAAAATAGCTTCATTTTTCTCTTTGCTTCATAAATCTCCTCTATATATCCTTATTTACTTCGAACTCATTCTTTCATTTACTTCCTTCTACATTCCTTCATTTACTTCAACTCATTCTTCATTTACTTCCTTCTACATTCCTTCATTTACTTCGAACTCATTCTTCATTTCTTCCTTCTACATTACTCATTTACTCATTCACTTCTTTCATTTACTTCCTTCTACATTCCTTCATTTACTTCCAATCATCATCAAAATAGCTTCATTTTTCTCTTTGCTTCACAAATCAAAAACCCTAAATCCCAAATTTCAGTTTCATTCTTCAATGGCTCCTAGATCTTCACGTTCAAGAGATATAAATCTCTTGACCGTTCCATATATTCCCTCACCAGATGTCAAAGCGGCACCTGGTGCCCCTAGCAATGCTTCGGTCATCAAACTTAATCCTAATAATCCGATGGCAAGCTTGCAAGGTTCTCAAGGGTCCAATACCCTTATTGGTAGAATTAGAAAATTTTTAAAGGATTCTCCAATAGGACCCTCATTCTCTCGAAACCCACGCAAGTTGTTTCACAACTACTTGTGTGAGTTTTGGTACACTGCTGTTCTTTCTTCTGATTGTTCCTCCATCAATTTCACACTAAAGGATGGAACAATCCAGTGTACCTTGACCGCTGAAGTGTTAAGGGATGCCTTACACATTAACTACTGGAGAGAGGGTGAATCTCCAGTTGTCTTGCCCCCGAATATCAATTTTCGTCAAGTACTCCTCGAGATAGGTCACAAGGAGTGTTTGGATAATGGGGTGCTGAAAACTAAGGGTGCTATGACCATGAAGGGTCTTACACCTTCATGGAGATATTTCTTCATACACCTGGTGGAGAGCATGGGTGGGAGTTCTGGTGGACTTGACCAGATTAACTCCTCACAAGCAGAGATGGCTTACTGTTTGTGGAACGGATTGAGAGTAGATTTTGCAGACATTTTGTATAGAAGCCTAGTACAAAAGCTGAAGGGCTCCAGGGGTGTGTGTATCCCCTTTTCAAGATTGCTCTCTCTCTCTGTTTTCAACAAGTTATGGGCAATGAAGAGTATAAAAATACAGATTCACCGTATACAAGGCCAGATTTGTTGAGGAATCTAGACTCACTGGTATCTGAAGCTGGTGAGGTCGAAATTCCAGAGCGAATGCAACTGGCATTTGCTAAAACTGATGCACCTTTGGAAAGTGAATCAGAAAGACAATTGGGCGGGCCTCAAAATAATGAGGGACCCTCCAGTTCGTCTCAAGTTGTGGTTGGTGATAGAACAACCATAACTGAAGCAACTCCTATCATGTCTATCCCTGGTGAAGACACTTCGGTATCTGATCCACCAACAGATGTACCCATCCAGGAAACTGGGGAAGGTCATCTGGAGCCTGACCAGGTAACTGGTCAGCCCTCTGTCACATTCATGGATCTGGACATGGGTGTTAACGATGAGGAAATCCTGATTGAATCTTCGGATTCTGAAGGAACTGAAACAGACATGGAGATTCTTGATGCTTCTGTACAAGCTCAAGACCCTTCATCTCCAGTCTGCCCTCCAGACGCATCAATTTCATTTTCACCACCACAAGTAAATGTGCCTATAGATATATCTTTACCAATATACTCCGCTCCTTTACCAACTGGGCAATTCTCACTTGCTCGAGAAATGCCCCCACCACCGTCGCCGTTGTTCACACCTGAGCATTCTCAGCATGAACAACACATTGTTTTTCCAGTCCTTTCTTCAACCACCACTCCATCTATATATTCAACTGCTGGTCTGACAACTGGGGAGACTTCATTAAATATGCCTCCTCCAGTTGCTCCAGTAGTAACTGCTCGTGGTCCAGTGACACCTTCTTCCTTGTCACTGGACAGTCAAGTTGTCTCCATTCAATCCGATCTCCAAAACCTTCTAACCAGGGTGGAGGAGATTCAGAAGACACTTGACAAGAACACCAAGTCTTTCTTTAGATACCACAAGGATTCTTTGACAAACATCAAGCTGGTCGATCTGGGGATAAACAAGTTTTCGATAAATGAAGACTTGGTGTTTAACAAATTGAATGAGTTGGTCACTGGCTGCAATCATCTGGCTGGTACTCTAAAGGAAGCCTTTGACCTAACTCACTCCAAGGTATCCAGTTCAATCTCTAACTTGCTCGGAAATACTGTCAGAACTTCAGAAGTTGACTTAAAAGAGATTGAAAGGCAGGTTAAGGAACTCATTGAAAGACCTGGCCTAGATGTAACTGGCCTTGGAGAGCAGTTGATGACTTCAGTGGGTCAGAAAATAGAGGATACGTTGGGTGCTAGAGAAGAGCAGTTGATAGAAAGGGTGATGTCTGAGATCACCAAGCTGGCCACTCCTCAGGTTGATCTGGCCCCACTCACCAGTGAGATCAACCAATTGAGGGGCAGCATTGAAAGTTTAAACACCCAAGTATCTCTACATACTGAATCTATAGAGAAACTGGCCACTGAAGTGGCAAATCTGAAGAAGATGGATGATGAGGTTAAGGATAAGGTTGTCTCTGGATTGGATGAAGACTCCAAGATCCTCAATGAATTAAAAACTGGTCAAGAATAAGTAATTGCAAATGTCTTGACCCAGTCAAAAGAGACGAACCATTTATGGAGGTCCTTCAGGATGATGTGTGGAATTTTTAAGGAGTGCAAGGACTTGCAGACGTGGCAGCCTCTTGACCGGTTGCCATCACACCCCTCTGAATGGGAAGCAATTAGGGCAGGTCTAGATGATGCCAAGGGGGAAAGAAGTTCAGTCCTTGCACCAGTTTCACCTGGAAGGACTCCATCTGGAAGTGAAATGATTGTGGCTACCAGTACTGAAGCTGGTGAGCAAAGGGTTGGTGGATCTGGTGATGGAGATAGGGGGAATGTTGTTTTGGACAAGGGTAAAGGATTAGCTGTTGATGCATCTGCCCAGCCGGCCACTGATGAAATGTTAGAAACTGGTAATGCTGACATACTTCCTCCAATTTCAGATAGTGATAGCAGAAGACTGGCTAGACTTGGAAATGATATCAAAGAAAGAAAGAAAATGAAACAACAAAACCAAGTCGAAGCCAGGGCACATCTTACTCAGCTCAAGTTGCTGGATATGAGTGATGCCAATCTTTTGGGCATCACTAAGGAGGAGTATCTTAGGATTAAAAATGATCCCAGGATAGTTGACCAGTTAAAAGAAATGCTTGAAGTAGAACTGGACAGACACTATCCTGAGGATGAAGCTGAATTCGATGCCAGGAGTTTAAACATTTCAGTGGAGAAGGCTAAGGAGGTTAGGGCCAGTGGGATTCTGAAGAGAATTGCTAATGTTAAGAAGGTTGTGAAGGAAGTTATGAATCCACCAAGAAGAAGGATTCCACAACCAAGAAGACCACTGACAAGAAATGCAAGGGATGCTGACCTTAGCACATTCATTGAACCAACTGGCGAGATCTAAAATGAAGACATCAAGTCCGCTGTACTGGCTGCTGGTGCTGGGAGTATTAAAATAACTAATGAATCTGAAGCAAGAAACTACTACTCCCAGATCATGTCAACCAGAAGACATAGTGGTACTATAAATGGTGTTAATGTTACAATCAAGCCAGGCACCAAAGTCTTTCAAGTTGAAGTTAGTTACACCAGGGGGCCACTGGTGAAAACTGACAATCCTGGTGCGATGCAATATGGGTTCAGTGAATGGGTTGAGATGGTGAATGTGCTGGATACGAAGGCACAAAAGAATAGGTTTGAGAAGGCATGGGCAAACTTCTTAAGGGGCAAGATTCAACACAAGGAAAATCTGGAACTAAAGCTGAATATTGACCCTGAAGACACTCAACCTATTTCTTTGGTGACCAAGAGAAGAAGAACTGGCGAAGGGCCATCTGCTTAAGTTCTCTCTTCAGTTATCTACTTGTAATTTGTATTTACATTCTGTAACTTGTATAAATTTCATTCCTTGTATAAATGAAGTTACCAGTTTGTAACCACAAGGTAGATAATAGATTAAAATCTAACAAACCTAAAATAAAAACCTGAGGCATTTATTGATCTATAAAAATGCCTTAGAAACTTAGATAGATTTAAATCAAACAAGTCTCTATAGTTCTCACGTGTATAGATACATGAACTAGAAAAAGACTTTATATTTCTAGACAAATAGGGGGAATTTGTTAGGTCCAATTCACCTGGAACTGGCCAGTCACCAGTTCACACTGACCAGTCACCAGTTGCATCTGGTGACCCAGTAAACTGGTGACCAAGATGATTTGTCGAGAAATATATTAAAGTCCAGTTGCACCGTACAGTTAACGCAACTGAAGACTTCCTCCAGTTGAGAACTGACCAAGTTGAAGAAGCATTCCAGTTGGAGTCGAAGACAACAAATGGAAGATAGAGAATGGCAATGGCAGCGAAGCCCAGTTGACATTCTAGTCAGCTACAAACTGGAGACCATCAGTGGAAAGCCCTTACAAAGCTTTACACTGATTACGAGGAATTGACTTGTATACTTTATGTACCTTTACCCGGATAATAAGCCTTATCTTATTATTTAAGTAATATAAGGTACATAAAGGTAGTTGAGTAAAGTCACTTTAACATGCGACTTTACACTGCCTTTTAAGGAATTAAATGCTATTCCTTAAATGCTCCCAACCACATTTGTACGGCTAAAGTTAACATCCCAATGTTAACTTTGCCTATAAATACAAGTCATTGCACAACATGAATACCAAGTTAATTCACAAAGTCGAATAACTTCACACTTTGCAAACCTGCAATATTCTTGGTGAACTTGTGCAATATTCTCTCAATCGCTAAAAGGAACATTTCACAACTTTAAGTGTTTCGATTGTCTTGAGAAATTCTGAGTGTAGATCAATTGTATTTCATAGGTTGTTAGGATATTTACATTCGTGTATTATCTTGGTTCCGCATCAACCTTGTAATTTGTTTAATATCAATAAATAAATTACACATTGAAAACTACATATTGTCTCATCAAGTTATTTACAAGTTATTTGTATTATTGCATTGTCCTTTACTTATTGTCATTTATATAAGTAATTTATCTAGAACTTGGTATATACACACTGCAACTGGTCGTCTCCAGTTCAGTGCATATATTGCAAAGTAACTCCACCATTGACATAGAGGTGTCTTCAGTAGTACCATCTAACGAGTTGGGACTTACAGTCTCCATTCGCAGTAGCTCTCATCTCACCGTTATTCCACACACGTTAGTATATCTCTAGAACGTTAGTCGCGAAGAGACGCTCAAAACTGTCAATGCCTATGTCACATGTTACACTCAGCAAGCTCTCTCGTCTTATGGTATAAAGGATGTTATCTATAACTTAAACTGGTCATGCAGTCCACGTCAATGCAATACATATATACATATAGATACATGAACTAGAAAAAGACTTTATATTTCTAGACAAATAGGGGGAATTTGTTAGGTCCAGTTCACCTGGAACTGGCCAGTCACCAGTTCACACTGACCAGTCACCAGTTGCATCTGGTGACCAGTTCACACTGACCAGTCACCAGTTGCATCTGACCTTTAGGACCAGTTCACCTGGAACTGGCCAGTCACCAGTTCACTCTGACCAGTCACCAGTTGCACTCTGACCAGTACAGTTAACTGACCAGTCACCTGGAACTGGCCAGTCACCAGTTCACACTGACCTTTAGGACCAGTTCACCTGGAACTGGCCAGTCACCAGTTCACTCTGACCAGTCACCAGTTCACTCTGACCAGTCACCAGTTACACTGACCAAGTCACCAGTTCAGATGCCAGTACCAGTTCAACTGACCTTTAGGACCAGTTCACCTGGAACTGGCCAGTCACCAGTTCACTCTGACCAGTCACCAGTTCACTCTGACCAGTCACAGTTAACTGACCAGTCACAGTTCACACTGACCAGTCACCAGTTCACACTGACCAGTCACCGTTGCATGACCTTTAGGACCAGTTCACCTGGAACTGGCCAGTCACCAGTTCACTCTGACCAGTCACCAGTTGCACTCTGACCAGTTCACCAGTTAACTGACCAGTCACCAGTTCACACTGACCAGTCACCAGTTCACACTGACCAGTCACCAGTTCACCTGACCAGTCACCAGTTCACACTGACCAGTCACCAGTTCACTGACCAGTACCTGGAACTGGCCAGTCACCAGTTCACACTGACCTTTAGGACCAGTTCACCTGGAACTGGCCAGTCACCAGTTCACTCTGACCAGTCACCAGTTCACTCTGACCAAGTGTTAGGACCAGTTCACCTGGAATTGTCCAGTCACCAGTTCACACTGACCAGTCACCAGTTGCACCTGAGTCACCAGTTCAACTGACCAGTCACCTGGAACTGGCCAGTCACCAGTTCACACTGACCAGTCACCAGTTCACACTGACCAGTCACCAGTATTGCCAGTCACCAGTTCACACTGACCAGTCTCCAGTTGCATCTGGTGACCCAGTAAAACTGACCAAGAAGATTTGACCTTTAGGACCAGTTCACCTGGAACTGGCCAGTCACCAGTTCACTCTGACCAGTCACCAGTTGCACTCTGACCAGTCACCAGTTAACTGGTGACCAGTACAGTTCACACTGACCAGTCACCAGTTCACCTGCCAGTCACCAGTTCACACTGACCAGTCACCTGGAACTGGCCAGTCACCAGTTCACACTGACCAGTCACCAGTTAACTGACCAGTCACCAGTTCACACTGACCAGTCACCAGTTCACACTGACCAGTCACCAGTTGCATCTGGTGACCCAGTAAACTGGTGACCAAGATGATTTGTCGAGAAATATATTAAAGTCCAGTTGCACCGTACAGTTAACGCAACTGAAGACTTCCTCCAGTTGAGAACTGACCAAGTTGAAGAAGCATTCCAGTTGGAGTCGAAGACAACAAATGGAAGATAGAGAATGGCAATGGCAGCGAAGCCCAGTTGACATTCTAGTCAGCTACAAACTGGAGACCATCAGTGGAAAGCCCTTACAAAGCTTTACACTGATTACGAGGAATTGACTTGTATACTTTATGTACCTTTACCCGGATAATAAGCCTTATCTTATTATTTAAGTAATATAAGGTACATAAAGGTAGTTGAGTAAAGTCACTTTAACATGCGACTTTACACTGCCTTTTAAGGAATTAAATGCTATTCCTTAAATGCTCCCAACCACATTTGTACGGCTAAAGTTAACATCCCAATGTTAACTTTGCCTATAAATACAAGTCATTGCACAACATGAATACCAAGTTAATTCACAAAGTCGAATAACTTCACACTTTGCAAACCTGCAATATTCTTGGTGAACTTGTGCAATATTCTCTCAATCGCTAAAAGGAACATTTCACAACTTTAAGTGTTTCGATTGTCTTGAGAAATTCTGAGTGTAGATCAATTGTATTTCATAGGTTGTTAGGATATTTACATTCGTGTATTATCTTGGTTCCGCATCAACCTTGTAATTTGTTTAATATCAATAAATAAATTACACATTGAAAACTACATATTGTCTCATCAAGTTATTTACAAGTTATTTGTATTATTGCATTGTCCTTTACTTATTGTCATTTATATAAGTAATTTATCTAGAACTTAGTATATACACACTGCAACTGGTCGTCTCCAGTTCAGTGCATATATTGCAAAGTAACTCCACCATTGACATAGAGGTGTCTTCAGTAGTACCATCTAACGAGTTGGGACTTACAGTCTCCATTCGCAGTAGCTCTCATCTCACCGTTATTCCACACACGTTAGTATATCTCTAGAACGTTAGTCGCGAAGAGACGCTCAAAACTGTCAATGCCTATGTCACATGTTACACTCAGCAAGCTCTCTCGTCTTATGGTATAAAGGATGTTATCTATAACTTAAACTGGTCATGCAGTCCACGTCAATGCAATACATATATACATATATATACTACTAATATATAACCCTAAATCGCAGTTAAAATGTGGTCCGAATCTAACACCTACATCCGTTGCACTAGTGGTGTATGTATACAGGGTGTACCAGCGGCTAACCCTCCACACCCCTAGTACATCTAATGCAAGGTCTGATCACGGTACTGGTATGCTCTCTAGGTATTGGCAGGGTATGTATACAGGGTGTACCAGCGGCTAACCCTCCACCCAACCAACACCCATTAAGCAGCCCAGGGTTGCTACCACACTCTAACTACAAGTGCAATCCATTAGGTCAAAAACTGTCGTAAAACAGGGAGATAATCGCAGAACGTTGATCAGGCGTTTCCTTGCTATCTTTCCTGCAATACTAGTTAGTGCCATCACTTCATATTGCTCTAATACACATAAATAATCACAACATCACCAAAAGCACACAGTCACCAAAAGTACACAGTCACCAAATGACAGCCACAGTCAAAATAAGTACAGGGATAATAAGTCTCAATAGAATATGAACTCAAAATATAAGCGACGTTAGCACGTCTAGAATGCATCTATGATTCCTATCGTAAATGCTATACGGCGTTCTTAGGTTATAGTCTAGGCTTTTCCACCTAATTCTCTACAACCACGGCTCTGATACCATTCTGTAACATCCCACCGTTGGCGGAAACATGAGGTGTCATGAAAAGTACAGCACGACATGGAATTACATAGATACTGCTAAATGAAATAGAATATAATAAATATATTCCCAAAACATGAGTTCCAAGTCATAATCAATGCTAGGATAACTTAATACAATAAGTCCATAAACGGGATAGTCCAAGGCATGTAGCCTTAAAGTCTGACAATAAGTAATGGAGCATAAATCTCCGAAGTCCAGTCCTAGCATGAAAGTCTTTATCCCTGATTAGCCTGAGTACCTGAAAAGTATACTAAAACGTGTCAACACAAAGGTTGGTGAGTTCGTAGGTTTTAGTCAAAAAGTCTAGTCAAGAAAGAAGTCTTTTGTCGATTCTTTTAAGTCAAAACCAGTATTTGTTCAATATATAATGAGCAGAGTTACACCATATAAGTCAAAGTACTCAAGTCCCAAGTCCAAGTCTCAAAGTCACAAGTCTCAATGTCCGGCCTTACGGTACCTGCCTTAGTCCAAGTCTCAAGTCTCAAGTCCAAGTCTCAAACTCATACAATAAGCACGTCCAAACCAACACATCATAAAGCACAACAATAAACACATAAATCACACATATAAACAAGATCAAGCACGTCAAATGGCACAAGTAACTCTATACGCACAGGCTCAATATTGAACATAAACAGAAATCGACAAAGCTGTTTGAAAAAAATAAGTATACTTTTCACCCCAAAACTGATAAAAAGAGGGGCTACGAAACTCACCTGAAAGTAGCACAAGCACCGCACCCTAGAATCAATCAATAAGAACACGAACAGTCAAGTACACCTGAAACACGATCACTATCTGTCCAAAAGTCCTACATTGTTCACAAGTCACTCCGTAAGTACTCACTCAATTGTACACATGTATGTCCTATACTAGTGTCTTATGAAATGCCATTATGCCGTGTCGTATTACGTTTACTTGAATAACACTTTTAATGTCCAAGACCCACTTTAAATCTCAAATTAATTGTTTAGAGCATTAATATTTCTCTTATTAGCTCGATTGACAATGACAACATAGAACCGGAGAATGGAAACTGGAGTATCTGATATAAGTCCGCTGAGGTTAAATTTTATTGACTTTAATTTTTCTTTGACCTTAAGTTCTATTGACCTTAAACTTAATCTTATTGAATTTAAAGCTTTGAGTTTAAATGTCATTGAGGTTAAAAGCTTTGAAGTTAAACTTTCATTGAGTTTAAAAGTCTTTGATGTTAAAATCTTTTGAGCTTAAAGGTTTCGATCGACATCCATTGATGTCATGACTTATTGAACTTGAAGCCCATTGAACTTAAATGCCTTTGAACTTAATTTCATTGAACTTGATTTCCATTGAACTTAAATCTCTTTGAGGTTAAACATACTGATCGACACATAAGAAGTTTCTTGACCTTAAATCCTTTGAACTTAAACTTTCTTTGAGGTTGAACAAGAGTTGATGAGCACGACCAGGAGAACAAAAGGTCGAAGTTAACATATCATTAAACTTAAAAATCCTGTTGAGGTTAAACAAGGTCGACTCTTTGCACTTAACAATCTCTTGTACTTAAATCCTTTGAGTTTAAAACTCATTGAGGTTAACCTAGATCTGATGATCGACCAAAAACAACACAAATTTGAAACCCTAACTCTAACTGACACGTGAAGAAAATGAACACGACGAGAACAAAAGATTGAAACCTTAGGTTATGGTTTTAAACAAGGAAAAGAAGAAGATGAAGAAGACGATTACAAGACTCAAACACATGAATCCTTCATAGATCTAACCGTTTTATGCCAAAACATAACTATTAAATTCGGATTTTATGATTTTCGGGTATATACATATATATATAAACCGATTTAAGTGTATAAAAGTATGAAATCACAAGAAAACGATTTAGGATAGAAACCTATGAATTTTCTTACCAAGAATCGAGATGATCATGATAATTCTTGAAGGGAAAATTGATTTTTATTTTTATTTTTTTGGTTGTGAGAGGGAAAAGGAGAGGGGAAGCCGTAAGTGAGATGGGAGAAAGATTGATAAAAGATTGAAAGTGAGGGACGAAATGAGAGACTAGGGTTTTTGATGCCCATTAGAACCCATATTAATCTCACGGCATATTATTATTATTAGTTAGTTTTTTTTTTATTTCTTTTTGACCTTAATCATATTGAGCTTAATCCTTTGAAGTTAATTTTCTTTGAGATTAAACGTAAGTCGACTCTGAACAAAAAGAATCTCTGGACCTTAATTGTCTTTGAGTTTAATTCCTTTGAATTTATTAAGATCAGTAAGAAAGAACTATTGACCTTGCATAAAATTCGTTTGATTAGACAATTTAAGAAAAGTCAAGACTCGTTAATTTACTTTGTCAACATAATCATTTGTAACTTTTTAATAGCTTTCCAACGACTATAAACACGACCATTTTTGATAATCAAAACTTTAATTATTAAATTTTTAAGTACATTACTTTAATTGGCATTTCTACAAGACAACTAGTATTCCTTCGGTTCTTAAGTCCACGCACAATCCTTCCAAAGACTAAATGCTCACAAAGCCCGAAAAGAACATAAATTCAATTATTCCATGAATAAAGTCTTAATGACTACGGACGTACATAAACGAAACGAACTAAAATGGCCGGAAAAGTACTTCGGGAATAAACGCTCAGATGACGGTTGTCACACAAGTATTCTGATCTCTTCCCTAAGACTGACATCCACTGATATCTACATCCTCAAAAACACCAATTCCTTCATCCCTGTGAATAAACTAGCAAACTTCTGGAATTGACATGATATGATTACCAATAGAAAATAATAAGAAAAATAGACTAAACACTTTACTATAGATCATCATCTAAACATGATCTTCTACAGTAATCTGTCTAATACATAAATAATAATGAAAATAAACTACTTAGAACAGGTCTTCTTGGAACAATGATCATGAGTTTCATGGATCTTTCTCTTCCGTCCATCTAACACATCTTCAAAGTCCTTGATTGCTTGCTCATGAGACCTGCATATCTCTTCTTGTTCAGGAGTTAACACAAGAGGCACAACCTTAGGACAATCAAGACTATGATCCTCCTTGTTAACTTCAACACTCCATACTTTATCAATCAAAACCCGAGGAAAACAAAATCTTGAAAATTCCATTTCGGTAAAAACTCGATCGCTACCTTTTAATGTATAATGAGTAAGATAGACTTTTTCCTTATCTAAGTCCTTCTTAGACATTAATGTGCCTGGCAAAAGGTTCTGATCCTGTTTTTCAATAAACTTAACATTATCAATTAAAATACTTCCTTTAACCACTCTTCCAACCCCGGAAATTTTTCCACCTTTGGAATCAACGATACAGACATAAGACCCTTTAACAGGAGTAAACTCCGTTAATAGTCCCTTGTCCTCCATAATGTGCCTGGAGCTTCCACTATTAACAAACCATAAACCTGCGGTCTTCCTTAGTAGCTCCTGCACATTCACAAATGGATTAGTTTTCAAAAGGACCCCTAGCCTTACTGGCTCTGGGTCTATCATTTTCTTCATCAGAAACAATGTCAGCCCAATATCCACCAGTAGGCACCATGCCTTAGCTGGTTTAACAGTCGGGTTATCAATAGGCCTTCTGTTAGGTGATGTAACACCCATTTCGTAAAAATATGGATTTCCAAAAATTTCGCCTAACGGCGTTAAATCATGCGGAAACGATTTAGGAAAATACTCAACTAAGGAAAACAGTTGAGAAAACATTGGTGGTGTTACTAATAGCATCAAATCCGTAATAAAAGAAATCCATAAGATTGCCCAACATAAAGCAATCATAACATAGTCATTACATAAGTTCCATAAAGGAAATCAATAACATAAGGTCTATGCGAAGCTATTGGGTAAACTAAAGCCAGCTTGATCATCTACCCATCTCTCGCCACAGCTTCACACGTCATCTTACTGCCTAACCTGAGGGGTGTCAACACATTAAAAGAAACAAGTGTTAGCTATAAAGCTAAGTAAGATAACACCAGGTTTAAGCAAACATTTCATCCATTTAAATCGTCACTTTAAAACATTACGTCATTTTAATTAGGCATTCATACCACCGTATAAACATATCCACATCACATATAAGCATAGAGTTCATGACCCTAAGCGTGCCTAATCAATTTCGTCATCTCATCTCATCTCATTAAGTTGTGACTAAGTCACCGTTAAGTTGTAACCGAAGTTACCATTAAGGAAAGACAATGTCGATCCATGAGTAGCACGTTATGTTCATGACATTAGGTGGGTCATCAGGCCACCCGAAACTACTCGCCACATATGACTTGTTGCAAGGAACCACCGGTGCAACCATTTTAACATACCTATAACCACCGTAAGGCATGACGTACCTATTACCACCGTCAGGCACCATCTATACGTACCCATTACCACCGTAAGGCACGATGTACCTATTACCACCGTCAGGCACAGGTTATGCATAACACTTAACATCTAATTAGCTCGAGCATTTATCGTATTTAGTTTAGATTTCCACCTTTAACCTAAACTAATCCATACTATCATCTTTTCACGTTAGGGCCCTTAAAACGTGCACGTGTCATGGCAACCTAAAAAGGTCTAGTGTTCTAGATGAACAAGCCACATATACATGCACATAACAATATTACAACATATCATTAACCACCGTTCATCATATCATATCATATCGTAAACATATCATTAACCACCGTTCATCATATCATATCATATCGTAAACATATCATTAACCACCGTTCATCATATCATATCATATCGTAAACATATCATTAACCACCGTTCATCATATCATATCGTAAACATATCATTAACCACCGTTCATCATAACATATCATATCATATCATATCGTAAACATATCATTAACCACCGTTCATCATATCATATCGTAAACATATCATTAACCACCGTTCATCATATCATATCATATCGTAAACATATCATTAACCACCGTTCATCATATCATATCGTAAACATATCATTAACCACCGTTCATCATATCATATCGTAAACATATCATTAACCACCGTTCATCATATCATATCGTAAACATATCATTAACCACCGTTCATCATATCATATCGTAAACATATCATTAACCACCGTTCATCATATCATATCGTAAACATATCATTAACCACCGTTCATCATATCATATCGTAAACATATCATTAACCACCGTTCATCATATCATATCGTAAACATATCATTAACCACCGTTCATCATAACATATCATATCATATCATATCGTAAACATATCATTAACCACCGTTCATCATATCATATCGTAAACATATCATTAACCACCGTTCATCATAACATATCATATCATAGTAAACATATCATTAACCACCGTTCATCATATCATATCATATCGTAAACATATCATTAACCACCGTTCATCATATCATATCATATCGTAAACATATCATTAACCACCGTTCATCATATCATATCGTAAACATATCATTAACCACCGTTCATCATATCATATCGTAAACATATCATTAACCACCGTTCATCATATCATATCGTAAACATATCATTAACCACCGTTCATCATAACATATCATATCATAAACATATCATTAACCACCGTTCATCATATCATATCGTAAACATATCATTAACCACCGTTCATCATATCATATCGTAAACATATCATTAACCACCGTTCATCATAACATATCATATCATATCGTAAACATATCATTAACCACCGTTCATCATATATCATATCATATCGTAAACATATCATTAACCACCGTTCATCATATATCATATCATATCGTAAACATATCATTAACCACCGTTCATCATATATCATATCATATCGTAAACATATCATTAACCACCGTTCATCATATCATATCGTAAACATATCATTAACCACCGTTCATCATAACATATCATATCATAAACATATCATTAACCACCGTTCATCATATCATATCGTAAACATATCATTAACCACCGTTCATCATATCATATCATATCGTAAACATATCATTAACCACCGTTCATCATATCATATCGTAAACATATCATTAACCACCGTTCATAACATATCATATCGTAAACATATCATTAACCACCGTTCATCATATCATATCATATCGTAAACATATCATTAACCACCGTTCATCATATATCATATCATATCGTAAACATATCATTAACCACCGTTCATCATATATCATATCATATCGTAAACATATCATTAACCACCGTTCATCATATATCATATCATATCGTAAACATATCATTAACCACCGTTCATCATATCATATCATATCATATCGTAAACATATCATTAACCACCGTTCATCATATCATATCGTAAACATATCATTAACCACCGTTCATCATATCATATCATATCGTAAACATATCATTAACCACCGTTCATCATATATCATATCATATCGTAAACATATCATTAACCACCGTTCATCATATATCATATCGTAAACATATCACGGACTTAGAATTTGACCTAACGACGTTAGTCAACATATACGTTTAAGTTTTGGGATGTTACAATTACCTCCCCCTTAAGAGGATTCCGTCCCCGGAATCACTTCAACATCAAAAAGGTGGGGATAGGTCTCCCGCATTACGGACTCGGTCTCCCAAGTCATACTTTCGCCGTGATTGTGTTTCCACTTTATGAGAACTAGATCGATGGTCTTTCGTCGTAACTTCTTTTGTTTCCTTCCCAATATAGCAACAGGTTCATCGACAATCTGCTTGTTGGGATTAATACTTACGTCCTCGAGTGGAATGACATCCGTTTCATTCGCATAGCACTTACGTAGATAACACACATGAAATGTGTTGTGAATTCCATTAAGTTCTGGAGGTAAGTCCAGCTTAAATGCCTGTTCATTAACCTTCTTAATGATCTTAAAAGGTCCAATGAATCTGGGGCTTAACTTTCCACGTGTTCCAAACCGTAATACACCTTTCCAAGGCGACACCTTGAGTAAAACCATTTCACCTTCTTTAAAATCAAACGGCCTCCTTTTCTTATCAGCATATGACTTTTGCCTTTCACGAGCAACACGCAAGGCTTTCTTTGCAACATTAACTTTATCGGCCGTAAGCTGTACTAATTCGGGTCCAGCAAATTGCTTTTCCCCGGGCTCCAACCAACAACTAGGAGTCCGACACTTTCTACCATATAACATCTCATAAGGTGGCATTCCTATGCTCGCATGATAACTATTGTTATACGCAAACTCAATAAGAGGTAGGTGTTTATCCCACGAACCACCATAATCCATTACACAAGCTCTGAGCATATCTTCTAGCGTTTGAATAGTCCTTTCACTTTGCCCATCGGTTTGCGGGTGATAGGCTGTGCTCAGACGAACTTGAGTACCAACTTCCCGTTGAAAACTCTTCCAAAAATTGGAAACGAATCGAGCATCACGATCGGACACAATCGATATCGGAACGCCATGTTTAGAAACCACTTCATCAATATACAACGTAGCGAAGTTCTCCATAGGAGCAGTCTCACGAACTGGGAGAAAGTGAGCACTCTTCATTAATCGATCGACAATAACCCATATCATATCGTGACCACGAGGCGTCCTCGGAAGTTTGGTCACAAAATCCATCGTAATGTGATCCCATTTCCACTCAGGGATCTCAAGTTGCTGAAACTTCCCGTAAGGCTTTTGATGTTCAGCTTTCACCTTCGCACACGTCAAACATTTCTGCACATACATCATCACATCATTCTTAATACTGGGCCACCAATAAATAGGCTTCAAATCTGCATGCATCTTTGTGGCACCAGGGTGTACAGAATACTTAGTTTTGTGAGCTTCATCCATTACTAACTCACGATTGCCTCCATAGAGAGGAACCCATATTCTACCTTTGTAGGTTCGAAGGCCACGACTATTTTCTTCCATTTGGAGTCTGTTCTTCTTCTTTTTCCCAATAGACTCCGCTTTCACATTAACATCCTTTAACGCTTCGATTTGAGCTAATCGAATAGGTTCCAGTAAATTCGACTCAATCTTTGTAATCATCGCACATAATCTACTCTTCGCATATCCTTTGCGGCTTAAGGCATCAGCAACCACATTAGCTTTGCCTGGGTGATATTTAATTTCACAATCGTAATCCTTTAATAACTCCATCCACCGCCGTTGTCTAACATTCATGTCCTTCTGAGTAAAAACGTACTGTAAGCTCTTATGATCCGTATAAAGGGTACACTTTGTACCATACAGATAATGTCGCCACAATTTCAGAGCAAAAACAACCGCAGCCAGCTCAAGGTCATGAGTAGGATAGTTCCGCTCATGAGGCTTCAGCTGTCGAGAGGCGTAAGCGATAACTTTGTCTCGTTGCATTAGTACACACCCTAACCCCGTGATGGATGCGTCACTATAAACCACTAAATCATCTGTTCCTTCAGGTAAGGCTAAGACTGGAGCTTCACACAACTTCTTTTTCAACGTTGTGAAGGCTTTCTCTTGAGCATCAGTCCATACAAATTTCACACCTTTCTTTGTTAATTCAGTCATTGGTTTAGCAATGCGCGAGAAATCCTGAATGAAACGTCGATAATAACCAGCCAAACCGAGAAAACTCTTTATTTCTGTAGGAGACTTAGGCTGCTCCCACTTTGACACCGCTTCTATCTTCGAAGGATCTACTTTTATACCATCCGAGGAGACGACATGGCCGAGGAAATGAACTTCCTTTAGCCAGAACTCGCACTTGGAGAACTTAGCATATAGCTTTTTCTCTCTGAGGACTTGAAGGACAGCTCTCAAATGCTCTCTATGTTCCTCTTCCGACTTCGAATACACAAGAATGTCGTCGATAAAAACAATAACGAAATGATCCAAAAATGGTCGACAGACACGGTTCATCAAATCCATAAACTTCGCTGGAGCATTTGTCAAACCGAATGGCATGACAAGGAACTCATAATGACCATAACGAGTTCGGAACGCTGTTTTGGCTACACTTTCTTCTTCAACCTTCAATTGATGATAGCCAGACCGTAAATCAATCTTTGAGAAATAAGAAGCACCTTGAAGTTGATCGAATAAATCATCAATACGAGGGAGTGGATATTTATTCTTCACCGTTCTTTTATTCAGCTCGCGATAATCGATACACATACGCATGGATCCGTCTTTCTTCTTTACGAAAAGGATAGGAGCACCCCAAGGAGAGGAACTCGGACGAATGAAACCTTTATCTAAAAGTTCCTGAATTTGAGTCATCAGCTCCTTCATCTCTGTCGGAGCTAATCGATACGGAGCTTTGGCTACAGGAGTAGCACCAGGAATGAGATCAATAGAAAATTCAACCTCACGATCAGGAGGAAGACCTGGAAGATCTTCAGGGAAAACATCAGGAAACTCGGAAACAACTTCGACATCAGAGACTGTAGGCTTCGCGATACGAGAATCGATGACATAAGCTAGAAAATGTGACTTAGTTTGTCGTATATAACGAAGTGCTTTCATCATCGAGATCACCTTAACATTTCCCGGCTTCTTGTCACCATAAACACAGACACCTATACCGTCGGGAGTAGCGATACGGACTATCTTTTTCGAACATAGGACGACAGCATCATTCTTAGACATCCAATCCATACCAAGTACAACATCGAAACTAGGAATGGTAGCGGGTAACAGGTTAGCAGTAAATGAACGACCCTCTATTTCTATCGGACAATCAGAATAACCTTTCCGAATAATAGACGTCGCACCATTAGCCACCTCTACTTCTATAGGGCACCGTAAAGAACTAGTAGTCATGTCTAACTTAGGAGCAAACAGAGTAGACACAAAAGATTTGTTCGCACCAGAATCAAATAACACATTAGCAGGTTGGAGTTAACAATAAGGATAGCAGTAACTACCTGATCATCGTCTTTTGCCTCCTCAGCCGTCATCTGAAAAGCACGGGCTTTGGCTTTGGAAGCTTCTGCCTTCTTTCCCTCATCTTTCTTCATCTGCGGGCAGTCTGCAATACGGTGCTTGGTGTCTCCACATTTATAACATCTTGCCTTGTCAGTGCATTGATCAATGGTATGACCCTGAGTTCCACACTTATTGCACCTGCGGGTCTTTGTAGAACACTGACCAGAATGGATAGATTTGCAGCCAGGGCACCATTTTCCATCCTTGTCTGCCCTTCCCTTGTCAGAGGACGATGAGAACCCTTAAATTTCTTACCAAAATGATTTGACCCACCAAACCTCCGTTTATTGCCAGACTTCTTCTCATCTTCTTTCTTTTCAACTTTCTTATCCGCAGCAAAATCATCATCAAGCTTTTTGGATTCTTTGATTGCTTCAGTTAGGGTCTTATGCTGCCTACAAATACCTCGATAACTTGGAGGTAAACCATCGACATAGCAGGCGACTTGATCTGCATCGGTTCTGAATAGATGACCCACAAATTTCATCTTTTCCATAAAGGAGCGAGCATAATCATTAATTTTGCCAACTTCAGCTGTCAAAGCACGGAACTCTTTTTCCATTTTGCGCTGTTCATGAGTCCCGATATACTCCTCAATGAATTTCTGCTTAAAGTCAGCCCACGTAATAGCAGTTACCATAGCCGGAGTCATTGAAATAGTAATGCTCTTCCACCAGTCTCGAGCACCTTCTTTCAACATTCTACTCGCACACAACACCTTTTTATCCTCTGGACAGTCACAAGCTTCAAAGACCATTTCAGTATCATCAAGCCATTCCATACAGCCTACCGCGTTAAGTGTTCCATTGAATTTCTGAGCTCCACACTTCTGGAAACTTTCGAACTTAAATCGAGGAGCTTGAACTACATTAGGAGGAGCCACTTCAACATTAACAGGGGGAACGACAACATTATCCACTGGTGGCTCAATGTGGTGAGATGGCACTGAGTAATTGCCATCAGTTCCTTCAGCATTCTCAGCAAGAGCGTTGTTCAGTTGCTCTTGAGTCTGTGCTAACTGGGCTTGGAGAGTCAGCACAAGATTGTACAGTTCAGCTGCATTAGGGATTTGCTCCACCACTGCTTCGTTAACTATGGGTTGATTACCAAGAGGTGGAGGCATAGGGCCTAACGAGCCTTGTCGATTGACCTGCTGAGGATTCACTTGATTTCTATTCACGTTAGCTGCAGTAGCAGTAGCAGCAGCATTAGAAGCACCTGCACCCGGATGGACAGGTGGAGTAACGCTAGCAGTAACTCCATCGCGTCGTAAGTTGCCTTGACGAGTGTTAACCATCTTTCCTTCACTGAAAGATAGAGTCGATAAGCGCAAAGATAAGGCTATAACATACTTCGTATCGTAAACATCTCATTAACCACCGTTCATCATATCATATCGTAAACATATCATTAACCACCGTTCATCATATCATATCATATCGTAAACATATCATTAACCACCGTTCATCATATCATATCGTAAACATATCATTAACCACCGTTCATCATATCATATCGTAAACATATCATTAACCACCGTTCATCATATCATATCGTAAACATATCATTAACCACCGTTCATCATATCATATCGTAAACATATCATTAACCACCGTTCATAACATATCATATCGTAAACATATCATTAACCACCGTTCATCATATCATATCATATCGTAAACATATCATTAACCACCGTTCATCATATCATATCGTAAACATATCATTAACCACCGTTCATCATATCATATCGTAAACATATCATTAACCACCGTTCATCATATCATATCATATCGTAAACATATCATTAACCACCGTTCATCATATCATATCGTAAACATATCATTAACCACCGTTCATCATATCATATCGTAAACATATCATTAACCACCGTTCATCATATCATATCGTAAACATATCATTAACCACCGTTCATCATATCATATCGTAAACATATCATTAACCACCGTTCATCATATCATATCGTAAACATATCATTAACCACCGTTCATCATATCATATCATATCGTAAACATATCATTAACCACCGTTCATCATATCATATCGTAAACATATCATTAACCACCGTTCATCATATCATATCGTAAACATATCATTAACCACCGTTCATCATATCATATCGTAAACATATCATTAACCACCGTTCATCATATCATATCGTAAACATATCATTAACCACCGTTCATCATATCATATCGTAAACATATCATTAACCACCGTTCATCATATCATATCATATCATATCGTAAACATATCATTAACCACCGTTCATCATATCATATCATATCGTAAACATCTCATAAGCCCTATCACACTCGCACTCGTCCCAACCCATCCTACATCACATGTCATCACTAGCTAAGGCATCCTACGAATACCTAGCATACGCATCTTAAGTTTAAGTCCAAATCCTATGGTCAATAGGCCTTGGTTCCCTTAAACTACTGCTTTGATACCAACTTGTAACACCCATTTCGTAAAAATATGGATTTCCAAAAATTTCGCCTAACGGCGTTAAATCATGCGGAAACGATTTAGGAAAATACTCAACTAAGGAAAACAGTTGAGAAAACATTGGTGGTGTTACTAATAGCATCAAATCCGTAATAAAAGAAATCCATAAGATTGCCCAACATAAAGCAATCATAACATAGTCATTACATAAGTTCCATAAAGGAAATCAATAACATATAGTTTATCATATCATATCATATCGTAAACATATCATTAACCACCGTTCATCATATCATATCGTAAACATATCATTAACCACCGTTCATCATATCATATCGTAAACATATCATTAACCACCGTTCATCATATCATATCATATCGTAAACATATCATTAACCACCGTTCATCATATCATATCATATCGTAAACATATCATTAACCACCGTTCATCATATCATATCGTAAACATATCATTAACCACCGTTCATCATATCATATCATATCGTAAACATATCATTAACCACCGTTCATCATATCATATCGTAAACATATCATTAACCACCGTTCATCATATCATATCGTAAACATATCATTAACCACCGTTCATCATATCATATCGTAAACATATCATTAACCACCGTTCATAACATATCATATCGTAAACATATCATTAACCACCGTTCATCATATCATATCATATCGTAAACATATCATTAACCACCGTCAGGCACATCTATACGTACCATTACCACCGTCAGGCACCATCTATACGTACCTATTACCACCGTCAGGCACCATCTATACGTACCTATTACCACCGTCAGGCACCATCTATACGTACCTATTACCACCGTCAGGCACCATCTATACGTACCTATTACCACCGTCAGGCACCATCTATACGTACCTATTACCACCGTCAGGCACCATCTATACGTACCTATTACCACCGTCAGGCACCATTACGTACCTATTACCACCGTCAGGCACCATCTATACGTACCTATTACCACCGTCAGGCACCATCTATACATACCTATTACCACCGTAAGGCACGTGACGTACCTATTACCACCGTCAGGCACCATCTATACGTACCTATTACCACCGTAAGGCATGACGTACCTATTACCACCGTCAGGCACCATCTATACGTACCCATTACCACCGTAAGGCACGATGTACCTATTACCACCGTCAGGCACCATCTATACGTATCATTACCACCGTTCATCATAACATATCATATCGTAAACATATCATTAACCACCGTTCATCATATCATATCGTAAACATATCATTAACCACCGTTCATCATATCATATCGTAAACATATCATTAACCACCGTTCATCATATCATATCGTAAACATATCATTAACCACCGTTCATCATATCATATCGTAAACATATCATTAACCACCGTCATCATAACATATCATATCGTAAACATATCATTAACCACCGTTCATCATATCATATCATATCGTAAACATATCATTAACCACCGTTCATCATATCATATCGTAAACATATCATTAACCACCGTTCATCATATCATATCGTAAACATATCATTAACCACCGTTCATCATATCATATCATATCGTAAACATATCATTAACCACCGTTCATCATATCATATCATATCGTAAACATATCATTAACCACCGTTCATCATATCATATCATATCATAAACGTATTTACGGGGAAACCTTTTAAGCATAGGCACCGTCATCTTTAATCCCCGAATACCTCCCACATCAACCCAACCACAATATAGGTTATACATTACCGTTTTGGAGGTTATAGTTTATGAAACCATTTTTGTTGCACCCTCAGCGTGACAAAAGTAGTGTATCTTACCTCGTAGTAGTCTGTGCGCGCAAACAAAAGCTAACAGTGCTTAATAGTAATCCCCCGACACCTATCGTACATTAACATATGAAGTATAAGTCATTAGGGACGTTAAACGGACTTTCGCACAACCTAAGTACCCTACAGGCCTTACGAAGATGACCTGCAGTTTACTTCTTACGAACTTAATTACACCTTACGAACTTAGCTCTTATCTTCGTTTCAATTGTTCTTACGAACTTAACATTCAACTTCGTTTGCTTGTTCTTACGAACTTAATCTTTGTTTCCAAAACGAATTTAGCCAACGGATTTAACAAACGAGATTAGTCTTCTTTTAAACGAAAATAGCTTAAACGAAGTTAAACTTCGTTTTGTCAAACGAACTTAGATTTCCAGAAAACGAATTTAAGCTTCAGGAACGAATTTAAACCTTATTTTCGTCCAGGATTCGAAAACGACTATGTTCTTCATTTTTCCAGAAATTGATCGACTTAGGCTGTTCCCAAAACATGTTTTTGACATAATTGAACATCTCTTGATCATAAAGATCGATTATAAACTCGTTTAACACCATTATGAACATCAATTGACCAAAACACCTAATAAATCCTAATTCTTTCAAAACTTCTTTTAAAATCAGTTTTGATTCAAATAGAAACATCTTTAGGCCTGAAATATAGCCAACGAATCATTGATTACCTGTAGCAAACGATGGCCAATTCGATTCAATACAAAAACACCCAATTGATTGACCAAAACTTGGAGATTCCTTAAGAAATCGATCAGGGAATTGAAGGAACTGTATTTGTGTTTAGAAAATGTAATTAGGCTGCAAAACATTGAGATTAGGCTTAACCTAATCCCTAATCCCGTTTTTCAAGTTTCACTTATGTCAATTTTTAGTCCCTGGACTTCATATTAGCTTTATTTCGCATTTAAACACCTATTGGGGATATACGTAACACATTAAAGCACTTTATTGTCACTCATTAAAGATAATTAAATCTTACATATAGGGCACATAAGCATACAAACACGTATTTCCACGTAAACATATCACGGACTTAGAATTTGACCTAACGACGTTAGTCAACATATACGTTTAAGTTTTGGGATGTTACAGGTGAGGTCCGTGAATTTCTTCCAGCACTAGGCCTACGACTGGGGGAACCACTAGGCCTCCTTTCAGTAGGTAGCCTTTGGTTATTACCCTTAAAGTTCCTTTGAACTCTTGACATTCTCTCAGGAGATGATGAAGATAATCTCCTAGGACTATGTCGCTGAAAACAATCAACAGGGTTAGATTGCACATTAGAGATAATCTTGTCATAATAAGTATCATTCGACTTCATCCTATGTGGAGAATTCGATCTCCAATTACTTGAATGACTCGAAATACTAGAACCTTCTCTAAAAGAGACACTTCTAGGCTTATTATCATCTGTCCTGCTGTTTTTCTCAATTTCTCTGGATCTCACATAATTTTTAACAGCTAGACTATCTGGATTTCTCTCAGCATATTCCTCATAATATTTGTGTTAGGTCCAGTTCACCTGGAACTGGCCAGTCACCAGTTCACACTGACCAGTTCACCAGTTGCACCTGGTGACCAGTAAACTGGTGACCAAGAAGATTTGTCGAGAAATATATTGAAGTCCAGTTGCACCGTACAGTTAACACAACTGAAGACTTCCTCCAGTTGAGAACTGACCAAGTTGAAGAAACATTCCAGTTGAAGTCGAAGACAACAAATGGAAGAAAGAGAATGACAATGGCAGCGAAGCCCAGTTGACATTCTAGTCAGTTACAAACTGGAGACCTTCAGTGGAAAGCACTTACAAAGCTTTACACTGATTACGAGGAATTGACTTGTACACTTTATGTACCTTTACCCGGATAATAAGCCTTATCTTATTATTTAAGTATTAAAAGGTACATAAAGGTGGTTGTGTAAAGTCACTGTAACATGCGACTTTACAACACTTTTTAAGGAATTAAATGCTATTCCTTAAATGCTTCCAACCACATTTGTACGGCTAAAGTTAACATCCATATGTTAACTTTGCCTATAAATACAAGTCATTGCACAACCAAGAATCCCAAGTTATTCAAGTATTCGTCTAAGATTATTTCTCTCTCAACGAATAACTTCATACTTTGCAAACCTGCAATATTCTTGGTGAACTTGTGCAATATTCTCTCAATCGCTAAAAGGAACATTTCACTACTTTAAGTGTTTCGATTATAGAAGAGAAATTCCGAGTATAGATCAATTGTATTTCATAGGTTGTTAGGATATTTACATTCGTGTATTATCTTGGTTCCGCATCAACCTTGTAATTTGTTTAATATCAATAAATAAATTACACTTGAAAACTACATATTGTCTCATCAAGATTGTTTACAAGTTATTTGTATTATTGCATTGTTCTTTACTTATTGTCTTTTATATAAGTAATCTATCTAGAACTTGGTATACACTTATCTAACTGGTCGTCTCCAGTTTAGTAAGTATATTGCAAAGTAACTCCACCATCGACATAGAGGTGTCTTCAGTAGTACCATCTAACAAGTTGGGACTTACAAGTGGTATCAGAGCAGAAGGCTAATATACTTGCCTAGATCTGCAAAGATGAACACTACTGAAGGTGGAGATGGTTCTGGTTTAGGTGATGACACCATTGTCACCCGTAAAGTTGCATTGAACAAGAAGTATGAATCCTTCTTTGCCTTGCCCAACGAAAGTTTAACTGGTACATATACCAGATTTTCTAGCCTCATCAATCAGTTGAGAGGTTTGGGTGTAGAGAAGGATAAGGATATTCTTCTTGAAAAGTTTTGTGATATTCTTCCATCTAAATGGGAAAACATGGTTCTTGTCTTGAGACAAGGTAAAACCTTGCACTCTCACACTCTTGCATCGCTCTATGGAGCCTCCAGCTCTCCAGGTTGAAACACCTTATGATCAACCTGAAGCTGTTGAAACTGAAACCATTGAGACCTCCCCCATTGAGGTTAAAACTGGACCTGGCTGAATCATTAAGTGGTGATTTGGCATTTGTAGAAACTGTTAGAGCTGATAGTGAAAGATATTTAGACACTATCTTAATTGAACTAAACAATGTCAAACCACAACTGAATGATTTGCAAAGTGTCCAGTTGGCTCTCAAGGAGTCAGTTTTAAAAATTGAGGCATTAGAACTTGATAATCAAAAACTTTCTGATGATTTTGAAAAAGCTCAAATGATTATCAAGTCCTGGGTAAAAGCATCTGGCAAAAACTATGATGCATTTTCAAGAACCATCGATGCCCAGAAAAATGCATGGAAATCTGAAGATCTGAAGATGGCAGCTCTTATACCAGATCTTCATGCATTGCCTCCAGCTCTCCAGGTTGAAACACCTTATGATCAACCTGAAGCTGTTGAAACTGAAACCATTGAGACCTCCCCCATTGAGGTTAAAACTGGACCTGGCTGAATCATTAAGTGGTGATTTGGCATTTGTAGAAACTGTTAGAGCTGATAGTGAAAGATATTTAGACACTATCTTAATTGAACTAAACAATGTCAAACCACAACTGAATGATTTGCAAAGTGTCCAGTTGGCTCTCAAGGAGTCAGTTTTAAAAATTGAGGCATTAGAACTTGATAATCAAAAACTTTCTGATGATTTTGAAAAAGCTCAAATGATTATCAAGTCCTGGGTAAAAGCATCTGGCAAAAACTATGATGCATTTTCAAGAACCATCGATGCCCAGAAAAATGCATGGAAATCTGAAGATCTGAAGATGGCAGCTCTTATACCAGATCTTCATGCATTGCCTCCAGCTCTCCAGGTTGAAACACCTTATGATCAACCTGAAGCTGTTGAAACTGAAACCATTGAGACCTCCCCCATTGAGGTTAAAACTGGAGCCAAACAGGCTAAAGCTCCAGTCAAAAAGGCCACTGTTAACAAGCCTTTACCTCATAAGTCTAAGGAGCCCAAGACCCGAAAGACTAAATCCCCAGTTGAACCAATGTCCAAGGTTAAAACTGGAGCCAAACAGGCTAAAGCTCCAGTCAAAAAGGCCACTGTTAACAAGCCTTTACCTCATAAGTCTAAGGAGCCCAAGACCCGAAAGACTAAATCCCCAGTTGAACCAATGTCCAAGGTTCAACTGCCTGAACAAAACAATGTTTTGGTTAATTTGGAAAGGCAACTCCAACTTTTGTCTCGGCAGGTTCAGAGTTGCACTGCCCGAATTAACAATCTGGAAGGAGGTTCACCACCTCCAGTTTTAAAACAAAACATTAAATCACTCCCTTCTGTACCTAAACAAAAGAATGTTCCATCTGGAACAAAATCTGGTAAACATAAGGTGAGTAAATATCAAATACCAATCGTTTTTACTTCTGCACCTGGAGCTGGTGATAATGCTCCAGATGTAGCCTCCAGTTCAACACCTCAACAATCAACTGTGGCTTCTGTAGAGAAGTCCAGTGGACCCATCAAGAAAAGATGGGTTCACAAAAATAACTAATGATTTTTGTGTGTGTGTAGGGCGATCGAAAGAAGAATATCTGGTATCTGGACAGCGCTGCTGGCCGGACTATGACCGGATGTAAGCCCCTACTGGAAGAGTTCACTGTCCAAGATGGACCGACAGTGACGTTTGGTAACGATCAATCTGGAAAGACTGAAGGATATGGTGTGCTCAATAATGGACAAGTCGAATTCAAAAGAGTTGCATTTGTGAATGGTTTGAAATATAACTTGATCAGTGTAAGCCAACTTTGCGATGATGGCTTCAGAGTATTGTTCGATATTGCACAAGGCACCATATTTAACAAGGATTGGAAAGTGGTGATGATTGCACCAAGGAAAGGGAATGTGTACATCATGGATATGGAACCAGCTCCAAAAGAGCAATGTTTCTATACCAAAGCTGATGAGGACACCAACTGGCTATGGCATAAAAGGTTATCCCACCTTAATTTCAAGAACATTAACAAGTTGTCTCGCAAACAACTGGTTGATGGGATACCCCAGATTTCCTTCAATAAGGAAAAGCCATGTCCAGGGTGTGAGATGGGCAAGCAGAAGAGAGCCAGTTTCAAAACTAGGCAAAATTTTAGCATCACTGAACCTCTTCACATGCTTCATATGGATCTCTTTGGTCCAGTGAATGTTCAAACTAGAGCTGGAAAGAAATACACTCTAGTTGTGGTTGATGAATTCACCAGATATTGCTGGGTGGTATTCATCAGATCCAAAAGTGATGCACCTGCTGAAATCATCTCCCTTATCAAAAGAATTGAGCTCAAGTACACTCGAAAAGTTTGTCAGTTGCGAAGTGATAATGGTACTGAATTCCAAAATAAGGTACTTGAAACATTTTGCACTGACACTGGCATTTCTCAAAACTTCTCATCAGTTCACTCTCCAGAGCAAAATGGAGTTGTTGAAAGGAAGAATCGTACACTGATAGAAGCGGCCAGAAGCATGCTATCTGAATCTGGTCTTCCCACCAGTTTTTGGGCTGAGGCAGTTGCAACTGCTTGTCACACCCAAAACCGGTCAGTCTACATCAAGAGACATAAGAAGACTGCCTACGAAGTACTCAGGAATCGTAAACCAAATATTGGATATTTCCATGTATTTGGTTGTCCAGTTTATATACTGAACGATTCCAGTCAGCTTGGAAAGTTTGATGCAAAAGCTGATGAAGGGGTATTTTTAGGCTATTCAGATATTCGAAAGGCCTTTAGAGTTTATAATTATAGACTCCAAAAGGTGCATGAGACAATTCATGTCACATTCGATGAATCAACCTGAAGCTGTTGAAACTGAAACCATTGAGACCTCCCCCATTGAGGTTAAAACTGGAGCCAAACAGGCTAAAGCTCCAGTCAAAAAGGCCACTGTTAACAAGCCTTTACCTCATAAGTCTAAGGAGCCCAAGACCCGAAAGACTAAATCCCCAGTTGAACCAATGTCCAAGGTTCAACTGCCTGAACAAAACAATGTTTTGGTTAATTTGGAAAGGCAACTCCAACTTTTGTCTCGGCAGGTTCAGAGTTGCACTGCCCGAATTAACAATCTGGAAGGAGGTTCACCACCTCCAGTTTTAAAACAAAACATTAAATCACTCCCTTCTGTACCTAAACAAAAGAATGTTCCATCTGGAACAAAATCTGGTAAACTTAAGGTGAGTAAATATCAAATACCAATCGTTTTTACTTCTGCACCTGGAGCTGGTGATAATTCACCAGATATTGCTGGGTGGTATTCATCAGATCCAAAAGTGATGCACCTGCTGAAATCATCTCCCTTATCAAAAGAATTGAGCTCAAGTACACTCGAAAAGTTTGTCAGTTGCGAAGTGATAATGGTACTGAATTCCAAAACAAGGTACTTGAAACATTTTGCACTGACACTGGCATTTCTCAAAACTTCTCATCAGTTCACTCTCCAGAGCAAAATGGAGTTGTTGAAAGGAAGAATCGTACACTGATAGAAGCGGCCAGAAGCATGCTATCTGAATCTGGTCTTCCCACCAGTTTTTGGGCTGAGGCAGTTGCAACTGCTTGTCACACCCAAAACCGGTCAGTCTACATCAAGAGACATAAGAAGACTGCCTACGAAGTACTCAGGAATCGTAAACCAAATATTGGATACTTCCATGTATTTGGTTGTCCAGTTTATATACTGAACGATTCCAGTCAGCTTGGAAAGTTTGATGCAAAAGCTGATGAAGGGGTATTTTTAGGCTATTCAGATATTCGAAAGGCCTTTAGAGTTTATAATTATAGACTCCAAAAGGTGCATGAGACAATTCATGTCACATTCGATGAATCAACTGAAGCAATCAACAAGAGACCAAGCCTTGATATTTCTCCAGTCATTCCAATCAACTTTGGTGAAACTGACCAAGTTCATCGGTCAGTTGTTTCACCAGAAGATGCTTCCAGTTACAACAAACTGGAACCAGTCAAGAAGAAGAAAAGCACTAGTGACACATCATTTTATCCCTCCATCAATTTTAACTTACCACAAGAATTGGTGATTGGATCAGATGTACGTGCCACTCCAATATCAGCACCAGTTCAAGCCCCTACTTCTCCAGTTACTCATGAACTACCTTCAACTGAGGAATTTCATGATGCCAATCGAGACCTCATTGACTCTGATGAGGATGTAGAAGCTGTTTGGACTGATCCTTCTCCAGATGCTGCTGCAACTGAAGAAGATCTCCAGGTACCTTGCACTGATATTGTAGTTCACCAGCCTAGTCAATACACTAGATGGACTAAAGCCCACCCAATTGAACAAATTGTGGGTAATCCAACTAGTGGGGTTCAGACTAGAAGAGCCACCAGTGAGCAATGCTTAAACGTCACCTTCTTATCTTTAATTGAACCAAAGAAGATTGACGAGGCTATGGCAGACCCAAGCTGGGTGGAAGCTATGCAAGAAGAGCTCCTCCAGTTTGAAAGGAACAATGTTTGGGAGCTTGTTCCTTGTCCACCAGGGTTAAAGAAAGAACCTATTGGTACCAGATGGGTCTACCGAAATAAAATGGATGAAGATGGCCATGTTGTAAGAAACAAGGCCAGATTAGTTGCCCAGGGTTATTGTCAAGCAGAGGGCGTTGACTTTGATGAGACTTTTGCTCCAGTTGCAAGACTTGAAGCCATTAGAATATTCTTGGCTTATGCAGCCCATCTGCAGTTCAAGGTCTTCCAGATGGATGTCAAAAGTGCGTTCCTTAATGGAACATTGGAAGAAGAAGTTTATGTGAAGCAGACTCCAGGTTTCATCGATGAGAAGCATCCTCATTGGGTTTATAGACTGAACAAAGCATTGTATGGTCTAAGACAAGCCCCAAGAGCCTGGTATGATACTTTAACTAAACATCTTCTTAAAAATGGATTTCAAAGAGGTGCAATAGATAATACCTTGTTTATCTTGAAAGAAAGAGGTAATATCTTATTGGTACAAATTTATGTTGATGACATTATTTTTGGTTCAACTGATGATGCAATGTGTAAAAAGTTTTCTAAAATCATGTCATCTGAGTATGAGATGAGTTTAATGGGTGAATTAACATTTTTCTTAGGTCTTCAGATTAAGCAAACTGAAAATGGAATTTTCATAAACCAAGGAAAATATGTCAGAGATTTGTTACGAAAATACAAATATGATTCAATCCCATCGAAAAACACACCTATTGCAGCACCATTGAATTTGGACTCTGACCCAACTGGCAAACCAGTAAATGTAACTGACTATAGAGGTATGGTTGGTTCACTGATGTACTTAACTGCCAGTCGACCAGATATAATGTTTGCAACATGTTTATGTGCCAGGTTTCAGGCTAACCCTAAAGAATCACATTTGCACGCTGTAAAGCGTATCTTTAGATACCTGAAAGGGTGTCCTAATCTTGGTCTTTGGTACCCCAAAGGCTCAGGATTAGATCTAATGGGTTATTCAGATTCTGATCATGCAGGTTGTAAGATTGATAGAAAATCCACAACTGGTGGTTGTCATTTCCTTGGAGGAAAACTGGTGAGTTGGACCAGCAAGAAGCAGACTTCAGTCTCTATGTCCACTGCAGAGGCAGAGTACATTTCTGCGGCCAGTTGTTGTGCCCAGATTCTCTGGATCAAAAACCAGTTACTAGATTATGGTCAGAAGTACACCAAGACCCCAATCTTTTGTGACAACACCAGTGCAATTGCTATCTCTCACAATCCAGTGATGCACTCAAAAACAAAGCATATTGACATCAGGTATCATTTTATTCGTGATCATGTTATGAAAGGTGATATTGAAATTCATTTCATCCCCACTGACAAACAGTTAGCTGATGTTTTTACTAAACCTCTCGATGAGAAAACTTTTAAACATCTCATCAGCGAACTGGGAATGCTAAACCCTTAACTGGAGCTTTCTTTGTTATTGAACGCGTCAGTGACACTGATGAAGTTCTCCAGTTGAGGAGGTCCAGATTATCTTTGCTCGCCAGGCTATCGAACGCCTTTGTGATACTATCTTGGCACTAATTGATATCTGGATCATCATTTTAGGGGGAAAGACTCAAAATAATTTTCTGACTAAAATTCGTTTTTGTTTGAAAATGCAACTGGAGAACTCTTCAGTTGGAACTGGAACTGGATTGATCCTCCAGTTACCAGGTTCGGTCTTTGTCTAATTTTCATAACGTTACAAATACTTGGTCAATTTATGTGACACGTGATGATACTCGAGTGTTTTAAACTACTCGATATCGTGATCTGACGTGTTGAAACCATTTTTAGTACTTGACAACTGTTTGTGTTGGGAAGACAAAAAGTGTGTGGGGTTATGGGTAAAGTAAGCCGTCGTAGCATTTAATGCTGACATGGTAACATTTAATGCTTACATGGAAAATTATATTTTATTTTCAAAATATCTTCAAAAATATTTGGTTTAATAAAATATGATTTGTGGGTGTACATTGGGATCTTGAATCCCCTTATAAATACCCTTATTTACTTCATAACACATTTACTTTCTTTTTCATTCTCTTCATTTACTCTCTTCATTTACTTCCAATCATAAAATTCAATTTCATTCTTCTCTTTGCTTCCAAATTCCAAACCCTAAAATCCTCAATTTCAATTTCATTCTATGGCACCTAAATCATCCCGCTCAAGAGATGTAAATCTCTTGACTGCTCCCTACAATCCCTCACCAGATGTCGCCCAGGCACCTGGTGCTCCTTATAGCGCAGCCTTAAAATTAAATCCAAATAATCCATTGGCTAGCCTACAAGGCTCTCAAGGGTCTAGAACCCTTATTGGTAGAATCAGAAAATTTCTGAAGGATTCTCCAATAGGACCCTTATTCACCAGGAACCCACGCAAGATGTACCATGATTACTTGTGTGAGTTCTGGTTCACTGCCACACTTTCTTCTGATTGTTCATCCATCAGTTTCACTTTAAAGGATGGAACAATCAGGTGTACTTTGGATGTCGGAGTGTTGAGGGATGCTCTTCGCCTCAATTACTGGAGAGAGGGTGAGTCTCCAGTTGTTTTAGCCTCCAATATAAATTTTCGTCAAGTACTCCTTGAGATGGGTCATAGGGAGTGCTTGGACAGTGATGGTTTGTTGAAGACCAAGGGGGCGATGACCATGAAGGGCCTTACACCTTCATGGAGGTATTTCTTTGTACACCTGGTCGAAAGTTTGGGTGGTAGTTCAGGTGGTCTTGACCAGATCAACTCTTCCCAAGCTGAAATGGCTTATTGTTTGTGGAAGGGGTTGAGGGTGGATTTTGCTGACATATTGTATAGAAGTCTTGTGCAGAAGCTGAAGGGCTCCAGGGGTGTTTGTATCCCCTTTTCCAGATTTCTTTCTTTGTGTTTCAGGCAGATTCTGGGTGAAGAAGAGTATCGTAATACAGACTCTTCGTTCACAAGGCCAGATGTTTTGAGGAACTTAGACTCACTAGTCTCTGAAGCTGGTGAGGTTGAACTTCCTGCGCAAATGCTACTGGCGTTTGCTAAAACTGGTGCACCTTTGGAAAGTGAGCCAGAAAGACAATTGGGCGGGCCTCAAAATAATGAGGGACCCTCCAGTTCGTCTCCAGTTGTTTTAGCCTCCAATATAAATTTTCGTCAAGTACTCCTTGAGATGGGTCATAGGGAGTGCTTGGACAGTGATGGTTTGTTGAAGACCAAGGGGGCGATGACCATGAAGGGCCTTACACCTTCATGGAGGTATTTCTTTGTACACCTGGTCGAAAGTTTGGGTGGTAGTTCAGGTGGTCTTGACCAGATCAACTCTTCCCAAGCTGAAATGGCTTATTGTTTGTGGAAGGGGTTGAGGGTGGATTTTGCTGACATATTGTATAGAAGTCTTGTGCAGAAGCTGAAGGGCTCCAGGGGTGTTTGTATCCCCTTTTCCAGATTTCTTTCTTTGTGTTTCAGGCAGATTCTGGGTGAAGAAGAGTATCGTAATACAGACTCTTCGTTCACAAGGCCAGATGTTTTGAGGAACTTAGACTCACTAGTCTCTGAAGCTGGTGAGGTTGAACTTCCTGCGCAAATGCTACTGGCGTTTGCTAAAACTGGTGCACCTTTGGAAAGTGAGCCAGAAAGACAATTGGGCGGGCCTCAAAATAATGAGGGACCCTCCAGTTCGTCTCCAGTTGTTTTAGCCTCCAATATAAATTTTCGTCAAGTACTCCTTGAGATGGGTCATAGGGAGTGCTTGGACAGTGATGGTTTGTTGAAGACCAAGGGGGCGATGACCATGAAGGGCCTTACACCTTCATGGAGGTATTTCTTTGTACACCTGGTCGAAAGTTTGGGTGGTAGTTCAGGTGGTCTTGACCAGATCAACTCTTCCCAAGCTGAAATGGCTTATTGTTTGTGGAAGGGGTTGAGGGTGGATTTTGCTGACATATTGTATAGAAGTCTTGTGCAGAAGCTGAAGGGCTCCAGGGGTGTTTGTATCCCCTTTTCCAGATTTCTTTCTTTGTGTTTCAGGCAGATTCTGGGTGAAGAAGAGTATCGTAATACAGACTCTTCGTTCACAAGGCCAGATGTTTTGAGGAACTTAGACTCACTAGTCTCTGAAGCTGGTGAGGTTGAACTTCCTGCGCAAATGCTACTGGCGTTTGCTAAAACTGGTGCACCTTTGGAAAGTGAGCCAGAAAGACAATTGGGCGGGCCTCAAAATAATGAGGGACCCTCCAGTTCGTCTCCAGTTGTGGTTGAGGATAGAACAACCATAACTCAAGCCGTTCCTATCACGTCTATCCCTGGTGAAGATGTTTCGGCATCTGATCCTTCAACTGATGAAACCATCCAGGTAACTGGAACTGGTCATCAGGAGCCTGAACAGGTTGTTCAGCCATCCCTATCATTTATGAATCTAGGCATAAATGAGGATGAGTTTCATCTTGAATCTTCGGATTCAGAAGAGACACAAGCTGATCAAGAAATGGTTGATGCATCTGTACATGCTCAACTCCCTTCTTTCTTTGATCAACCCCTAGAACACCAAGTTTCAGTTTCCCACCAAGATACTCCTACTAATATTTCCCCACAAAGAACTCAATCACCACAACCGTCGCCGTTGGTCATACCTGAGCATTCTCAGCCTGACCAACACATTGTTTCTCCTCAGCCTTCTTTTTCACCCCCTATATTTCCTTCTTCTGCTACTGGAACAACTGGAGAGGCTCCCTTTGTTTTGCCTCCTTCAGTTGAACTGGTACAGCCTGCTACTGGTCCAGTGACAACTGCTCCTTTGTCACTGGAAGCTCAATTTGTCTCGTTCTCAACCGACATCCAAAACCTGATCAAACGGGTGGAGGGTGTTCATAAGACAATAGAGCAGAATGCCAAGTCTATTTCCAGATTCAACAAGGACACAATTATAAATTCAAAGGTTGTTGATCTGGGAATCAATAAGTTCGCTGCAAATGAAGACTTGGTATTTAAAAAGTTGAATGAGTTGGTCTCAAGCTGTAACAATTTGTCAACATCTTTGAAGGAAGCTTTTGACTTGACCCATTCACATGTCAATACATCTATCTCCAACCTCTTAAGCAACACTGTTCGATCATCAGAGGTGGATCTTAAGGAGATAGAAAGGCAGGTCAAGGAGTTGCTGGATAGACCTGGTCTTAATGTAAGTGATATTGGTCAGCAGGTGGCCACTTCTGTTGGCCAGTTGATTGATGAGAAACTGGCCAGTCGAGAAGATGCATTGGTCAAGAAGGTTATGGCTGAATTTGCCAAGCTCCCACCTCCACAGATTAATCTGGAGCCTCTGGCACTTGAAGTCAGTCAGTTAAGGGGTGCAGTGAATGCAGTGAACACTCAGTTATCTTCTCACACTTCTTCAATTAAGAAACTGGTAACTGAAGTTGAGAACTTAAAGAGGAAAGATGATGCAGTAAAGGAACAGGTGGTTAAGGGCTTAAATGAAGACTCACAATTATTGAAGGACTTGAAGACTGGACAAGACCAAACTGCTGCAAACGTATTGTCCCAGTCTCAAGAAATTAGCCACTTGTGGAGATCCTTTAGGATGGTTTGCAGTGTGTTCAAGGAGTGCAAGGATATGCAATCGTGGCAGCCTCTAGCCCGTTTGCCCTCTAGCAATGAAGACTGGGCAGCTATTCGTGCAGGTCTCGATGCTGCCAAGGGGGAAAGGGATAGAAGGAATATCCTTGCACCTGGACCAAGACTGCCAGGTCCAGTTAGTGCAAGGCAACTGGTGGAAAGGACAGTTGTTGGATCTGATGAAGGTGATGAGCAGGTGATTGAAGAATTTGATGATGTGGTTGATAGGGGGAACAAAGGGAAAGAAAAGATAGTTGAGCCGGCCACTGGTGAGCAAGATAAAACAACTGGTACTGAAGCCAGTGTGTTAGAAACTGGCAACATTGATCAGCTACCTCCAGTTTCAGAAGATGTGAGTAGGCAGCTGGCAAGGCTTGGAGATGCCATCAAGGAGAGAAAGAAACAAATGAGGGCTAATCAAATGAAAGATAGAAATACTTTAGCCCCAACTCTTCGTGACATTAGTGATGGTTGTCTTCTGGGCATGACACTTGCAGAGTATGCTAAGGTCAAGGCTGATCCCAGGATTATTAATGCATTGAAAGAACAACTGGAGATTGAGCTTGACAAACATTATAGGGAGGATGAGGCTGAGTATGATGCCAGGTGTTTGAATATCACAGTGGAGAAGGCCAAAGAAGTTAGAACTGAAGGTATTCTCAAGAGAGCTGAACATGTCAAGAAGGTAGTCAAACAGGTGATGAATCCACCTAAGTCCAAAGGTAAACCTAAGATGTTGCCAAGAGATGCTGACCTTAGGACCTGGGTGGATACAACTGAACCTTCAACTGAAGATATCAAAGCTGCAGTGCATAGTATGAGCACTGGCCAGATCCAACTGGCCAATGAATCTGAAGCAAGAGCGTATTTATCTGAAGTGCAGCAGCGGAGATATCACCCTGGTAAGATTGTTGATTTGAAAGTGTTTATCAAACCAGGTACCAAACATTTTACAGTTGGGGTTCAACATCTGGATGGTCCCTTGAGGCAAACTGAGAATCCTGATGTACTTTCTTATGGGTATTCTGAACTGGTGGAGATGGCAAAGCTGTTGGAGGCCAAGCAACAAAGAAATAAGGTTGAAAGAGGATGGATGTTTGTGCTTCAAAGTCTGCTCAAGTTTAAAGAAAATATTGAAGAGAGACTGGATGGTGATCCTGAAGACAAACAGCCTATCTCCACAGTTGCCAAAAGAAGAAGAACTGGCGAAGGGCCATCAGTTTAAGTTCTTTCTTCATTTTTATCTTCTTGTAATTGTTGTACATTCTGTTGTAACTTATGTAAATTGTGCTCCTTGTATAAATGAAGTTACCAGTTTGTAACCACAAGGTAGATAAAAGATTAAAATCTAACAAACAAAAAAAGAAAAACCTAAGGCATTTCTTGATCTATAAAAATGCCTTAGATACCTTAGATAGATTTAAATCAAACAAGTCTCTATAGTTTACACTTGTATAGATACAAAACTAGAAAAGACTTAGACTATATTTCTAGACAAATAGGGGGAATTTGTTAGGTCCAGTTCACCTGGAACTGGCCAGTCACCAGTTCACACTGACCAGTTCACCAGTTGCACCTGGTGACCAGTAAACTGGTGACCAAGAAGATTTGTCGAGAAATATATTGAAGTCCAGTTGCACCGTACAGTTAACACAACTGAAGACTTCCTCCAGTTGAGAACTGACCAAGTTGAAGAAACATTCCAGTTGAAGTCGAAGACAACAAATGGAAGAAAGAGAATGACAATGGCAGCGAAGCCCAGTTGACATTCTAGTCAGTTACAAACTGGAGACCTTCAGTGGAAAGCACTTACAAAGCTTTACACTGATTACGAGGAATTGACTTGTACACTTTACGTACCTTTACCCGGATAATAAGCCTTATCTTATTATTTAAGTATTAAAAGGTACATAAAGGTGGTTGTGTAAAGTCACTGTAACATGCGACTTTACAACACTTTTTAAGGAATTAAATGCTATTCCTTAAATGCTTCCAACCATATTTGTACGGCTAAAGTTAACATCCATATGTTAACTTTGTCTATAAATACAAGTCATTGCACAACCAAGAATCCCAAGTTATTCAAGTATTCGTCTAAGATTATTTCTCTCTCAACGAATAACTTCATACTTTGCAAACTAGCAATATTCTTGGTGAACTTGTGCAATTATCTCTCAATCGCTAAAAGGAACATTTCACTACTTTAAGTGTTTCGATTGTAGAAGAGAAATTCCGAGTATAGATCAATTGTATTTCATAGGTTGTTAGGATATTTACATTCGTGTATTATCTTGGTTCCGCATCAACCTTGTAATTTGTTTAATATCAATAAATAAATTACACTTGAAAACTACATATTGTCTCATCAAGATTGTTTACAAGTTATTTGTATTATTGCATTGTTCTTTACTTATTGTCACTTATATAAGTAATCTATCTAGAACTTGGTATACACTTATCTAACTGGTCGTCTCCAGTTTAGTAAGTATATTGCAAAGTAACTCCACCATCGACATAGAGGTGTCTTCAGTAGTACCCATCTAACAAGTTGGGACTTACAATTTGTTCTTATAAGCTTTCATGGATATGCTAGGCAAAGACCCACTGTTTTCACTAGAGTTCATACTGCCTCTAGACCTTTCAGGTGACACCCTAGATTTGTTTTTCTTATAAGGACAACAGCTTGAAACGTGACCTACCTCACGACACTTAAAGCATGACCTTTTAGAAGCCTTCTTCGATGATTCACCATAAACTATCTCAGGCACTGGGACACCATGACCCCTTAACTCATCAATATATTCAAGAGTAGCGTAAGCCTCTTCCCAATTAGTGGGTGCTTGAATGGGAGGGGCATAACGTCTCACAGTCTGAGGCTTTGGATCAATGGATAACATTTCTTTAATTTTCCTTTCAGCAAATTGTTCAGGTGTTTCAGTTTGAACACTTGAACCTTCTGCATCAATTGTAGAAGTTTGAACAGAACCTTTCTTAAAAATATTATCTTTAAAATCCTTGTTTTTAACAGGTTTTGGCAAATGTTCAGATTTTACGGGTTCATCAATGCTCCAAATTTGATCAATATTTTAAGGATACTTACCGTTTAAATCTGACTCTTTTGCTGAAAACACCTTATCATTACCTTTTACAGTAAAATAGACATCTGTTTCCATTTCAACTTCTTTTTCAACACCTTTAAGCTTATTATCCATTGTCCGATTGGCTTCACTTGGGTCTGAGCGAGCCTTAGATCCACTAGTCTTATTCTCAGATCCCTCTGACTTTGAAATCCCAGGGACATGAACATTACTAGATTTGATCTCTGGAGGGGTAGTCTTGGGTACATTTTCAGATCTTGATTTTTCAGAATCTTCTAAAGTAAGCTTCTGAAAACTATCATAGTTGTGACTAAAAGGTGGCGGAACAGTATTATATTTCAGGACAAAACTAGGTTGTTCACCTTTAGCTTTAGCATCTCTAAGGTGACCCATCATAGTTCCTATGTCTCTCATTTTATTTAGTTTGCCACTTAGTTCAACAATCTGTACCCTAGAATCTGCTAATTCCTTGTGTTTATTATCACTTTCTTTTACTACTCTTTCAAAATCTTCATCTAGCATTTGTTTTTTGCCTAGTAATTGTGCATATTCAACCCTAAGAGACTCAAACCTATCTTCTTCAGATTTTATCCGATTAAGATATTCTCTAGCATGACCTTTGTAAACCATTACGTCCGTTGCTAACTTAGTTCTATCACTAGTAGCGTTATTCAAAAAGGTCTTTATTGAATCAATCTCCTTTTTAAAGGCAGTTACTTCGCTAGACAAACCTATGCTATGTTTACATACAGAAATAAAGGATTGTAAAGAGAAACTTACCTGTTGCTTTGGTGCTTCAAGATTGACTACAAAATTCACGAGCCCTTCTGTACTCAGATTATCAGGTATCTCAATCTTTACCTCTTTATCCTTTTTCTTGCTTTCCATAGTTTCATTAGCTTCAGTGGAAGTTTCTTCAACTACAGCTCTTACTGGTTTTGATGGCTCAGGCTCCTCTTCTACCTTCTGATGAAAACTATCATAGTTGTGACTAAAAGGTGGCGGAACAATATTATATTTCAGGACAAAACTAGGTTGTTCACCTTTAGCTTTAGCATCTCTAAGGTGACCCATCATAGTTCCTATGTCTCTCATTTTATTTAGTTTGCCACTTAGTTCAACAATCTGTACCCTAGAATCTGCTAATTCCTTGTGTTTATTATCACTTTCTTTTACTACTCTTTCAAAATCTTCATCTAGCATTTGTTTTTTGCCTAGTAATTGTGCATATTCAACCCTAAGAGACTCAAACCTATCTTCTTCAGATTTTATCCGATTAAGATATTCTCTAGCATGACCTTTGTAAACCATTACGTCCGTTGCTAACTTAGTTCTATCACTAGTAGCGTTATTCAAAAAGGTCTTTATTGAATCAATCTCCTTTTTAAAGGCAGTTACTTCGCTAGACAAACCTATGCTATGTTTACATACAGAAATAAAGGATTGTAAAGAGAAACTTATCTGTTGCTTTGGTGCTTCAAGATTGACTACAAAATTCACGAGCCCTTCTGTACTCAGATTATCAGGTATCTCAATCTTTACCTCTTTATCCTTTTTCTTGCTTTCCATAGTTTCATTAGCTTCAGTGGAAGTTTCTTCAACTACAGCTCTTACTGGTTTTGATGGCTCAGGCTCCTCTTCTACCTTCTGATGAAAACTATCATGTTGTGACTAAAAGGTGGCGGAACAATATTATATTTCAGGACAAAACTAGGTTGTTCACCTTTAGCTTTAGCATCTCTAAGGTGACCCATCATAGTTCCTATGTCTCTCATTTTATTTAGTTTGCCACTTAGTTCAACAATCTGTACCCTAGAATCTGCTAATTCCTTGTGTTTATTATCACTTTCTTTTACTACTCTTTCAAAATCTTCATCTAGCATTTGTTTTCTGCCTAGTAATTGTGCATATTCAACCCTAAGAGACTCAAACCTATCTTCTTCAGATTTTATCCGATTAAGATATTCTCTAGCATGACCTTTGTAAACCATTACGTCCGTTGCTAACTTAGTTCTATCACTAGTAGCGTTATTCAAAAAGGTCTTTATTGAATCAATCTCCTTTTTAAAGGCAGTTACTTCGCTAGACAAACCTATGCTATGTTTACATACAGAAATAAAGGATTGTAAAGAGAAACTTACCTGTTGCTTTGGTGCTTCAAGATTGACTACAAAGTTCACGAGCCCTTCTGTACTCAGATTATCAGGTATCTCAATCTTTACCTCTTTATCCTTTTTCTTGCTTTCCATAGTTTCATTAGCTTCAGTGGAAGTTTCTTCAACTACAGCTCTTACTGGTTTTGATGGCTCAGGCTCCTCTTCTACCTTCTGATGAAAACTATCATGATCATCTGTGCTGGCATACAGTGTGTAGTCGAATGAATTATCAACAAGATTGTTCATTCCTCCATCAAAGTCTTGAATTTCTGCCATGAATGCATGATTCTGATCATAGATACTAGTTGAACCCCAATTATATGTACCATCATTTTGCACAACCAAAGCTCTCGAGTTATCTGTTTCTCCTGAGTTTTGGCTCCCAGTATTAACATATTGACGCCCTGAATTCTGACTTGCAATAGAACCACCTTGATTGAAGTTCTGACGACCGGTAGCTGTATTGTTGTCCCGTCTTGGCCTCTGACATTCACGTGCGAAATGTCCAAAACCATCACAGTTGAAACACTTCACCTTGGTCTTATCAAACCCCACTTTGCCGTCTATGACCTTCCTTCCGGTTCTATCAGTGAATCGTTGAACTCTCAATGTTAACATAGCTAATTCTGGAGAAGTTACATACATCAAGTTGTTGTCAGAATCCATCGTGATGTTCAACTTTTCATTTTCTCCACTGTAGAAGGCAGTAATCCCTCCACTTGATGATTTTGCAGAAGGAATGCGTGACTTGCTATGATAGAGTTCAGGACGCTGAACAAAATCACTGCTACCTGCTTCCTTCGATTTTCGTTTCATATCTTGACCTCTTAGCTTTCGAATGATCTGTTCCAGAGTCCACTTACTGAATTCGGGATTTTGTTGGATTGAAGTAACAAAGCCTTCCCACTTACTCGAAAGTGACTCCAACAGTTTCTCGATAACATCTTCTGAATCAGGATTATACCCAAAGTACGCAAGCTCAACAAGCAAATGACTGTAACGAATTAAAGTCTCATCAAGAGATTCATCCTTGAAACTATTGAAAACATAGTATTGTTCTGGTCATAAACTCGTGAAAGAATCACGTCTAAACGACCCTAAATCGATGTTGTCTATCACCAACAAGCTATAACCTTCCGGTATTAAACCAAGAGTCTCTGATACCACTTGTAAGTCCCCTTGAACTGGATCGTTAATAGCTTGCTACAGTTATCCTGAGGTGCGGAATTCCTCACTATAACTTGGTGATTCACAACAAGCCCCTAGATCATCTGCTGCCTCGCAGATTTTCTCCGGGCTAGCGGAATAACCTTTGACGACTATAACCTGCAATACCTGCTTGATATTTCGACAAATGTTCAACCCTAATCTCTGTTAGGGTTCGATATATATAGGGATTAACACGATCTGGGCTTCAGCGAGTCGACCTCGCAAATCCAGCTCAGCACGACACTATTACGAGGTCGTAATCTATGTCTTGCCTCGTATTTGACCCTGCAAATAAGAGGTCGTATTCCCATATGAATTACGAGGTCGTAATTGAACTGGTGAGGTCTTAAAGAGCTCACGAGGTCACAAACGAGATACGAGGTCGCAATTGAACTGGCAAGGTCTAAAGAGCTACGAGGTCGCAAATTACAGTCTCGAGGTCATAATTGAACTGGCGAGGTCTTAAAGAGCTCACGAGGTCACAAACGAGATACGAGGTCGCAATTGAACTGGCAAGGTCGTAAATTAGCTATCCAGGTCGCAATACAAGCTGGATGAGGTAATACGAGCCCATGAGGTTGCAAACGATGCTGAAACCTTTAATACTCTTGAAATCGAAACCCTAAAACCAATTAAACACCTTCGACTGCTGCAAACACGAATAGAGGTCAAAAACAAGATTTCTGGTCATAAACTCGTGAAAGAATCACGTCTAAACGACCCTAAATCGATGTTGTCTATCACCAACAAGCTATAACCTTCCGGTATTAAACCAAGAGTCTCTGATACCACTTGTAAGTCCCCTTGAACTGGATCGTTAATAGCTTGCTACAGTTATCCTGAGGTGCGGAATTCCTCACTATAACTTGGTGATTCACAACAAGCCCCTAGATCATCTGCTGCCTCGCAGATTTTCTCCGGGCTAGCGGAATAACCTTTGACGACTATAACCTGCAATACCTGCTTGATATTTCGACAAATGTTCAACCCTAATCTCTGTTAGGGTTCGATATATATAGGGATTAACACGATCTGGGCTTCAGCGAGTCGACCTCGCAAATCCAGCTCAGCACGACACTATTACGAGGTCGTAATCTATGTCTTGCCTCGTATTTGACCCTGCAAATAAGAGGTCGTATTCCCATATGAATTACGAGGTCGTAATTCATCCTTAAGCAGATTTACCATACACTTAGTACTTAAACTTAATCTAGTATTCTATGCATAATATCAAGTTCATTAATGACAATCACATCACAAAGACATATTACAATATAAGCCCAAACAATCTAGACTGCTATTGACATAGATGTGCACTTACACATAACATTTCATAGCGTATCATTACATTTCATATCATCGCATAACATTTCATAGCATATAATTACATTTCATATCATGGGGACTTCATTTCAGGCCTCAATAGTCATGTACATAGCCCATATCACCTCCCGTGTAACCCCGAATACCCATAAGCAATCAAGATAACATTTGGGAAGTTATTATATGAAAACCATGTTTTTGTTGAACCCACAGCGTGTCAAAGTAGTGTATCTTACCTTAAAGAAGGTCAACGACAACCAATTAATGAGTTACCATGCTTGATAAGTATTCCCGGGAACCTAGAAACGAAATATAGGAAAGCTAAGCATCAACACGAGTTTTCAGCATAATTAGGCTAGGTGCGCCGCACCCCTAACCATGGTGCGCCGCACCCTCTTTAGAGGTGCGCCGCACCCTCTTTAGAGGTGCGCCGCACCCTCTTTAGAGGTGCGCCGCACCCTCTTTAGAGGTGCGCCGCACCCTCTTTAGAGGTGCGCCGCACCCTCTTTAGAGGTGCGCCGCACCCTCTTAGTGCGCCGCACCCTCTTCTCGGCATCAATGAGTGCGCCGCACCTATTGAGAGGTGCGCCACACCTACTGATGACACACTACCAAACCTCCCCTCAAAACACTAGGTGCGCCGCACCCTCTTTAGAGGTGCGCCGCACCTACTGGACGAACCAGCAACCCTCATTAGTTTTTCACCCAAAACGAAAGCCAATCAAAACCAAACGATCCCAAACCCCATGAACGACTTTTAACCCTCAAAATTCATCATTTTAAGACTCTAATGATGCCATGAAAACAATCTTTAACATCTAATTGACTTGCAACACAATAACAATCGTTTTAGGTTACCGAATCGATCAAAACACACGATTTCGCCATCAATTGATCCTCTAATGACCTAGATCAGTTGGGAAATGAATTATATGATTGAAAAGACTTAAAATCAATGTTCTTATACCTCTATTACCTGGAGATAACAAAAGGGGATGCAAAACTTGATCAAACACTCTCGAATCAACCAAATGATGATGAAATCGAACAAGGAATTGATTATGTCCATGAGTGGTGGTTAGGGCTCAAAGATAAAGGGATAATAAGAGTAATTAGAAGCTAATGACCTGCTCCAAGACCCTAACCCCATTTTTTAGTTTCCACCTATGTCAAAACTAGTCCCTAGACTTCCTTATGGCTCATAATAGGCTAAAATCACCTATTGGGAATACTTACAACACATTAAACACTTCAAGCACATCTAAAGGCGTATAGATATACCTTAAACACATTAGTACATCAATTATTAAGGCAATGAAGCCTCACACATATAGCACATTAAACACATCTATGCATTAAATTTTCTAGAGACTTAACGGACACGTTGTGTTGACTTAACGACTCAAGTCAACTTTTAAATAAAAAGTCCGGGATGTTACAGTTGAAATGGATGAAACACAGACTACCACCAATATTTCCATTGAGCCAATTCCCATCCAAGATACCCCTGACATTTTAAGTGATAGTCCACCTATTAACAATGAAGAAATCGAACCCATTCACAATGAACCCCCAATACAGAAAGTTACTAGAACTAGGTTTCCTTCCACAAGGCTTGATGTGTAAATCGAGTTTAAAAATTATAAACTAGAAATACCTAGAAACTCACTACTACACACTATCGGGCAGTGGACCCGTTCGTATGAAATATAGTTAAGAGGTTAGTCCGTGTTCGTTCTCGGGGATTGGTTTGAACTAGTTGTTTAGTAAAATGGTTTGGAAAACAGGGTGTTGATTCAAGTCTCACTTTGACAATTAAATTAAAATAAATTTAAAAGACAAAACGCATAAAAGTAAAGAAAAGCTTTAGACAATATTAATAAAGATCATCCACCTTGAATTCGCTAGACTTCAAACATGATTGCATTCAATTAAGACCAAATTCATTGAGTTGAAAAGATAATCGTAAAAGGATTAAGGTGCTCACGTGGTACCACCAATCATGAGCAAATTACCCAATCACCTAAGTTGCTAGTTTAATTACCCAAGTCGGTACCACCAATGCCTAGACAACCTTACCAACAATTAGTTTGTTTGACTATCGAATTAACAATTGTGCCTATGTGAAGATAACGTGGTACCATCAACCGTTATAAAACACGTTGACAAAATGATTCCTTTTATTAAAATGATATTCACTATCATACCATGAACTAGTGATAATTGCTTATAGACAAACAACCATTTGAAAATCACATATGCATCCATCTGGTACCACTAACGAATAACACACATGCCACCAATATCATAATAATATATAAAAAGGAATTAAATCATCAAGATCTCAACACAACGATAATTGAAAACAACTCTTTGAATTAAAACATATAGCAATCACATCATTCGTCTAGTTTCATCAAGGTGGATAATTAAAAGATTAGCTACTCATAGCAAAACAAATATTACTATCAATCATCAAAGAAATAGAATTCATAATAACAATTGTCTAGTAAATAAGTCTTGGTATTAAACAATTAAAAGTAATAATAAAAGATAAAAGAGTCGAACGAGAATTTGCTTGCAGTTGTGGTGATCGAAAACTAAGAATGTGGTTGCTGCTTTCACGAACGGAAAATAAAAACCAAGAAAAGGCAAAAGCCCAAGGCAAAAGCCCTTTTCTTTTTCGGTGGCTGCTCAGGAACCGACCCTCAATTGTGATAGATCCCTCTCTTATTTTTTAGACAATGATATATATTATACCTTGTTGTTGATGTCGGTTGCTCCTACAAAACAAAGGGGTCGTGCCCTCTTTTTCTTCTTCTGGGCCGGATGGACACAAGGCTGGGCCAAGCCCATTTCTTCTTTTCCTTTTGTTGGGCTGCTACTTCACTAGTAGTATTGGCCCAAGGCCTTTGGGCCTTTCTTCTTTTTCCTTTTGTTGGGCTGCTACTTCACTAGTAGTATAGGCCCAAGGCCTTTGGGCCTTTCTTCTTTTTCTCTCGGCTGGATACAAGCAACGAGACCACCACCACCTTTTCTTGCTAATTCCACAATTATTGCTGATGTTGATTTGTGGCTGGATTGAAACTGGACTCACTTGTCAGTTTGACTTTTGTTGACTTCGCTCCAAACGCAATCTCGGGACTCGTACAACTTCTGTAAACACTTATTTTGCCTCAAAAATGTCGTTTCTTCCAGAAATACGCTCAAGTACCTGTTATTTCCCTGAAACACTAACAAATACCATAAACGCACCAAATGTATACTAAAAACGACTCATAAACCATGCAAAATCAACTAAATAAATTGTGGGAAATGGGTATAAAATACGACACATCAAACCCCCCCACACTTGAGCATTGCTTGTCCTCAAGCAAATCCGGAATTTAAAGCAAAAGTATTCCTTGGCAATGAAACTATAGAAACAAATTACGAGTATCAAAAAGAAGCCACACCAAGTATGTCAATGACAAAGAAGTTGGGTGAAGCAGTTTTAATCTTAAATGAAAACCCGAAATGTTTGACAATATCTGAACAATCCACAAGCCTCAATAACACGACTAAGCACAAGTGAAACAAATGAACCTATCAATATCATTCTACTCCAACGAACTTACTTTTGGGGTTGAATATATATGAATAATCACTCATTGCTCGGTCGTGATGCATATCTTACCATAGGCTTGAACAAGGATCATAGCTCCACCGACATGGCGTAAGCACCAAGTACATCATCAAAATATGGCATATAGGTCGGTAAAGTTAGGCTAAGGTTATATATAATGGATATTTATAATGGAGTATGGGAGTGTAGGTTAGAAATGAAAAGAAACAATTAAAAGTATAGGGTATGTATGAAATATGTACAAAATAGTCTAATCAAAACCCGTACCATTGATTGCCAACAAACCATCAACCCATAAGATGTTATCCCGCTAAGACACCTCAAAAGTAACCAAACAAACCCGACACCATTGTGGTGTATCAACTTCAAACAACTTAAGAACAACCGAGTCTTCCATTCTTAATGATACAACAAAACTCTAGACATATAAAAATGAGAAGTACCCACTAGTAGCCCAAGTTCTTTTCTTTTTCTTTTTTTTTTTTTTTTTCATTGCACTTTTTTCATTTTTTTTTTATTTTTTCTGTTTTTCAATTTTTCACTTTTTTCTTTATTTTTTATTCTGAACCATTTTTACTCTACTAGTAGGCACCCTCTTACAATGATGAACAATGTCTATAAACACAATATGATCAATTTTGAACATTCCAAAACAAGCCCCAATACTTAAACCAATCTACGTCTTCCCCAAGTCAAAGCATAATCCAATCAATCAACCACCAAAACTCTCACAAACCGTGCAAACCAACCAACAGCAATCAAAGGCCCCCCAGATTAGACTATCGGTATGGTAAGGTATAATTTACATATTTAAATGGATATATACAATGGAAAAGGCTAAGTTAAAGGGATGTATAAGTGTATAATTGCACTAAGGATGAGTGCAACAAAGGTTTACAAAGAAAGGAAAGAAAGTGTATGTATATGTATGTAAGTATGTATAAAGGTATGAATATACAAAAGAAAAGGTGAAAATAAAGAGAGAAAGAAAAGTATGGGTCAAACCTAAATGCCAATTCGTCATCCAATGTACTTATATCACAAAAGTGATCTCACTGCGGTCTCGTAACGATCACCAGGCCAAGTTCTAGCTCAATACATCACCGACACACTCATATCAAAGAAAAGAACCCGAAGATGGAATAAATTAACCTCAAATTCGCACATCTTAGTGCAGAGTTCGAAATGGAACCCTTACTCCCGAATAAATCCAAGAGCCTAAGAGAGGGACAAATTACAAGGCAATCAAACCAAAACCGTCAACACCTAGCACATCTATAAATGAATGATGAATCTCACAACTTTAGTGTTTGGGAAATTTGAGCATGCAAGTAATGTTATCAATCCACAAGGATTAGCCCGGTCACCGTTCAGAACACATTTCGCCGATTAAAATTTGTACCAAGGAAAAATTTTGTAGTAAAATTGCTCATTAAGTTGTTATAAATTAAGTGACAAAAGCAATTTACCACAAGGACAAGCTCAACACAAGTTTCAAATCATATAATCTTCCATCATCCTACCAAATCGAAACAACCAATCTCAAACATGCACATCATAGTTCAGAGTTCAAGATAGAACCCTTACTCTTGGATAAAACCCAAAAGCCTATGAGAGGGACACATTCACAAGAACGGTTTAAAATCTCACTGGCAAAACAACAAAAGAGATATATCCGGCAGCTTAAACCTATTTGCACCCACCCCCCACACTTAAGATGGACAATGTCCTCAATGTCCAACACTCGGTCAAAACAAAGGTAGATAGGGGTAAGCAAGATAGACATAAAGAATGATAACACATACCGGAACCGCATCAAATCGAGACCAAACCTGCACTTACTAACTAAAACAAGATTAAAACTAACAAATTCAAAGAAACGTAAAATACGATAAAATAAACACGGGTTGCCTCCCGAGAAGTGCTTAAGTTATTAACGAGTCGTTAGCTAGACTCCTACCCCGAATATTTACCATGGCGGGGTCTCTGACGCCCCCACACTTAAAGTGTTGGGCGGTCTACCCTTAAATGGTGAAAAACACTTACCTTTCACCCCGGTCGAAATCCAATTGTTAACATTACCTAGACATACAAAATCTGGTGGCCTACACGAGTAAGGTGAAAAATTGGTGAACTTAACTTTTATCATTACCCAATCCTTAAAATCCACCTTTTCAAAATCTTCATTCACATGATCTATCACATTCATTTTTAAATCCATGAAATCTACCCAGTTCATCAATTTATAATTATCAAACAATACTGTGTTACCTGAAGTGTAAATACGTCTCTTTTTAGGGACCATTAAGCACTTATCAATGAGGAAAGTAGCCGATGCTCCCTCTAGCTTCCTCTTTTTGCTCACCATTTTAATACATGCTTGAACTTTCGGTAATTCATCCATTATGGTGTGTTCAAGCTCAATCCTCTTTGTTGGACCAATTACTACCTCCTCATCCAAGTCGATTATGCCTTTATCCTCCAAATCCTGCAAGATATAGTTAGCAACATTAGTATCATTATAAGAAACATCACATACCTTACCAAGAAAGGAGGAACAAATCTCCAATTCAACAACTTCAATCACTGGCTCATTGCTAACAAGTGGTAGTTCATTTGGTTCCGAATGAGTTAGCTGATAATCATCTTCTTTTGAGTCAACTCCAATGAAAAGTTGTGGACATGATTCTAGCTCTCGTGCCACTATCTTACTAACACCATGTGAGTCCTGTTTTAAGTGCTAGACGGTTAACCAATAGAAAGTGTAAAATACAACAAGTCTAATAATCACTAAATCTGGACCTAACAAATTCCCCCTATTTGTTTAGAAATAATGCAAGTATTTTTCAGACTTATAGATATACAAATTTGTATGTCTGGAAAACACTTGGTCGATTTAAGTCTAATCTAAGTTACTGGAAAACACTTGGTCGATTTAAGTCTAATCTAAGTTACTGGAAAACACTTTATAGATCATGAGTGTTTTCAGTTTCATCTTTTAAGTTCTAACTTAGACTAAATCTGGACCTAACAAATTCCCCCTATTTGTTTAGAAATAATGCAAGTATTTTTCAGACTTATAGATATACAAATTTGTATGTCTGGAAAACACTTGGTCGATTTAAGTCTAATCTAAGTTACTGGAAAACACTTTATAGATCATGAGTGTTTTCAGTTTCATCTTTTAAGTTCTAACTTAGACTAAATCTGGTCATTCTACTTGTAAAAGTAAAAACTTGTAACTATTATTACTTTCATCAAAAAGGAAAATAATTACAATTTTCATAAAAAAATAATTACAACAAGTACAATGATGTAAGAGTTCAGGCCCTTTTTCTTGATGACTGCCCTGGTGCATCTTCAGTGGCCTTCCTCTTTGGAGATGATAATGGAACAGACACTGGTGGTCTCAGACCCAACACAGCTTCCATTTCTTGGATTCTTTTCCAGATCTTCTCAATTCTCTTCATAAAAGCTTTCACAGCTGGAGAGAGATCAGTCTTGCCTTTGAACGTTAATCCAATCTCCTTAAGTTCACTCCATCCAAAAGCTTGGACTGAAGTGTCCTTCCTTTCATCAGTGAAGTTACCCTCCCTGGTCAACTTCACATTAAACCTGGTCATCCCTTGGTGATTTTCAGCCAATGTTATTTCAGCATTAACAATTTTCCTTGCATTGGCCCTGAACATCATCATTTCATCATACTTAGCCCTTTGCTTAGCCAACTGGATCATTTCTTCAGTTTCCCTGGATACACCACTCTGCTGTCCTTCAGTGGACTGGTGTTGATTAATTCTGAGAGTAGTATCCAGTGGAATGAAGTTGCTTAGATCACCATCTTTGATTGCCTTCAGTTGCTTTGCAGTTAGCTTGGGCAGACCAGTCATCCTCTTTCTGTATTCCACTTCTAGAGCACCAGCATTCTTTCTGATCTTTTTCTGGAGGCTTACCAGCTCCTCCTTTCGTTGTCTGATCAACTCTGGAATGGTTACACCATAGATCAACGAGTCATACACCTGCTCTTCTTCAGCATAATGCGAGCGTATATGAACATCGTCCAGTGCATCAAGACATTGATGAACTCTGGGATCCTCCTTCATCCTTTTGAACACTTCAATGTTTACGCCCAACCTGCCAGCGTTATAGGAGTCCAGAGTACCCATTTGTGCCATATCCCTATGATGGGCCAGCAGTTCATCTCTTTGATTTTCTTGATGACTGCCCTGGTGCATCTTCAGTGGCCTTCCTCTTTGGAGATGATAATGGAACAGACACTGGTGGTCTCAGACCCAACACAGCTTCCATTTCTTGGATTCTTTTCCAGATCTTCTCAATTCTCTTCATAAAAGCTTTCACAGCTGGAGAGAGATCAGTCTTGCCTTTGAACGTTAATCCAATCTCCTTAAGTTCACTCCATCCAAAAGCTTGGACTGAAGTGTCCTTCCTTTCATCAGTGAAGTTACCCTCCCTGGTCAACTTCACATTAAACCTGGTCATCCCTTGGTGATTTTCAGCCAATGTTATTTCAGCATTAACAATTTTCCTTGCATTGGCCCTGAACATCATCATTTCATCATACTTAGCCCTTTGCTTAGCCAACTGGATCATTTCTTCAGTTTCCCTGGATACACCACTCTGCTGTCCTTCAGTGGACTGGTGTTGATTAATTCTGAGAGTAGTATCCAGTGGAATGAAGTTGCTTAGATCACCATCTTTGATTGCCTTCAGTTGCTTTGCAGTTAGCTTGGGCAGACCAGTCATCCTCTTTCTGTATTCCACTTCTAGAGCACCAGCATTCTTTCTGATCTTTTTCTGGAGGCTTACCAGCTCCTCCTTTCGTTGTCTGATCAACTCTGGAATGGTTACACCATAGATCAACGAGTCATACACCTGCTCTTCTTCAGCATAATGCGAGCGTATATGAACATCGTCCAGTGCATCAAGACATTGATGAACTCTGGGATCCTCCTTCATCCTTTTGAACACTTCAATGTTTACGCCCAACCTGCCAGCGTTATAGGAGTCCAGAGTACCCATTTGTGCCATATCCCTATGATGGGCCAGCAGTTCATCTCTTTGATTTTTCTTGAAGATTTCTATCATGATACACTGTTGTTGAAGTTTTCTGGATGTTTCATTGTCCACATCTTCAACAATTTGTTCTTGTTCTTCGCCAGACCCCATTTTTTCTTTTCCTTTAGATTTCAATGTAGTGGGAATGTCTGGGAAGGATTCGAACTGGGGCTCACTGGCATCAGTACCAGTAGCTTCTTCTTCAGTCTGCACACTGGCTTCAGTGCCAAGTGCTCTCTGGGCCATACGTGCACTGGCATCAGTACCAGTCACTTGCCTTTGCTGCACGACGCTTTCAGTAGCGACTGCCCTTACTACCCTTGCTCTCTTTCTGATCAACTCTTGGTCACCAGTAGATGGAATTGACAATTTTTCCCCTTTGGAATGATCTCTAGTCCTTGACTTCAGATCATTCCATAATTCTTCCATCATATGTCTATCATGGTGGTGGTGGTGGTGGTGGTGGTGGTGGTGGTGGTGGTGGTGGTGGTGGTGGTGGTGGTGGTGGTGGTGGTGGTGGTGGTGGTGGTGGTGGTGGTGGTGGTGGTGGTGGTGGTGGTGGTGGTGGTGGTGGTGGTGGTGGTGGTGGTGGTGGTGGTGGTGGTGGTGGTGGTGGTGGTGGTGGTGGTGGTGGTGGTGGTGGTGGTGGTGGTGGTGGTGGTGGTGGTGGTGGTGGTGGTGGTGGTGGTGGTGGTGGTGGTGGTGGTGGTGGTGGTGGTGGTGGTGGTGGTGGTGGTGGTGGTGGTGGTGGTGGTGGTGGTGGTGGTGGTGGTGGTGGTGGTGGTGGTGGTGGTGGTGGTGGTGGTGGTGGTGGTGGTGGTGGTGGTGGTGGTGGTGGTGGTGGTGGTGGTGGTGGTGGTGGTGGTGGTGGTGGTGGTGGTGGTGGTGGTGGTGGTGGTGGTGGTGGTGGTGGTGGTGGTGGTGGTGGTGGTGGTGGTGGTGGTGGTGGTGGTGGTGGTGGTGGTGGTGGTGGTGGTGGTGGTGGTGGTGGTGGTGGTGGTGGTGGTGGTGGTGGTGGTGGTGGTGGTGGTGGTGGTGGTGGTGGTGGTGGTGGTGGTGGTGGTGGTGGTGGTGGTGGTGGTGGTGGTGGTGGTGGTGGTGGTGGTGGTGGTGGTGGTGGTGGTGGTGGTGGTGGTGGTGGTGGTGGTGGTGGTGGTGGTGGTGGTGGTGGTGGTGGTGGTGGTGGTGGTGGTGGTGGTGGTGGTGGTGGTGGTGGTGGTGGTGGTGGTGGTGGTGGTGGTGGTGGTGGTGGTGGTGGTGGTGGTGGTGGTGGTGGTGGTGGTGGTGGTGGTGGTGGTGGTGGTGGTGGTGGTGGTGGTGGTGGTGGTGGTGGTGGTGGTGGTGGTGGTGGTGGTGGTGGTGGTGGTGGTGGTGGTGGTGGTGGTGGTGGTGGTGGTGGTGGTGGTGGTGGTGGTGGTGGTGGTGGTGGTGGTGGTGGTGGTGGTGGTGGTGGTGGTGGTGGTGGTGGTGGTGGTGGTGGTGGTGGTGGTGGTGGTGGTGGTGGTGGTGGTGGTGGTGGTGGTGGTGGTGGTGGTGGTGGTGGTGGTGGTGGTGGTGGTGGTGGTGGTGGTGGTGGTGGTGGTGGTGGTGGTGGTGGTGGTGGTGGTGGTGGTGGTGGTGGTGGTGGTGGTGGTGGTGGTGGTGGTGGTGGTGGTGGTGGTGGTGGTGGTGGTGGTGGTGGTGGTGGTGGTGGTGGTGGTGGTGGTGGTGGTGGTGGTGGTGGTGGTGGTGGTGGTGGTGGTGGTGGTGGTGGTGGTGGTGGTGGTGGTGGTGGTGGTGGTGGTGGTGGTGGTGGTGGTGGTGGTGGTGGTGGTGGTGGTGGTGGTGGTGGTGGTGGTGGTGGTGGTGGTGGTGGTGGTGGTGGTGGTGGTGGTGGTGGTGGTGGTGGTGGTGGTGGTGGTGGTGGTGGTGGTGGTGGTGGTGGTGGTGGTGGTGGTGGTGGTGGTGGTGGTGGTGGTGGTGGTGGTGGTGGTGGTGGTGGTGGTGGTGGTGGTGGTGGTGGTGGTGGTGGTGGTGGTGGTGGTGGTGGTGGTGGTGGTGGTGGTGGTGGTGGTGGTGGTGGTGGTGGTGGTGGTGGTGGTGGTGGTGGTGGTGGTGGTGGTGGTGGTGGTGGTGGTGGTGGTGGTGGTGGTGGTGGTGGTGGTGGTGGTGGTGGTGGTGGTGGTGGTGGTGGTGGTGGTGGTGGTGGTGGTGGTGGTGGTGGTGGTGGTGGTGGTGGTGGTGGTGGTGGTGGTGGTGGTGGTGGTGGTGGTGGTGGTGGTGGTGGTGGTGGTGGTGGTGGTGGTGGTGGTGGTGGTGGTGGTGGTGGTGGTGGTGGTGGTGGTGGTGGTGGTGGTGGTGGTGGTGGTGGTGGTGGTGGTGGTGGTGGTGGTGGTGGTGGTGGTGGTGGTGGTGGTGGTGGTGGTGGTGGTGGTGGTGGTGGTGGTGGTGGTGGTGGTAACGGGTGGTGATAGATGGTGGTGGTGGTGGTGGTGGTGGTGGTGGTGGTGGTGTGGTGGTTGGTGGTGTGAAGTGGGGTTGTTTGAGGGATTGATGGTGGTGGTGGTGGTGGCATTGAAGTTTCTGGTGGTGGCATATCTGGTGTAGGTGTTTCGGTTTCTGGTGGAGGAGGTGGCATTTCTGGTGAATTTTCAATCTGTACATCTTCACCCAAGAAATCCATATTGATATCCAAATTCTGATCTCCAGAGATAGGAGAATCAGTCTCTTCCCAAAAAGAAGCACCAACTACATCAACCTGCTGAACAGACTGTGCACCAGATTGTGCACCAGTCTCTATACCAACATCAATATTTAGATCAAGTGGAGCCTCTTGCTCACCAACTGCTTGATCTTCAGGCTGCACATCTTCAACAACCTCTTCAACAACCTGGCCAATATCTTCTTGTACTACAGCCTGGACTTCAGTGTCCACTCTCTGTTCAGTTTGTACAGAAGGATCAATATTTTCCTCTTCAAAGATGGGAGACCCATCAATATTCATAATATCACCAGGATGGGTTAATGGATTTACCTGGGCTCCAATTCTTACTAGACGCCTATGAGTTCTTGGTCGTCTGGAGAGCTCATCAACTGCTTGACTTGAACTTTCCACTGGAGCCACTTGCCTTATTGGCTGTACCATCTCAACAATCTGAACTTCATCACTGGCAGCAGGTACTTCAACAACTGGTACCCTGACTGGTGCCACATTTTCTTCAATTCGTTGAAGTGTCAGCATTGCTGGAGGAATTTCTACCTCTCCATCTCTGGACCTTAGGTTTGCCAGGTCCCTCATGTACTCACTCATTGAAAAATGAGTAGTCTCAAAATCATACTCGGCTCCAAGGGCATTTCTGAATATAAGAGAGAGAAAGCGAATATATGGTATGAATGGCTTTCTCCCCTTTGCCTTTATGCGTTCCACCAGATCATCAAAGAAAATCTGGGCGAAATCGACCCTTAGCCCAAACCAAAGACAATAGGCAATCTGGAGGTTGACAGGACCGTCCAGTATCACTGGTGGATTAGTCCAGTGAAGCATGTACTGATGGTACACTGGAGGGACACTCCAGTAAAGTACCAGTGAACAACCAATTTTGAAAGACTGGAAACCTTAAACTTGCACGTCAACTAATACAGACAAATGAGAGGGACACATTTACAAGAAGACATAAGTCAACTCAAACACGCACTTCAACTTATCCATACCAGTGAGAGGGACATATTTACAAAGCACCAGTAATATTTTCTGAAGAATTTGTCCAGTGAGAAAATTAATTCCCCCTGAACTTAAACATTTTTGATCGTGTTTTGAGATCCGCATTTAATTGTATCACATCACCCATAAATGGTTGATGGTTCACCGCCCACAAAAACTAACCAACTTGTACCTTTTTGTTTTCCCAAAGTAAAAAGACCATCATTGTTTTGAAAAAGTATCTCCACGAATCCGTCAGTCTGCTCATGTAAATGGTCCCTTTCCTCAATAACTGACCATTTTCATCTACAATCTCCGTATGCCCCATCAATCTGCATACCTCCCTGAAATTAATACCAGAAGGGAGTGGCATTGCCAGTTCATTCTCATCCAGATAATTCAACTGGAGAGCCATTCTGAGAGAATGTACAGTCATAATCAAGGGTCTGGTCCCTTGCTTAAGAGAAAAGGCAATACAGGAGTTTGCCTCATCATATGTGGCAGTATACCAGAATTCACATAAGTAATCATGGTACATCTTTTCTGGATTTAAGGTCAGAGCACCATAAAGAGGACATGAGAGAAAAAAAGCCGTTTAATCTCCCAATTATGGATTGAGAATCATGGATACTGGATAGCGTTAACTTTGCCATCCAGTTGTTCATATTCATCCTGATGATATTAGCATCAAGAGAGATATGAGGTGCTCTAACCACATCTGCTGCTGGAACATATGCGGCAGAAAGTAGATTTCGTGGTGAATTTGATTGTCTAGGAGCCATTTGATATATAGAAGAAGATGAAATTGAATGAAGGAATTTTAGTGTTTGGGAGTAAATGTTCGAAGTAAATGTAAGTTGAAAGTGAAAGTGGGTATATATAGGAGAGATAATGTGGATTTCAAACGTTCAATTTGAATTTATCAAATAACATTTTTGATCGTGTTTTGAGATCCGCATTTAATTGTATCACCAGGATGGGTTGATGGGTTTACCTGGGCTCCAATTCTTACTAGACGCCTATGAGTTCTTGGTCGTCTGGAGAGCTCATCAACTGCTTGACTTGAACTTTCCACTGGAGCCACTTGCCTTATTGGCTGTACCATTTCAACAATCTGAACATCATCACTGGCAGCAGGTACTTCAACAACTGGTACCCTGACTGGTGCCACATTTTCTTCAATTCGTTGAAGTGTCAGCATTGCTGGAGGAATTTCTACCTCTCCATCTCTGGACCTTAGGTTTGCCAGGTCCCTCATGTACTCACTCATTGAAAAATGAGTAGTCTCAAAATCATACTCGGCTCCAAGGGCATTTCTGAATATAAGAGAGAGAAAGCGAATATATGGTATGAATGGCTTTCTCCCCTTTGCCTTTATGCGTTCCACCAGATCATCAAAGAAAATCTGGGCGAAATCGACCCTTAGCCCAAACCAAAGACAATAGGCAATCTGGAGGTGTGTTTGATTTATTTGATCCAGTCCTCCAGAACTACCTCCAAGACATTCGACGATGTGGGTGAAAAAGTATCTCCACGAGTCCGTCAGTCTGCTCATGTAAATGGTCCCTTTCCTCAATAACTGACCATTTTCATCTACAATCTCCGTATGCCCCATCAATCTGCATACCTCCCTGAAATTAATACCAGAAGGGAGTGGCAGTGCCAGTTCATTCTCATCCAGATAATTCAACTGGAGAGCCATTCTGAGAGAATGTACAGTCATAATCAAGGGTCTGGTCCCTTGCTTAAGAGAAAAGGCAATACAGGAGTTTGCCTCATCATATGTGGCAGTATACCAGAATTCACATAAGTAATCATGGTACATCTTTTCTGGATTTAAGGTCAGAGCACCATAAAGAGGACATGAGAGAAAAAAAGCCGTTTAATCTCCCAATTATGGATTGAGAATCATGGATACTGGATAGCGTTAACTTTGCCATCCAGTTGTTCATATTCATCCTGATGATATTAGCATCAAGAGAGATATGAGGTGCTCTAACCACATCTGCTGCTGGAACATATGCGGCAGAAAGTAGATTTCGTGGTGAATTTGATTGTCTAGGAGCCATTTGATATATAGAAGAAGATGAAATTGAATGAATATATATAAGGTTTATGAAGAATTTAATGAATAGCAGTTAATATGAGAAATTTAAGAATGAAATTGAATGAAGAATTTGAATTGAATGAAGGAATTTTAGTGTTTGGGAGTAAATGTTCGAAGTAAATGTAAGTTGAAAGTGAAAGTGGGTATATATAGGAGAGATAATGTGGATTTCAAACGTTCAATTTGAATTTATCAAATAACATTTTTGATCGTGTTTTGAGATCCGCATTTAATTGTATCACATCACCCATAAATGGTTGATGGTTCACCGCCCACAAAAACTAACCAACTTGTACCTTTTTGTTTTCCCAAAGTAAAAAGACCATCATTGTTTTGAAAAATATCTATGCCACATAGGATTTATAAGATAAATATCTTTGAAAAAGTTTGCTTACGTGGCACATACAACGATCAAGTATTTTGAAAATATTATGACATTATTTCAGTACATCTGGAGGTTGACAGGACCGTCCAGTATCACTGGTGGATTAGTCCAGTGAAGCATGTACTGATGGTACACTGGAGGGACACTCCAGTAAAGTACCAGTGAACAACCAATTTTGAAAGACTGGAAACCTTAAACTTGCACGTCAACTAATACAGACAAATGAGAGGGACACATTTACAAGAAGACATAAGTCAACTCAAACACGCACTTCAACTTATCCATACCAGTGAGAGGGACATATTTACAAAGCACCAGTAATATTTTCTGAAGAATTTGTCCAGTGAGAAAATTAATTCCCCCTGAACTTAAACATTTTTAAGAGAAAATATTTTTCAAGTCTTCCCTGGAATGTTGATCCAGAAATAAATTTTTGAATCTTTAAATCAAAGATCCTTAGTAGTACACAATGGCGTTCAATACCAAGGTTCCAGATTTAAGGGTTTAACATTCCCAACTCACCAACAAGATATTCAAAAGTTTTTACATCCAGTGGTTTAGTAAAAATGTCAGCGAGTTGTTTGTCAGTGGGAATAAAATGGAGTTCAATGTGGTTTTTCATAATATGATCGCGAATGAAATGGTACCTTAGATCGATGTGTTTGGTTCTGGAGTGCATGACTGGATTGTTGGAGATAGCGATGGCACTGGTATTATCACAAAAGATTGGAGTTTTTGAATATTTAATACCATAATCAAGCAACTGGCTCTTCATCCAGAGTATCTGAGCACAACAACTGGCTGCAGACACGTATTCAGCTTCAGCAGTGGATAAAGAAACTGAAGTTTGCTTCTTACTGGTCCAGCTGACCAGTTTGCCACCAAGGAAATGACATCCACCAGTTGTGGATTTCCTATCTATCTTACAACCTGCATGATCTGAATCTGAATAACCCATTAGATCCATTCCAGAGCCTTTGGGGTACCAAAGACCTAGACTGGGAGCACCTTTTAGGTACTTCAGTATGCGCTTTACAGCGAGCATATGAGATTCCTTTGGATTAGACTGATATCTGGCACATAAACATGTTGAAAACATAATATCTGGTCTACTGGCCGTTAAATACATCAGTGAACCAACCATGCCTCTAAAGACAGTGGTGTTCACTGGTTTGCCATCTGGATCCGAGTCCAGTGTCAGTGGTGCAGAAATTGGAGTTGGTTTAGATGGTGAAGAATTCATATCGAATTTCTTTAAAAGATCTCTAACATATTTTTCCTGATTAATAAAAATTCCATCTTTGTTTTGTTTAATCTGGAGTCCAAGAAAATATGTTAATTCACCCATCAAACTCATTTCATATTCAGTGGACATGATTTTAGAAAATTTCTGGCACATGTTTTCATCAGTAGACCCAAAAATTATATCATCAACATAAATTTGTACCATTAACAGATTACCTTTCTCATGGAGAATGAACAAGGTATTGTCAATTGCACCTCGTTTAAAACCATTTTTCAACAAATGTTTAGTCAGAGTATCATACCAGGCACGTGGGGCTTGTCTGAGGCCATATAGCGCTTTGTCCAGACGATATACCCAATGTGGATGCTTGTCATCAACGAAACCTGGAGGTTGTCTGACGTAAACTTCTTCTTCAAGCTTCCCATTCAAGAAAGCACTCTTTACGTCCATCTGGTAGACCTTGAACTGATGATTAGCAGCGAATGCTAAGAAAATTCTGATCGCTTCAAGTCTAGCCACTGGAGCAAAAGATTCATCAAAGTCGACATCTGACTGGCAGTAGCCTTGTGCTACCAGTCTGGCCTTGTTTCTTATTACGTGGCCATCTTCATCTACTTTGTTTCTGAAGACCCATCTTGTTCCAATTGGTTCTTTCTTTCCAACTGGGAAAGGAACCAGATACCAGACCTTGTTCCTTTCAAACTGGTGAAGCTCTTCTTGCATAGCAGTCACCCAGTTTGGATCTTCCAGAGCCTCGTCAATCTTCTTAGGTTCTATCAAAGATAGAAAACTGACGTATAAGCATTGATTACTGGAGGCTCTTCTGGTCTGAACACCACGACTGGAGTCACCTAAGATTTGATCAATAGGGTGAGCTTTAGTCCATCTGGAGTACTGACCAGGATTGTTATCAGTAACAATAATATCAGTGCAAGAATTCAGTTGAGTCTCCTCTGGAGTTGATTCTGGAGGAGGGTCTTGCCAAATTACTTCAGTATCTTCATCTGAGTCATTTAGATCACGATTTGCATCATGAAATTCTTCATTTGAAGGTATTTCCTGGAGTACTGGTTCAGTATGAAATTCTTCACCAGAAGACATTTCTGGTAAATTCTCAACTGACACTGATACTGGAGTAGTACGCACATCTGAACCAATATTAATTTCAGAGGGTAGTTTGAAAATAATAGAGGGATAGAATGGAGTACTACTGGAGAGTTTCTTTTTCTGAACAGGTTCCAGATCAGGATGACTGGAAACTGTGTCTGGTGAATCTTCAAATTTGTCGTTTATAGGATCAGATTCACAAAAGACAATTGGTGTTACTGGGGGAGTAACAGGGACTAGCTTCTTGTTGATTGATGCATTTGATTCATCAAATGTTACATGAATTGACTCATGGACCTTCTCCAGTCTCTTGTTGTAGACTCTGAAGGCCTTGCGAATGGCTGAATAGCCTAAGAAATACCCTTCATCAGCTTTGGCATCAAATTTGCCTAGCTGACTGGAGTCGTTCAGGATGTAAACTGGACATCCAAAAACGTGAAAATAACCAATGTTTGGTTTTCTATTTCTTAAGACTTCATAGGCTGTCTTTTTGTGTCTTTTGATGTACACTGATCGATTCTGGGTGTGGCAAGCAGTTGCAATTGCTTCCGCCCAGAAACTGGTAGACAGTCCAGATTCAACAAGCATACTCCTGGCAGCTTCTATCAGCGTTCGATTTTTCCTTTCAAACTGGTGAAGCTCTTCTTGCATAGCAGTCACCCAGTTTGGATCTTCCAGAGCCTCGTCAATCTTCTTAGGTTCTATCAAAGATAGAAAACTGACGTATAAGCATTGATTACTGGAGGCTCTTCTGGTCTGAACACCACGACTGGAGTCACCTAAGATCTGATCAATAGGGTGAGCTTTAGTCCATCTGGAGTACTGACCAGGATTGTTACTGACAACAATATCAGTGCAAGAATTCAGTTGAGTCTCCTCTGGAGTTGATTCTGGAGGAGGGTCTTGCCAAATTACTTCAGTATCTTCATCTGAGTCATTTAGATCACGATTTGCATCATGAAATTCTTCACCAGAAGACATTTCTGGTAAATTCTCAACTGACACTGATACTGGAGTAGTACGCACATCTGAACCAATATTAATTTCAGAGGGTAGTTTGAAAATAATAGAGGGATAGAATGGAGTACTACTGGAGAGTTTCTTTTTCTGAACAGGTTCCAGATCAGGATGACTGGAAACTGTGTCTGGTGAATCTTCAAATTTGTCGTTTATAGGATCAGATTCACAAAAGACAATTGGTGTTACTGGGGGAGTAACAGGGACTAGCTTCTTGTTGATTGATGCATTTGATTCATCAAATGTTACATGAATTGACTCATGGACCTTCTCCAGTCTCTTGTTGTAGACTCTGAAGGCCTTGCGAATGGCTGAATAGCCTAAGAAATACCCTTCATCAGCTTTGGCATCAAATTTGCCTAGCTGACTGGAGTCGTTCAGGATGTAAACTGGACATCCAAAAACGTGAAAATAACCAATGTTTGGTTTTCTATTTCTTAAGACTTCATAGGCTGTCTTTTTGTGTCTTTTGATGTACACTGATCGATTCTGGGTGTGGCAAGCAGTTGCAATTGCTTCCGCCCAGAAACTGGTAGACAGTCCAGATTCAACAAGCATACTCCTGGCAGTTTCTAGCCATGACTTTATTACCAGTTTTTCTTTCTCTAAAATGATCTCAAGATCTTGCTTTTCTTGAATCAATTGTTCAGTTACCAGAACCTGGGCTTGAAATGCCAGTTCAATGTCTTGAAGCTCTTTTAATTTTGATTTTAAAGCATTTATTTCAGAAGAATCTGTTTCTAGACCATTTACACAATCAGATCTAACAGTTTCTACAAAAATCAAATCAGAATTTAAAGCTTCAGCTATGTCCAGTTTTAGTTCTTGGTCAGTTGCATTATCATAATCACTAACCTTTTTAATAACAATGTCCACCCATCGTCCAGATGTGACATCTTCCTTCACCAGGTGCTCATCAACTTCCAGAGCCATGTAACAGCAATCTCTTTCTTCTTCTTCATCAACAGATGAGTCATCAGAAGGAACCCACTTCTCTTCAGTTGTAGCAATCATGCACTTATTATTGTTTTCAATTTGTTGTGCCATGAGAGCAATTTGGGCCTTAAGCTTTTTATATTTCATTTTATAGCTATCATCAGGCTTATTATTAGAAGAGAATGGACCAGGTTTAGATGAAAACTGGTTGGACCTGCACTCTTTCATGAAATGACCCTTTTTGCCACACTTAAAGCATGTCAAATTGGTCTTATCAGTGGAAGAACTGGATGCAAATTGTCCAGATGGCTTATTTGCTCTTGCTTTGAAACGGTTGAACGTTTTAGCAATCATTGCAATAAGGTCATCATCTTCAGTTTCATCACAGTCTGGAGAGATTTGACTGGACTCTCCAGAATCCATAAGTTCAGACACCATCTTCTTCATAGAAAATACATTCTCAGAAGATATCAGTGCTGTACTTGGTGGTTCAGAATAACTAACCACTTTAGGAGTACTGGAGGCATGGTTAAAAGCATCTTGTTCTGCAACCACTCTCTGGGCTTGATTTTCTTCAGTGTACCTGAAGGCTCCATATAGAGTTGAGAGAGTGTGTGTGTGCAGAGTTTTACCTTGTCGTAAAACAAGTATCATGTGAGACCATTTGGTGGGCAGAATGTCACAAAATTTCTCCAGAAGTATATCCTTGTCCTTCTCAACCCCAAGACCTCTCAATTGGTTTATGATACTCATAAATCTGGTGTAAGTACCAGTGAGAGACTCGTTAGGTTGAGCAAAAAATGACTCATACCTCTTGTTTAAGGAGACCTTTCTGGTGACAATGGTGTCATCTCCTCCTTCATGTTGGTTAAGAAGCTCATCCCACATGGTTTTGGCACTAGGAAAAAGAACTAGTGTGGGAATTAGGGTTTCTGGAACGGCCCCGAGGATCATGTTTTTAAGGAGGGTGTCAAGATTCACCAGTCTCCTCTCCTCTTCAGACCAATGTTCCTCCCTCTTTTCCCTTCCCCTTCTAGATCCAGAAGGATCAAGAAGTGGATTGAGAGGTGATGTAGGTACATATGGACCTTCGTTTAAGATCTTCATCATGTTCCTCTCAATACCAGTGACATGCAAAACCATCCTAGCCTTCCACGTACCAAATTCATCACTGTTCCCACTGAATTTAGGAACAGGATTATTCGAGTAGTGCACATGCACGTGGAGGATTAGTGTTATTAACGTTTTGTGGTTCATTTTGATCATGCAAATTTACATTAGGATCGGGACCAAGACTAAAACCTTGTGTATTTTCTTGGTTAGCCATCAAGAACAGATCTAGGAAATGATTAGCCTTCTGCTCTGATACCAAATGTGAGTCCCGTTTTAAGTGCTAGACGGTTAACCAATAGAAAGTGTAAAATACAACAAGTCTAATAATCACTAGATATGGACTAGTATTACTTGTAAATAAATATGCAAGATATATAAACAAAGTAATACAAGACTTAAAGCAATAAACAAATAAAGTGGACCATTATGTATGTTTCATGGGTATTTCATTTATTGATGTTTAAATAAAATACAAGGTTGTTGCGGAATCAAGATAACACGATTAAGTGAGTATCCTAACAACCTATGATTACAAATGATCTATATTTATCAAATAGCTCTTTAGGATCGAGATACTTAAAGTTGTGAAGTATCCCTGTTTAAGATCGAGAGTATTTTAGATAAATTCACTTTCTTGCAAAGTGTATGCTAAAAAGTATTTTAGTTCAAGGAATGACTTAGTATTTATAGGCAACAAATTCACCAGTGAATTTGTGCCGTACAAATCTGGTTGTATACATTTAATGATCCGACAAGAACATTAAATGTATTAGATAAGAATAAGGATAAAGTCACATCAAGTGCAAGTGTATCCTTATTACCCAACCACCTTAACACACGTATACTTTTGTTAAAGAACAAGTGGATTGTTCTTTGGAAAGTGTGTTAAAGGCTAAAGTCAATCCTCGATATTAGTGTTCAGACTTGCAGGATCTAGAACACTAACAATCCTCCAGTGTGCAGATCTGGTAAGACTTTCCAGTGGACTCCGCCATTTGTTAAGTCTTCTTCCTTCAGACTTCAGTCTTTGACTTCAGTCAGAATGTCTTCAGTAGAGTAGATCTGGACTGGGGTGAAGTCTTCAGTGAGCTAATCTGGAGAATGCTCCAGATTACCTGTACAAGTAAATGCTCACTAGTCTTCAATTATTTCTGAACAAATCTTCAGAGGGACTCCAGATTCCAAGTCTGGAGTAGGTCCAGTAGAGAAACGTTTTCTGGTCAGATATTCAGTAAGGCTCCAGTAGTCGGGTCTGGAGCGAGACCAGCAAAACAAGTTTCTTAACAAACCTAACTAAGGTTCCAGTAGTCCAGTCTGGAGCCAGTCCAGTGAGTCTGGACTAAATCTGGACCTAACACACCATCGCCCGATTCCATGAATTCTTCTTTCAGTTCTTCCATTATCACTTCACCAAAGTCAGATTGTGGAAGAGACACATGTGGTTCCTCCATTGCATCAGTGTTCAGGATTTGAATGGAATCCTGTATCTCTGGATATTTTTGGCTTTCAGGAGGTTGGGTATGAGATTCATTTTCCAAGTGATCATAAGCTTCCATTTTTTCATTCTCTTCTGAAGTCTCATACTCTTCTTGCCACATTGTTTCATTTTTGGGCACATACACAAATTCATTCGATTGAACAAATTCTTCCAAATAATCAAATACTCCGTCGGTATTCATCCCTACTAATTCCTCATCTAGAATTTCATATGATTCGTCATCTAGCCCACACAAATATATGTTAACAAGTTCACCAACAAAAACGTTGTTCGTGGTTAACTTATCAACTACGTATCTCATCCTCAACCATGCTTCATACCAAGTTTCGTTGGGCAATTGCTTAAAGTACCGAATCTCGGCCGGATATTCTGCCTCCAACTCAAAGTCTTGATCTGCCATGGGTGACGCTAATACTACAAAACAAACACTACAAACCCCGTGAAAAGCACAGATGGAAAACAAGAACTAAATAATAAAATGGACTAAAACTAAATAAAAAATTAACACTAAATTATGCTAACCTAAGAAAGCAATTAACTTCCTCACAAGTAAATGTGAGAAAGGGTCAAACCATTAAATTAACAACTAAAACGGCACACAATCCCCGGCAGCGGCGCCAAAAACTTGATGTGTTAAATCGAGTTTAAAAATTATAAACTAGAAATACCTAGAAACTCACTACTACACACTATCGGGCAGTGGACCCGTTCGTATGAAATATAGTTAAGAGGTAAGTCCGTGTTCGTTCTCGGGGATTGGTTTGAACTAGTTGTTTAGTAAAATGGTTTGGAAAACAGGGTGTTGATTCAAGTCTCACTTTGACAATTAAATTAAAATAAATTTAAAAGACAAAACGCATAAAAGTAAAGAAAAGCTTTAGACAATATTAATAAAGATCATCCACCTTGAATTCGCTAGACTTCAAACATGATTGCATTCAATTAAGACCAAATTCATTGAGTTGAAAAGATAATCGTAAAAGGATTAAGGTGCTCACGTGGTACCACCAATCATGAGCAAATTACCCAATCACCTAAGTTGCTAGTTTAATTACCCAAGTCGGTACCACCAATGCCTAGACAACCTTACCAACAATTAGTTTGTTTGACTATCGAATTAACAATTGTGCCTATGTGAAGATAACGTGGTACCATCAACCGTTATAAAACACGTTGACAAAATGATTCCTTTTATTAAAATGATATTCACTATCATACCATGAACTAGTGATAATTGCTTATAGACAAACAACCATTTGAAAATCACATATGCATCCAACTGGTACCACTAACGAAGAACACACATGCCACCAATATCATAATAATATATAAAAAGGAATTAAATCTTCAAGATCTCAACACAACGATAATTGAAAACAACTCTTTGAATTAAAACATATAGCAATCACATCATTCGTCTAGTTTCATCAAGGTGGATAATTAAAAGATTAGCTACTCATAGCAAAACAAATATTACTATCAATCATCAAAGAAATAGAATTCATAATAACAATTGTCTAGTAAATAAGTCTTGGTATTAAACAATTAAAAGTAATAATAAAAGATAAAAGAGTCGAACGAGAATTTGCTTGCAGTTGTGGTGATCGAAAACTAAGAATGTGGCTGCTGCGTTCACGAACGGAAAATAAAAACCAAGAAAAGGCAAAAGCCCTTTTCTTTTTCGGTGGCTGCTCACGAACCGACCCTCAATTGTGATAGATCCCTCTCTTATTTTTTAGACAATGATATATATTATACATTGTTGTTGATGTCGGTTGCTCCTACAAAACAAAGGGGCTGTGCCCTCTTTTTCTTCTTCTGGGCCGGATGGACACAAGGCTGGGCCAAGCTCATTTCTTCTTTTCCTTTTGTTGGGCTGCTACTTCACTAGTAGTATAGGCCCAAGGCCTTTGGGCCTTTCTTCTTTTTCTCTCGGCTGGATACAAGCAACGAGACCACCACCACCTTTTCTTGCTAATTCCACAATTATTGCTGATGTTGATTTGTGGCTGGATTGAAACTGGACTCACTTGTCAGTTTGACTTTTGTTGACTTTGCTCCAAACGCAGTCTCGGGACTCGTACAACTTCTGTAAACACTTATTTTGCCTCAAAAATGTCGTTTCTTCCAGAAATACGCTCAAGTACCTGTTATTTCCCTGAAACACTAACAAATACCATAAACACACCAAATGTATACTAAAAACGACTCATAAACCATGCAAAATCAACTAAATAAATTGTGGGAAATGGGTATAAAATACGACACATCAAGGCTGCTGGATTTTGAAGTGTCGCTACCACCATCCATCGACCATGCAAATCCCGTGCACGATCGAACTTCTTCTACGGTACATCCTCTTGCAAATTATGTTTCTTATGATAATTTTTCTACCTCTCATAAAGCCTTTTTAACGGCTAACATTAGTTAATGAGCCGAGTTCTTTCAAGGAAGCTATGCAGGATAAAAACTGGCGAGATGCAATGCAACGTGAAATTAAGGCTCTCGAAGATAATGAAACTTGGGTGTTGGAAAAATTACTAGAAGGAAAGCATGCGATAGATTCAAAATGGGTTTATAAAGTTAAATATAAACCCGATGGAGAAATAGAGAGATACAAGGCTCGACTTGTGGCAAGAGGTTTTACTCAAATAGCAGGTGTCGACTATCACGATACGTTTGCCCCGGTCGCGAAATTGGTAACCGTTCGAACCCTCATTATTGTGGCAGTAAAAAGGAATTGGTTGTTACACCAACTCGATGTGAATAATGCGTTTCTTCATGGAGATTTACAAGAAGAAATATACATGAAGATTCCACAAGGTTTTTCTGACAAGGAAGAAACTAGAGTTTGTCGGTTAAAGAAGTCATTATACGGTTTGAAGCAAGCTTCTCGTACTTGGTACCAAAAGTTTACGGATTCTTTGTTAAGGCTTGGTTTCATACAATCAAAGGCAGATCACTCCCTTTTTACCTACAAGGAAGGTGATAAGTTTGTTTCAATTTTAATATATGTTGATGATGTTATTGTTACCGGAAATTATGTGGATTTGGTCAAGAAAACCAAGGCATATCTACATACAAATTTTAGCATCAAGAATCTTGGTCCTTTGACGTATTTCTTGGGGATTGAAGTCGCTCACACGGATGATGGAGTTGTCCTTAGCCAACATAAATACTCCATGGACATTCTTTCTGATTGTGGACAACTTGGATGTCGACCTAGTGCTTAACCTATGGAGCAAAATTTAAAGCTTGATCAATGTTCTGAAAGTCATAAAGTTGATGCAACCCTTTATCGTTGCCTCATTGGAAGACTACTTTATCTTCAAGCCACGAGACCCGGCATTGCTTATGCAGTAAATATTCTCAGTCAATTTGTTTCTGATCCTAGAGAAGATCACATGAATGCAGCGATTCGAGTGCTTCGGTATATAAAGGCTACTCTTGGACAAGGTATATTTATACCGAAAAATGGTGGTTTTGATCTTGTTGCTTTTTGTGATGCGGATTGGTTGGGATGTCCATACACTCGACGCTCTCGGACAGGTTACTTGTTACTTTTAGGAGGTGCTCCTGTGTCTTGGAAAACTAAGAAGCAATCCGTGGTCTCTCGTTCTTCGGCAGAAGCAGAATATCGAGTTATGGCCACTACAGTCAGTGAGGTTCTTTGGATGCGGTGGCTACTCAAAGATTTTGAAATTAATTTAAACGAAGCTACTCCTCTTTATTGTGACAACGAAGCCGCTCGACACATTGCTAACAATCCAGTTTTCCATGAGCGAACCAAGCATGTTGAGATAGACTGTTTTTTTGTACGGGAACGAGTTGAGTCTAATGAAATTTTACCAATATATGTGGCGAGTAAACAACAGGTTGCAGATTTGTTCACTAAGCCTTTGGGAACACAGGTGCTGCGTGATCTACTTGACAAGCTGGGTATTCACAATCTTCATACTCCAGCTTGAGGGGGAGTAAAGGATCGTATATCTCCTAGTATAGGATTAATATTGTTTCCTATTTTATTCCTTGTTTGTCTCCTGTTTTCTAGTTGCTTTGGCCACAAGATACATGTGGCTATATATTGTATCGTGACTTTTCTGAATGTAATAACAAAAACAAAAACTTAAAGCCTGATCACAATTTACAGTTATCAATTCTTTTAATTTAGTTTGTTGTCAATCATAGTTTGATTATGACTTCTTTTTCTACTACAAAAGGGTTTATTATTTTAAATTTGTTTTGTTTATGTTTTGTTATTTTTTACCTGTTTTGTTATTTATTATTTTGATATTTACCTTTGATATATATATATATATATATATTGAGACTATCCGTCCATCGGACGGGCTTGAAGACTAGTTTAACCAATAAAACCTCAAATTATCATTTATTTTATGGCCCAAAATGTCATGTTTTCATAGAGGCGCTAGCTTTGCTTCCCGATCGTTCCTCACCTTCCAAAATTAAACATTGATTAAGCTATTCAGGTTTGATTTGAGGAATGCTCAACCAAATCAATGAGTATTTTGTTTGATTTTCATCAATTACTTTTTAATTTGTTTAACTTTAATCAATTATTCCTTTTATTGACACAAAGTTAAGTTTACCTTTGTATTACGAATAATAAAAAAATAATGTTGTTTTATAATATGCGCACGGAGAAATAAACCTTTTTTTTATATATAAACTAGTCTTAATATTTGTGTACACGGTTGTCACATAATTGTTTTTATTTGTCCAGAAAACTTTTAGGAAAATGTTAAATGCATCCTTAGAGCTGCACTTAACATGCATAAAAATTTGTATCTTTCATATTAAAAACTCACCCATGGATTTCATAATAAATGTACAACTATTTAATGTACCTTAACTACAACCCTTAGGGCTGCGTTTAGCAAAACTTAAAATTTTATTATACATTTATACGTTGTTTTATATATGTATATCCAGATCCAATGCACATCCACAGACAATGAAATGCAGTTTGAAATATTTATAAACCTACATTTTATAAACTTGTTTACCATACTTTGATACTTTGATGTAATTATCTAGATTTAAACATGAAATATTTGAAATACATTGAATAAACTTGTACACCCACACGTATCAAGAATTCATCTAGCTTTCCCAACATCCGAATTCCACGAAACGAAAAGGCAAAGTTTCAAGTCATGCATATGTGATGTGTATTTGTAAGTTTCGTCTTACGAAATTTTTTCACTCAAAGTACAACATACATGTTTCACTCTTTTCATGAAAACTATTCCTTATTTCCTTATATATTTAGTTTAATGTAAAAAATCAAATCAAATATTATAATAAGAGAAATGATTAATCCTCGTAACAAAATGACCTAAAGATCCTCCTAATCACAAGATCATGCCACATGGAAAAATCAAGGGAGAAGATTAGGAAAAAGAATAAGTGAATTACACTTGTCATGATTTAAGGGTTTTAGGAGGATTCTTAGGCTATTTTTTAGAAGAATTAATCATTTCCCTTATAATAAATCAATTATACTATCAATTAATTTTTTTTTCTTTTAAACTTGATGTTCTTTCTCATTAACCCCCCTGGTATCACATATGTCATTCATTCGGTATCATTTCCCAAGGCTATGAGCTTTGAGTGAGCATTTAAACATGAGGTAGAATTTGGTGTAATTGTTATGTCGCCATATCTTGCAAATTATGAGATATGAGTGAAAATGATGTGACGTTGATATAACTACTTCTAAGTATGTTACAATCACTCCATACCATTTACTCAAATTATTTGAGCAAAAATCAGTTCAACATGGCTTAGATATACTATTTATCACCATAGTAATAAAACATAGTTGATGAAGGATGATTTTTTTTATACCACTACAAAAGTGATTTACATGTCGATCTGATCACAAACAATATATATTTTGATAGTTTCATCCTTAATTTCAATAATAACCATCTCTCATAACTCACAAACACATATTTTACATTCTTTTAGAAAACATCCATTTGATATGTTAGATATATATCATATGCTCAACTAGTTAAACTCAATAAATCTGAAACCTTTCTTGTATTTCTTAATGTGATGTGTTTCTCAGAAATTAATAAAGAATGTGAAGCTTACATTCTTTTAGAAAACATCCATTTGATATGTTAGATATATATCATATGCTCAACTAGTTAAACTCAATAAATCTGAAACCTTTCTTGTATTTCTTAATGTGATGTGTTTCTCAGAAATTAATAAAGAATGTGAAGCTTACATTCTTTATCAATAAATTGTGCAGGTAAGTGGACCAATTGTATCCTATGCCCAAGGAAAGGAAGTGACTGGCAGTCTCTCTAATTTCTCTAAGGTTACACATGTTCATGAAAAATGTATTTCATGGTATGCAGTTGGACTTTACAATCTTGCACATTTTGTTTGAGCTAAGAAGTTGATATTAAGTTAATAAATTATACCTTATGATCTTGTACAATGCAGGGCTCCACAAATTTACTTCAACAAGAGTGGACTTATTAAGAACTTAGAATCTGAAGTGGCCAGGGCTAACAAGTTGAAGTGCGCCAGCTGTGGTAAAAAGGGAGTTGTTCTTGGTGTTGGAATATATAACTAAATATCATTATTCACGAGTACGCAACGGAAGCAAATCAAACCATGTAATCAAATAATTAACCTTGAAATAGGATTAAGGAATACCTCTTAATGTAGATGATAAAGTAAAGAAACTTTAAAAGGATTTGAAGTAAATCCCTCTACGATCGCACACTAGACACTCCTTATACCGTATGCTAGTACCCCGATCACGAACCAAACAACCCTTTGTTTATCCCTAATGTCGAACCCTAAAACCCGAACCCCTTGGGGTTTTGTTGCTCACGGCCGAACAAAGAAAAGAGGGAGAGAAGGAGAGATTATTGTGTGTGAAAAGAATGCTTAAACCCTATGATTTAAGTCTCTATTTATAGGGTGATATTAGGGCAACAAGACTTGGTTAACAAGTCAAATTAAGGCTTCTAATGAGCCTACTAAAACCGGCCCCCCGTCCTTTAACAATTAGAGTTCAACCCTAATTATCTTATTTCACAATTAATCCTTCTTTTAATTAATTTAAATACAATTAACCCTTTAACTTATTTAAATTAATCATTTTGTGATCTAATTAATCAATATATTACTTTAATATACTAATTAATAGTATAGAGTTACCGTGTCATTTTGTGTGACCCCGTAGGCTTAAATCATTTCCGTGATCTAATTAATCAATATATTACTTTAATATACTAATTAATAGTATAGAGTTACCGTGTCATTTTGTGTGACCCCGTAGGCTTAAATTACTTCCGGACATACGTTCATTTTACGTGATCACATACTAACAGCTCCCACTTGAGCTCGTAACAAATGAAGGTAATAACATTGGTTAGCGTCTAGCAACACGCCAATGCTCCCAGAAATATTTAAGTATAGTTTCTTAAAGTATATTTAAATGGTTGAGGCATTTATTATCCCTTTGTTCAGATACCTTGTTAAACATGAATATGGATCAATGTCATTTCATGATTTAACGATTTTATTTCTCATTTCATCACTACTTAAGATTACCAAACATAATCGAGACACATCTGGATTCATTTAGACATGGCCATGTAAACATCTTAAATAGTCCCAATGAGGGGCCCAATGGTATCATTCTGCAACTATTAGTTGGAGGAACAAATCCTGTATTGACTACACGTGTCAGTCATCATACTTCACTACACTTTCTGAAAATAGCCCTTTTATGTACTCCCTTATTCATGAGAGTTAGAACTATATCTAGTAAGTGCAATCCATACATGCTGACCTGTTTGTATCTCAAGTCAAATGATCAATAAAGTAACCATTTACGAATTTCACTTAATGACGCCGATCCATAAAGTGATAAATTCGTTAGTGGGGTAGTCCGATATGCATCATATGGATACCATGTGAGTTTGGTGGGACCAGTCATTATATATTCAAAGAATATAACCAATCGCTCAGATTTGTCTTAGTTTAATTATATTCCCATATAATTAATCGACAATGGACAATTTAGAATATTTAATAAAATATTCAAGGATTAAACATGCAAATATAGGATACAATTAATAGTAAATGAAATCAAACATATCAAGTACTTTATTTCATTATGAAAAATATAAATTGTTTAACATCCCTTATCCAAATACCGAAACAACAGATTTACATGAAATAACTAGCTAATTTAAGTCCTATGCCCTCGGCATGCCTTTCAAGCTTGGGCCTAGCCAAAGCTTTTGTGAAAGGATCAGCTAAGTTAAAATCTGTGTGAACTTTGAGTAATTTGATCTCTCCTAGTTCGATCTGCTCACGAACATTGTGATATCTTCTAGCATAATGTCTGGCACCTTTCTGAGCTCCGGGCTCGTTGGCAATGATTAATGCACCAGTGTTATCACAGTACATATCAGTGGGTAAGTCACTCGAGGGGATCACGTCAAGCCCGCTAATGAACTTCCTTATCCAGATTGCTTCCATTGCGGCTTCTGAGGCGGCAATGTACTCAGACTCTGTTGCAGACATGACAACTGTGGTTTGCTTCTTGCTTTTCCAATCCACAGCACCTCCATTAAGAACGAAGACGAATCCTGACTGAGACTTCGTGTCATCTCTAGCAGTTTGAAATCCAGCATCACAGTATCCGATCACTTTCAGCTCTAGGTCTGGATTTCCTCCATACACCAAAAACATATCTTTAGTAGCCCGTAGGTACTTCAGAATGTTCTTAACAGCAGTCCAGTGGCTTTCACCTGGATTCTGTTGATATTGGCTAACGATGTTTTGCGCGAACGCCACATCGGGTCTAGTGCATCTAACCGCATACATAATAGATCCCACAGCCGAAGCATAAGGGATTCTTCGCATACGCTCCACCTCATTAGGTGTAGTAGCACCCTGTTTCACAGATAAACTAAGTCCTTCTTGCATAGGTGTAAACCCACGCTTAGAATTCTCCATCTTGTATCGTTTCAAGACCTTATCAATATAAGCACTTTGACTTAGTCCAATTAACCACCTCGATCTGAACGAATAATCTTGATGGTTTTGCCGAGTTGATTTTCTACTTCATTTTTAAACTCTTTGAATGTTTCAAACACTTCATGTTTATGTTTAAGAAAGTAAACATAACCATAACGACTGAAATCATCCGTAAAAGTTATGAAGTAGCTAGCTCCTTTTCTTGACACATGTCTAAATGGGCCGCAAACATCGGTATGAATGAGTCAAAGAAGATCTTTAGCCCTCTCCGGTTTATGCAGAAAAGGTTTTCTTGTCATTTTGCCGGAAACACATGACTCGCATTTATCAAATGATTCATCATTTAATTGTAAGATCCCTTCACGTTGAAGTCTTTCAATGCGATTTTTGCCAATGTGTGCAAGACGACAGTGCCAAAGATAGGTAGAGTCCAAGTTAGTCTTGGCTCTTTTGCTAACATTATACATTGAATTATCATTTAGTGAAAAATATAAATTTTAACATCCCTTATCCAAATACCGAAACAACAGATTTACATGAAATAACTAGCTAATTTAAGTCCTATGCCCTCGGCATGCCTTTCAAGCTTGGGCCTAGCCAAAGCTTTTGTGAAAGGATCAGGTAAGTTAAAATCTGTGTGAACTTTGAGTAATTTGATCTCTCCTAGTTCGATCTGCTCACGAACATTGTGATATCTTCTAGCATAATGTCTGGCACCTTTCTGAGCTCCGGGCTCGTTGGCAATGATTAATGCACCAGTGTTATCACAGTACATATCAGTGGGTAAGTCACTCGAGGGGATCACGTCAAGCCCGCTAATGAACTTCCTTATCCAGATTGCTTCCATTGCGGCTTCTGAGGCGGCAATGTACTCAGACTCTGTTGCAGACATGACAACTGTGGTTTGCTTCTTGCTTTTCCAATCCACAGCACCTCCATTAAGAACGAAGACGAATCCTGACTGAGACTTCGTGTCATCTCTAGCAGTTTGAAATCCAGCATCACAGTATCCGATCACTTTCAGCTCTAGGTCTGGATTTCCTCCATACACCAAAAACATATCTTTAGTAGCCCGTAGGTACTTCAGAATGTTCTTAACAGCAGTCTCTAGAGCATAATCCCAAACGAAAATGGGAGAGTCGTAAGGTTCATCATAGATCTCACCATGTCTAGCAAGGTTCGATTTCTCCTTTCAGACACTCCATTATGTTGAGGAGTGTATGGAGGAGTAAGCTGTTGGACAATTCCACACGCTTTCAGATAATCCTTAAACTCTTGGCTTAAGTATTCACCACCTCGATCTGAACGAATAATCTTGATGGTTTTGCCGAGTTGATTTTCTACTTCATTTTTAAACTCTTTGAATGTTTCAAACACTTCATGTTTATGTTTAAGAAAGTAAACATAACCATAACGACTGAAATCATCCGTAAAAGTTATGAAGTAGCTAGCTCCTTTTCTTGACACATGTCTAAATGGGCCGCAAACATCGGTATGAATGAGTCAAAGAAGATCTTTAGCCCTCTCCGGTTTATGCAGAAAAGGTTTTCTTGTCATTTTGCCGGAAACACATGACTCGCATTTATCAAATGATTCATCATTTAATTGTAAGATCCCTTCACGTTGAAGTCTTTCAATGCGATTTTTGCCAATGTGTGCAAGACGACAGTGCCAAAGATAGGTAGAGTCCAAGTTAGTCTTGGCTCTTTTGCTAACATTATACATTGAATTATCATTTAGTGAATCACAACCACGCATATCAATTTCATAAATACCATTATTATCAATAGCATCAAAATAATGAACATTATTTTTAGAAACTGAAATACCATTATCATTAAAAACATTAATGAATCCGTTGTTTTTCAACACTGAAACTGAAACTACACCTCTAGTAATAGATGGCGCATAATGACAATTATCTAAAACAATAATTAAACCGGAAGGAAGAACTAAATGATATTCTCCAATAACTTCAACAGGTGCTGGTAGACCATTGCCCACGAACAGCTGCAAAGCTCCGGGCTTCAGCTTCCTCCTTTTCCTAAGTTCCTGTAATTCATTACAGATATGAGTTCCACAGCCAGTGTCATAAACCCATGATTTATGCTTAGTAAAGGAAAATAATTCAATAGTGAAGATACCTGAAGTACTAGCACCGCTAGCTTGCTTCTTCTTCACATTCAACTCGGCAAGATACTTGGGACAGTTCCTCTTCCAGTGCCCGACTTCATTACAATGATGACAGGTCTGGTCTTTAGCCGGATGCTCTTTCTTAGCCGGAGGGGTTTTCTTTGGTTTGAGGGCATTAGCAGCTTGCTTGCCCTTGCCTTTACCATCAAACTTGCCTTTAGCTTGGTGCGATTTCTTAGCTTTCTGGATCCGACCCCCCTTTATCATAAGAACATTTGGGTCATTGGCCTTCTTTGGAATTGTCTTCTCATATTCAATGAGCATAGCATGAAGTTCAGTGACACTCTTTTTCATAGAGTGCATGGTATAGTTTTGCACAAATCCCTCATATTCCTTAGTAAGGGATTTGAGAATCATGCCAACTTTTACCTCTTTATGATAAGCGTACTCCATCGAATCCAATTTGTCAAAAATGCTCTTCATCTTGAGCACATGACTGCTAACCGATTTACCAGATTCAAGTTTCATGTCATGGAGTTCCACGACTAAGTCGAATAGTTCCACTCCAGCTTGTTTTTCATACAAGGATCTAAGTTCTCTGATCATATCATATGGAGTGTAATTCTCGAATTGTTTCTGAAGCTCAGGAGACATGCTCGCAAGCATCAAACAACAAACTTCATTGAATCTAGTGTATTGAACTCTATATTCAGTTCTTTCAGCTGCTATTGATTCAGCACTTGGTTCGGCTGGCCATTGCCTTTCAATGACATCTATGTGTTCTTCAACTCTTAGAACAATTCTCAGTTGACGATACCAGTCATTGAAATTTGATCCATTAAGCTTTTCTGTTTCAAACATTTGTCGAAAAGCATTGGTGTTTGTAGAAGGATTCATTGCCATCTACAAAACAGATTAAGTTCAAAAATCAGTATTTTCGATAATAAATCCTTAAGAAATCAATTACCCAATGTTTATAAAATAAACAATTAATTTCATTAAGGCTAGGATCCAATTGACATACACTCATTTCATCAGTTGATCTGCTAGAAATGATTGTACTCAAAAGGTAAGTGACGAGCAGTAATTGCATTACATGTGCAATTCCTAGTAAGAATGGGACCTACAAATGACACTTGATTCATCAAGTGATTTGTAGTCATGTTTTGTCCCATCTTTTGCCACGGGTTAAGGTCTCACCACTTAACTCGCTTTAAGTCGTCCAACCAAGAACGCGCAAATTTGTCCACCACTGTGTACCAGTGAGTGGGATTTTCCATGCAACTGCCATTTCACCATTGTGTACCAGTGAGTAAAACAACAGCCACAAGTGTCCTTTACGAGTTGGATGGCAATGACTTAAGTTTATTGGGTCAATCAATTTGATGTGTGATCAAAGAGTTATGTTTGAAGATTCATGCATATCTTCTAAACATAATATGCTTATAAAACTCATTTTTATTGCCTTTAAATACAAAAGAGCTCGGTAGCTCCATTTGAATGCACAAAGAAGCGCAAGGGCAAAGGTTTGCGATGGACGCAATTAAAAACCCGCCCTTTTAGAAGGCTAACGCACTCCGACTTATACCTCTCTTAGAGTTTGTTCAAATGGGTGAGCCGGTGTATCTTTTGATTTTAGGGCACCAATTTTATAAACAAAATCATTATTTCAATATAATTTAGTCAAGTTTAATTTTCGAAAAACAATAAAAAAAAAAAAAAAAAAAAAAAAAAAAAAAAAAAAAAAAAAAAAAAAAAAAAAAAAAAAAAAAAAAAAAAAAAAAAAAAAAAAAAAAAAAAAAAAAAAAAAAAAAAAAAAAAAAAAAAAAAAAAAAAAAAAAAAAAAAAAAAAAAAAAAAAAAAAAAAAAAAAAAAAAAAAAAAAAAAAAAAAAAAAAAAAAAAAAAAAAAAAAAAAAAAAAAAAAAAAAAAAAAAAAAAAAAAAAAAAAAAAAAAAAAAAAAAAAAAAAAAAAAAAAAAAAAAAAAAAAAAAAAAAAAAAAAAAAAAAAAAAAAAAAAAAAAAAAAAAAAAAAAAAAAAAAAAAAAAAAAAAAAAAAAAAAAAAAAAAAAAAAAAAAAAAAAAAAAAAAAAAAAAAAAAAAAAAAAAAAAAAAAAAAAAAAAAAAAAAAAAAAAAAAAAAAAAAAAAAAAAAAAAAAAAAAAAAAAAAAAAAAAAAAAAAAAAAAAAAAAAAAAAAAAAAAAAAAAAAAAAAAAAAAAAAAAAAAAAAAAAAAAAAAAAAAAAAAAAAAAAAAAAAAAAAAAAAAAAAAAAAAAAAAAAAAAAAAAAAAAAATGCAATTAACAATTAATCATGCAATAAATCAAAACTTGCCAAAAAAAAAAACAATTTTTTTTTATTTCCAGATTTTCGAATTAGGGTTTATCAAAAAAAATAATTTTATTTTTTATTTCATTATTTTATTACAATTAAACCAATTAATTAATAAAATAATCAAAATAATTACATAAAAAATTCGAAAAATATGAAACCAACCAAGAACGCGCAAATTTGTCCACCATTGTGTACCAGTGAGTGGGATTTTCCATGCAACTGCCATTTCACCACTGTGTACCAGTGAGTGGGATTTTCCATGCAACTGCCATTTCACCATTGTGTACCAGTGAGTGGGATTTTCCATGCAACTGCCAAATTTCACCATTGTGTACCAGTGAGTGGGATTTTCCATGCAACTGCCATTTCACCACTGTGTACCAGTGAGTGGGATTTTCCATGCAACTGCCATTTCACCATTGTGTACCAGTGAGTGGATTTTCCATGCAACTGCCAAATTTCACCATTGTGTACCAGTGAGTGGGATTTTCCATGCAACTGCCATTTCACCACTGTGTACCAGTGAGTGGGATTTTCCATGCAACTGCCATTTCACCATTGTGTACCAGTGAGTGGGATTTTCCATGCAACTGCCATTTCACCACTGTGTACCAGTGAGTGGGATTTTCCATGCAACTGCCATTTCACCATTGTGTACCAGTGAGTGGGATTTTCCATGCAACTGCCATTTCACCACTGTGTACCAGTGAGTGGGATTTTCCATGCAACTGCCATTTCACCATTGTGTACCAGTGAGTGGGATTTTCCATGCAACTGCCAAATTTCACCATTGTGTACCAGTGAGTGGGATTTTCCATGCAACTGCCATTTGTCCACCACTGTGTACCAGTGAGTGGGATTTTCCATGCAACTGCCATTTCACCATTGTGTACCAGTGAGTAAAACAACAGCCACAAGTGTCCTTTACGAGTTGGATGGCAATGACTTAAGTTTATTGGGTCAATCAATTTGATGTGTGATCAAAGAGTTATGTTTGAAGATTCATGCATATCTTCTAAACATAATATGCTTATAAAACTCATTTTTATTGCCTTTAAATACAAAAGAGCTCGGTAGCTCCATTTGAATGCACAAAGAAGCGCAAGGGCAAAGGTTTGCGATGGACGCAATTAAAAACCCGCCCTTTTAGAAGGCTAACGCACTCCGACTTATACCTCTCTTAGAGTTTGTTCAAATGGGTGAGCCGGTGTATCTTTTGATTTTAGGTAATTAAAAATCACATGGGTGGCTCGTGATACTACTATTGGAATATATAACTAAATATCATTATTCACGAGTACGCAACGGAAGCAAATCAAACCATGTAATCAAATAATTAATCTTGAAATAGGTTTAAGGAATACCTCTTAATGTAGATGATAAAGTAAAAGAAACTTTAAAAAGATTTGAAGTAAATCCCTCTACGATCGCACACTAGACACCCCTTATACCGTATGCTAGTACCCCGATCACGAACCAAACAACCCTTTGTTTATCCCTAATGTCGAACCCTAAAACCCGAACCCCTTGGGGTTTTGTTGCTCACGGCCGAACAAAGAAAAGAGGGAGAGAATGAGAGATTATTGTGTGTGAAAAGAATGCTTAAACCCTATGATTTAAGTCTCTATTTATAGGGTGATACTAGGGCAACAAGACTTGGTGAACAAGTCAAATTAAGGCTTCTAATGAGCCTACTAAAACCGGCCCCCCGTCCTTTAACAATTAGAGTCCAACCCTAATTATCTTATTTCACAATTAATCCTTCTTTTAATTAATTTAAATACAATTAACCTTTTAACTTATTTAAATTAATCATTTCGTGATCTAATTAATCAATATATTACTTTAATATACTAAGTAATAGTATAGAGTTACCGTGTCATTTTGTGTGACCCCGTAGGCTTAAATTACTTCCGTAGATACGTTCATTTTACGTGATCACATACTAACACTTGGTTGCTTTATGAAGTCATGTCAAAGATCGTACCATGTGTGTTGAGTCATGGATTCGCTGAAGCTTACTTGCTGAGTCAAGTAGTCGCTGACAGCCTCAGCGAGAGGTTTCATCAGCGAGTCTTCAGCAGCGAGTCTTCAGCGATTACTGTTATCTTCAAGTCAAAGGATAAGTTCAATGACTCACCGCCATGTGTTGTAAGTCAAATATGGGCGGGAAAATGAAGATAAGAAGACTGGTCCCCAAGGACACGTGTTGGAAGATCAGATTGAAGACAAGTGACCTTGTACCGGTTTGGTACTAAGTAGTTTCTCTTTCATGCCGCTTTGGGAAACAAACAAGATGAAGAAAAGAGATCTCTGCCGACCAGTCTTACACACCAATAGAAAGTTGACAACCCTCATGTGTCAACATCTATTGGGTTGTCATGAGATGTCTCTTCTCTCCTATATAAGACATCACTTGACCTAGCCGCAATTCTGTTGGTTCATTCTACAATAGTCACTTAGTGTGTTTTTCTCTCATTGTAGAATTATAGCATTGTTAAGTTTTAGTGTGTGCAAAAACTTAACAATATTTTCTTTCTTCTTTTATTGTAATCCAACCATGTATTCACCGTTTAATTAATACCACTTATGATTAAACGTGTTTACTTTATTATCTTACTTTCTTAGTGTAATTTGCATTAGTTGTTTAATTACATAATCGTTGCAAACTTGGGACTTTCAGTTGGTATCAGAGCGGTGGTTCGACACACCGAATCTGATCTGAGTAAAAGTTTGCAAGATTATCTTTCTTTCTTTCTTTCTGTACTTTAAATTTCTGCACCTAAAATCTTTTCTTTAAACCTCTGTTTATTTATTTTTTTTTCTTGTTATTATGTCTTCTGTACCTTCTCTGGTCAATACCAGAGATTTTGGGTATGTCTCCATCCCACCAAGATTCGATTCACATGACTTCGGATCTTGGAAGGAGAGAATGCTTCTACACATCGTAGGAGTTGAACCCTACCTTATGACCATCTTAACCAGAGGGCCATATGTACCGGTTCTGGTTACCAGGACACCAGGAGCCACTGCTGATGCTCCTGAAGTTGTCACTGAGTTAATAAAACCAGAAGTACAATGGACAGATGACGAGCGTAGGCTTGTCAATCTGGATGCTCGGTTGAGAAATCTTCTCATTACTACCCTTCCTGATGACATAATGAAGTCTGTCATCAAACTTTCTTCGTCTAAATTGGTGTGGGACAATCTGTGTATCAGATTCGATGGTACAGCAGATGTTCTTGCCACCAAGAAAATAGATCTCAAACGTGCCTATGAAGGATTCTTCTCTCTCCCTAATGAGAGTCTGGATGGCACGTATAATCGGTTCAAGTGCCTCTTGAATGATATGACGAATGTGGGCATAGAGCATAACACTCTTGAAATATGCTACAAGTTCATTGACATCTTGCCTATCAAATGGCAAGGTTTGAGGCAAATTCTTCGAACCACCAAGCAGTTGAAAGAGCATGACTTAGAGTCACTCTATGGCACTCTTCAATTTGAAGAGAGAGCCCTCGCTCAAACTCTGAGAGCTGAGGCTGAGTCTAGAAGACATGCTGGTTCATATGCTCCAACTTCTTCTTCTTCTTCTGTATCAAATGTCTCAAATGTTCATGACCCTCTTGCCCTGGTCTCTGCTGAGGTCAGTCCTGTCCATCTTGACATGGACATCAGCAATTCTACTCCCTCCAACGTCCAAGATCTTGTCAATGACCTCGATTTCGAGGAGAGACAAGAAATGTTCTCGGACTTCATGAACTTCGCTCTCATCGCTGGTAAACGTTACTCTAGAAAATGGAGTGGTCGTAGGTCGACCAATTTCCAAAAACCAGTGGTAGACAAGTCTCAGGAAGAATGTTGGAGGTGTGGTCGAAAAGGCCACTACCAAAAAGATTGCAAAGTATCTGTTCCTTCTTTGCAGGCAGCGAAGCCTTCTTCATCATCAGCGAGGCCCTCTTTAGTTAAGCCTGCTGATGAATACAAAAAGAAGTACTATGAGCTTCGTGCCAAGATGGCCGATGTTGAAGAAGCCAAAACTCCCGCCAAAGGTCTTGTTGCTGAAGAACATGACTGGGCTGACTCCGATGCCTCTGACAGCGAGGACTTTGTTGATGCCATCTGCTTTATGGCACTCGCTGATGACCAGGCGCTGACAAAGGACCAAGTGTGCTCCAGTCAGTGGGTCAATGCCACAATTAAGAAGGTATGCACTTTCTCCTCTGCCTCTGAAGAGGACAAACCTACTATTCTTGAATCTCTTACTTGTGACATTCAGTATGTCGAGTCGATTCGTGCTGACCTTCAGTCCAAACTTAACTTAGTTAGTGCTGAGTTGAGTGATAAAGCTGATAAGCTCAAGGACCTTAGAAACGTCCATATTGAGCTTGAATCTCAAAAGCTCCTCAACCAAAAACTTCTAATCTCTAACGAGGAGCTGAAGTACAAGGTCGCTGACCTTGAGAGAATCGTTACCTCTTGGTCTAAAGCCTCCAAGCTTCATGACCAAATCTTCAGCTTGCAAGTCCCAGCTCAAATGAAAGCCATAATTGGTGGTGACTTTGAGACGGCCGCCGTCATTGCAAATATGTTCAGTGACTGCCCTACAGCTGAAGAGAGGATTCCTCCCAAATCTCCTGAATCTCGTGGAGAATTGCTAAAACATTATTTTGTTAAAGGCATAAATGACTATCATTCTGAACTAAATAATGAAGCAACCCCAACCAGCACTTCTACTTCTTCTTTACAAGCGGAAACTAGCTCAACTCCTAGTTTTGCTAAAACCATTTTTCCAAACCTCCCAATTATTGATATGATGCCCCATGAAGGCAGAATTCAATATTCTTCTCCTGAAACATTTGAAGGAAATCCTTCAAGTGATGGACATAAACCTATTGCTCCTCAGCTCTTGACTGTTCAGTCCACAGACCTTGAACCCTTCAAAAGGAGTAAGGTCGCTGTTCCATATGACTACAGCACTCCTCAGCGAGCTGTGCCCATTAGTCACCCTGCTGAGAATTCTGATCCCTCAGTAGTCGCTGAACGCCCCGCGTCTCAGCCCTCGTCTTCCTCTAACAATTCTCATGCTGGCAGAAAGGCTGTTATGCATGAAAACTTAATGAATAGACGAGCTAGGTTTGCTGATGCTCGTTATCAGCAACCAAATTCTGTCTATGTCCCAAAGGGAACTTTTGTTCCTCGTCATCCAAAACCTGTTCAGCAGGTCATACCTCCTCAGCAAGGAGGACAGCGAGTTGCTCAGATCCTTCATGGCTCTCAGCAACCCAGACCTGTTCAGCAAGTCAGACCTCCCAGGCAAGGAGGTCAGCGAGTTGTTATGAACAATCATGGCCCTTCCTCCTCTAATACTCAATCTAAGGGCAAATCTGTTCTTGGCCCTGTTCCCAAGACTCTTCCTGTTCAATTCAGGAAGAAAAAGGCCTCTTCTGTAGCATCATCTTCTTCCTCAAACCATGAGATTTGTGAGCTGAGCAAGCGTGTCAACGACTTGACCTCTCAACTCAAGGAACTTCTGACCCAAAATCAGAAGGCTGGAAGAAAATGCTACCTATGTGGCGAAAGAGGACATATCGCTGCTGACTGTAATGACAAAGACTCCAGGAATCCTCCTGAAGTAGTCATTCAGCCAAATCTACCCTCAGCTTTCGCTGCTCATACCTCCTCTGAAATCTCTGAGCGAGCTCCCTCAGCTGAATCCAATATCAGCTTGGGTGATGATGTTGTTCTTACTAACGACAACATTGCTGAGTACATTGCCGCTCAGCGAATCTCTCTTCCCCAGGCTCATGAAATCATTACCAATGGTAATGATAGCGTGCTAGCTGAATATGGGGAAAATAATCAAATCAGCAATATGGTTGTCCTCAACACTGGAAGCTCTATCACTTTCACCTCTGAAGATCAGTTCTTCACTGGTGAGGTGGCTCGTGATATGCTTCCTGCTCATCAGCTGGTTGATCCAAGAGCTCCTCTTCCCCCAGTTTCAAGTGATGATGAAGTTGTTCATCTTCTTCTCACATCCTCCACTGATGATACTATCAGTGAGGATGCTCATAACTCTTCCTAAATCCTTTTTATGTTATCCTGCAGGCCTCGCTAGGAAAAGAAGTGTGGTATTTGGACAGCGGCTGTTCAAAACACATGACTGGATCTAAGGACCTGCTGGATAACTTCGTGGAGACCGACGGTCCCACGGTTGTGTTTGGTGACAACTCTACTGGCCAAACTGAAGGATACGGGTCTCTCTCAAATGGGCTGATCAAGTTCACAAAGGTTGCCTATGTGAATGGATTGAAACACAATCTGATCAGCATAAGTCAACTGTGCGATGCTGACTACAAGGTTATCCTTGATAAGCATCAAGGCACAGTGCTGAATGTAAATAAAGAAGTGGTCTTGGTCGCTCCAAGAAAAAGAGATATCTACTTAGTAGATTTCACTCCTGTCAAAACTGACAGCGAGACCTGCTTCTTCTCAAAATCTGCTTCTCAAATCAACTGGTTATGGCACAAGCGTATGTCGCATGTGAATTTCAAAACCATCAACTCCTTGGCCAAGAAAAATCTAGTTCGAGGCCTTCCTCCTCTCACTTATGAGAAGGACCGGCTTTGTGGTGCTTGTGAAAAAGGTAAAAGCCACCGAGCCACCTTCAAGACCAAACAGGCCAACTCTATTAGTGGCTGTTTCCATCTTCTTCACATGGACCTTTTTGGTCCAGTGAATGTCCAAAGTCTAAGGGGTAGCAAATACACCTTAGTTATTGTGGATGAATATTCACGATATACTTGGACCATCTTTCTTCATTCCAAGAGTGATGCTGCTGAGGAAATAATCAATTTCATCAAAAAGATGGAAAACCTCAACAGCATACGTGTTAAAGAACTCAGAAGCGATCATGGCACTGAGTTCAAAAACCACACTCTTGAGACTTTTTGTGCTGATCAAGGGATTAGACAAAATTTCTCTTCTGTTCGCACTCCTGAGCAAAATGGGTAGCTGAAAGGAGAAATAGAACTCTCATTGAAGCTGCCAGAACCATGCTCAGTGAATCCTCTCTTCCTAGTAAATTCTGGGCTGAAGCAGTTAGCACTGCGTGCCATACTCAAAATAAGTGTCTTATTGTCAAGCGACATGATAAGACTGCCTATGAAATTCTCAAGGGCAAGAAACCTCAAATTGGATACTTCCACGTTTTTGGTTGCCCTGTGTTCATTCTAAATGACAAGGATCATTTAGGAAAGTTTGATCCCAAAGCTGACGATGGCTACTTTCTGGGATATTCTTCTATAAGCAAAGCTTTCAGAGTTTACAATACTCGCACTCAAAAAGTAGATGAATCAATTCATGTTACTTTTGATGAAAGCTGCTCTGCTTTAGGTGAACTTTCAAATGAGTCATCCGCTGAAGTAATCTTCAGCGATCTATCTGACTTGTCTGAAGTATCAGCGACACATCAGGATGTTGTTGAACAACCTATCGCTGAGTCTTCAAAATCTTCACCAAATGATGAGTACATCGCTGCTCACATTTATTCTATAGATCCAGTTGAGCCTCTTCTTCGAACAATTAATGCCACTTCCATTAATGTTCCTCTCTCAACTGAAACTCAAAGTGCTGAATGTGTCGCTGAGGAAACATTTCATGATGCCTCAGCGAATCCTCTTTTAGGAGACACTGAGGATGACACTCTTCAGCAAGAGGTACCCACTGTCCTCAGTGACCCCCCTGTCAGCAACTCTGAGCCCTTGCTAACTATCGATCTCTCATCTTATCTTCCCACTCCTAGTGGTACTACCACCACTGTATCCGCTGTGAATCATTCTTCTATTCACACACCAGCACTCAAATGGACTGCTGATCACCCTCTTGACCATGTGATTGGTAATCCACACAATGGTGTCCAAACTCGTTCAGCAACAAGTAATACTTGTCTCTATGTTAATTCTTTCTCAAATTGTGCCTGCCAATATTGGTGAAGCCATGGCTGATCCCTCATGGGTTGAAGCCATGCAAGAAGAACTGACACAATTTAAAAGACAACACGTTTGGTTCCTTGTTCCTCCTCCCTATAAAGAACCCATTGGTACTCGATGGGTTTATAGGAATAAGATGGATGAAGCTGGTGTGGTCATCAGAAACAAGGCAAGACTGGTTGCTCAAGGTTACACTCAAGCTGAAGGCATTGATTATGATGAGACCTTCGCTCCAGTCGCTCGCCTTGAAGCTATTCGTCTCTTTCTCGCTCATGCTGCTTACAAAGGCTTTATTGTCTATCAAATGGACGTCAAGAGTGCCTTCTTAAATGGTGCTCTTGATGAAGAAGTCTATGTTAAGCAGCCTCCTGGCTTTGAGGATCCAAAGCATCCTCACTATGTCTACAAGCTTAATAAAGCTTTATACGGCCTTAAACAAGCTCCTAGAGCTTGGTATGACACTTTGTCCACCTTTCTTCTTGACCATGGTTTTCGTAGGGGAACCATTGACAGCACCCTATTCATCTACAAGCATAAGGGTGATGTTCTGTATGTGCAGATTTATGTCGATGACATCATCTTTGGTTCCTTATCCACAAACCTTTGTCGAAAGTTCAGCTCCCTTATGTCTAGCACTTTCGAAATGAGTATGATGGGTGAACTAACCTTCTTTTTGGGGTTACAAATCAAGCAACTTTCCTCTGGAATATTTCTCAATCAGGAAAAATATATTCGAGATATGTTGCATAAGTTTGACTTCACCCATGTCACTCCCAAACGGACTCCAATGTCCCCTCCTAATAATCTTCACGCTGACCCTGATGGTAAGTATGTGAATCCTACTTACTATCGTGGCATGATTGGGTCACTCATGTATCTCACAGCGAGTCGCCCAGACATCATGTTTGCAACATGTCTCTGTGCTCGCTATCAAGCTTCTCCTAGAGAATCTCATCTCCTCGCTGTGAAGCGTATCTTCAAATACCTTAAGGGTACACCCACACTGGGTCTTTGGTACCCTAAGGACTCCAACTTTGAATTAGTTGGCTATTCTGACTCCGATTATGCTGGTTGCATGCTTGATCGCAAAAGCACCAGTGGAGGATGTCAACTGTTGGGGGGGAAGCTGACTAGTTGGACTAGTAAAAAGCAACATACAGTTTCCATCTCCACAGCTGAGGCTGAATATGTCTCTGCAGCGAGCTGTTGTGCCCAAATGCTCTGGATGAAACATCAGCTTGCTGACTATGATTTGGAATACTCTAAAATTCCAATCATGTGTGATAATACAAGTGCCATTGCTATTACACACAACCCAGTTCAACATTCCAAAACTAAGCATATTGACATTCGATATCACTTTATTCGAGATCATGTCATGAAAGGTGATATTGAGATCTACTTCATTCCAACTGATGATCAACTCGCTGACATCTTCACTAAACCATTGGATGAAACTAGATTCAAACTGCTTGTTAGCAAGTTAGGAATGTAAATGGGGAATCAGCGACATGACTTGTCATGTATGCTAATTCAGCGAGCTTAAGTCGGTCTTACTCGCTGATCTCAAAGCAATGAAGAGCTTAACGTCTTCATCTAGTCCAATGGCAAACGGCTATTGGTAAAGACTAATCAAATCCGTTGATCCCTGTTGCTTTGGGAAAAAGCAAACAATAGCAATGAAGAGCTAAAAGTTTTCATCTAGTCCAATAGCAAACGGCTATTGGTAAAGACTAATCAAATCCGTTGATCCCTGTTGCTTTGGGAAAAAGCAAACAATAGTAATGAAGAGCTAAAAGTCTTCATCTAGTCCAATAGCAAACGGTTATTGGTAAAGACTAATCAAATCCGTTGATCCCTGTTGCTTTGGGAAAAAGCAAAATAAAAGCAATGGAGAGCTGAAAGTCTTCATCTAGTCCACTAGCAAACGGCTAGTGGTAAAGACTTATCAAATCCATTCATGGCTGACAGGTTGCCAAAAACTGTAGTCAGCGACCAACGTTAGTTGTGAAGTCGCTGACAAAAAGTCTTAAGCATGCTGAGCATCTTCCAGCATGTTGTACTTCAAAACATTACATAGGATATTTTCAAAACTAAGTGTTTTCAAAGTAACTATGAGGGTGACGTGGCAAATTTCTGAACCACATGTTTTATACATTCAAATTAAAAGGTCACCTCGAGTTTTGCTCTTGATCACGTCATTTGTCTGATTGTGACAGTCTGACAGACAGGTTATGACTGCACAATACGGCGCGCACTCAAGAACTTTTTGGATAAAATTTCTTTTCATTTTTCAAAACGTTACTCTCAAAATCTTTTTATATTATTTAAAAGTACAAAAACAGTTGTTGTTCACAACTGTTCATCAATACAAAAAGAAGGAGAGAGAAGTTGTGACCCACAACCATACCATATATAAATAACCTCACCTCATAACCTTACTTTCACGCTTCCTATTCACTCTCTCTCTAAATCAAAAACTCTTTCTCTCCATCTACTCATCTTCTGTCTCAAGCATTTCATCAAACACCTTATAATCATTTCATCTTCTTTCTTACAATAATCAATGGCTTCTTCCTCAGAAATCCCTCAAAATGTTGAGAACCCACCGGCTCCTGAACAACAAGTTCAGGAACAAGCTTCCGCCACATATCTTAATTCACCAGTTTTCACTCCTCTAAACATCACAAAAGCTTCCAAGGTGAATTTTTCTGCTTCTCAGATTGTTGTGAAACCCAACAATCATGTTGGCACCTCCGTGTTGCCAAAAGACTCTGAAGGATACAAGCCCATGTTGGACTTTATCCATGCTTCTCCTGCCAAATATTGCATCATGGCAGATCCAGGTAAGATATTTGTTCATCTTCTCCGAGAGTTTTGGTGGACTTGTGAGTATAATGATGAATCCAAGTCCATCACTGGTACTGTTCGTCAAGGGGAAAAGACGATTACCATTACACCGGCATCTCTTCGCCAAACTCTTCGATTTCCACAAGCCACTAAGGAAAATAGGTTTGTGGAAGCAGCAAGTGATGATGAATGGAAGGATTGGTTGCCTTCCATTGGATACAATTATAATTTGAGGAACCCTCCAGCAATCCCAAGCAATCCATTAAAACAAAATCTCCCTGGAGTCTGGAGAGTTCTTTTCACCCATGTAATACAGTGTATGGGTGGAAATTCAGGATCATATAATCAAGCATCAACAACATCGATGCCAATGATTCATGCACTTGCTGAGGGGCGGTTTGTTGATTACGCCCAGCTGATCTTCAACGACTGAAGAATAAGGTCAGCATTAACAATAGGTCACACACTGTGCCTTTTGTTAGAATCCTTTCTCTCATCTTCAAAGAGGCATTGGGAAATGAATATGAGCTGCCCAAGGCCTCAACAATTCCAATAGCGAGGGTTGGCAACAACATCTACAAGCAACCAGCTGATCTCTTGGTTGCACGCCTCACTACTCATATAAAAGAGGTACTCTTCTCCCTTAATCCTTCTTTATACCCGAAAGACAGCGACTGGGAGGCAGCACTTCTTTCTGATGAAGTGGCTGATACGGTCGCTGTGGACGCTGAAATGCCTTCTGAGGCTGGTTCGCTGGTAAACCCCCCAGCGACCTCCAAAGCTTCTAAAAAGACCAAAGATAAATCAAAGGCAGCGTCCTCAACTCAAACTTCTCAATCTTCACCCTCCGCTGACGTCCCAAAACGTAAGCGGAGTGTATCAAAGGGCAAACCAAAGGTTAGGAAGTCCTCACTGCCCAAGGACGATAGTACCCAAGCCACCCCATCAGCAGCCTCCCAACAGGCTGTTGACGAGTTAAATGGGAGCAGCAGGCAGCCACCTCAAATTTCTGTAGGAGAGGTTGGTGAAGCAATAGGGTTACCCCAGCCCACTAGAGGTCAAAGTCCAACTCCACCCCCAAATAATTCCCCTTCTTCTTCATTACCTTCTGAGTCGTTGACAGCAGCCAGATCACAGGTGATGCTAGAGTCAACCCATTCTACGGCCGATGATGTCTTGGTGGAACAACACACTGAGATTGAGGCACCAGGTTCCCTTACCCAAAATATTGCTGTACAAGTCTCAGAAACTGTTAGTGCAGGGACCGAGACAAATCTTTTGTTCGCTGAAATGGAGGTTGATGATGAAGATTTGGGCAGCGAGTTTGATCTCCAAGATCATGATGCTGAAATTAGACTCGCTGCTGCAGAAGAAAGCGAAGATGAAGTATTTGTTAGTGGGTTGTTAGATGATGATTTGGTTTTGTGCTGATCAACTCTCCTCCCCATGAATTTGAGGATATCCCAAATGTGTTGGGTGATATGCCTTCTCCACCTTGCTACTCTTATAAACCTACAACTTCTCATGAGCAGGATGGATTTTATGGGGATTATGTGCCTAAGGTGAATGACGATGAGCTTCAAAGAAGGATAGAATTGTGTCACCTTCAGCGAATAAGGCCAGGTGTGTATGTTGAAGTTGAAGAGGTTGATGATGAGCTTATTATGGAGGTGCCCCCATTGCACCATCCAGACTTCTTTAAGGTTCCTTGCTCCAAGTATCCTGTCTCGTTAAAAGATCTTAAGGTTCCTTCGGCTGATGAAGAACTTGTCACAGCTTGCACTGCTATAAATGTGCCTGGTCTTGATTATGTGGAAACTCGACAGCTGCAAGAACTGCTGACAAGGGTGCAAATTTGCCAGAGCCAAGGCAATAGACATGGGTACTTATATGCTTGGCTGGTGGATCAAATGGCTCAAATTCATGTTGAGGCTCATGACAGCTTTCAAGCGTTGCTAACTGGAAAGGACTTGGTGACTGATGAGCTAGCAGAACTCAAAGGAATGGTGTTTGGGATCACCAAAAATCAAGTCACCCACACCAAGTCCAATGAGCACTTGTTCAAAAGAAATCAAGCTCTGCTGAATGAAAGTATGAAAAAGGTCAGCACCTCCAACTCTGCTATCTCCGCCTCGCTGGACAAATTGAAAGATGAAATCCGTTCAGCGAAGGTCACCGAAGAGCCTGGTCTCTTATCATCTCTTCAACAACTCTCCCAATCTAACATACTCTTCACTGCTCAACTCAACAAACTTGATCAAACCATCTCTTCCTTCTCCAAACATCAAGACAACTTTCACACCACCCTTACCAAAGAAATTTCCTCCCTCAAAACTCAAGTCCTCTCCAGTACCCCATCTCAAGTCGCTGCTGACAAACAATTGTTGAAAGAATCTGTCAGCAGGACGAAGAAACTTGAACAAGAGGTTGCTGGTCTTAAGGGCATGATGAGTGAGATGCTGGGTCTCTTCAAGAAAAACAATGTGGAAGCAGCAAGTCCCTCAGCTGCTTCCAAGGGGGAGAAAACTGCTGAAGAGGGCCCAGCAGGTCAAATAAATGAAGATGCTCCCTTCGCTGAAAATGAAAACGCTGAGATGGTTGTGAACCGGCAGCTAATGTTGAGGGGGAGCAAGTCAAAGAAGCTGAGAAGGTTGGTGAACCGGCAGCAAGACCCATCAATGTTTCTATCTTTAAACCAACTGCTGAGTTCCATGCTGCCCTGGAAAAGAGATACGCTGATAAGGGTAAAGCAGCATTGGTTACTTCAAGCAAACCACCAAAAGTTCCCATTTCAGCAAGGGAACAAGAAAAACTTATGATTGGAGCCTTTCCAAAATCCACAATTGCTGCTACTGAACAGTCTCCTGAAGAAGTTGTTCGTCAACATGAAAGGCTAAGCAAGAAGAAAGAAGAGGAGCTATCTCAGAAATTCATAAGCGAGCAGATTGTTAATGAAGAATTAAAAGATGCTGATGATGAAACGAAAAGATTGGCTCAGCAATCCGGTGGTTTGGCAGCATTAAGGAAGAATGAAGAACAATTCTTTGCAAAGCGTGTTAAAACGTTTGATGAAGGACAAGCTGCCTACCTCAATTCAAGAGAGGTGAGGCAAAGGAAAGAAGAGATCACATCTGTTAGGGTTTCGCTAACCCAACAAGGAATGAATCTCTCTTTGCAAAGAAAAGGTGTGCCCAAGTTGTATACGCTGAAAAATGTTACCAAAAATACACTTGGGCCAACGGAATGGATTGAGATTTACAAGCTGGTCAAGGATAAGACAGCAGTAAGCTATGAGCCGCTGATCAAAATGGCAGGTGAGCAAATAAAGCTTATACATCAAATGGAGAAGAAATACAAAATCAAAGACTCCTTGCTCAGCGCTGCCAGACATCCATATCCCTCTCCTCCTCCTCAGCAACCAAGAAGTGGCGTAAAAAGAACAGCGTCTGGTCAAGTGGCTTCTCAGCGCCCATTTGTTCTCAGAGCTGTTCCGAACACTGACATAGATACTGAGCCACTGCTGAATCTAAGAATGCCTTCTAGGACTCTCTTTGTAGATGGAGTTTATGATGACAAGCTAGGAGGGTTCTGTTTTTGCAATATCCATGGTCATGAACTCTTCTTCAGGACCAATGAGATTGGAATTGCTCCTTCTGCTTTTTTGATGAAAATAAGGAAGTATTGTGTGCAGTCTTCCAATGATCCCAAGTTCTTAACGCTGATTGATCAAGAGCTGCTGAAGCCTGAAAGACAACAAGACAAGACTTTCATAGAGGCCAAGCAAGAGTCGCAATGGGATTAAGAAAACTTGTAATCTTTGTAATGCTATCTTTTTGTAAAGTTGTTTGTCAAGTAAATAAGATCAGCATTCCCTCATATCTAACTATTGTACTTCTAAAAAGTAACTCATACTCAGCTAAGTCTCCTCAGCGAATAGGGGGAGATTGTTGAGTCATGGATTCGCTGAAGCTTACTTGCTGAGTCAAGTAGTCGCTGACAGCCTCAGCGAGAGGTTTTCATCAGCGAGTCTTCAGCAGCGAGTCTTCAGCGATCACTGTTATCTTCAATCAAAGAGATCAGCTGGTTGCTTGTAGATGTTGTTGCCAACCCTCGCTATTGGAATTGTTGAGGCCTTGGGCAGCTCATATTCGTTTCCCAATGCCTCCTTGAAGATGAGAGAAAAGATTCTAACAAAAGGCACAGTGTGTGACCTATTGTTAATGCTGACCTTATTCTTCATGTCGTTGAAGATCAGCTGGGTTGCTTGTAGATGTTGTTGCCAACCCTCGCTATTGGAATTGTTGAGGCCTTGGGCAGCTCATATTCATTTCCCAATGCCTCCTTGAAGATGAGAGAAAAGATTCTAACAAAAGGCACAGTGTGTGACCTATTGTTAATGCTGACCTTATTCTTCATGTCGTTGAAGATCAGCTGGTTGCTTGTAGATATTGTTACCAACTCTCGCTGTTGGAATCGTTGAGGCGTTGGGCAGCTCATATTCGTTTCCCAATGCCTCCTTGAAGATGAGAGAAAAGATTCTAACAAAAGGCACAGTGTGTGACCTATTGTTAATGCTGACCTTATTCTTCATGTCGTTGAAGATCAGCTGGTTGCTTGTAGATGTTGTTGCCAACCCTCGCTATTGAAATTGTTGAGGCCTTGGGCAGCTCATATTCGTTTCCCAATGCCTCCTTGAAGATGAGAGAAAAGATTCTAACAAAAGGCACAGTGTGTGACCTATTGTTAATGCTGACCTTATTCTTCATGTCGTTGAAGATCAGCTGGGCGTAATCAACAAACCGCCCCTCAGCAAGTGCATGAATCATTGGCATCGATGTTGTTGATGCTTGATTGTATGATCCTGAATTTCCACCCATACACTGTATTACGTGGGTGAAAAGAACTCTCCAGACCCCAGGGAGATTTTGTTTCAATGGATTGCTTGGGATTGCTGGGGGGTTCCTTAAGTTATAATTGTATCCAATGGAAGGCAACCAATCCTTCCATTCAACATCACTTGCTGCTTCCACAAACCTATTTTCCTCAGTGGCTTGTGGAAATCGAAGAGTTTGGCGAAGAGACGCCGGTGTAATGGTAATCGTCTTTTCCCCCTGACGAACAGTACCAGTGATCAACGGATTTGATTTGTCTTTACCAATAACCGTTTGCTATTGGACTAGATGAAGACTTTTAGCTCTTCATTGCTATTGTTTGCTTTTTCCCAAAGCAACAGGGATCAACGGATTTGATTAGTCTTTACCAATAACCGTTTGCTATTGGACTAGATGAAGACTTTTAGCTCTTCATTGCTATTGTTTGCTTTTTCCCAAAGCAACAGGGATCAACGGATTTGATTAGTCTTTACCAATAACCGTTTGCTATTGGACTAGATGAAGACTTTTAGCTCTTCATTGCTATTGTTTGCTTTTTCCCAAAGCAACAGGGATCAACGGATTTGATTAGTCTTTACCAATAACCGTTTGCTATTGGACTAGATGAAGACTTTTAGCTCTTCATTGCTATTGTTTGCTTTTTCCCAAAGCAACAGGGATCAACGGATTTGATTAGTCTTTACCAATAACCGTTTGCTATTGGACTAGATGAAGACTTTTAGCTCTTCATTGCTATTGTTTGCTTTTTCCCAAAGCAACAGGGATCAACGGATTTGATTAGTCTTTACCAATAACCGTTTGCTATTGGACTAGATGAAGACTTTTAGCTCTTCATTGCTATTGTTTGCTTTTTCCCAAAGCAACAGGGATCAACGGATTTGATTAGTCTTTACCAATAACCGTTTGCTATTGGACTAGATGAAGACTTTTAGCTCTTCATTGCTATTGTTTGCTTTTTCCCAAAGCAACAGGGATCAACGGATTTGATTAGTCTTTACCAATAACCGTTTGCTATTGGACTAGATGAAGACTTTTAGCTCTTCATTGCTATTGTTTGCTTTTTCCCAAAGCAACAGGGATCAACGGATTTGATTAGTCTTTACCAATAACCGTTTGCTATTGGACTAGATGAAGACTTTTAGCTCTTCATTGCTTTGAGATCAGCGAGTAAGACTGACTTAAGCTCGCTGAATTAGCATACATGACAAGTCATGTCGCTGATTCCCCATTTAACATTCCTAACTTGCTAACAAGCAGTTTGAATCTAGTTTCATCCAATGGTTTAGTAAAGATGTCAGCGAGTTGATCATCATTGGTCATTTTTGAAAGTCCCAAGTTTGCAACGATTATGTAATTAAACAACTAATGTAAATTACACTAAGAATGTAAGACAATAAGGTAAGCACGTTTAATCATAAGTAGTATTAATTAAACGGTGAATACATGGTTGGTTTACAATAAAAGAAGAAAGAAAGAAAGATAATCTTGCAAACTTTTACTCAGATCAGATTCGGTGTGTCGAACCACCGCTCTGATACCAACTGAAAGTCCCAAGTTTGCAACGATTATGTAATTAAACAACTAATGTAAATTACACTAAGAATGTAAGACAATAAGGTAAGCACGTTTAATCATAAGTAGTATTAATTAAACGGTGAATACATGGTTGGTTTACAATAAAAGAAGAAAGAAAGATAATCTTGCAAACTTTTACTCAGATCAGATTCGGTGTGTCGAACCACCGCTCTGATACCAACTGAAAGTCCCAAGTTTGCAACGATTATGTAATTAAACAACTAATGTAAATTACACTAAGAATGTAAGACAATAAGGTAAGCACGTTTAATCATAAGTAGTATTAATTAAACGGTGAATACATGGTTGGTTTACAATAAAAGAAGAAAGAAAATATTGTTAAGTTTTTGCACACACAAAAAGCTTAACAATGATATAATTCTACAATGAGAGAAAAACACACTAAGTGACTATTGTAGAATGAACCAACAGAATTGCGGCTAGGTCAAGTGATGTCTTATATAGGAGAGAAGAGACATCACATGACAACCCAATAGATGTTGACACATGAAGGTTGTCAACTTTCTATTGGTGTGTAAGACTGGTCGGCAGAGATCTCTTTTCTTCATCTTGTTTGTTTCCCAAAGCGGCATGAAAGAGAAACTGCTTAGTACCAAAACGGTACAAGGTCACTTGTCTTCAATCTGATCTTCCAACACGTGTCCTTGGGGACCAGTCTTCTTATCTTCATTTTCCCGCCCATATTTGACTTACAACACATGGCGGTGAGTCATTGAACTTATCCTTTAACTTGAAGATAAAAGTGATCGCTGAAGACTCGCTGATGAAACCTCTCGCTGAGGCTGTCAGCGACTACTTGACTCAGCAAGTAATCTTCAGCGAATCCATGACTCAACAATCTCCCCCTATTCGCTGAGGAGACTTAGCTGAGTATGAGTTACTTTTTAGAAGTACAATAGTTAGATATGAGGGAATGCTGATCTTATTTACTTGACAAACAACTTTACAAAAAAGATAGCATTACAAAGATTACAAGTTTTCTTAATCCCATTGCGACTCTTGCTTGGCCTCTATGAAAGTTTTGTCTTGTTGTCTTTCAGGCTTCAGCAGCTCTTGATCAATCAGCGTTAAGAACTTGGGATCATTGGAAGACTGCACACAATACTTCCTTATCTTCATCAAAAAAGCAGAAGGAGCAATTCCAATCTCATTGGTCCTGAAGAAGAGTTCATGACCATGGATATTGCAAAAACAGAACCCTCCTAGTTTGTCATCATAGACACCATCCACAAAGAGGGTCCTAGAAGGCATTCTTAGATTTAGCAGTGGCTCAGTATCCTTATCAGCTTGCTCCCCCTCAACATTGCTGCCGGTTCACTAACCTTATCAGCTTGCTCCCCCTCAACACTTGCTGCCGGTTCACTAACCTTATCAGCTTGCTCCCCCTCAACACTTGCTGCCGGTTCACTAACCTTATCAGCTTGCTCCCCCTCAACACTTGCTGCCGGTTCACTAACCTTATCAGCTTGCTCCCCCTCAACACTTGCTGCCGGTTCACTAACCTTATCAGCTTGCTCCCCCTGAACACTTGCTGCCGGTTCACTAACCTTATCAGCTTGCTCCCCCTCAACACTTGCTGCCGGTTCACTAACCTTATCAGCTTGCTCCCCCTCAACACTTGCTGCCGGTTCACTAACCTTATCAGCTTGCTCCCCCTCAACACTTGCTGCCGGTTCACTAACCTTATCAGCTTGCTCCCCCTGAACACTTGCTGCCGGTTCACTAACCTTATCAGCTTGCTCCCCCTCAACACTTGCTGCCGGTTCACTAACCTTATCAGCTTGCTCCCCCTCAACACTTGCTGCCGGTTCACTAACCTTATCAGCTTGCTCCCCCTCAACACTTGCTGCCGGTTCACTAACCTTATCAGCTTGCTCCCCCTGAACACTTGCTGCCGGTTCACTAACCTTATCAGCTTGCTCCCCCTCAACACTTGCTGCCGGTTCACTAACCTTATCAGCTTGCTCCCCCTCAACACTTGCTGCCGGTTCACTAACCTTATCAGCTTGCTCCCCCTCAACACTTGCTGCCGGTTCACTAACCTTATCAGCTTGCTCCCCCTGAACACTTGCTGCCGGTTCACTAACCTTATCAGCTTGCTCCCCCTCAACACTTGCTGCCGGTTCACTAACCTTATCAGCTTGCTCCCCCTCAACACTTGCTGCCGGTTCACTAACCTTATCAGCTTGCTCCCCCTCAACACTTGCTGCCGGTTCACTAACCTTATCAGCTTGCTCCCCCTGAACACTTGCTGCCGGTTCACTAACCTTATCAGCTTGCTCCCCCTCAACACTTGCTGCCGGTTCACTAACCTTATCAGCTTGCTCCCCCTCAACACTTGCTGCCGGTTCACTAACCTTATCAGCTTGCTCCCCCTCAACACTTGCTGCCGGTTCACTAACCTTATCAGCTTGCTCCCCCTGAACACTTGCTGCCGGTTCACTAACCTTATCAGCTTGCTCCCCCTCAACACTTGCTGCCGGTTCACTAACCTTATCAGCTTGCTCCCCCTCAACACTTGCTGCCGGTTCACTAACCTTATCAGCTTGCTCCCCCTCAACACTTGCTGCCGGTTCACTAACCTTATCAGCTTGCTCCCCCTCAACATTAGCTGCCGGTTCACTAACCTTCTCAGCTTGCTCCCCCTGAACACTTGCTGCCGGTTCACCAACCTTCTCAGCTTCTTTGACTTGCTCCCCCTCAACATTAGCTGCCGGTTCACTAACCTTATCAGCTTGCTCCCCCTGAACACTTGCTGCCGGTTCAACAACCATCTCAGTGTGCTCCCCCTCAACACTTGCTGCCGGTTCACTAACCTTATCAGCTTGCTCCCCCTCAACACTTGCTGCCGGTTCACTAACCTTATCAGCTTGCTCCCCCTGAACACTTGCTGCCGGTTCACTAACCTTATCAGCTTGCTCCCCCTCAACACTTGCTGCCGGTTCACTAACCTTATCAGCTTGCTCCCCCTCAACACTTGCTGCCGGTTCACTAACCTTATCAGCTTGCTCCCCCTCAACATTAGCTGCCGGTTCACTAACCTTCTCAGCTTGCTCCCCCTGAACACTTGCTGCCGGTTCACCAACCTTCTCAGCTTCTTTGACTTGCTCCCCCTCAACATTAGCTGCCGGTTCACTAACCTTATCAGCTTGCTCCCCCTGAACACTTGCTGCCGGTTCAACAACCATCTCAGCGTTTTCATTTTCAGCGAAGGGAGCATCTTCATTTGTTTGACTTGCTGGGCCCTCTTCAGCAGTTTTCTCCCCCTTGGAAGCAGCTGAGGGACTTGCTGCTTCCACATTGTTTTTCTTGAAGAGACCCAGCATTTCACTCATCATGCCTTTAAGACCAGCGACTTCTTGTTCAAGTTTCTTCGTCCTGCTGACAGATTCTTTCAACAATATTTTGTCAGCAGCGACTTGAAATGGGGTACTAGAGAGGATTTGAGTTTTGAGGGAGGAAATTTCTTTGGTAAGGGTGGTGTGAAAATTATCTTGATGTTTGGAGAAGGAAGAGATAGTTTGTTGAGTTGAGCAGTGAAGAGTATATTAGATTGGGAGAGTTGCTGAAGAGATGATAAGAGACCAGGCTCTTCGGTGACCTTCGCTGAACGGATTTCATCTTTTAATTTGTCCAGCGAGGCAGAGATAGCAGAGTTGGAAGTGCTGACCTTTTTCATGCTTGCATTTAACAGGGCTTGATTTCTTTTAAACAAGTGCTCATTTGACCTTGTTTGGGTGACTTGATTTTTGGTGATCCCAAACACCATGCCTTTGAGCTCAGCTAGCTCATCATTCACTAAATCCTTTCCAGTTAGCAACTCTTGAAAGCTTTCATGAGCCTCAACATGAATTTGAGCCATTTGATCCACCAGCCAAGCGTACAAATACCCATGTCTATTGCCTTGGCTCTGGCAAATTTGCACCCTTGTTAATAATTCTTGCAGCTGACGGGTCTCCACATAATCCAGACCAGGCACATTTATAGCAGTGCAAGCTGTGACAAGTTCTTCATCAGCAGAAGGAACTTTAAGATCTTTTAAAGAAACAGGGTACTTGGAGCAAGGAACCCTAAAGAAATCTGGATGGTGCAATGGGGGCACCTCCATGATTATCTCATCATCAACTTCTTCAACTTCAACATATACACCAGGCCTTATTCGCTGAAGGTGACACAATTCTAATCTTCTTTGAAGCTCACCATCATCCACCTTAGGCACATAATCCCCATAAAAGCCATCCTGCTCATGATAAGTTGTGGGTTTATAAGAGTAGCAAGGTGAAGGAGGCATATCACCCAACACATTTGGGATATCCTCAAATTCATGGGGAGGAGAGTTGATCAGCACAAAGCCCAAATCATCATCTAAGAACCCACTAACAAATACTTCATCTTCGCTTTCTTCTGCAGCAGCGAGTCTAATTTCAGCATCATGATCTTGGAGATCAAACTCGCTGCCCAAATCTTCATCATCAACCTCCATTTCAGCGAACAAAAGATTTGTCTCGGTCCCTGCACTAACAGTTTCCGAGACATGTACAGCAATATTTTGGGTAAGGGAACCTGGTGCCTCAATCTCAGTGTGTTGTTCCACCAAGACTTCATCGGCCGTAGAATGGGTTGACTCTAGCATCACCTGTGATCTGGCTGCTGTCAACGACTCAGAGGGTAATAAAGAAGAAGGGGAATTATTTGGGGGTGGAGTTGGACTTTGACCTCTAGTGGGCTGGGGTGACCCAATAACTTCACCAACCTCTCCTACAGAAATTTGAGGTGGCTGCCTGCTGCTCCCATTTAACTCGTCAACAGCCTGTTGGGAGGCTGCTGATGGGGTGGCTTGGGTACTATCGTCCTTGGGCAGTGAGGACTTCCTAACCTTTGGTTTGCCCTTTGATACACTCCGCTTACGTTTTGGGACGTCAGCGGAGGGTGAAGATTGAGAAGTTTGAATTGAGGACGCTGCCTTAGATTTATCTTTGGTCTTTTTAGAGGCTTTGGAGGTCGCTGGGGGGTTTACCAGCGAACCAGCCTCAGAAGGCATTTCAGCGTCCACAGCGACCGTATCAGCCACTTCATCAGAAAGAAGTGCTGCCTCCCAGTCGCTGTCTTTTGGGTATAAAGAAGAGTTTAGAGAGAAGAGTACCTCTTTTATATGTGGAGTGAGGCGAGCAACAAGATGCTCAGCGGGTTGCTTGTAAATGTTGTTGCCTACTCTCGCTATTGGAATTGTTGAGGCCTTGGGCAGCTCATATTCATTTCCCAATGCCTCCTTGAAGATGAGAGAAAAGATTCTAACAAAAGGCACAGTGTGTGACCTATTGTTTCCCAATGCCTCCTTGAAGATGAGAGAAAAGATTCTAACAAAAGGCACAGTGTGTGACCTATTGTTAATGCTGACCTTATTCTTCATGTCGTTGAAGATCAGCTGGGCGTAATCAACAAACCGCCCCTCAGCGAGTGCATGAATCATTGGCATCGATGTTGTTGATGCTTGATTATATGATCCTGAATTTCCACCCATACACTGTATTACATGGGTGAAAAGAACTCTCCAGACCCCAGGGAGATTTTGTTTCAATGGATTGCTTGGGATTGCTGGGGGGTTCCTTAAGTTATAATTGTATCCAATGGAAGGCAACCAATCCTTCCATTCAACATCACTTGCTGCTTCCACAAACCTATTTTTCTCAGTGGCTTGTGGAAATCGAAGAGTTTGGCGAAGAGACGCCGGAGTGATGGTAATCGTCTTTGACCCCTGACGAACAGTACCAGTGATGGACTTGGATTCATCATCATACTCACAAGTCCACCAAAACTCACGGAGAAGATGAACAAATATCTTCCCCGGATCTGCCATGATGCAATATTTGGCAGGAGAAGCATGGATAAAGTCCAACATGGGCTTGTATCCTTCAGAGTCTTTTGGCAACAAAGAGGTGCCAACATGATTGTTGGGTTTCACAACAATCTGAGAAGCAGAGAAATTCACCTTGGAAGCTTTTGTGATGTTTAGAGGAGTGAAAACTGGTGAATTAAGATATGTGGCGGAAGCTTGTTCCTGAACTTGTTGTTCAGGAGCCGGTGGGTTCTCAACATTTTGAGGGATTTCTGAGGAAGAAGCCATTGATTATTGTAAGAAAGAAGATGAGTAGATGGAGAGAAAGAGTTTTTGATTTAGAGAGAGAGTGAATAGGAAGCGTGAAAGTAAGGTTATGAGGTGAGGTTATATATATATGGTATGGTTGTGGGTCACAACTTCTCTCTCCTTCTTTTTGTATTGATGAACAGTTGTGAACAACAACTGTTTTTGTACTTTTAAATAATATAAAAAGATTTTGAGAGTAACGTTTTGAAAATAAAAAGAAATTTTATCCAAAAAGTTCTTGAGTGCGCGCCGTATTGTGCAGTCATAACCTGTCTGTCAGACTGTCACAACAGACAAATGACGTGATCAAGAGCAAAAATCGAGGTGACCTTTTAATTTGAATGTATAAAACATGTGGTTCAGAAATTTGCCACGTCACCCTCATAGTTACTTTGAAAACACTTAGTTTTGAAAATATCCTATGTAATGTTTTGAAATACAACATGCTGGAAGATGAAGACTTTTAGCTCTTCATTGCTATTGTTTGCTTTTTCCCAAAGCAACAGGGATAAACGGATTTGATTAGTCTTTACCAATAGCCGTTTGCTATTGGACTAGATGAAGACTTTAAGCTCTTCATTGCTATTGTTTGCTTTTTCCCAAAGCAACAGGGATCAACGGATTTGATAAGTCTTTACCAATAGCCGTTTGCTATTGGACTAGATGAAGACTTTTAGCTCTTCATTGCTATTGTTTGCTTTTTCCCAAAGCAACAGGGATCAACGGATTTGATTAGTCTTTACCAATAACCGTTTGCTATTGGACTAGATGAAGACTTTTAGCTCTTCATTGCTATTGTTTGCTTTTTCCCAAAGCAACAGGGATAAACGGATTTGATTAGTCTTTACCAATAACCGTTTGCTATTGGACTAGATGAAGACTTTTAGCTCTTCATTGCTTTGAGATCAGCGAGTAAGACTGACTTAAGCTCGCTGAATTAGCATACATGACAAGTCATGTCGCTGATTCCCCATTTAACATTCCTAACTTGCTAACAAGCAGTTTGAATCTAGTTTCATCCAATGGTTTAGTAAAGATGTCAGCGAGTTGATCATCAGTTGGAATGAAGTAGATCTCAATATCACCTTTCATGACATGATCTCGAATAAAGTGATATCGAATATCAATATGCTTAGTTTTGGAATGTTGAACTGGGTTGTGTGTAATAGCAATGGCACTTGTATTATCACACATGATTGGAATTTTAGAGTATTCCAAATCATAGTCAGCAAGCTGATGTTTCATCCATAGCATTTGGGCACAACAGCTCGCTGCAGAGACATATTCTGCCTCAGCTGTGGAGATGGAAACTGTATGTTGCTTTTTACTAGTCCAACTAGTCAGCTTCCCCCCCAACAGTTGACATCCTCCACTGGTGCTTTTGCGATCAAGCATGCAACCAGCATAGTCGGAGTCAGAATATCCAACTAATTCAAAGTTGGAGTCCTTAGGGTACCAAAGACCCAGTGTGGGTGTACCCTTGAGGTATTTGAAGATACGCTTCACAGCGAGGAGATGAGATTCTCTAGGAGAAGCTTGATAGCGAGCACAGAGACATGTTGCAAACATGATGTCTGGGCGACTCGCTGTGAGATACATGAGTGACCCAATCATGCCACGATAGTAAGTAGGATTCACATACTTACCATCAGGGTCAGCGTGAAGATTATTAGGAGGGGACATTGGAGTTCGTTTGGGAGTGACATGGGTGAAGTCAAACTTATGCAACATATCTCGAATATATTTCTCCTGATTGATAAATATTCCAGAGGGAAGCTGCTTGATTTGTAACCCCAAGAAGAAGGTGAGTTCACCCATCATACTCATTTCGAAAGTGCTAGACATAAGAGAGCTGAACTTTCGACAAAGGTTTGTGGATAAGGAACCAAAGATAATGTCATCGACATAAATCTGCACATACAGAACGTCACCCTTATGCTTATAGATAAATAGGGTGCTGTCAATGGTTCCCCTACGAAAACCATGGTCAAGAAGGAAGGTAGACAAAGTGTCATACCAAGCTCTAGGAGCTTGTTTAAGGCCGTATAAAGCTTTATTAAGCTTGTAGACATAGTGAGGATGCTTTGGATCCTCAAAGCCAGGAGGCTGCTTAACATAGACTTCTTCATCAAGAGCACCATTTAAGAAGGCACTCTTGACGTCCATTTGATAGACAATAAAGCCTTTGTAAGCAGCATGAGCGAGAAAGAGACGAATAGCTTCAAGGCGAGCGACTGGAGCAAAGGTCTCATCATAATCAATGCCTTCAGCTTGAGTGTAACCTTGAGCAACCAGTCTTGCCTTGTTTCTGATGACCACACCAGCTTCATCCATCTTATTCCTATAAACCCATCGAGTGCCAATGGGTTCTTTATAGGGAGGAGGAACAAGGAACCAAACGTGTTGTCTTTTAAATTGTGTCAGTTCTTCTTGCATGGCTTCAACCCATGAGGGATCAGCCATGGCTTCACCAATATTGGCAGGCACAATTTGAGAAAGAAAGTTAACATAGAGACAAGTATTACTTGTCGCTGAACGAGTTTGGACACCATTGTGTGGATTACCAATCACATGGTCAAGAGGGTGATCAGCAGTCCATTTGAGTGCTGGTGTGTGAATAGAAGAATGATTCACAGCGGATACAGTGGTGGTAGTACCACTAGGAGTGGGAAGATAAGATGAGAGATCGATAGTTAGCAAGGGCTCAGAGTTGCTGACAGGAGGGTCACTGAGGACAGTGGGTACCTCTTGCTGAAGAGTGTCATCCTCAGTGTCTCCTAAAAGAGGATTCGCTGAGGCATCATGAAATGTTTCCTCAGCGACACATTCAGCACTTTGAGTTTCAGTTGAGAGAGGAACATTAATGGAAGTGGCATGAATTGTTCGAAGAATAGGCTCAACTGGATCTATAGAATAAATGTGAGCAGCGATGTACTCATCATTTGGTGAAGATTTTGAAGACTCAGCGATAGGTGGTTCAGCAACATCATGATGTGTCGCTGGTACTTCAGACAAGTCAGATAGATCGCTGAGAATTACTTCAGCGGATGACTCATTTGAAAGATCACCTAAAGCAGAACAGCTTTCATCAAAAGTAACATGAATTGATTCATCTACCTTTTGAGTGCGAGTATTGTAAACTCTGAAAGCTTTGCTTATAGAAGAATATCCCAGAAAGTAGCCATCGTCAGCTTTGGGATCAAACTTACCTAAATGATCCTTGTCATTTAGGATGAAAACTGGGCACCCAAAAACATGGAAATATCCAATTTGAGGTTTCTTGCCCTTGAGAATTTCATAGGCAGTCTTATCATGTCGCTTGACAATAAGACACCTATTTTGAGTATGGCACGCAGTGCTAACTGCTTCAGCCCAGAATTTACTAGGAAGAGAGGACTCACTGAGCATGGTTCTGGCAGCTTCAATGAGAGTTCTATTTCTCCTTTCAGCTACCCCATTTTGCTCAGGAGTACGAACAGAAGAGAAATTTTGTCTAATCCCTTGATCAGCACAAAAAGTCTCAAGAGTGTGGTTTCTGAACTCAGTGCCATGATCGCTTCTGAGTTCTTTAACACGTATGCTGTTGAGGTTTTCCATCTTTTTGATGAAATTGATTATTTCCTCAGCAGCATCACTCTTAGAATGAAGAAAGATTGTCCAAGTATATCGTGAATATTCATCCACAATAACTAAGGTGTATCTGCTACCCCTTAGACTTTGGACATTCACTGGACCAAAGAGGTCCATGTGAAGGAGATGGAAACAGCCACTGATAGAGTTGGCCTGTTTGGTCTTGAAGGTGGCTCGGTGGCTTTTACCTTTTTCACAAGCACCACAAAGCCGATCCTTCTCATAAGTGAGAGGAGGAAGGCCTCGAACTAGATTTTTCTTGGCCAAGGAGTTGATGGTTTTGAAATTCACATGCGACATACGCTTGTGCCATAACCAGTTGATTTGAGAAGCAGATTTTGAGAAGAAGCAGGTCTCGCTGTCAGTTTTGACAGGAGTGAAATCTACTAAGTAGATATCTCTTTTTCTTGGAGCGACCAAGACCACTTCTTTATTGACATTAATCACTGTGCCTTGATGCTTATCAAGGATAACCTTGTAGTCAGCATCGCACAGTTGACTTATGCTGATCAGATTGTGTTTCAATCCATTCACATAGGCAACCTTTGTGAACTTGATCAGCCCATTTGAGAGAGACCCGTATCCTTCAGTTTGGCCAGTAGAGTTGTCACCAAACACAACCGTGGGACCGTCAGTCTCCACGAAGTTATCCAGCAGGTCCTTAGATCCAGTCATGTGTTTTGAACAGCCGCTGTCCAAATACCACACTTCTTTTCCTAGCGAGGCCTGCAGGATAACATAAGAAGGATTTAGGAAGAGTTATGAGCATCCTCGCTGATAATATCATCAGTAGAGGATGTGAGAGGAAGATGAGCAACGTCATCATCATTTGAAACTGGGGGAAGAGGAGCTCTTGGATCAACATTTGGATCAGCCAGCTGATGAGCAGGAGGCATATCACGAGCCACCTCACCAGTGAAGAACTGATCTTCAGAAGTGAAAGTGATAGAGCTTCCAGTGTTGAGGACAACCATGTTGCTGATTTGATTATTTTCCCCATATTCAGCTAGCACACTATCATTACCATTGGTAATGATTTCATGAGCCTGGGGAAGAAAGATTCGCTGAGCGGCAATGTACTCAGCAATGTTGTCGTTAGTAAGAACAACATCATCACCCAAGCTGATATTGGATTCAGCTGAGGGAGCTCGCTCAGAGATTTCAGAGGAGGTATGAGCAGCGGAAGCTGAGGGTAGATTTGGCTGAATGACTACTTCAGGAGGATTCCTGGAGTCTTTGTCATTACAGTCAGCAGCGATATGTCCTCTTTCGCCACATAGGTAGCATTTTCTTCCAGCCTTCTGATTTTGGGTCAGAAGTTCCTTGAGTTGAGAGGTCAAGTCGTTGACACGCTTGCTCAGCTCACAAATCTCATGGTTTGAGGAAGAAGATGATGCTACAGAAGAAGCCTTTTTCTTCCTGAACTGAACAGGAAGAGTCTTGGGAACAGGGCCAAGAACAGATTTGCCCTTAGATTGAGTATTAGAGGAGGAAGGGCCATGATTGTTCATAACAACTCGCTGACCTCCTTGCCTGGGAGGTCTGACTTGCTGAACAGGTCTGGGTTGCTGAGAGCCATGAAGGATCTGAGCAACTCGCTGTCCTCCTTGCTGAGGAGGTCTGACCTGCTGAACAGGTTTTGGATGACGAGGGACAAAAGTTCCCTTTGGGACATAGATAGAGTTAGGTTGCTGATAACGAGCATCAGCAAACCTAGCTCGTCTATTCATTAAGTTTTCATGCATAACAGCCTTTCTGCCAGCATGAGAATTATTAGAGGAAGACGAGGGCTGAGACGCGGGGCGTTCAGCGACTACTGAGGGATCAGAATTCTCAGCAGGGTGACTAATGGGCACAGCTCGCTGAGGAGTGCTGTAGTCATATGGAACAGCGACCTTACTCCTTTTGAAGGGTTCAAGGTCTGTGGACTGAACAGTCAAGAGCTGAGGAGCAATAGGTTTATAACCATCATTTGAAGGATTTCCTTCAAATGTTTCAGGAGAAGAATATTGAATTCTGCCTTCATGGGGCATCATATCAATAATTGGATGGTTTGGAAAAATGGTTTTAGCAAAACTAGGAGTTGAGCTAGTTTCAGCTTGTGAAGAAGAAGTAGAAGTGCTGGTTGGGGGTGCTTCATTATTTAGTTCAGAATGATAGTCATTCATGCCTTTAACAAAATAATGTTTTAGCAACTCTTCACGAGATTCAAGAGATTTGGGAGGAATCCTCTCTTCAGCTGTAGGACAGTCACTGAACATATTTGCAATGACAGCGGCCGTCTCATAGTCACCACCAATTATGGCTTTCATTTGAGCTGGGACTTGTAAGCTGAAGATTTGGTCATGAAGCTTGGAGGCTTTAGACCAAGAGGTAACGATTCTCTCAAGGTCAGCGACCCTGTTCTTCAGCTCCTCGTTAGAGATTAGAAGTTTTTGGTTGAGGAGCTTTTGAGATTCAAGCTCAATATGGACGTTTCTAAGGTCCTTGAGCTTGTCAGCTTTATCACTTAACTCAGCACTTACTGAGTTAAGTTTGGACTGAAGGTCAGCACGAATCGACTCGACATACTGAATGTCACAAGTAAGAGATTCAAGAATGGTAGGTTTGTCCTCTTCAGAGGCAGAGGAGAAAGTGCATACCTTCTTAATTGTGGCATTGACCCACTGACTGGAGCACACTTGGTCCTTTGTCAGCGCCTGGTCATCAGCGAGTGCCATAAAGCAGATGGCATCAACAAAGTCCTCGCTGTCAGAGGCATCGGAGTCAGCCCAGTCATGTTCTTCAGCAACAAGACCTTTGGCAGGGGTTTTGGCTTCTTCAACATCGGCCATCTTGGCACGAAGCTCATAGTACTTCTTTTTGTATTCATCAGCAGGCTTAACTAAAGAGGGCCTCGCTGATGATGAAGAAGGCTTCGCTGCCTGCAAAGAAGGAATAGAAACTTTGCAATCTTTTTGGTAGTGGCCTTTTCGACCACACCTCCAACATTCTTCCTGAGACTTGTCTACCACTGGTTTTTGGAAATTGGTCGACCTACGACCACTCCATTTTCTAGAGTAACGTTTACCAGCGATGAGAGCGAAGTTCATGAAGTCCGAGAACATCTCTTGTCTCTCCTCGAAATCGAGGTCATTGACAAGATCTTGGACGTTGGAGGGAGTAGAATTGCTGATGTCCATGTCAAGATGGACAGGACTGACTTCAGCAGAGACCAGGGCAAGAGGGTCATGAACATTTGAGACATTAGATACAGAAGAAGAAGAAGAAGAAGAAGAAGAAGAAGAAGAAGAAGATGCAGAAGAAGAAGAAGAAGAAGTTGAAGCATATGAACCAGCATGTCTTCTAGACTCAGCCTCAGCTCTCAGAGTTTGAGCGAGGGCTCTCTCTTCAAATTGAAGAGTGCCATAGAGTGACTCTAAGTCATGCTCTTTCAACTGCTTGGTGGTTCGAAGAATTTGCCTCAAACCTTGCCATTTGATAGGCAAGATGTCAATGAACTTGTAGCATATTTCAAGAGTGTTATGCTCTATGCCCACATTAGTCATATCATTCAAGAGGCACTTGAACCGATTATACGTGCCATCCAGACTCTCATTAGGGAGAGAGAAGAATCCTTCATAGGCACGTTTGAGATCTATTTTCTTGGTGGCAAGAACATCTGCTGTACCATCGAATCTGATACACAGATTGTCCCACACCAATTTAGACGAAGAAAGTTTGATGACAGACTTCATTATGTCATCAGGAAGGGTAGTAATGAGAAGATTTCTCAACCGAGCATCCAGATTGACAAGCCTACGCTCGTCATCTGTCCATTGTACTTCTGGTTTTATTAACTCAGTGACAACTTCAGGAGCATCAGCAGTGGCTCCTGGTGTCCTGGTAACCAGAACCGGTACATATGGCCCTCTGGTTAAGATGGTCATAAGGTAGGGTTCAACTCCTACGATGTGTAGAAGCATTCTCTCCTTCCAAGATCCGAAGTCATGTGAATCGAATCTTGGTGGGATGGAGACATACCCAAAATCTCTGGTATTGACCAGAGAAGGTACAGAAGACATAATAACAAGAAAAGAAAGATAAACAGAGGTTTAAAGAAAAGATTTTAGGTGCAGAAATTTAAAGTACAGAAAGAAAGAAAGAAAGAAAAATAAACAGAGGTTTAAAGAAAAGATTTTAGGTGCAGAAATTTAAAGTACAGACATAATAGCAAGAAAAAAGAAAGATAAACAGAGGTTTAAAGAAAAGATTTTAGGTGCAGAAATTTAAAGTACAGAAAGAAAGAAAGATAATCTTGCAAACTTTTACTCAGATCAGATTCGGTGTGTCGAACCACCGCTCTGATACCAACTGAAAGTCCCAAGTTTGCAACGATTATGTAATTAAACAACTAATGTAAATTACACTAAGAATGTAAGACAATAAGGTAAGCACGTTTAATCATAAGTAGTATTAATTAAACGGTGAATACATGGTTGGTTTACAATAAAAGAAGAAAGAAAATATTGTTAAGTTTTTGCACACACAAAAAGCTTAACAATGATATAATTCTACAATGAGAGAAAAACACACTAAGTGACTATTGTAGAATGAACCAACAGAATTGCGGCTAGGTCAAGTGATGTCTTATATAGGAGAGAAGAGACATCACATGACAACCCAATAGATGTTGACACATGAGGGTTGTCAACTTTCTATTGGTGTGTAAGACTGGTCGGCAGAGATCTCTTTTCTTCATCTTGTTTGTTTCCCAAAGCGGCATGAAAGAGAAACTGCTTAGTACCAAAACGGTACAAGGTCACTTGTCTTCAATCTGATCTTCCAACACGTGTCCTTGGGGACCAGTCTTCTTATCTTCATTTTCCCGCCCATATTTGACTTACAACACATGGCGGTGAGTCATTGAACTTATCCTTTAACTTGAAGATAAAAGTGATCGCTGAAGACTCGCTGATGAAACCTCTCGCTGAGGCTGTCAGCGACTACTTGACTCAGCAAGTAAGCTTCAGCGAATCCATGACTCAACAATCAGTTTATTGAAATTTCGTATAGCCAATAGGCTCGTATATTCTGGCTAGTTCATGTTGATAAGCTTACAAGCAGGGAATAATGATGTTATCGACTTTTTGACACTTTATTATGCCAGTAAGGCCAAAAGATTTAGCTAATCCAAGCATCCCCTATATCTATTATGACAAGGAAAAATAAGCATTATAGAAAAGGTAGTTAGCATACTTGTTACATTCTAGAGGTAGTTATTTTCTGTGTGTTAATGGCATGATCGTAAAGTGATTGGAAGATTACTTAAACCAGCTGACTGTGGCTGTATTGTATTTGTATCGAAATATTTAATGTTTCTCGGTGGTATATTTAGGGCTTACTTTCGGCACAGCTTTACTAAGTTGTTATCCTTTTCAATTGTGTTACAGAGGTAAATCTGTACGCGAGTTTGTGAATTAGTTGGAACTGCTTAGCTCTTCATTTCTAGTGATAGCAAAGATATGGCAGATAGCAATTGCAGTGATCCGAACAGAAGGCGTAAGGTGAGAAAATAGTTTCATATTTTTAAAGTTTATGTTACATTTCAGCTGCCTCAGTTTTTTCCTTTCCGTAAAGTAATTATTCACAGTATTGGTCTTGGACATATTAGGTGCTGTTCTGGTGAATTACTGTATGATGTATCTCTACACTTGTCATAATAATTTTATGTAGTAAGAGTTACATGGTCATCATTTCAGAATCAAGTAAAATATACTTCGCCAAAGAAACGTGGTGAAATTTGTCGTTATGTGGGAAATCTGGAGTCAAATAGTTGAAGGGCATCTGGAGCTAAAAGTTTTGAAGCCAAAAGGCAAAAGAAAACTGAATTTAATTTTTTATTGTAGAAAATCTAATAAGAATTTGAGTTCCCGCACAACATTGTTGGATGCTGGCAACGATTTGGTGTTTTGTGGTTCAGATCTTTCCTCAGATGAGAAGGTTGGTACAAAAAATTATATATTATCGGCAACAATCTTGTCATATGTTCATGCTTCCTTTATAATCTATAACTTTGAGAGTGCAGTTATCTCTTGTTGAACTTGCAAGTAGTAATGGGGCAGTAGTATCAAAGTACTGGAGAGATAATGTCACCCATGTCATTGCTGCTACAGATTCAAATGGTGCTTGCATAAGAACAGTGAAAGTTCTGATGGCCATTTTGAATGGCAAATGGATTGTTAATATGCAATGTAAGGCTTTTTATTCTTAGCAGTTAATGTTGGGGTTTTTGATTGACCAAGAAAGTGTCATCTTTCGTTTTCAGGGGTAAATGCTTGCATGGAAGCAGGACATCTTGTGAAAGAAGAACCGTATGAAGTGCAGCTAGATAACCATGGCTGTTCTGGCGGTCCCAAAGCAGGGAGGCTAAGACTCAAAAATAATGTAAGACCAAGATTACCCCTTCTACATAAGTTGATGCTCAATATATTTTTCGTATTCATTTGCTTTTGTTAATTTATGTGTGCAGGTTCCAAAACTTTTCAACAACATGAAATTTTACTTTGTTGGAGATTTTGTAGAAGCTTATAAAACTGATTTTATAAATTTGATTACAACTGCTGGGGGCATAGTTAGCAAGACCAAGGAGAAACTACTGTCATCACTTAGTTATGCATCTACAGGTGTGAAGGTGAATCAAGTAACTTTGGTCGTTTACAATGCTGACACTTCAGATTGTTCTTTGTTTGAAGACAAAGAAACCACTAAATCAAGATTAGCTTCAGCACAGGATGTAGCTCAAGAATATGGGTCTCATGTCGTTGCCCATACTTGGATTTTGGAATCAGTTGCCGCATGTAGTTTACTGCCTTTTACATCGAGGGCCTGACAAGTGACAATAACTCGGTCTTTAAGGTGTCTGGAATGTATGTTGTATCATTTTTTTGGGAAGCTTGTTTTTCTTACATTTCACAAAGACAGTGGCTACAGTTTATGAGCAAGCTAAGGGAGCTTTTGTTAGATGTTTTGTTTTGTGGATAAGGTTGGGCTTCTTAATCTTGTGATCGGTTATAAAATGAAGCATGAATGGAAAAGAATGATAAATTTTATATCAGTATGTTTTGTGAGTTTAGTGTAAAGTAACGTCAGTGAAATATATTGTTTTGGTCTTTTTTGGGGGGTAAAAAGGTATTTCACCCCTATGGACTTAAAAGTGACAACTTAAGATTATGATTGTTCAGATAAAAGTTGAAATTATTTTTGTTGGCGATATAGAAAAACCCTTAAAATACAAGTAAAAGTAAAATAGGTTTCATCTTAACAGCATTCGAGCCTCGTTCCCAAATGTAGGAGACACAAGAATATGCAGTTAATTAGCAAATTTTATGACTGATTTGCACACTTATAATATAATTAATCTAGACAAGAATGTAAGAACAGAAAGTAAAGAACATGAACAAGAACAAGTTCAAATGCAAGAAACTATGCAAGTCTAATCATATGTATCATTGATTAAATGATGAATACATGGTCGATATTACAACTTGTCTTACAAGAATACAAATGAACTAGATAATTGCTAAGTCTATAAAGAAAGAAAAACTTAAGCAATTACAAATGAAGTGATACACACTTTTTGGAGACTAAACACTCACTATAAATGATGCGGCTGTGTTGCTTTATATAGGGGAGGAATTAGGGAAACACAGACTTACAATGATAGTGATAGAATGGTGGTTGTCGACATTCCATTGGCTCTAAGTACTTGGATCCAGGAGCCTTTGTCTTCTTTACCAAAACGGGTATGAGGGAGAAAACCCTTGTTTTGGTCCCAACTGCACCTTTGCCATATAAGGTAATATCCAGTTGGAAGAACCACCATGTGACTCTTGTCTTCTTGTGATTTGAAATCTTCCCGCCTTGACACACAACTTGGGAAGTAAACCACCCGCTGACGAGAGTCAATGACTCGCTGACGACCGACGTCAGCGACCAAGTCTGGTCAGCGAATCCTTGACTCAACAATCTCCCCCTATTCGCTGAGGAGACTTGCTGAGTAGACTATACTTGATAAAAACAAAGAGATGATGGAAAGATGTTTTATATATCAACTTTAAACATTACAAGCTGATGCATACAGCATTTACATTTATAAAACATCTATAGATTTTCGGCTTCTAGCTCCCAAGCATGTTCTTGCTTGGCAATCTGAACTGCTTGGGTCATCACGTCTGTGTGGTTTAACCAACTCCTCATCTATCTTGCTGATAAACCATCTATTGTTGGTTGTCTCAGCACATCTTCTTCTTATGTTCAAGAGGAACCCAGTTGACGCCTTTTCAATCTCTTCCAGGCGGAAGAACAGCTGATTGTTCTGAAAGTTAGTGAAGAAAATGCCAGCAGGAGATTCTATCACTCTTCCTTCTTCAAAGAAGCTTCTAGGAGGAAGTCTGGTGTTCAGCAATGCATCACCAGCGATAGGAGGAAGTTCAACACCCATTGTTCGAAGCTCTATCTTTCTCTTCCTTTGAACTTTCATTCCTGCTGAGGTGGAGATGGCTGCTGGAGTACCAAACACTTGCCTCAGCATGGGCAAGTCAACTTTGAATTTGGTTTCATACTCCTTGGCCTTCTCAAAATAATCCTTGAGCATGTTTTGGAGTTGTTGGTAGCTGGCAGCCTTCTTATCTTTTACCAGCATATAAACTTCAGCCCACTCTGAAGCACCCAAATTGGTTGGTTTGACCCCTTCCAATTTAGTTGGCTTGCCAGCACCTTCTCTTAGGATCTTTAAGTTTGTCTTTAAACCCATTTCAGCTTTGAAGGCCTCAGCAGCAACAATCTTTTGAGGCCTCTTTCTATCCTCCATAAGCTTCAGCCATTTAGCCTTTTCTTCCTCAAACTTGGCTCTTTTCTCGCTAAGCTGTTTCTCAACTTCTTTATGTTTCTGCCTATATAAGGCTTCAGCACCACCTGATTTCAGCAGCATCCTTTGCTCACCATCCAGCTGATCTTTTTCAAGGAGAGGTAGCTGCTTGATAAACTCAAGATTTTTTCTTTCATTTTCTTTATTCTGCTTGATCCTATCCAACTCCTTGATAGCATCTTCTTGGGTTTTTCCATCAGCAGTTAGTGCCAATATATCTATCAATTGATGTTGGTGGCCTACTGAGGATTGAATGGAGAGTTGAGCAGCAGTGGGAGGTTTGAAGAAACCAGACTTAGTGAGCTGTTTTCGGCGAGCATCGGAGAGAGGAGTAATTTCAGCATTTGCCAGATATCTGTTATGAAAGATTGGCAACATTTCTCTTGACCTATCCCTGGCCATTTCCTCAGCAAATCCAGCTTCCCATGAAGCTCTGACAGTTTCAGGGTCAAAACGCTCTTCAAAATCACCAGCAGGGGGTACATCAGCTAGGGGTGAGTACGGTTCGGTTTCGGTCGGTTTTTGACTAAAACCGAAAACCGAACCACTATAATTCGGTTTTTGAAATCTAAAACCATTGGTTTTCGGTTTTTTCGGTTTTGGTTTTTTCGGTTTGAGTCTTTTTCGGTTCGGTTTTTCGGTTTTAGGTTTTTTCGGTTTTGGTTTTCGGTTTGGTTTTTTCGGTTTTGGTTTTTTCGGTTTTGGTTTTTTCGGTTTTGGTTTTTTCGGTTTCGGTTTTTTCGGTTTTGGTTTTTTCGGTTTGAGTCTTTTTCGGTTCGGTTTTTCGGTTTAATCGGTTTTTAACCATTTGTAAGTTTGAGCCAACTTGAGCTAAAAAAGTTTAAAGTTTATACCCTATGATTATGATACAACATTGGTAACTTATTCAAACAATATCAGTAATAAAAAAAATACAAGAATGACGATAAATCCATTAAAATAAGTTGAACAAACTATAAATATTTATTTCAAATAACCTTCGTATATAACTATTTATATATTTCACGTGTTGTTTCAATATGCAATTGATTGAACCGAAACGATTTTGTTGTGTAGTTTCACATAAAACATATAAGAGAAAATTACATTTTTCGTCCCTCAACTTGGCAAATTTCACAGTTTTGACCCTAAAGTGAATTAATTACAAAAAAAACCCTAAAGTTGGTCGTTTTTTTCATTTTACACTCCGCGACCTAACGGAGTTAGATTTTGGCCGTTAACCCTTACACGTGCCAAACACGTGGGGGCATTTCTGTCATTTTCACCTTTAAGACCAAAAATGAAAAAATATACAACTTTAGGGACCAAAAACGTAACAACAGTTTAACTTTAAAAGGTTATAACACATCCCAATTAAACAACTCGTAAATAAATATAAACCTTCAAATCTATTTTTAGTTGAAAATTGAAACTAGAATCCTAACTATCAGAACTCCTAAATATGAAAATATATATAGTTGGAAACTTCAGACTACAATAATGAAACATAGTGGGAACGTGGCGCATGACTCATGAGGTGGTGATGAGTTAAACTTAATTTCATCAACTTTATTGGGTATGCACCTCATTTTCATTGGATATGCATTCTATATAAAAAATTTACAAAAGAAAACTCAATTTAAATTTTTTACACTAATTTGGATGGTCAAAGGGTATGCAAATGTATACCCTGCCTAAGCTATACGTCCGCCACTGTATATAGTGGTGGTGGTAATAGGTGGATATGGTGGCGATGAAGGATGAGCATAACGATGGCTGTTGTGCTCACGCTGGCCAGAATTTGGTGGTGGTAATGGTGGCCGGAGTTTGGTGGTGGTTGTAGTGTATGTTTGAGTTTTTGTATTTTTTTTTAATCTATAAATATATAAAACTAATAGATACATATTTATATAGTTGATGTTTGTTAGCATTTGTAGGATTATAGTTGTTGTAAATGAGTTTTATTAAGATCGGATGTAAATTTTAGGTTTTGGGATTTTTCGGTTTTGGTTTTTTCGGGTTTCGGTTTTTTCGGTTTTGGTTTTTTCGGTTTTGGTTTTTTCGGTTTGGTTTTTTCGGTTTTCGGTTTTTTCGGTTTTCGGTTTTTTCGGTTTTGGTTTTTTCGGTTTCGGTTTTTTCGGTTTTGGTTTTTTCGGTTTTGGTTTTTTCGGTTTGGTTTTTTCGGTTTTGGTTTTTTCGGTTTTGGTTTTTTCGGTTTTGGTTTTTTCGGTTTTCGGTTTTTTCGGTTTTGGTTTTTTCGGTTTCGGTTTTTTCGGTTTTGGTTTTTTCGGTTTTGGTTTTTTCGGTTTCGGTTTTTTCGGTTTTGGTTTTTTCGGTTTTGGTTTTTTCGGTTTCGGTTTTTTCGGTTTTGGTTTTTTCGGTTTTGGTTTTTTCGGTTTCGGTTTTTTCGGTTTTGGTTTTTTCGGTTTTGGTTTTTTCGGTTTTGGTTTTTTCGGTTTTCGGTTTTTTCGGTTTTGGTTTTTTCGGTTTTCGGTTTTTTCGGTTTTGGTTTTTTCGGTTTTGGTTTTTTCGGTTTGGTTTTTTCGGTTTTGGTTTTTTCGGTTTTGGTTTTTCGGTTTTGGTTTTTTCGGTTTTGTTTTTTCGGTTTTCGGTTTTTTCGGTTTTGGTTTTTTCGGTTTGAGTCTTTTTCGGTTCAAAAAAAAAAAAAAAAAAAAAAAAAAAAAAAAAAAAAAAAAAAAAAAAAAAAAAAAAAAAAAAAAAAAAAAAAAAAAAAAAAAAAAAAAAAAAAAAAAAAAAAAAAAAAAAAAAAAAAAAAAAAAAAAAAAAATTACAAAAAATTTCACAGTTTTGACCCTAAAGTGAATTAATTACAAAAAAAACCCTAAAGTTGGTCGTTTTTTTCATTTTACACTCCGCGACCTAACGGAGTTAGATTTTGGCCGTTAACCCTTACACGTGCCAAACACGTGGGGGCATTTCTGTCATTTTCACCTTTAAGACCAAAAATGAAAAAATATACAACTTTAGGGACCAAAAGTGAAAACATATACAACTTTAGGGACCAAAAACGTAACAACAGTTTAACTTTAAAAGGTTATAACACATCCCAATTAAACAACTCGTAAATAAATATAAACCTTCAAATCTATTTTTAGTTGAAAATTGAAACTAGAATCCTAACTATCAGAACTCCTAAATATGAAAATATATATAGTTGGAAACTTCAGACTACAATAATGAAACATAGTGGGAACGTGGCGCATGACTCATGAGGTGGTGATGAGTTAAACTTAATTTCATCAACTTTATTGGGTATGCACCTCATTTTCATTGGATATGCATTCTATATAAAAAATTTACAAAAGAAAACTCAATTTAAATTTTGGGTTTTGAGATGAATGAGGATAATGAAGGAAGAAGAAGATGGGAGTTGTAAATTTTGGGTTTTTGGATGAATGATGATGATGAAGGAAGAAGAAGATCGGATGTAAATTTTGGGTTTTGAGATGAATGAGGATAATGAAGGAAGAAGAAGATGGGAGTTGTAAATTTTGGGTTTTTGGATGAATGATGATGATGAAGGAAGAAGAAGATGGGAGTTGTAAATTTTGGGTTTTTGGATGAATGATGATGATGAAGGAAGAAGAAGATGGGAGTTGTAAATTTTGGGTTTTGGATGAATGAGGATAATGAAGGAAGAAGAAGATGGGAGTTGTAAATTTTGGGTTTTGGATGAATGAGGATAATGAAGGAAGATTAAGATCGGATGTAAATTTTGGGTTTTGGATGAATGAGGATAATGAAGGAAGAAGAAGATGGGAGTTGTAAATTTTGGGTTTTTGGATGAATGATGATGATGAAGGAAGAAGAAGATGAGAGTTGGAAAGGACATGTGTAATATAAAAGTTCATTTTTCCATATCAAGATTTTTTACGTTTTTGGTCTCTAAAGTTGTATATTTTTTCATTTTTGGTCTTAAAGGTGAAAAAGACAGAAATGCCCTCACGTGTTTGGCACGTGTAAGGGTTAATGGCCAAAATTTAACTCTGTTAGGTCACGGAGTGTAAAATGAAAAAAAACGACCAACTTTAAGGGTTTTTTTGTAATTAATTCACTTTAGGGTCAAAACTGTAAAATTTGCCAAGTTGAGGGACGAAAAATGTAATTTTCTCAACATATAATTAATATTTTTTTGTATACTAACAAAATCAAATATATTATCATATCTAATGAGAATAAGTATAAAATGATATAGATACAAAATAATATAAACAATATATATTTTTGGTTCGGTTCGGTTTTTATGGTTCGGTTTTTCATATGTAAACATATCATTAACCACCGTTCATCATAACATATCATATCGTAAACATATCATTAACCACCGTTCATCATAACATATCATATCGTAAACATATCATTAACCACCGTTCATCATAACATATCATATCGTAAACATATCATTAACCACCGTTCATCATAACATATCATATCGTAAACATATCATTAACCACCGTTCATCATAACATATCATATCGTAAACATATCATTAACCACCGTTCATCATAACATATCATATCGTAAACATATCATTAACCACCGTTCATCATAACATATCATATCGTAAACATATCATTAACCACCGTTCATCATAACATATCATATCGTAAACATATCATTAACCACCGTTCATCATAACATATCATATCGTAAACATATCATTAACCACCGTTCATCATAACATATCATATCGTAAACATATCATTAACCACCGTTCATCATAACATATCATATCGTAAACATATCATTAACCACCGTTCATCATAACATATCATATCGTAAACATATCATTAACCACCGTTCATCATAACATATCATATCGTAAACATATCATTAACCACCGTTCATCATAACATATCATATCGTAAACATATCATTAACCACCGTTCATCATAACATATCATATCGTAAACATATCATTAACCACCGTTCATCATAACATATCATATCGTAAACATATCATTAACCACCGTTCATCATAACATATCATATCGTAAACATATCATTAACCACCGTTCATCATAACATATCATATCGTAAACATATCATTAACCACCGTTCATCATAACATATCATATCGTAAACATATCATTAACCACCGTTCATCATAACATATCATATCGTAAACATATCATTAACCACCGTTCATCATAACATATCATATCGTAAACATATCATTAACCACCGTTCATCATAACATATCATATCGTAAACATATCATTAACCACCGTTCATCATAACATATCATATCGTAAACATATCATTAACCACCGTTCATCATAACATATCATATCGTAAACATATCATTAACCACCGTTCATCATAACATATCATATCGTAAACATATCATTAACCACCGTTCATCATAACATATCATATCGTAAACATATCATTAACCACCGTTCATCATAACATATCATATCGTAAACATATCATTAACCACCGTTCATCATAACATATCATATCGTAAACATATCATTAACCACCGTTCATCATAACATATCATATCGTAAACATATCATTAACCACCGTTCATCATAACATATCATATCGTAAACATATCATTAACCACCGTTCATCATAACATATCATATCGTAAACATATCATTAACCACCGTTCATCATAACATATCATATCGTAAACATATCATTAACCACCGTTCATCATAACATATCATATCGTAAACATATCATTAACCACCGTTCATCATAACATATCATATCGTAAACATATCATTAACCACCGTTCATCATAACATATCATATCGTAAACATATCATTAACCACCGTTCATCATAACATATCATATCGTAAACATATCATTAACCACCGTTCATCATAACATATCATATCGTAAACATATCATTAACCACCGTTCATCATAACATATCATATCGTAAACATATCATTAACCACCGTTCATCATAACATATCATATCGTAAACATATCATTAACCACCGTTCATCATAACATATCATATCGTAAACATATCATTAACCACCGTTCATCATAACATATCATATCGTAAACATATCATTAACCACCGTTCATCATAACATATCATATCGTAAACATATCATTAACCACCGTTCATCATAACATATCATATCGTAAACATATCATTAACCACCGTTCATCATAACATATCATATCGTAAACATATCATTAACCACCGTTCATCATAACATATCATATCGTAAACATATCATTAACCACCGTTCATCATAACATATCATATCGTAAACATATCATTAACCACCGTTCATCATAACATATCATATCGTAAACATATCATTAACCACCGTTCATCATAACATATCATATCGTAAACATATCATTAACCACCGTTCATCATAACATATCATATCGTAAACATATCATTAACCACCGTTCATCATAACATATCATATCGTAAACATATCATTAACCACCGTTCATCATAACATATCATATCGTAAACATATCATTAACCACCGTTCATCATAACATATCATATCGTAAACATATCATTAACCACCGTTCATCATAACATATCATATCGTAAACATATCATTAACCACCGTTCATCATAACATATCATATCGTAAACATATCATTAACCACCGTTCATCATAACATATCATATCGTAAACATATCATTAACCACCGTTCATCATAACATATCATATCGTAAACATATCATTAACCACCGTTCATCATAACATATCATATCGTAAACATATCATTAACCACCGTTCATCATAACATATCATATCGTAAACATATCATTAACCACCGTTCATCATAACATATCATATCGTAAACATATCATTAACCACCGTTCATCATAACATATCATATCGTAACCACATGTACGGGGAAGCATTTTAGGCATAAACATCGTCATCATTAATCCCCGAGTACCTCCCATATCAACCCAACCACCTATGAGTTATACATTACTGTTATGGAGGTTATAGTTTACGAACCATTTTCGTTGCACCCTCAGCGTGACAAAAGTAGTGTATCTTACCTGTTAGTAGTATGTGCGCGCAAACAAAGCTAACAGTGCTTAATAGTAATCCCCCGACACCTATCGTTCATTAACGAACTTAGAATGTTCAAACGAACTTAGGAATGTTCAAACGAACTTAGGAATGTTCAAACGAACTTAGGAATGTTCAAACGAACTTAGGAATGTTCAAACGAACTTAGGAATGTTCAAACGAACTTAGGAATGTTCAAACGAACTTAGGAATGTTCAAACGAACTTAGGAATGTTCAAACGAACTTAGGAATGTTCAAACGAACTTAGGAATGTTCAAACGAACTTAGGAATGTTCAAACGAACTTAGGAATGTTCAAACGAACTTAGGAATGTTCAAACGAACTTAGGAATGTTCAAACGAACTTAGGAATGTTCAAACGAACTTAGGAATGTTCAAACGAACTTAGGAATGTTCAAACGAACTTAGGAATGTTCAAACGAACTTAGGAATGTTCAAACGAACTTAGGAATGTTCAAACGAACTTAGGAATGTTCAAACGAACTTAGGAATGTTCAAACGAACTTAGGAATGTTCAAACGAACTTAGGAATGTTCAAACGAACTTAGGAATGTTCAAACGAACTTAGGAATGTTCAAACGAACTTAGGAATGTTCAAACGAACTTAGGAATGTTCAAACGAACTTAGGAATGTTCAAACGAACTTAGGAATGTTCAAACGAACTTAGGAATGTTCAAACGAACTTAGGAATGTTCAAACGAACTTAGGAATGTTCAAACGAACTTAGGAATGTTCAAACGAACTTAGGAATGTTCAAACGAACTTAGGAATGTTCAAACGAACTTAGGAATGTTCAAACGAACTTAGGAATGTTCAAACGAACTTAGGAATGTTCAAACGAACTTAGGAATGTTCAAACGAACTTAGGAATGTTCAAACGAACTTAGGAATGTTCAAACGAACTTAGGAATGTTCAAACGAACTTAGGAATGTTCAAACGAACTTAGGAATGTTCAAACGAACTTAGGAATGTTCAAACGAACTTAGGAATGTTCAAACGAACTTAGGAATGTTCAAACGAACTTAGGAATGTTCAAACGAACTTAGGAATGTTCAAACGAACTTAGGAATGTTCAAACGAACTTAGGAATGTTCAAACGAACTTAGGAATGTTCAAACGAACTTAGGAATGTTCAAACGAACTTAGGAATGTTCAAACGAACTTAGGAATGTTCAAACGAACTTAGGAATGTTCAAACGAACTTAGGAATGTTCAAACGAACTTAGGAATGTTCAAACGAACTTAGGAATGTTCAAACGAACTTAGGAATGTTCAAACGAACTTAGGAATGTTCAAACGAACTTAGGAATGTTCAAACGAACTTAGGAATGTTCAAACGAACTTAGGAATGTTCAAACGAACTTAGGAATGTTCAAACGAACTTAGGAATGTTCAAACGAACTTAGGAATGTTCAAACGAACTTAGGAATGTTCAAACGAACTTAGGAATGTTCAAACGAACTTAGGAATGTTCAAACGAACTTAGGAATGTTCAAACGAACTTAGGAATGTTCAAACGAACTTAGGAATGTTCAAACGAACTTAGGAATGTTCAAACGAACTTAGGAATGTTCAAACGAACTTAGGAATGTTCAAACGAACTTAGGAATGTTCAAACGAACTTAGGAATGTTCAAACGAACTTAGGAATGTTCAAACGAACTTAGGAATGTTCAAACGAACTTAGCAATGTTCAAACGAACTTAGGAATGTTCAAACGAACTTAGAACCTTAAAACGAATTTGAAGTTCGTTTGGAATCGTCAGGAACGAACTTAAGCTCAGAAAACCCTAACTTCGTCCAGAAATCATAAAACGACTATGTTCTTCATTTTTCCAGAAATCGATCGACTAAGGCTTCTTCCAAAACATGTTTTTGACATATTTAAACATCTTTTGATCATCAGATCGATTATAAACCCGTTAAACACCATTACGAACATCAATTAACCAAAACATCTTTTAAACCCTAATTATTTGCAAAACCCTTTTAAAATCAGATTTGAATCAATATAAAACATCTTTAGATCTGAAAATACAATTAACATCCCATTGATTACCTGATTGCTTTGATAGCCAATTGAAAGTAACACAAAATACTCAATCAATTCAACCAAAACTTGGAGATCTTGCTTTAGAAATCAAAAGAGAATTAGAGAGGCTGATGAATGTGTTCTAATTAAGTTTTGAGGCTACCAAATTAACCTAGATTAGGCTAATCCCTTTCTTAACCCGTTTTTAACTTTTCACCATTGGCAAAACTAGTCCCTGAACTTCATATTGACTTTATTTCACTTTAAAACACCTATTGGGGATACATATAACACACCAAAGCACTTTCGCACACTACAAAGGCCTTTTACACATCATTTAATCTACTTTATTGTCACTCATTAAAGATAAATAAATCTCACATATAGGGCACATAAACATATAAACACACATTTTATCACATATCAAATCACGGACTTAGAATTTGACCTAACGACGTTAGTCAACATAAACGATTAAGTTTTGGGATGTTACATTTTCGGTTTTCGGTTTTTTCGGTTCGGGTTTTTCGGTTTTTATGGTTTTTTCGGTTTTCGGTTCGGTTTTTGCTCACCCCTAACATCAGCATTGATAGCCACAATTTGTTGCTCCCCCTCAACACCAGCAGGGGGAACTTCCACACTTTCATTCATTTCAGTCTCCCCCTCAGCACCAGCAGGGGGAACTTCACTTTCTTTTTCCTCACTAACAGCCACAATTGCCATTTCATTAGCAGTTGTAGTGTCAGTGGCATCATCCTCATCCAAAATTTGTTCAACAGATTCATCATAGATTTTATCCACTGCTTTGTGAACTGCTTCAGTGACTGATTTCAAGATCTCAGCATCAATTTTCTCCCCCTTGGAAGTGACGTTATTAATGACCACTTCCACAGTTGCTGCAGGTTGAGATTTTTGGTTCACAAGTTGTGCCAACAAATTTTTAATTTCACCAACTTCCTTCTTAAGTTTTTCTTGTCTCTTACGATCTTCCTCAGTGAAGGATGCTGGAGGGATTGGAAGATCAGCTACTTGCTTTTCTAAGGCTTGAATAGCCTTAGTATTGCTTTCAACTTGAGCAGTCAGAGGAGGAATGAGATCACTCAGCTTCTTTACACTAGCAGCAGCAGACTTGCTGGTAGAGGCTGCCTTCTTTGCTGAGTAGCTAGTAGAGTTAGCACACTCGATCAGCGATATGGCACCAGATTTAATGATCTGCTGATCACGCTTGATAATACTGATGGATTCACTGATTTTATGCTGATCATTTGCCAAGGAGACAATCTCCCCTTTCAGTGTGTCTACTTCCTTGCTGTTTTCATTTTGCTTGTGGTACCAGCTTTCCATTGTCTTCACCAATCTGTCACTTTCTTTATCTTTAAGCTCGACAGCGAGTGTGGCAGCCTTGGTAAGATCATTCAGCTGGTTCTACACCCGTGCTAGCCTGTCAGCAGAGTAGGTAGAGTGAGAGATACCCAAACTTTGAGCTGATAGAGGCTCCACCTCTTTTTTTTGCTGCATTTTCACCAGCAGCAGCATTATCAGCAACATGTTCATCACTAGCTGCTGCATTTTCACCAGCAGCAGCATTATCAGCAACATGTTCATCACTAGCTGCTGCATTTTCACCAGCAGCACCATTTCGCAACATTTTCAACGGTTGCTGCTGCATTTTCACCAGCAGCAGCATTATCAGCAACATGTTCATCACTAGCTGCTGCATTTTCACCAGCAGCACCATCATCATTTTCATCAACCTCCATGTCACTGGCTTCTTTTTCATCTGCATGACTATCAAAATCAAGTTGGAAATCATCTGCCATAATACCACCCAACTCTAAATCACTTTCCTCATCAGCCGTTACAATCTCCTCAAATTCGTCATCCCCATCACCAGCACCTTCAGTATCACCCACATCAACATTTCCATCAACAATTTCTCTTTCCTCAATGCTGGTATCCACCTCAGCATTCTCACCCAAACCAACATTTTTGATTTCACCAACATTCACCTGCCTTGCTTCGAGAGAGAAATTCAATGGGATTGGGGAATTTGGTGCCTCTGTCTCAGTGTGTTGTATCACTGAAACGTCATCATCCGTAGAATGTGTTGTCTCTAGCATCACCTGTGATCTGGCTGCTGACAACGACTCAGAGGGTAGAGAGGAGGAAGAGGGAATTATTTGGGTGGTTGACTCAACTCTAGTGGGCTGGGGTGGCCCTTGTTCTTCACCAACCTCTCCTATAGAAGATTGAGGTGGCTGCTTGCTGGTACCCTTTTTCTCATCAGCAGTCTTTTTTGAGACTACTGATGGGTTGGCTGGGTGTCTAGTGTCCTTGGGCTGTGAGGACGTCTTAGCCTTAGTGGTTAAGCCCTTTGGTACTCGCTGCTTCTGTTTTGGGACATCAGCAGGAGGTGAAATGGAAGTAGATGTAATATGTATTTTCTTGGTCTTTTTGGGAGCTTTGGAGGCTGCTGGGGGGTTTGCCAGTGAGCCAGCTCCAGAGGGTTGAACATGTTGAGATCCAGCAGCCACATTAGTGGGTGGTGCTGAAGCTCCAACCTTCTTATACACATCAGGGTACATAGAGTAAAGTACCTGTTTCATAGCTGGAGTGAGCGCAGCATACTTAGAATCAAATACTTCAGTGTCACAAGCTGGGACCTTATACACCGTGCTGGCTACTCTTGGAGAGAAGAAAACATTTGCACCATCTGGGAGATACTTCTCTTTCAGCTCTCGTTTAAAAATTAGCGAGAGAAAACGAGCGAAGGGCACAGAACTCGATCTGTTTCTGCTAGTAACCTTTGCCTTTAGATCTTCAAAAATGACACTGGCAAAGTCAATGAAGCGACCAGTTGCCAGTGCATATATCATCTGCATTTGGGCAGCAGTGGCCTGATCAAATGATCCATTGTTCCCACCAAGGCATTGAAAAACATGCGTAAACAGCAACCTCCACACACCAGGCAAGAACTTCTTTTGAGGGTTGCTGTGAACAGGTTGAGGTGGTTGAGTATTTGTCCCATAGCCGATAGACAGCAGCCACTCCTTCCACACATTAGTGGACACTAGATCAACAAATGGTCTTTCTTCAGATTGTGAGGGAAGACGAAGAACCTCTCTCAACAAATCAACAGAGATGTTGATGGTGTGAGTCCCTTTCAACACTGTACCAGAGATGGTGCTGCTCGCAATCTTGTAGTCACACGTCCACCAGAATTCCCTCAAGAGATGGACACACATCTTTTGTGGATCTTTATAGATTGCCCTTCTAGCTGGACACTCTCTTATAAAATCAAGCATTGAGTAGTATCCTTTAACATTTTCAGGAATTTCAAGAGACCCAAGATAGTTGTTTGGCTTAATAACCAACTTCTGGGCTTGGAAAGAAACTTGATCAGAAGGACGAAGCCCTTCTGGATCGTAAACTTTGGAAGTAAGATAAGTAGGAATGTCTTCCAAGATTTCTTGGTGCTTAGAGGTAGATTCAGAAATAGATGCCATTGATATGATGAGAAGAAGATGAAGAAAAAGAGATGAACTGAGAATTTTCTTGGAAGAATAATGAAGTGATTAGATGGATTTGAGAGAGATTGGGAAATTTTTAGGAATGTATGAGAAAGAAAAATGAACGTGAAAGAGGAGAAATGGAAAAGATATGCATATATATGGTATGGATATGGACCCCATACCTGCAAAAGTGAACCGTCACGTATTTTCTCTCTCATATGTAATACGCTTTTATATTTAAAAATTAAATGGTTAGAAAAGAAAAGAAATTGATTTTGTACTAATATGTGTACAATAAATAATTTTATAATAAAAAATACGTTTAAATATACGTATGTGAGTAACGTATAAAAATGGTTTGATGTGACAACTTGTACCGTAATTTCAAATGTACTCAAGTAGTTACGGCGCGTACAGTGTACAAGTTGCCCATTAGGGAGAAAATCGAGGTAACCGTTTCAAATTCCAATTAAAATATTAATAAAAGTACTTAGTGGATATGCTTACCAGGAGGAGTAGTTGGGATCCAAACATATCCACTGACCAAGTTAGAAAATATGGTTACCTCATTTAGAAAACAATGTTAGTCGGCGACTTCACGACTTACGTTAGTCGCTGATCAACTTTATACAATTTTTGGCAAATTGTCAGCCATCAACGGATTTTATGTCTTTACCAGCAGCCGTTTGCTGCTGGACTAGATAGAGACTTTTAGCTCTCTATTGCTTTTGTTATGCTTTTTCCCAAAGCAACAGGGATCAACGGATTTTAGATGTCTTTACCAGCAGCCGTTTGCTGCTGGACTAGATAGAGACTTTTAGCTCTCTATTGCTCTTGTTTTGCTTTTTCCCAAAGCAACAGGGATCAACGGATTTTAGATGTCTTTACCAGCAGCCGTTTGCTGCTGGACTAGATAGAGACTTTTAGCCCTCTATTACTTTTATTTGCTTTTTCCCAAAGCAACAGGGATCAACGGATTTTAGATGTCTTTACCAGCAGCCATTTTCTGCTGGACTAGATGGAGACTTGTAGCTATCCATTGCTTTTAATAGTTTAGCAAGTAAGACACACTTAAACTTGCTGGTAGAAACTTTAACCATAAGGTCACTTTTCAACTTATAAGAGAGATGTAAGTTGAAGCATCAGCAGACATGACAAGTCATGTCGCTGATTCACCATTCAGCATTCCCAACTTGCTGACCAGATATTTAAATCTGGTTTCATCTAAAGGTTTAGTGAAGATATCAGCAAGTTGGTCATCAGTGGGAATGAAGTAGATTTCAACATCCCCTTTCATGACATGGTCACGAATGAAGTGGTACCTAATGTCTATGTGTTTGGTCTTAGAATGTTGAACAGGATTGTGTGTGATAGCAATTGCACTTGTATTGTCACACATAATGGGGATCTTAGAGAATTCTAAGTCATAGTCAGCGAGTTGGTTTTTCATCCAGAGGACTTGTGCACAACAACTCGCTGCTGATACATATTCTGCTTCAGCAGTGGAGATGGATACTGTATGCTGTTTCTTACTAGACCAATTAGTCAGCTTCCCCCCAACAGTTGACATCCACCACTGGTGCTTTTCCTGTCTAACATGCATCCCGCATAGTCAGAGTCAGAATATGCAACTAAGTCAAAACTGGAGTCTTTGGGATACCAGAGACCCAGTGTGGGGGTACCTTTTAGGTACTTGAAGATTCGCTTGACAGCGAGAAGATGAGACTCCCTAGGAGAGGCTTGGTATCTTGCACATAGGCAAGTAGCAAACATGATGTCAGGGCGACTCGCTGTGAGATACATCAGCGAGCCAATCATTCCTCTATAGAGAGTGGGATTCACGTGCTTACCGTCAGTATCAGCATGGAGATTATTAGGAGGAGACATGGGAGTGGCTTTGGTGGTCACATTGGACAAGTCAAATTTTGCCAGCATGTCTCGAATGTATTTTTCCTGGCTAATGAAAATCCCATTTGAGAGTTGGCGAATTTGTAGACCAAGAAAGAAGGTCAGCTCACCCATCATGCTCATCTCGAAATGAGAAAACATTAGTGACTTGAACTTAGAACAAAGTTTCTTGCTGGAGGATCCAAAGATGATGTCATCCACATATATCTGGACATAAAGAACATCAGCACCCTTTTTATAGATAAAGAGGGTGCTGTCAATGGACCCTCGCTGAAACTTGTTTGAGAGAAGAAATGTAGAAAGAGTGTCATACCAAGCTCTGGGAGCTTGTTTGAGACCATAGAGTTCCTTATAGAGACGATAGACATGGTGTGGCTTGGCTGGATCTTCAAAACCAGGTGGCTGCTCAACATAAACTTCCTCATCGAGTCTTCCATTTAGGAAAGCACTCTTTACATCCATCTGATATACAGTGAAGTTTCTGTAAGCAGCATGTGCCAAGAATAAGCGAATTGCTTCTAGTCGGGCCACTGGTGCAAAGGTTTTATCATAATCGACACCTTCTTCCTGAAGGTAACCTTGTGCAACCAGCCTAGCCTTGTTACGTGTAACAACACCATCTTCGTCCATTTTATTCCTATAAACCCATTTTGTTCCAATGGGTTCTTTTCCAGGAGGTAGAGGAACTAAGAACCAGACATGCTGTCTTTGGAATTGGGTAAGTTCCTCTTGCATGGCAGCAACCCATGAAGGATCAACCATTGCTTCTCCTATGTTTTTGGGAGTGATCATAGACAAGAAGTTGACATACAGACATGTGTTCCTTGTCGCTGATCGAGTTGTAATCCCCTGCTGAGGATCACCAATGATTTGGTGAGCTGGATGACTAGATGTCCACTTTAGTGTAGGAACACTTGAAGAACCTAGTAGAGTGTCAGCGGAAGACTGAGAGATGGGAACAGCAGCGGGATCATTATAAGAGGAGAGGTCAATGGTAAGAATGGGATCAGGAGTTTGATCAGTGGAGCCTTTCGACTGAATTGAGTTATCATTGATGTTGGAGTCATCAGCAGACTCCATGTCATCAGCATTAGCTGATGCATCATGAAACTCATCTTCAGCAGAGTCATCAGCTTGCATATCATCAGCCAGTGATCTAGGTTTGACTGATGCAGCATGGATTGATCTTAAGATAGGCTCAACTGGCTCAATCGAGTAGATGTGAGCAGCAACTTGCTCCTGTTCAGCATCAGCTGAACTATCCTGAGAGATATGCTGATCATTTTCAGGTAGCGAGCAAGAAGCATCAACAAATGAGTCAGCTTCCTCAGTATGAGAGTCAGCTAGCTCATTGAAAATGACCTCAGAAGAGGATTGAATGTCCTTCAGTGCCGATGAACTTTCATCGAAAGTGACATGAATAGATTCATCAACTTTCTGAAGTCGAATATTGAATACTCTAAATGCCTTGCTGATGGAGGAGTAACCAAGAAAGTATCCATCATCAGCTTTAGGATCAAATTTTCCTAAGTGATCCTTGTTATTTAAGATGAAGACAGGACATCCAAAGACATGGAAGTATTTGATTTGAGGTTTCTTACCTTTCAAAACCTCATATGCTGTCTTGTCGTGTCTTTTGACAATAAGACACCGATTTTGAGTATGACAAGCCGTATTGACAGCTTCTGCCCAGAATTTGCTGGGTAAAGAGGACTCACTGAGCATGGTATGTGCTGCTTCTATGAGAGTTCTATTTCTCCTTTCAGTGACACCATTTTGCTCAGGGGTTCTAGTAGAAGAGAAATTTTGTGAGATACCTTGATCAGCACAAAAGGATTCAAGAGTGTGGTTTCGGAACTCAGTGCCATGGTCACTGATCGTTGTCGTTGGACCGATCAAAAATAAAACTAATTACCACTAATTAGCTAGGGTAAGTCGAGTATCGTATCCTCAGGGAATCATGGGAAAGTGTTGAACAATTTACAAACTTGATTAAACTAGGCATAAACTTAAAATTGATTGTTGGATTGATTTGATTAAAACTAAAAATGATTGAAACTTAACAATAGAATTCAATAATAAAAAGGGTAGACCATTCTCACGATCCCAATTATGCTTTCAAAAGTATAACCTAACTTATATTCGTTGGAAATCACATAGACATGATTCGTTATAAAGCTTGGAATGAATGAACGTTAAGGACTAATTGATTAGGTTGTGATGATTCACGATAATGAAAACCGAGTAATTGACACAACTAAATTATTTATCCATTAACAAGATTACAATTTCATAAGAGATTATTCCAATAATTAATGATTAACAAGAAATTGAAATCAAAAGATAGATGGAATTCATTCAAAGTTATAAACAAATAATCATTCATTCAAACCAAATAACATTAGATGCAAAACACTAATCAAGAATTAAACATCTAATCCAACTTGAATATAAGAAAGGTTGAATACAATTGTCTTACATAATTGTTCACATGAGAATGATCTAAAGAGAATTAGCCTTCCATATTCATCAATGAATCTTCAATTTGGATTGTCATCTCCATGGATTTGTGATTTGATGATGATTTTGGGGCTTGGGAGAAGTGGGTTGCTGCTCTAGATCTCAGAAATTAGGGTATGTTTAAGTCTCAAGTCGTCTTTGATAATATAACTCAAGTTACAATTAAAACCCTTAAAATTCGAATTCTGCACAGTGGCCTGGCGTAACCTACGCCCCATCTGGGCGTAAGGTACGCCCCTTGAAGTTTTGCCTGGCGTAACCTACGCCATTTCTGGGCGTAAGGTACGCTTGTTGTATCTTTGCACTTCAATTAGCGTAAGCTACGCCTGATCCAAGCGTAAGCTACGCTTCATCCAACTTCACCTGGTGTAACCTACGCTTATCCTGGGCGTAAGTACGCCCTTTGTAACTTCGAATTTCCAGATTTCCAGATTTTGGTTCTTGAATCACTTGACTTGTTTCTTGACTTTGCTTGACCCGTTTATGCTCCATTTAACGCCAAGTTATCACCAAAGACCTGAAACACTTAAACAAACATAAAAACGCCCTACTCGTCTATTAACAAGCACAAAGTGGTCCAATTTTATCCATTAAGATCATGCGTTTTAGGCGTTTATCACATTCCCCAACTTAACCCTTTTTCGTCCCGAAAAAGACATTCATCATGTGACAAGTCAATTTACAATCCTATAATACTTCCTATCACCAAAGAAACACTATAATACTTCCTATCACCAAAGAAACACCATATAAGAGTTATATCAATTATACATACTTGTAAAACTCAACCCTCAAGCAATCTTCAAAGTACACTTGGGCGAAACTAAGCAATGCAAACCAAATCACATAACACAATCAACTCATAAGACTTACAACTATCAAAAGATTTACGACTAGCAAATAGAAATATATAAAGGTGCAATTAAACCTAATAAACCTCAAGTTTGCCACAACACTTGTATCACACTTCTCACAATTTGCACTCCCCTCGGTTCATATTTTGAGTGATTTAGCAAAAGATGTGCTAATATGTATATTTGAAGCTCACAACCTATTATTGCAACACTAAAAGTCATAGGCTAGTGCACAAATCGAACCAAGACCTCATAACACCAAATTATCACTTCGGCATTCATACAAGATTGGTGGAAATATGGAATGAAACACGGTAATGATTCTCTTTTGGGTGATTTACTAGAATGATTTTGGAACATTTCACTTTGGTTCTCTTTTTGGTCAATTTACATGGATTTTCACTTTTGACCATATACTTTGACTTTTCAACCGGATATTGCAATTTTGACTTTGATTTTTGTTCTTTCTTTCAATTCATCATAAACAACACAACTTTGAACAATACTCGAATTTCATGGTGAAGTGAGGTGGAATATGGATTGAATTGTATGATTGTTTTCATCATTTTAAGCACATAATCCGGGTTAGAGGTCTCGACACGGTAAGTGCACTAGTTCTAACCTAATGTACAATAATGGTTCACACAATATGATCATCACGAGAATTCAAGCTACGCTAACAATCTAACCAATCATTGACGAGGCTTTTTCTCTCATGAAATTGAAGGATATAACGGATATATAAGTGTGATACATGCATTATGACTCACAATTGGCATATTACCCTTATTTGCACATTTCTATGTTTTTACTTGCTAGCAACTCTATCAAGACGCTCATAAGTCAACCATGTCATGCAATCTAATCTACACTACCTAGCCCCACTTACATGTACAAATCCAATCACAAGAAAATCTCCTTTTACAAACATGTATAGCTAATATAACTCGAATATTTTGCCCCTAAGGGTCAATTCCATACTACAAGAAAGTAAATCAACATCTAAACTAGAAACATTATTGAAATTAACAAGAAAATTAAATCTACCTATGAAATTGAAAATGCAAAAACACAAAATAAACACATAGTCACATAATCACACAATAAGAACAGAAAGATAAATGGAAGGTACCAATCACTGCCGTGGACCTTGCGGTCCAAAGATCGACTCCATTAGGCCCCGATATAGAGATTGGGCCTCAAATGGATCAGAGGCTGCTGGTGGTGGATCATTCGAGCTCCCCTCAACCCGTCCAACACAAGAATGTCTCGGGAACCACTCAGAATCGTGGCTCTGAGGATAATATGGATGGGCGGTGGAAACATAAGGCTGCCTGTAATCATATGCAGGAGGAGTCTCCACATAGTCAAGTCCCGCAATGTGGTCCTGGTGGTGGCGCACTTGCTCAAAATACTCAAACTGCTGTCTCTTATCCTGTTCATGAGCATATGCCATCCCTAACTCATAACTCCTCCGCTGCACACCCTGCTGAGCAGTCATATCCCACATGCTCCTCTCATAGGATGTCCACTGATTATAATCACTAGGCTGCTCATAACCAAAACTCGGCCCAGTACCTCCTATCCCAGCTCCTAACAAACCATCTCTTCTTCCTTCAAAACCCCCTCTAGCTGCACTAGACTCAGCCCTCTCATTAGCACGCATTTGTTCCATCTGTGCTATCGCCTCCTCCCTAGTAACCCCAGCCTTAGGAGCTATCAAATACCCATTGGTTTTCAAATCCTTAAGGAGTTTAAACTGCGGATAATCCTGAAACTCCCACTCATTCCCTTTCAACAACCTCTTCATGGAATAAGGGGTATTACTCAAATACTCCATATTGGTCTCCTTTGGGACTACCTTGTGAATTTGGAGGAGGCGGGCGATGAGTTTCGGGTGAGGAATGACAAGTTTGTTTCTTTTGTTTCTTGCATCCCAAATGTTAGACATTACAATTTGTCTAAATGATAAGGCTAGGTTTCCCGTGACCAAGGCATATAACACAATAACATCATGGTGCCTAACCATGCTCTTGTCACTAGTTCGGGGGCACACATTCCAACTCAAAATTGACATAATTAACCGGGGTAATGGCTTCAACAAAGCACGCTCCATCCTAAAGGTTGTACTCAAATTGTCTCTTGTAACATCAAAAACCTCAACAAGCATATCAATCCAATTATTAGGTGTTTCTACCCCCGTTAAATACTTCTCATCCACATAATCAAAAGCCCTCCCCGAAGTAGCACCCGTGTCAAATTTGGCTATCTTATCTAAGGTAGCAAAAGACATTGTTACCTTTTTCCCATTAACCGTGCCTACTAACTTAGAAGTCACCGGGGGGTTATTACCGGGAGTCAATTCTAGAGTACCCAACCAATTAATGATGCCATCTAAATAAATCTCAGCATGATCACCATTACTCCAAGTTAACACTTGTTTCCATCCCATTTGTTCAAATGCTTCAACCATCCCAAACCCCCTAAATTCTGACAAGACAAGTGTTCTTTCACCCAACAATTGATCCATCAAATTCTTGGCCTCAGCCATCTTTTCTTTAAATAAAATCAATTGCCATTCATCGGGTAAAGTATGTAAAGGTATACCTTGTCTCCATTCGGGTTTTTTGACGTCAACCTTTTTTTTTTTTTTTTTTTTTTTTTTTTTTTTTTTTTTTTTTTTTTTTTTTTTTTTTTTTTTTTTTTTTTTTTTTTTTTTTTTTTTTTTTTTTTTTTTTTTTTTTTTTTTTTTTTTTTTTTTTTTTTTTTTTTTTTTTTTTTTTTTTTTTTTTTTTTTTTTTTTTTTTTTTTTTTTTTTTTTTTTTTTTTTTTTTTTTTTTTTTTTTTTTTTTTTTTTTTTTTTTTTTTTTTTTTTTTTTTTTTTTTTTTTTTTTTTTTTTTTTTTTTTTTTTTTTTTTTTTTTTTTTTTTTTTTTTTTTTTTTTTTTTTTTTTTTTTTTTTTTTTTTTTTTTTTTTTTTTTTTTTTTTTTTTTTTTTTTTTTTTTTTTTTTTTTTTTTTTTTTTTTTTTTTTTTTTTTTTTTTTTTTTTTTTTTTTTTTTTTTTTTTTTTTTTTTTTTTTTTTTTTTTTTTTTTTTTTTTTTTTTTTTTTTTTTTTTTTTTTTTTTTTTTTTTTTTTTTTTTTTTTTTTTTTTTTTTTTTTTTTTTTTTTTTTTTTTTTTTTTTTTTTTTTTTTTTTTTTTTTTTTTTTTTTTTTTTTTTTTTTTTTTTTTTTTTTTTTTTTTTTTTTTTTTTTTTTTTTTTTTTTTTTTTTTTTTTTTTTTTTTTTTTTTTTTTTTTTTTTTTTTTTTTTTTTTTTTTTTTTTTTTTTTTTTTTTTTTTTTTTTTTTTTTTTTTTTTTTTTTTTTTTTTTTTTTTTTTTTTTTTTTTTTTTTTTTTTTTTTTTTTTTTTTTTTTTTTTTTTTTTTTTTTTTTTTTTTTTTTTTTTTTTTTTTTTTTTTTTTTTTTTTTTTTTTTTTTTTTTTTTTTTTTTTTTTTTTTTTTTTTTTTTTTTTTTTTTTTTTTTTTTTTTTTTTTTTTTTTTTTTTTTTTTTTTTTTTTTTTTTTTTTTTTTTTTTTTTTTTTTTTTTTTTTTTTTTTTTTTTTTTTTTTTTTTTTTTTTTTTTTTTTTTTTTTTTTTTTTTTTTTTTTTTTTTTTTTTTTTTTTTTTTTTTTTTTTTTTTTTTTTTTTTTTTTTTTTTTTTTTTTTTTTTTTTTTTTTTTTTTTTTTTTTTTTTTTTTTTTTTTTTTTTTTTTTTTTTTTTTTTTTTTTTTTTTTTTTTTTTTTTTTTTTTTTTTTTTTTTTTTTTTTTTTTTTTTTTTTTTTTTTTTTTTTTTTTTTTTTTTTTTTTTTTTTTTTTTTTTTTTTTTTTTTTTTTTTTTTTTTTTTTTTTTTTTTTTTTTTTTTTTTTTTTTTTTTTTTTTTTTTTTTTTTTTTTTTTTTTTTTTTTTTTTTTTTTTTTTTTTTTTTTTTTTTTTTTTTTTTTTTTTTTTTTTTTTTTTTTTTTTTTTTTTTTTTTTTTTTTTTTTTTTTTTTTTTTTTTTTTTTTTTTTTTTTTTTTTTTTTTTTTTTTTTTTTTTTTTTTTTTTTTTTTTTTTTTTTTTTTTTTTTTTTTTTTTTTTTTTTTTTTTTTTTTTTTTTTTTTTTTTTTTTTTTTTTTTTTTTTTTTTTTTTTTTTTTTTTTTTTTTTTTTTTTTTTTTTTTTTTTTTTTTTTTTTTTTTTTTTTTTTTTTTTTTTTTTTTTTTTTTTTTTTTTTTTTTTTTTTTTTTTTTTTTTTTTTTTTTTTTTTTTTTTTTTTTTTTTTTTTTTTTTTTTTTTTTTTTTTTTTTTTTTTTTTTTTTTTTTTTTTTTTTTTTTTTTTTTTTTTTTTTTTTTTTTTTTTTTTTTTTTTTTTTTTTTTTTTTTTTTTTTTTTTTTTTTTTTTTTTTTTTTTTTTTTTTTTTTTTTTTTTTTTTTTTTTTTTTTTTTTTTTTTTTTTTTTTTTTTTTTTTTTTTTTTTTTTTTTTTTTTTTTTTTTTTTTTTTTTTTTTTTTTTTTTTTTTTTTTTTTTAACTACAGCCACAAAACAATTTTTAAGAACTTGCAATTATATCAAAATTAAACTCCCTTCCCAACTTAGAGGTACATTGTCCCCAAATGTACAAAAAAAAAAAAAAAAAAAAAAAAAAAAAAAAAAAAAAAAAAAAAAAAAAAAAAAAAAAAAAAAAAAAAAAAAAAAAAAAAAAAAAAAAAAAAAAAAAAAAAAAAAAAAAAAAAAAAAAAAAAAAAAAAAAAAAAAAAAAAAAAAAAAAAAAAAAAAAAAAAAAAAAAAAAAAAAAAAAAAAAAAAAAAAAAAAAAAAAAAAAAAAAAAAAAAAAAAAAAAAAAAAAAAAAAAAAAAAAAAAAAAAAAAAAAAAAAAAAAAAAAAAAAAAAAAAAAAAAAAAAAAAAAAAAAAAAAAAAAAAAAAAAAAAAAAAAAAAAAAAAAAAAAAAAAAAAAAAAAAAAAAAAAAAAAAAAAAAAAAAAAAAAAAAAAAAAAAAAAAAAAAAAAAAAAAAAAAAAAAAAAAAAAAAAAAAAAAAAAAAAAAAAAAAAAAAAAAAAAAAAAAAAAAAAAAAAAAAAAAAAAAAAAAAAAAAAAAAAAAAAAAAAAAAAAAAAAAAAAAAAAAAAAAAAAAAAAAAAAAAAAAAAAAAAAAAAAAAAAAAAAAAAAAAAAAAAAAAAAAAAAAAAAAAAAAAAAAAAAAAAAAAAAAAAAAAAAAAAAAAAAAAAAAAAAAAAAAAAAAAAAAAAAAAAAAAAAAAAAAAAAAAAAAAAAAAAAAAAAAAAAAAAAAAAAAAAAAAAAAAAAAAAAAAAAAAAAAAAAAAAAAAAAAAAAAAAAAAAAAAAAAAAAAAAAAAAAAAAAAAAAAAAAAAAAAAAAAAAAAAAAAAAAAAAAAAAAAAAAAAAAAAAAAAAAAAAAAAAAAAAAAAAAAAAAAAAAAAAAAAAAAAAAAAAAAAAAAAAAAAAAAAAAAAAAAAAAAAAAAAAAAAAAAAAAAAAAAAAAAAAAAAAAAAAAAAAAAAAAAAAAAAAAAAAAAAAAAAAAAAAAAAAAAAAAAAAAAAAAAAAAAAAAAAAAAAAAAAAAAAAAAAAAAAAAAAAAAAAAAAAAAAAAAAAAAAAAAAAAAAAAAAAAAAAAAAAAAAAAAAAAAAAAAAAAAAAAAAAAAAAAAAAAAAAAAAAAAAAAAAAAAAAAAAAAAAAAAAAAAAAAAAAAAAAAAAAAAAAAAAAAAAAAAAAAAAAAAAAAAAAAAAAAAAAAAAAAAAAAAAAAAAAAAAAAAAAAAAAAAAAAAAAAAAAAAAAAAAAAAAAAAAAAAAAAAAAAAAAAAAAAAAAAAAAAAAAAAAAAAAAAAAAAAAAAAAAAAAAAAAAAAAAAAAAAAAAAAAAAAAAAAAAAAAAAAAAAAAAAAAAAAAAAAAAAAAAAAAAAAAAAAAAAAAAAAAAAAAAAAAAAAAAAAAAAAAAAAAAAAAAAAAAAAAAAAAAAAAAAAAAAAAAAAAAAAAAAAAAAAAAAAAAAAAAAAAAAAAAAAAAAAAAAAAAAAAAAAAAAAAAAAAAAAAAAAAAAAAAAAAAAAAAAAAAAAAAAAAAAAAAAAAAAAAAAAAAAAAAAAAAAAAAAAAAAAAAAAAAAAAAAAAAAAAAAAAAAAAAAAAAAAAAAAAAAAAAAAAAAAAAAAAAAAAAAAAAAAAAAAAAAAAAAAAAAAAAAAAAAAAAAAAAAAAAAAAAAAAAAAAAAAAAAAAAAAAAAAAAAAAAAAAAAAAAAAAAAAAAAAAAAAAAAAAAAAAAAAAAAAAAAAAAAAAAAAAAAAAAAAAAAAAAAAAAAAAAAAAAAAAAAAAAAAAAAAAAAAAAAAAAAAAAAAAAAAAAAAAAAAAAAAAAAAAAAAAAAAAAAAAAAAAAAAAAAAAAAAAAAAAAAAAAAAAAAAAAAAAAAAAAAAAAAAAAAAAAAAAAAAAAAAAAAAAAAAAAAAAAAAAAAAAAAAAAAAAAAAAAAAAAAAAAAAAAAAAAAAAAAAAAAAAAAAAAAAAAAAAAAAAAAAAAAAAAAAAAAAAAAAAAAAAAAAAAAAAAAAAAAAAAAAAAAAAAAAAAAAAAAAAAAAAAAAAAAAAAAAAAAAAAAAAAAAAAAAAAAAAAAAAAAAAAAAAAAAAAAAAAAAAAAAAAAAAAAAAAAAAAAAAAAAAAAAAAACATACAATGCCTCATTCACGAAAAAAGAAGGGGAAAAAGAAAAAAACTGATGAAGAAATTATGGAAGAACCTAGAAAGAATCAATCGTCATATTATCTTAGATCTTCCTCCAAATCCATTGATTCAAGTGCTACTGTTTCGATCGGCCATCAATTGCTTTCAAACTCACAGTCGCCGCCGTCTTCTGCTCTATCTTCATATCTTGCCTTCGCTGTTAATTCCGATGTTGCCGCTCTGTCACCATTGGTCACCACTTCATCGCCGATTCAATTGGTGGCAGGGGGTGATTCGATTGGGGGTGGGAGTGCACCAGATCCAATTCCCATTGCTTGTTTGATCGATTCTAGGGTTAAGGCTATTGATTTTGTTGATAAAAACACTAGTTTGATCATCACCGTCGATAAGCCAACGCATACCACCGCTGCTCTGCCGCCTGATATGGCCGATTCGGTTCAAGGGACAGTTACAGCCACCCATTCAGGAGATGGGGCTGCTGCTGCTCCTCCTATGTACACTGCCTTGATCCCTAATGATCAGGTGTCTCCTGATTTGGCCAATGATGATCTAGAGCATATTGAACATGTCCGATCTGATTCTGATTTGTTATCATTATTTGTAAATCCAGCTTTTGAGGCGGTGGCTGTTACTGAAAATATTATTAAGAACCCTAACCTGAGTAATGCTTTTGTTCAGCCTTCTTCTCCGGCTGACTTGATGAATTGTGAAGGGCTGGGATTATGTGATGAATCCCAGAAGCATACCAATGCTCCTTTGGTGGTCGAAAATCTCAATGATAACCCTAATTCGCATGATGAGAAGGATTCAGGTGGTAAGCAGTGCTCATATGTTTCTGTTATTCGAGCGGTTAATGATTTGATAGAGTCTTTATCTACGCGGCCTAAGGTGCATCCACCTGTTTCTTCTTCTACTAGAGATCATATAATTGCTGATATTGTTTCAACTTCACCTTGTAACAAGTTGGATGATACGACTACCATTGAAAATGTGGCTGATTCGTGGGATAAAAAAGTTGTTTCTCAAGTTGATGAGGGTAGCACTTTGAATGATTTGCATGGTGATGGTTTGTCGAATGCCACGCCTGTTTCTCACATGCCTCCTATGCCGGACCCTCCAAAGTTTCCTCCTGGCACTTCTTATTTTAAGCCAGCTCCTGGTCAAGACTCTGATATTCATTTTGTCCCAAATTCTATTCCTAAGAATGATACTGCTAATGTTGAAACATTCTTGGATAGATTAACTCACGCTGCTGATCTACCTCTTGAGCATTCACATAATGCTCCTCATGGAATCAATGGCACTACAATTGGTGTCAATGAAACGATGACGTCCTTAGATGAAAATGGTGTTCCACCTATCACTGATGAGCATTTTGCTAATACTAGTCCGAAAGGTAATCAAATTCCTACTTCTTTTGCCAATCTTTTTAAAGAGGCGGCAAACATCCGAAGGACTGGTAAGCTTAGATTCATCCCTCCTGTGTTCACTGAGATAGGCACTAGGCATGCTGTTATCCCAGATGATCTTATTGTGAAACAAAGTGAGCAATGGTTATTGACTTTGCTTGGTTGTTTTGTGGGAAAGAGACCTGCTTTTCCATTTGTTCGTTTTCATGCATTTCGAATGTGGAAAAAGTATGGTTTGATTGATGTAGTTTTGAACAACCAAGGTAGATTTTACTTTAAGTTTGATGATGTTGAGGGTTTGGATTTTGTTATTAATAATCGCCCTTGGTTATTTAATGATGTGCCTGTTTTGTTGAAGAAATAGGAGGTTGGCATTGAGTCTGATAAGATTAGGCCTAAATCAGTCCATATGTGGGTGAATATTTATGATTTAGAATCTACCATGTGGGGGTATGATATTTTGAGTCACATCACTAGTGTTATTGGTGTACCCGTTGCTTTGGATAGATTTACTGAGGAGATGATTGAAAAGAAGTCGGGTAGGGCTATGTTTGCTAGGGTGTTGATTAAAGTCAGTGCTGATCATGATATTCCTGCTTTTGTTGAGGCACTTGTTTTGGGCAAAATGCAGAAATTTAGGCTTCAGTACTTCTGGAAGCCGGATAGATGTTCTCATTGTGATGTCTTTGGGCATAAGTTTCTTGATTGTGTTGATAGGCCTAAGTCTTCTGAGGAGATGGAAGCTGGGGCAACCAATATTGTTCCATCTAATGAGGCAGGTCCTTCAGGTACTAAAACACAAGATATTCAGGGTTCACAGGATAAACAGGGCTTTTAACAGCCTAAGAAGAAACGTAGAAGGGCCAAGAAGGCCCAAGGTGTATCGGGCTTTCAGATTCCTAAGCCCAACTTTCAGTATGTCCCTAAGAGACCAGAGTGGCCTGCCAACGCATTTGGCAAGGCTCCGATGGTTGCTCCAGATACCTCAGCATCTATAGATCCATCACAGACTAAGAGGGTCACTCCAGATACACATACCGGTTCACGTGCTGCTTATCCGAAGGATTTTCCTTCTTCTTCTGCACCAGTTATTACTACTGGTAATCCGTTTGATGCACTATGTGCTTTAAACCAGGATGATGTTCGCATACCATCTGCCCTCACTATACTTCAGCAGGACCCAGATCCAGGCATAACATTATCAACAGACCCAGCAGATATAGAGGAGGTTGAGTCAGATACAGGAGAGACTGCCCAGTTCATGAAGAGTGATATATAGACTAGCTTTATTTACATTCTTGTTAACTAGATTGCTAGTCATAGTTTCATTTGATAGATTCATGTGTTCTTGATATAGTTGGGTAATCTGTGCCTGTTCAGTCACCTAGCTGGTTCATTTCCTGCATCATGGGTCTCCTTTATTTACTATGAGGGGGCTTATGAGAGCATTTCTTTTGAATTGGTTGACACTCTGTCAATCCACTTGTAACTACTTGTAATAATCTTTTTTTTTTTTTTTTTTTTTTTTTTTTTTTTTTTTTTTTTTTTTTTTTGAAATGGAATCCTTTTGAACATAAGTCCAAGTGGCCGTTTTTTTTTTTTTTTTTTTTTTTTTTTTTTTTTTTTTTTTTTTTTTTTTTTTTTTTTTTTTTTTTTTTTTTTTTTTTTTTTTTTTTTTTTTTTTTTTTTTTTTTTTTTTTTTTTTTTTTTTTTTTTTTTTTTTTTTTTTTTTTTTTTTTTTTTTTTTTTTTTTTTTTTTTTTTTTTTTTTTTTTTTTTTTTTTTTTTTTTTTTTTTTTTTTTTTTTTTTTTTTTTTTTTTTTTTTTTTTTTTTTTTTTTTTTTTTTTTTTTTTTTTTTTTTTTTTTTTTTTTTTTTTTTTTTTTTTTTTTTTTTTTTTTTTTTTTTTTTTTTTTTTTTTTTTTTTTTTTTTTTTTTTTTTTTTTTTTTTTTTTTTTTTTTTTTTTTTTTTTTTTTTTTTTTTTTTTTTTTTTTTTTTTTTTTTTTTTTTTTTTTTTTTTTTTTTTTTTTTTTTTTTTTTTTTTTTTTTTTTTTTTTTTTTTTTTTTTTTTTTTTTTTTTTTTTTTTTTTTTTTTTTTTTTTTTTTTTTTTTTTTTTTTTTTTTTTTTTTTTTTTTTTTTTTTTTTTTTTTTTTTTTTTTTTTTTTTTTTTTTTTTTTTTTTTTTTTTTTTTTTTTTTTTTTTTTTTTTTTTTTTTTTTTTTTTTTTTTTTTTTTTTTTTTTTTTTTTTTTTTTTTTTTTTTTTTTTTTTTTTAGTTCATGAAGAGTGATATATAGACTAGCTTTATTTACATTCTTGTTAACTAGATTGCTAGTCATAGTTTCATTTGATAGATTCATGTGTTCTTGATATAGTTGGGTAATCTGTGCCTGTTCAGTCACCTAGCTGGTTCATTTCCTGCATCATGGGTCTCCTTTATTTACTATGAGGGGGCTTATGAGAGCATTTCTTTTGAATTGGTTGACACTCTGTCAATCCACTTGTAACTACTTGTAATAATCTTTTGGGTGACTATAAAGCTTACCGGGGTTTAAATTCCCCTTTACCCAAAAAAAAACTTGCCCACTTGTTTGTGGGTGATATGGAGTGGCAATCCGGTGGTTTATGCCATACCGTTTGAGAAGTTTTCCAAACTGAAAATTTTTGAAATGAGATCCCCCATCGCTTATGATCACACGAGGGATTCCAAATCTTGAGAAAATGTTGCTTTGGACAAACTTGCACACAACGGTATGGTCATTGGTCTTGGTGGCTATGGCTTCTACCCATTTCGACACATAATCTACCGCCACCAAAATATAGTAATTACCAAAAGAACTTGGGAAAGGACCCATAAAATCAATGCCCCAAACATCAAATATATTAACAACTAAAATGGGTTGCATGGGCATTTCATTCCTTTTGGTGATACTACCTAGTTGTTGACACCTAACATATTTTTTAACAAATTCAGCGGCATCCTTAAAAATGCTAGGCCAAAACAAACCACACATAAGAACCTTATAACCTGTCTTTTGGCCGCTGAAATGACCTCCACATGCAAATGAGTGTGCATGAGTCAACACCTCTTGAATCTCCTCATCCGGAACACATCTTCTCACCAATTGATCCGGGCCAACTTTGAACAAATCCGGCTCATCCCAAATGTATTGCTTTGCTTGTGCAAGGAATTGTTGCTTCTTTCTCTTGGCCCAATGCTCCGGTAGCTTACCTGCGGACAGAAAATTAACAATGTTTGCATACCAAGGAACAACAGAAACGGTTAGTAAATGTTCATCCGGAAAGGTCTCATTGATCTCCTTGGTTGAATCATCATCCATAGCTTGAATTCTTGACAAGTGGTCCGCCACCACGTTCTCACTTCCTTTCTTGTCTCGGATTTCCAAGTCAAACTCTTGTAGTAGCAAGACCCATCTAATTAGCCTTGGCTTTGCATCCTTCTTTTCCATCAAATGCTTAACCGCGCTATGATCTGTGTACACAATCACTTTGCTACCACAAATATAAGAACGAAACTTGTCAAGAGCATAAACAACCGCAAGCAATTCCTTTTCGGTGGTGGTATAATTCAATTGGGCATCCGATAAAGTCTTGCTTGCATAATAAATCACAACGGGTTTCTTGTCCACCCGTTGTCCCAAAACAGCCCCAATGGCAAAGTCACTTGCATCACACATGATTTCAAATGGCATGGACCAATTAGGTGATTGCAAAATGGGGGCTTCAACCAATTTCTCTTTCAAGGTTTCAAAAGCTTTTAAACATTCATTATCAAACACAAATGGCACATCTTTCAACAACAAATTACACAATGGTTTGGTAATGACACTAAATCCTTTTATAAACCTTCTATAAAATCCGGCATGTCCAAGAAAAGAACGGACACCCTTGACATTGGTTGGAGGGGGTAAAGTAGAAATGACTTTGATTTTGGCCCGGTCAACTTCCATGCCTTTCTTTGAAATCACATGACCCAAAACCGTCCCCTCTTGAACCATAAAGTGGCTCTTTTCCCAACTTAAGACCAAATTCGTTTCAACACATCTTTTCAAAACTTTGGTTAGCTCATTAAGACAATTATCAAAGGTTTGACCAAAAATTGAAAAGTCATCCATAAAGATCTCTAAAGAATCACCGACCATATCCGAAAAGATACTCATCATGCACCTTTGGAAGGTGGCTGGAGCATTACATAACCCGAATGGCATTCGCCTAAAGGCAAAAGTTCCATAGGGACATGTAAATGTGGTCTTATGTTGGTCATCGGGATGAATAGCAATTTGATTATAACCTGAATAACCATCTAGAAAACAATAAAATTGCTGACCTGCAAGCTTTTCGATGATTTGATCAATGAATGGCAATGGGAAATGATCTTTTGAAGTAGCGGTGTTCAACTTTCGGTAGTCAATGCATACCCTCCACCCGGTGATGGGTCGGGTTGCAATTTGTTCACCACTATCTCCTTTCACCACTTGAATTCCAGCTTTCTTAGGTACCGTTTGTGTTGGACTTACCCATGTACTATCCGAAATTGGGTAAATAATTCCAGCATCCAACCACTTTAGCACCTCTTTCTTCACCACTTCACGCATATGAGGATTCAATCTCCTTTGAGCATCACGTGAAGGTTTTGCTTCAAAATCGGTGATTATCTTATGCATCACAATTGATGGACTAATGCCTTTCAAATCGGCAATTGTCCATCCAATAGCCGCCTTGTATTCCTTGAGCACCTTAAGTAATGCTCTTTCTTGCATTTCTTCCAAATTTGATGCAATGATCACCGGCAAAGTTTGTTCATCTCCCAAAAATGCATACTTCAAATGAGATGGGAGCTCTTTCAACTCAACTTGTGGTGGACTTTCAATGGATGGCTTGAGATGGGTGTCAATATGGTCCGGTAGACTCTCCACCAAATGAGTCCATGGTGGTCTACCTTCTTGAATTGCCATAATCTCCCAATCCTTTTCTTCCTTCTTCAATGTTTCACTATGCTCCAAGATTAACCTGTCAACCAAAGCACAATTCTCCCGTGTGTCTTCCTCATTTTCATGAGGAATGCACTCATCAATGACGTCCGCCATAAAGCATTCGTCACTAACTACGGGGTTAGGAACACTAGCAAAAACATTCAATCTTATCTTACGGTTGCCAAAAGTCATTTCAACCGTACCCCTTCTACAATCAATTAATGCATTAGCGGTGGCCAAAAAGGGTCTACCCATGATGACATTGGGCTGCCTAACATTACCGCTTGGTGCAAAATCAAGTACCAAAAAGTCTACGGGGTAATAAAAGTCCTCAACCTTAACAATCACATCTTTGACAATTCCTCTAGGAAGTTTAAGGGACAAATCAGCCATCACCAAGGTGGTGTCGACTTTTTCCAACGGTCCAAAGTCATATTGGTCATACAAACTTCCCGGAAGAATGCTCACACCCGCCCCCATATCCAAAAGTGCCTTGTTCATTTTGAAATCACCAACTTGAATAGTAATTAAAGGCGCTCCCGGATCTTGGAGTTTAGGTGGGAGTATACCCATCACAACGGCACTAACTTCCTCATTTAAAACAATTTTCTTTGGAAGCTTATGATGCCGTTTTTGGGTACACAAATCCTTAAGATACTTAGCATAAGCCGGAACTTGCTTGATTATGTCAATAAGAGGTATATTGATTTTCACTTGTTTAAAAATTTCCCACATTTCTTCCTCATGGGGACCTCTTTTCTTAAGTGTAGGCCTAAGTTTTGGATCAATCAAAGCCAAAGGAAAAGGAATGGTATTACCCTCCATATCCTTTCCTTGTTTTTCAGAAAATTTACCACTAGACCTATTGTTTTCTACCTCTTTAAAAGACACTTTTTTATTTGATTTAGGTAGAACAAGTTCCGGTTCATGCTCACTATCTTCATTCTCATCAACATCCTCCACCACACCATCAACAAATGGTGGTGGAGGGACAACATGATTATCATAAGTCTTACCACTACGAAGAGTACTTACATTGTTGATCTCCACATTCTTGACATTCTTGGAACCGCCACTTTGATGTTGTGGATTGATCTTGGTATCACTTGGTAGTTTTCCCAGTTCTTTCCTCATTGATGCCACATCCTCCGCCAATTGCCCAACTTGCTTTTGCAAACTCTCAACCGTTTTATCCCGAATCTCATTCTTCCTATCCATTTCTTTCAAGTAATCCATAATCTCCCGAGTTGACACATCATTACCTCCCGAAGACCCACCTTGGTTATTACCTTGTTGATAGTTCCTTGGGTAGCCTCTATTGAATCCTCCCTGATTTTGACCACCTTGGTAATTCCCTTGGTTGTAATTTTGGCCTTGAAATGGTTGAGATGGTGCCCCACTGTTTTGGTTATTTCCTTGAAAGTTCGGGTTGAGTTGGTTTGAAGAATTGCCATATCTAAAGTTTGGATGATTTCTCATCCCCGGATGATAAGTGTTGGAGTTCATGTCATATTGCTTCTTCTCTCCATACACTTGATTCACTTCTTCAATTTGATCCAAGTCTAATGGGCATTGCAAAGCCGAATGTCCCAACTCATCACACCTTTCACAAATCGGATAGTCTTGAGATACTTGATAAACACCCCGATTTTCAGCCTTCCCCAACTTAGCAAACTTTTGCTCCAATGCTTCAAGTCTATCTTTTGTAGCTTGATCACTAGTTGATGAAGAGGCTATTGGACGTCTTGCTCTCCTATTCGATTGAGCTTGCCTTTTTGAGTTCACACTCATCTTCTCCAAGAATTCCCAATCAACATCTTCGGGATTTGTCAAGAAAGTACCATTGCTAATGGAATTCACATCTCTTTTCTCTTCCGATAACAAACCATCATAGAAAGCCGTGATCAATTCCCATTTAGCAATTCCATGATGGGGACATACTCTCAACAACTCATTAAACCTCTTAAAAGCTTCATAAAATGTTTCACCCGATTGTTGCTGAAAAGTTCTTATCGAATTCCTTGCATCACTAGTCTTTTGCATGGTGTAATACTCATCCAAAAATTGTTGTTGCATTTCAGCCCATGAAAAGATACTACCCGATGGCAATGTCAAGAACCATTGCTTTGCTTTATCCTTCAAAGTAAACTGAAATAAGACTAGCTTAACCTCATCCGGTGAAAATCCTTGGCCTCCAATAGTACCACAAATCGCCTCAAACTCCGACAAGTGCAAATAAGGCTCTTCCGCCGCCATCCCATGAAAACTTGGCAAAATACTCAAACATTGAGGTCTAACCTCAAATGCTCTACCCCTCAACACCGGTGGTACTATAGGTGAAGCATTAACGGCTATGGCGGGTCGAAAATGACTATCAACTCCTTGTGGTGGAGGTTGATAGTTCATATTTGGCATGGCCCGGTTATGTGGTTGGTAATTTGGTTGAGCTACACGATGGTTAAGGCGAGGTGGTGGACCTTGAGGAAGAACTCTTGGTCCTTGGTTTATGTATTGAGGTTGGTTATATTGGGGTTGGTTGTATTGAGGATATCGAAGGTTTTGTGGTTGCTCATAATCTCCCCCATGGTTCCAATCATACCCATCCGAATTATTATCAAACCTCCCGTCATCCCAATGATTCACCCTATCATGGAGCCTATCATAAAATGACCCATCCGCATCCCGTGATGCATCTCCAATATGAGTTGGTGTTCTAGGTCGGTTTGGAGTTGTGTAAGCACTCCTTATTGATGGGTTTCGTGGTGGAGTTTGATTTTGGTTATTTGGTTCAGGGTTGGTTTCTGGTGGAGTTATGGTGGGTTGGATGGTTGGTTGTGGATTTGGTTGATCACTCATGTTTACACGATGAAGTATCCGATTCCTTCTAGCTGTTTTCTCAATTTCCGGATCAAACAACAAAGGTGATGTATTCTTGGAATACCTCGTATGCATACACTACTTGAAATCTGCACAATCAACACACCTCGTGTAATACTGAACTACAAGAATGAAAAATGAAACAAAACAAAACTAAACTAAATATTTTTGGATTTTTCTGAAAATTTTAAGTAAACTAATTGAAAACAAAATTTCAACACTTTGCACACCGATTCCCCGGCAGCGGCGCCAAAATTTGATCGTTGTCGTTGGACCGATCAAAAATATAAACTAAATACCAATAACTAGTATGGGTAAGTCGAGTATCGTATCCTCAGGGAATCATGGGAAAGTGTTGAACAATTTACAAACTTGATTAAACTAGGCATAAACTTAAAATTGATTGTTGGATTGATTTGATTAAAACTAAAAATGATTGAAACTTAACAATAGAATTCAATAATAAAAAGGGTAGACCATTCTCACGATCCCAATTATGCTTTCAAAAGTATAACCTAACTTATATTCGTTGGAAATCACATAGACATGATTCGTTATAAAGCTTGGAATGAATGAACGTTAAGGACTAATTGATTAGGTTGTGATGATTCACGATAATGAAAACCGAGTAATTGACACAACTAAATTATTTATCCATTAACAAGATTACAATTTCATAAGAGATTATTCCAATAATTAATGATTAACAAGAAATTGAAATCAAAAGATAGATGGAATTCATTCAAAGTTATAAACAAATAATCATTCATTCAAACCAAATAACATTAGATGCAAAACACTAATCAAGAATTAAACATCTAATCCAACTTGAATATAAGAAAGGTTGAATACAATTGTCTTACATAATTGTTCACATGAGAATGATCTAAAGAAAATTAGCCTTCCATATTCATCAATGAATCTTCAATTCGGATTGTCATCTCCATGGATTTATGATTTGATGATGATTTTGGGGCTTGGAAATGGTATGTTGCTGCTCTAGATCTCAGAAATTAGGGTATGTGTAAGTGTTAGTTCGTGCATGATTAATTCCCCAACTAAAAGTTAAGAGATCCACAAAATTAGGAATCTGTTCAGCACTAGGCGTAAGCTACGCCCCACCTGGGCGTAAGGTACGGCCATTGAATTTCTGCCCAGCGTAACCTATGCCATTTCTGGGCGTAAGGTACGCTTGTTGTATCTTTACACTTCAATTGGCGTAAGCTACGCCTGATCCAAGCGTAAGCTACGCTTTATCCAACTTCACCTGGCGTAACCTACGCTCAAAGATAGCGTAAGGTACGCCCGTTGTAAATTCAGAATTCCAGATTTCCAGATTTTGGCTCTTGAATTGCTTGACTTGTTTCTTGACTTTGCTTGATCCGTTTATGCTCCATTTAACGCCAAGTTATCACCAAACACCTGAAACACTTAAACAAACATAAAAAATCCCTACTCGTCTATTAACAAGCACAAGATGGTCCAATTTTATCCATTAAGATCATGTCTTTTGGGCGTTTATCAGTCACTCCTGAGTTCTTTGACCCTTATGCTGTTGAGATTTTCCATTTTCTTGATGAAATTGATGATCTCTTCAGCAGCATCACTCTTGGATTGAAGAAAGATAGTACAAGTATATCGTAAATATTCATCTACAATTACTAAAGTGTATCTACTACCCTTTAGACTTTGGACATTTACTGAACCAAAGAGGTCCATGTGAAGAAGATGAAAGCAGCCAGAGATGGAATTTGCCTGCTTTGTTTTAAAGGTTGCTCTGTGGCTTTTACCTTTTTCACAAGCACCACAGAGTCTATCCTTTTCAAAGGAGAGATGAGGAAGGCCACGAACAAGGTTCTTTTTGGCCAGAGAGTTGATGGTTTTGAAGTTCACATGCGACCTACGCTTGTGCCATAACCAATTTAGTTCAGCTGCTGACTTGGCAAAGAAACAAGTCTCATTATCAGTTTTGATAGGAGTGAAGTCCACTAGATATACATCTCGTTTTCTTGGAGCGACCAAGACAACTTCTTTGTTTACATTTACAACAGTGCCTTGGTGCTTATCAAGAATCACTTTGTAGTCAGCATCACAAAGTTGGCTTATGCTGATAAGATTATGTTTCAAACCATTTACATAAGCAACCTTGGTGAATTTGATGTGACCATTTGAGAGAAGTCCATATCCTTCTGTTTGTCCAGTGGAGTTATAACCAAACACTACAGTAGGGCCAGCAGCCTCTACGTAGTTATCCAGCAGGGTCTTAGTGCCAGTCATGTGCTTTGAACAGCCACTGTCCAAGTACCACACACCTTTTCCCAACGAACCCTGCATGGATATAACAAGGATTTAGACAGGTTCACTGTTGAACTCGCTGACAGCCATGTCAGCAGGACTAAAGGTTTGAGTTTCAGAGGGTTCCTCTCTATTGATAGTGTCATCAGTAGAGAGAGGAAGCGGAGCATTAGGGTCTGTAATCTCATCTCTTGGAGTGTTATAAACAAGTTGATGAGCAGAGAGCAAGTCACGATCAATCACATAGGTGTTATATTGATCAGCAGATGTGACAATGGTTCCAGTATCTAGAACAGTCAAGTTGCTGACTTGATTGTTGTTCCCATACTCAACCAGAATGCTACCATGACCATTTTTAATGATCTCTTGAGAGAAGGGAAAGGAGATTCGCTGAGCAGCAATGAAGTCAACAATATTCTCCTCAGTGAGATTAGTTGTTTCTTCTACACTTGTTATATAATCAGCAGAAGTAGAGCTTTCGCTGACTATAGTAGAGGATGAAGCACCCACTGAGGAAGGAGGGTTTGGTTGAATGACAACCTCAGGAGCATCCCTGGAGTTATCACAATCAGAGGCAACATGACCTCTGCTGCCACATATGTAGCATTTTTTAACAGAGGTGCTGCCTTTTTTATTTTGAAGGAAGAATTCCTTCAGTTGAGAGGAAAGATCATTAACTTGCTGAGCTAGCTCATTAATTTTGGGGTCAGAAGAGGAAGATGCCTTTATCTTTTGCCTAGACCTTTGCTTATGCTTAGGTGTGAGCTGAGGCATCTTAGGGGCAGGACCCAAAATGGACTTTCCTTTTGGATCCTCAGATTGAGAGGTAGAGGGATTTTTTGATCCCTTGACTACACTCCACGCTTGATTAACAGCAGGGTAAGAAGAAGAAGATGGACCTTGCAGAGACGGATGCACTCTTTTAGGAGTGATCGATCTAGGACGCTGATTAGGAGTAGCTGACCTCATTTGCCTATGAGGTAGATACTGCCTATTAATAGTAGAGGCACTAACTTGCTGATGAGGCAAGTGTCCCCTTTGAGGAGTGATAGGTCTTACTTGCTTATGGGGCAAGTTTCCTCTTTGAGGAGTGGTAGACCTATTTTGAGAATTTGGTACCCTTTCTTTTTGAGGAGTTTTATGCCTCAAAATGGAAGAAATAGGCTTCGATTGTGGTGCCTGCTGGTGGACTTGTCTATCAGCAGGTTTGACATGTGAAGGTCCTACTTGCTGATATCTAGCATCACCGAACCTGACTCGTCTTTTCATAAGACGATCATGCTGATCAGATTTACTGTCAGCATGTGCAGGTGCTTGATGAGAGGTTGAGGAAGAAGGGGTTTGGGAAGCAACTTGTTGAGGTTGCTGACTGACTGAGCTAGCACGTTGAGGCGTGTTGTAGTCATAAGGTACAGCGACTGTGCTTCTCCTAAAGGGTTCAGCAGCTTGAAGAGTAAGTTGCTGAGGAGCGACTGGTTGAAAACCATCGCTGCCAATATCTCCCTCAAAGGATTCCCCAGAAGAGTATTGAATTCTTCCTTCATTAGGCATCATGCCAATGATGGGAAGATGAGGAAAAAGATTACTACTAGCTGAGGTGCTGGCATCATTTTCCTCAGTAGGGATAGATGGGTCGCTGGTGATGGTAGGAGTAGGATCAACTTCCATTTCATTATGGTAATCGTTACGACCCCTAACGAAATACCATTTTCTCATTTCTTCAGGAGAAATGACAGCAGAAGGTGGAATGGCGATTTTAGGTCTCACATCGTCATTAAACAAGTCAAAGAGGGTAGCAGCGACTTCAAAATTGCCGCCTATGACTGCCTGAACTTGTGCAGGGACTTGTTCATTTAAACACTGATGATGAAACCTGGAAGCTTTTGACCAGGAGGTCACAATCTTTTCAAGATTGGTAACCTGAAGCTTGAGTTTTTCATTCTTAAGCTGCACTTTTTGTGCCAGCAACTCATGAGATTGGAGTTCAACATGAACATTCATCAGCTCATTGAGTTTTTTAGTTTTGTCACTTAACTCTAAGGAGACAGAGTCAAGTTTAGATTGGATATCAGCTCGTATAGATTCTACGAACTGAATATCACAAAGAAGAGATTCGAAGATTTTTGGTTTATCTTCATCAGAGGCAGAGGAGTGAGCACATACCTTTTTAATGGTGACGTTTACCCACTGACTTGAGGAGACTTGATCTTTTGTCAAAGCATCTCCATCAGCGAGCGCCACAAGGCACATGGCGTCAACATATTCTTCATCTGACTCTTCTGAGTCAGCCCAATCGTGCTCTTCAGCAACCAGTCCTTTCGCTGGTATTTTGGCCTCTTCCATCTCAGCAACCTTAGCTTTTAGCTGATAGTATTTGTTCCTGTACTCATCAGCAGGTTTAGAGATATTAGGTTTAGGAGCAGCAGAAGTTGGAAGAGCAACTCTGCATTCTTTCTGGTAGTATCCCTTTCTACCACATCTCCAGCACTCCTCTTGAGTTTTGTCAACATGAGGCTTATATGGAGCAACCGACTTACGGTTCTTCCATTTACGAGAGTACCTTTTGCCAGCGACCAGGGCGAAGTCCATAAAGTCGCTGAACATCTCTTGTTTCTCTTCAGCATCAAGATCATCAACAAGAGATTGAATAGGTTGTGGAAGATTAGAAGAGCTGGCACCAGTATTAAGATTACTGGGCTCAGCAGAGACAAGGGCAAGAGGGTCAAGAGCAGAATGTGCTGAAGAAAAAGTAGAGGAAGAAGAGGAGGGACCAGCACGATGCTGTGCATCAGCGGCAACTCTTAGGTTTTGAGCAAGAGCTCTTTCTTCAAACTGGAGCATGCCAAAGAGAGACTCAAGGTCAAGGCCATTGAGTCGCTCAGTGGTCCTTAGGATTTGTCTCAATCCTTGCCACTTGATGGGTAAAACATCAAGAAATTTGTGGCACACCTCAAAGTTTTCATGGGTGATACCAACGTTGGTCATGTCATTTAATAACCCTTTAAATCGGGTATAAGTGTCATTTAGACCTTCAGAAGGGAGGGAAAAGAAATTTTCATAGGCTCTTTTGAGGTCAATCTTTTTGGTAGCGATGGTAGCAGCAGAGCCTTCATGCATGCTAACCAATCTATCCCAAACTTCTTTAGAAGAGGGATATTTAATGACCACTTTCATGAGATCAGAGGGAAGAGTGCTGATAATCATGTTTTTGTGTAACACCCGTTTCGTAAAAATATGGATTTCCAAAAATTTTCGCCTAACGGCGTTAAATCATGCGGAAACGATTTAGGAAAATACTCAACTAAGGAAAACAGTTGAGAAAACATTGGTGGTGTTACTAATAGCATCAAATCTGTAATAAAAGAAAAAACATTGGTGGTGTTACTAATAGCATCAAATCTGTAATAAAAGAAATCCATAAGATTGCCCAACATAAAGCAATCATAACATAGTCATTACATAAGTTCCATAAAGGAAATCAATAACATAAGGTCTATGCGAAGCTATTGGGTAAACTAAAGCCAGCTTGATCATCTACCCATCTCTCGCCAAAGCTTCACACGTCATCTCACTGCCTAACCTGAGGGGTGTCAACACATTAAAAGAAACAAGTGTTAGCTATAAAGCTAAGTAAGATAACACCAGGTTTAAGCAAAACATTTCATCCATTTAAATCGTCACTTTAAAGCATTACGTCATTTTAATTAGGCATTCATACCACCGTATAAACATATCCACATCACATATAAGCATAGAGTTCATAACCCTAAGTGTGCCTAATCAATTTCGTCATTTCATCTCATCTCATTAAGTTGTGACTAGGTCACCGTTAAGTTGTAACCGAAGTTACCGTTAAGGAAAGACAATGTCGATCCATGAGTAGCACGTTATGTTCATGACATTAGGTGGGTCATCAGGCCACCCGAAACTACTCGCCACATATGACTTGTTGCAAGGAACCACCCGAGCAACGAATTTAGCTTCCTGAAACGAATTTAGGCCATACTGAACGAACTTAGCAATGCCCAAACGAACTTAGGACCTCACCAACGAATTTAAAACACCTCAAACGAAGTTCTTCTTCGTTTGAGAAACGAATTTAAGCATTAGAACCACTTAGACTTCACTTAGGTTTCAAAACGAATTTAACTTGAAAACACTTAAACTTTCACAAACGAATTTAGCTCTGAACGAACTTAGCAATGCCCAAACGAACTTAGGACCTCACCAACGAATTTAAAACACCTCAAACGAAGTTCTTCTTCGTTTGAGAAACGAATTTAAGCATTAGAACCACTTAGACTTCACTTAGGTTTCAAAACGAATTTAACTTGAAAACACTTAAACTTTCACAAACGAATTTAGCTTCCTGAAACGAATTTAGGCCATACTGAACGAACTTAGCAATGCCCAAACGAACTTAGGACCTCACCAACGAATTTAAAACACCTCAAACGAAGTTCTTCTTCGTTTGAGAAACGAATTTAAGCATTAGAACCACTTAGACTTCACTTAGGTTTCAAAACGAATTTAACTTGAAAACACTTAAACTTTCACAAACGAATTTAGCTCATAATCCACTAAACGAATTTAAACTCTTGCCAAACGAATTTAGCTTCCTGAAACGAATTTAGGCCATACTGAACGAACTTAGCAATGCCCAAACGAACTTAGGACCTCACCAACGAATTTAAAACACCTCAAACGAAGTTCTTCTTCGTTTGAGAAACGAATTTAAGCATTAGAACCACTTAGACTTCACTTAGGTTTCAAAACGAATTTAACTTGAAAACACTTAAACTTTCACAAACGAATTTAGCTCATAATCCACTAAACGAATTTAAACTCTTGCCAAACGAATTTAGATCATAATCCACTAAACGAATTTAAAATCCAAACGAATTTAGCTTCCTGAAACGAATTTAGGCCATACTGAACGAACTTAGCAATGCCCAAACGAACTTAGGACCTCACCAACGAATTTAAAACACCTCAAACGAAGTTCTTCTTCGTTTGAGAAACGAATTTAAGCATTAGAACCACTTAGACTTCACTTAGGTTTCAAAACGAATTTAACTTGAAAACACTTAAACTTTCACAAACGAATTTAGCTCATAATCCACTAAACGAATTTAAACTCTTGCCAAACGAATTTAGCTTCCTGAAACGAATTTAGGCCATACTGAACGAACTTAGCAATGCCCAAACGAACTTAGGACCTCACCAACGAATTTAAAACACCTCAAACGAAGTTCTTCTTCGTTTGAGAAACGAATTTAAGCATTAGAACCACTTAGACTTCACTTAGGTTTCAAAACGAATTTAACTTGAAAACACTTAAACTTTCACAAACGAATTTAGCTTCCTGAAACGAATTTAGGCCATACTGAACGAACTTAGCAATGCCCAAACGAACTTAGGACCTCACCAACGAATTTAAAACACCTCAAACGAAGTTCTTCTTCGTTTGAGAAACGAATTTAAGCATTAGAACCACTTAGACTTCACTTAGGTTTCAAAACGAATTTAACTTGAAAACACTTAAACTTTCACAAACGAATTTAGCTTCCTGAAACGAATTTAGGCCATACTGAACGAACTTAGGACCTCACCAACGAATTTAAAACACCTCAAACGAAGTTCTTCTTCGTTTGAGAAACGAATTTAAAACACCTCAAACGAAGTTCTTCTTCGTTTGAGAAACGAATTTAAGCATTAGAACCACTTAGACTTCACTTAGGTTTCAAAACGAATTTAACTTGAAAACACTTAAACTTTCACAAACGAATTTAGCTCATAATCCACTAAACGAATTTAAACTCTTGCCAAACGAATTTAGATCATAATCCACTAAACGAATTTAAACTCTTGCCAAACGAATTTAGACACCCATTAACCACCGTTCATCATAACATATCATATCGTAAACATATCATTAACCACCGTTCATCATAACATATCATATCGTAAACATATCATTAACCACCGTTCATCATAACATATCATATCGTAAACATATCATTAACCACCGTTCATCATAACATATCATATCGTAAACATATCATTAACCACCGTTCATCATAACATATCATATCGTAAACATATCATTAACCACCGTTCATCATAACATATCATATCGTAAACATATCATTAACCACCGTTCATCATAACATATCATATCGTAAACATATCATTAACCACCGTTCATCATAACATATCATATCGTAAACATATCATTAACCACCGTTCATCATAACATATCATATCGTAAACATATCATTAACCACCGTTCATCATAACATATCATATCGTAAACATATCATTAACCACCGTTCATCATAACATATCATATCGTAAACATATCATTAACCACCGTTCATCATAACATATCATATCGTAAACATATCATTAACCACCGTTCATCATAACATATCATATCGTAAACATATCATTAACCACCGTTCATCATAACATATCATATCGTAAACATATCATTAACCACCGTTCATCATAACATATCATATCGTAAACATATCATTAACCACCGTTCATCATAACATATCATATCGTAAACATATCATTAACCACCGTTCATCATAACATATCATATCGTAAACATATCATTAACCACCGTTCATCATAACATATCATATCGTAAACATATCATTAACCACCGTTCATCATAACATATCATATCGTAAACATATCATTAACCACCGTTCATCATAACATATCATATCGTAAACATATCATTAACCACCGTTCATCATAACATATCATATCGTAAACATATCATTAACCACCGTTCATCATAACATATCATATCGTAAACATATCATTAACCACCGTTCATCATAACATATCATATCGTAAACATATCATTAACCACCGTTCATCATAACATATCATATCGTAAACATATCACGGACTTATAATTTGACCTAACGACGTTAGTCAACATGAACGATTAAGTTTTGGGATGTTACATTTTGAGCCTAGCATCGAGATTAACAAGTCTCCTCTCATCGTCGGTCCATTGAACCTCTGGTTTGACGATGTCAATCACAATCTCTGGAGCATCAACAGTTGCTCCTGGTGTTCTTTGCACCAGAGTAGGAATATATGGACCAACGGTCAGAATTGACATAAGGTAGGGTTCCACACCCACTATGTGAAGTAACATTCTCTCCTTCCAAGACCCAAAGTCATCGGGCTCAAATCTTAGAGGGACAGATACGTAACCGAAGTCACGTGTGTTAACAAGGGTGGGAACAGCAGTCATGTTCTTGTTTTAAGAAAAGAAATAAGAATTTAGAGAGAAATAAGTATGTAAATGGATCTTTGTTTCAATGATTTAGAAACGTTGGCTCTGATACCACTTGACAGTTCTGATTTGCACACTTATAATATAATTAATCTAGACAAGAATGTAAGAACAGAAAGTAAAGAACATGAACAAGAACAAGAACAAGTTCAAATACAAGAAACTATGCAAGTCTAATCATATGTATCATTGATTAAACGATGAATACATGGTCGATATTACAACTTGTCTTACAAGAATACAAATGAACTAGATAATTGCTAAGTCTAGAAAGAAAGAAAAACTTAAGCAATTACAAATGAAGTGATACACACTTTTTGGAGACTAAACACTCACTATAAATGATGCGGTTGTGTTGCTTTATATAGGGGAGGAATTAGGGCAACACAGCCTTACAATGATAGTGATAGAATGGTGGTTGTCGACATTCCATTGGCTCTAAGTACTTGGATCCAGGAGCCTTTGTCTTCTTTACCAAAACGGGTATGAGGGAGAAAACCCTTGTTTTGGTTCCAACTGCACCTTTGCCATATAAGGTAATATCCAGTTGGAAGAACCACCATGTGACTCTTGTCTTCTTGTGATTTGAAATCTTTCCGCCTTGACACACAACTTGGGAAGTAAACCACCCGCTGACGACCGACGTCAGCGACCAAGTCTGGTCAGCGAATCCTTGACTCAACATTTTATAATGTAGGGTGCATACACGAGTTTGAAAATTACACTTTGGACGTTTTTAATGTTATTGAGAAAAAAAGACAAGATGAAAATGCACAAATGATTATGACACGCAACGATTTGAAAGCCAATATACCTGATTCATTAGATTACATGTCAACAATAGAATTCTCCTTCCATATGAAACGGTATTTGTGATAGGGCAGTACAGATAAATAACACATTAAAACTGAAAACATGTTTGCCATGCATCTAATAACGGTAAAGATCACAACGAAGATATGCCAGTACTAAGGTTCATATTCAAAGTCAAACCACAAATGACTACAAAGTAGAAATTCAAAGATGCAGCAGAACATTGTGCATACACATACTCTCCACTGCCTCACATGAAACTGGGATGAACTGGTCCTTTTGAGAGCCCAACACGAACTTCCATTCCATGATATTTATTTATATTGTATTATATAATTATTGGATATTTATTCTTCTAATTCCTCTAATGTCAGTTATTAAAATTTTGTTTATTTATTTATTTTATTTTTTTTGAAAGAATTATATTACACTCTCTTATTTAAAAAGATTTATATATTTACCACTTACATCCAACTTCAAATATAACATAAACCAAATCAATACATTCATAAGTATATGAGTTCAAACTTCAAATTTTTGACCTTAAATTATACATATTACTTTTTTGTATGTTCATGACAAACTACTTGGGTTTCATAACCATGCTAGGGAAAGTATCATAGCTTGAAGCTATATTGTTCAATTCACATCATATAATTAAGTAAACATACATTAGATTCTTTATAATAAATTAAGATCATCGAATCGTAACTTTTAAAATGATATGGAAAATTACGTCAGTTAAATATATTGTTTTGGTATTTTTTTGGGGTAAAAAGGTATTTCACTTCTACGGACTTAAAAGTGATAACTTAAGATCTAATACATTATTAGTCAAAAATCTCATATAAATTTTGGTTAGCTTAGTTCGAGTGTGGGTGTAAATTGTACCACACCTCATTATTAGTCAAAAATCTCATATAAAATCTATACATAGGCCGAACTCTCAACAAAGGTGATGTTTTTTGGCATTGGGATTGTTCGACCCATTGAAAAACCTAGTTGAACATTACTAGGCCCAGGCCCTAATAAACAAAAACCCTAGAAAAAATCTATAAACATCTAATGATTCCATTCCATTTCAATAAACTATTATATCAGCTCAAACCGTAGGGTTTTTATATTTTTCAAAGTTTTTTTTTTAGTTTTCTTTTGGGGTAAAAAGGTATTTCACTTCTACGGACTTAAAAGTGATAACTTAAGATCTAATAATTATACAAAAACCCTAGAAAAAATCTATAAACATCTAATGATTCCATTCCATTTCAATAAACTATTATATCAGCTCAAACCGTAGGGTTTTTATATTTTTCAAAGTTTTTTTTTTAGTTTTCCTTACTTTTTTCTACCTACTAAACTTATTTTCCCCATCATCATCTCTAACATAATGGTGAACGCTAAACTCTTCCATTTAAGGAACTTTGGTTGTCTCTGTTTTTCTACAAATTTAAACTTGTCTGATAAATTTTCAAAAAGAAGTGAAAAATGTGTTTTAATTGGATATTCTAGTTTTAAAAAGGCTTATAAATTGTTAAATCTATCTACTAAAGATATTTTATTATTCAAGAGATGTTAAGTTTTATGAAGAAATTTTTCCTTTAAAACACAAAGAATCTACTGTTTTTGTTAAAGAAAAAGATGGTATTAACCATACAAACTTTTTTGATCTATTCTTTCCTGAAAATACAACCAATAGTTTCCTAATTTCCAATGATGAAGGAAGAGTGGGTTCTGACCATGATAACCATGCTGCAACCCCTCTTGGCAGTTCATCTAGAGCAACAAGAAGTGGAGGCACAAGTGTAGGTCATGAAGTTGATGAATCTATTAGTACTACTTCTTATGAGGACATTAATAATAATGATGAGTCTGATAATGATAATATTGAATCTAATTCTGATCAAAATAATATGTTAAGAAGGTCAGACAGAAATTTAAAATTGCCATATAAATTTAAAGATTATGTTTTAGAAGGGAAGGTTAAGTATCCAATAGAAAGAGTTGTCAATTATTATTTTCTTTCAAAAGAAAATTTCTGTTTTGTTTATAACTTAAACAAGAATGTTGAACCTAATACTTATGATGAAGCTTGTAAAGATTTAAATTGGGTTCAAGCTATGAATGATGAAATGGAAGCTTTATATAGGAATAACACTTGGGTAATTACTGACCTTCCTCAAGGAAGAAAACCAATTGGATGTAAATGGATTTATAAGATTAAGTATAAAACAAGTGGTGAAATAGAAAGATACAAAGCTAGACTAGTTGCTAAAGGGTATAATCAAAGAGTTGGTCTAGATTATGAAGAAACATTTGCTCATGTGGTTAAAATGGTAACAGTTAGATGTTTGCTTAATTTGGTTGTTCAAAATAACTGAAAACTGTTTCAGTTAGACATTAATAATGCCTTTCTGTATGGTAATTTGTATGAAGATGTGTATATGGACCTACCTGAAGGTTATTGTGAAAAAAATAGTGGTAAGGTTTGTAAACTTATAAAATCTTTGTATGGTTTAAAACAGGCTCCAAGACAATGGAACGAAAAATTAACACTTTCTTTATCTGAAATGGGTTTCATACAAAGTAAAAATGATTACTCATTGTTTACAAAGAATGATAAAGATATCTTTCTTGCCCTTCTTGTATATGTTGATGATATTGTGGTCACTGGCAATAGTGAAACTGAAATTGAGAAGTTTAAAACTGTTCTAAAAGAAAAATTTATGATTAAGGACTTGGGAGAAATGAAATATTTCTTAGATATTGAAGTTCTTAAAACTCAAAATGGTTTGTGTCTTTCACAAAGAAAGTATTGTCTTGAATTGTTACATTAGCTTGGATTGTTAGGTTGCAAACCTATGAAGTCTCCTCTTGAGGCTAATACTGTTCTTTCTGCTAAAGCTTCTGATAATGACAAATTAATTACAAATGTGAATGCTTATCAGAAGTGTAACATCCTAAACTTTTCGTTTAACGGCTGACTTGAGTTGTTAAGTCAACATTTTGCTTCTGTCAAATCTTTAGAAGATTTATATGCATATGTGTACTTAATGTGTAACATTTGTGAAATTTGACTAGATTTGACTTGCAAATTTAATGTAAATGATTTTCGTTAATATATGTGAATAGTACCGTATATGTGAATAGTAACCGTATTTATGAATAGTAACCGTATTTATGAATAGTACCGTATTTATGAATAGTAATAGTATTTATGAATAGTAAATGTATTTATGAATAGTAACCGTATTTATGAATAGTACCGTATTTATGAATAGTACCCTATTTATGAATAGTACGTATTCATGAATAGTGCCATATAATTAATTATTATTTGATCCGATCTCATTTACATATGTTTTTGTAAAGATTTAAGTACGAATAATATGAGTTCATTCGAAATCTAGTACATTTAGCGATTTGGAATTAGTACAAGAGTTCAAGGATCGAAAGAAATATTAATTGCCTTATGAAAATGACAAATGAAGTTAAAATGACAATTTAATACTTAAGTAGTATCATTTACTTTAATTTAGAATTCGTTGTTTCAACGAAAAATATTATAAGTAATTATTAAACAAGTAGAGTGCAGAAAAACACTGCTAACTTGTTTTGGCCATAACTTTTGAACCGTAACTCCGTTTTTGACGATTCAAATCGCCACGTTTTCATAAAAGAGTCTATTTTCTAACTAAATAGTTAACCTCGACCATAAATAGTCAACCTAGACCTGGAATAGTCAAGTTCGACCTACTATTCACTATACATGCTATTTCCTATATATATTGATCTTTTCATGCATTTCTTTGGTTTTGGGATCAAAGTAAAAACACACACACTCATAATTTTCATCATAATTCAGTTCTCTTAAACAAGAAAAGATAAGTATTTGTGTTCAACCACTTAATCATATTAGTTTTGCAATAATCAAATACTTGAGTATTCTTGTGTTTAACGTTTGTGAAATTTAGTTTTTGCAATAATCAAACACTTGAGTATTCTTGTGTTTAACGTTTGTGAAATTGTAATTATGATTATGGGTAACATTTCATGCCATTGATCATTATTTTGTGCAATAATCTAACACTTGTGTACTCAGGTGTTTAAAGTTTGCATAATTATAATTATGATTTTTGGGTAACATGGAAAGTTGGTGTTGAACTTAGCAGATATTGTCTATACTTGTTGTTGGGATCTTGTAACTTGTTCGGTAATATCGTTGGTGAATTGTTGTGCATCTTGCAAGGTAAGATACACTACTTTGACACGCTGAGGGTTCAACAAAAGATGGTTTTCATATAGTAACGTCCCCTAATAATATCTTGTTTGCTTATGGGTATACGGGATTATATGGGAGGTGATATGGGCTATGTAGATGAATATTGAAGCCTGAAATGCTACCCCAATGATATGAAATGATAAGTATTGTTATGATATGCTTTGAGATGTTATGGAAAATGATATGTTATAATAAATGATATGAGATGTAATGATGTGCTATGTAATGATATACGATATGTAATGAATTATGATGATGTAGGTAATGTAACAATGTATGACTATGAGATATTATGATATGATATGTAATAATATGATATGGGATAATAGATGATATGAATGATAAGTTACAAAGATTGATAATTATATTAAATACAAGTTACAAAGATTGATAATTATATTATCAATGTCTTTTAATTACTTTTAATATTTACTAAATATCTACCATAGTTTATAAAAAATAAACAAATATTAAGTTATATCAAGTGGTTTGTGTATAAAATTAAAAGTTAGAGATCATGAGTTCTAATCTTGTATTTGGCTTTTTTATTTGCTATTTAAAATTGATAAAAAAAAACAAATGTCCATGTAGACAAATGATGACGTGGCAAATGAAGTGCCACATAAACACTAAATAATATAGATTTAAATGTCAATATATCTAAAAAAACATTAAAATTACCAGAAAATACCACATGAGCAAAAAACTTAGTTGGCACGAAAAGAGAAGTGCCACCTAGGAAAAAAACTATCCTTTCTTAGTTATATAGAGATAAGAAAATTAAACATCAAATATATGCATAATAACAAATATAAGTTAAAAAAATACAAACCAACTATATTATATAATCATAATAACATATATAGATAAAGAATACGTCAACTATTATTTTAAAATAATAATAACAACTATTAATTTAACTTTAAAATACATCAATTTACACAAAAACGGGAAACCTTACAAACCAAGTATTATACAATATAAGTCAACTAATCAATCTGCTGAAATCCCGGAGGTGCCTTAGTAGCTTGAATGTGTCTGTCGTACTCAGCCAAACGGTCTTTGTACTTCGCATTAACTGCCCAGGCCCGCAATGCAGGTTTACCAAATCCCCAAGCTGAGGGGTAGGGCAATGGGCAGTCCTTGTCTAAATAAACCGTAACAAAATGTGAATTTCCCGAAATTTGTAGTGTCCGCGAACCGTGATTCGGTGCCCATATATTCACTCTCTCTCCCACTTTGAGGCCATTGTGGTTGTCTTTCAGGTTCGTCGAAGAAACGTGATTGTGTGCTCACGTATTCACTGTGTCTCCCATACTGGCCCTCTGCAAAGAATGATGACTGAGAAAAACGATCGGAAAACCCCCCCATGGACTGGGTATCCTGAAAAGTCGGTCTGGAAAATTGAACCGACTTGGATTTTAGGATACCGAAAGGTGCTGTATTTGCCGTTGGTATGTTAATGTCGGGCACCTGCAACAAATAATAGATCAATTAATTAGACTTCGAATTATACTAACAAACAGGGTGCACTTACATATAAGAAATCAATTAACTATACTTCGATTGTAAACCAGCAATACAAATTGCTGGTAATCATGTTCTTCATGAAAGAACAAAGCATTTCAAAATTGATTTACATCTTGTTAGAGAAAAAGTAGCAGCAGGTTTGATTAATCTCATTAAAATAGATTATGAAGAACAGTCTGCTGACATTCTTACAAAGTGATTGAGTAATTATGCTCATCATTATTTGTGTTCCAAGCTTAAACTTAAAGATTTGTTCAATACTTAGTTTGAGGGGATGTTAAAAAGTATAAATCTCAAACTATGTATTTTAGTTGTTTAAAGTATACTTATTTTGTTGCATAAGTGTAATTGCAGGAAGTAGAAGGACTGAATATGGAATTATGAAGTTTGGGCTTGAAGAAGCAAGAGAGGAAAAGAGAGGGGCTAGAATGGATCTTATGCTGCCTATATATACGAAGAGATGAAACCCTATTAGGGTTTAATCACACACATATCTTATATCTGCATCTATATTTCTCTCGATATATTTTTATTCATATTTTCTGTATAATTGATTCGATCATCTTGATCGATCAATCTCTGATTATTCTGATATTCTTGTATTTGAATCTATAATAATAAACTCTTTGTGTTGGCTCCATCAATCGGACCAACTGAAATAATTAGGTATATTTTCTGTTTATCTCAAAATCGTTCATCATCTCTAACATAATGGTGAACGCTACATGTCCATTTCGCACTCATGTTTATGATCAAGAGGAGGAGGGCACATGTGGGTCAATTGCGTTCACTGATATGACGCAAATCACATTAGCCATGTCTGGTGCTGTGAGGGTTCCCAAACTCTCACCTCAGACGATGATAGATGTTGAGGGTCTCGGCGGTAATACATTGGCAATGCGCAACTTTATTTGCGCGGCTGATGGTGGATTGGAATTAGAGTTCTATAACCCGTTCATCAATATTTCCCGCAAACTTACAAACCCTGATTTTCAAAGTCCCCCGGAAAGACGTCACCGGCTCAGGAGTATTTTCCGTTACACAAACCCCGTCACCATAAGAACGGAGCTTGAAAACATGTATGGTGATACTGGCAAAAAGTTTCCGTGTGTAGCTGTGGTACAAATGTGTGAGTTTGTTGACCCTCTAATTGCAAGGGAGGTTGCGATTCGGAGATACAGGGATCCCGTAACGGGTCAAGTTGGGGGGCTTTATCGGCCATCTGCAGCAGAATTGGAAAGAGCTAAGAATCAAAATGAGCCCCTTCACACTCTGTTGGTGGTTGGAATCTTCACAGACCATCCTGATAGAAGACAACACTTTTGTAAGGTGAAAAACAGTTATGGGCTTGATTGGGGGTCAAAGGGCTATTCCTTTATCCCGTTTGACTTTATTCGATGTTTACACGTTCCAGAAATCTAGCATCCAGTTGCCTCTCCCGCATCAAGTTGACCGCCAGACTGATAAGTTCGACCAATGAATATGTTGAAAGTAAATGTCATAGTCCAAAGTTTAGTCACATTTGTTTTCTTTATTATTTTACTGTTAGTTTATTATTATTGTTTAGATAGTCTAGTTGATTAAGTTTGGTTATTTGTGTCATCAAGAAGGAGTCAAACTAGGTTATTTAGGATGGTTAAGAAATCGTGGCTTTATTTTTGCAAAGTAGTGGCAGTGTAGGTTAGTGGGAATAGTGTTTCTTTTAGTTTTATGAAATGCAGTAAAGTGAATTCCATTTCTGTGTTACATGTTAAATTGTTCATTTATTGTATATATATATATATATATATATATATATATATATATATATATATATATATATATATATATATATATATATATATATATATATATATATATATATATATATATATATATATATATATATATATATATATATATATATATATATATATATATATATATATATATATATATATATATATATATATATATATATATATATATATATATATATATATATATATATATATATATATATATATATATATATATATATATATATATATATATATATATATATATATATATATATATATATATATATATATATATATATATATATATATATATATATATATATATATATATATATATATATATATATATATATATATATATATATATATATATATATATATATATATATATATATATATATATATATATATATATATATATATATATATATATATATATATATATATATATATATATATATATATATATATATATATATATATATATATATATATATATATATATATATATATATATATATATATATATATATATATATATATATATATATATATATATATATATATATATATATATATATATATATATATATATATATATATATATATATATATATATATATATATATATATATATATATATATATATATATATATATATATATATATATATATATATATATATATATATATATATATATATATATATATATATATATATATATATATATATATATATATATATATATATATATATATATATATATATATATATATATATATATATATATATATATATATATATATATATATATATATATATATATATATATATATATATATATATATATATATATATATATATATATATATATATATATATATATATATATATATATATATATATATATATATATATATATATATATATATATATATATATATATATATATATATATATATATATATATATATATATATATATATATATATATATATATATATATATATATATATATATATATATATATATATATATATATATATATATATATATATATATATATATATATATATATATATATATATATATATATATATATATATATATATATATATATATATATATATATATATATATATATATATATATATATATATATATATATATATATATATATATATATATATATATATATATATATATATATATATATATATATATATATATATATATATATATATATATATATATATATATATATATATATATATATATATATATATATATATATATATATATATATATATATATATATATATATATATATATATATATATATATATATATATATATATATATATATATATATATATATATATATATATATATATATATATATATATATATATATATATATATATATATATATATATATATATATATATATATATATATATATATATATATATATATATATATATATATATATATATATATATATATATATATATATATATATATATATATATATATATATATATATATATATATATATATATATATATATATATATATATATATATATATATATATATATATATATATATATATATATATATATATATATATATATATATATATATATATATATATATATATATATATATATATATATATATATATATATATATATATATATATATATATATATATATATATATATATATATATATATATATATATATATATATATATATATATATATATATATATATATATATATATATATATATATATATATATATATATATATATATATATATATATATATATATATATATATATATATATATATATATATATATATATATATATATATATATATATATATATATATATATATATATATATATATATATATATATATATATATATATATATATATATATATATATATATATATATATATATATATATATATATATATATATATATATATATATATATATATATATATATATATATATATATATATATATATATATATATATATATATATATATATATATATATATATATATATATATATATATATATATATATATATATATATATATATACAGATAAATTATGTGTATTGGCGGTACAAAAAGAACTCACAAGACTTTATGGGGAATAATACTCAAAACTAGTCAATGATAATGTATATATACAACAACAACAACAACAACAACAACAACAACAAAGACCCAATCCCTAAACGGGGTACGGGGGAGGTGAGCTGTAGACAGTCTTACCTCTACCCAAAGGTAGAGAGACTGCTTCCATAAGGACCTCCGGCCATAAAGAGATGAAAGTCGAAAAATGTAAAGAGTTTAGTTATCAACCTGTCGGTCGACGATAGCAAGGAAGGAAATACATGTCTGTTAGCGTGGGGGGGAGTAGCAAGCATGCAACCTAACATACTTTAGCATCGACAATACATATACACTAGCCACCCTATTGAACATATTAAACAACAAAAGTGTAACAGCATAATAAGCCTAGCCTACTGCAAGAAACCCAACATGGGATATGGAAACAACCATGCATACATGCATATAAAAAAGGAAACAACCATGCAAGAAAGATAATCGGTGCTAGACACCCTATGGAACAAAGTACTAAGGCCGCCTAGCTAGACTAATCCTATTCCTCACATATACTCTCAAAACCCCTAAACTAATCCTAGTCCTCTAAAACCTCTCTCATTGGTCATGTCCTCCGACAAGCAAAGCATTTTGGGGTCAGCCTAGCGTGACCTCCCCCCTCGGTTTATGCCTACCTCTACACAAGGCCAAAACCAATACGGAGGTCACAGAAAACCAAAGTCTAAGTAAAAAGTCTAAGTAAATAGTCTACATAATCTAATCCCATATGCCTTTCGCCCCTTGTCCACGTCCTCCGCCAGGGACCTCATTTGGAGCATTTGGTATCCTGCCCTTCTCCCTTCATCGGCCTACCTCTTAATCTGTTAGGTCAAAGCCCTCCGTAACATCGAGTCACCTTAGTTGGGCCCACTTCTCCAGGCTAAACCATCCCTCACATCCTTGGGCAAAGCCATATGGGAAAAGATGTCGATCTTAGTCACTCAGCGATCTACCCTAGCCTAATCCTCTACTCTAATCCTAGTTCTCCAGGCCGTCCTATCCGACGTCATGTCCTCCGATAAGCCAAGCTCTTTTAGGTCCTTCGCTAGTCGCTCCTCCCACCTCATCTTTGGCCTTCCCCTTCTTCTTACGCCGTCAACGTGAATAGATTCTGCTCTCCTTAGTGGTGCAGTTTGGTCTCTTCTCCTAACATGACCAAACCATCTTAAGCGTCCTTCCCTTAGCTTGTTAATGATGGACCCTACTTCAAGTTCGTCTCTAAAAACTCCTGTGGGGATCCTATCTGATAGTTTCTTCCCGCAAGTCCACCTTAGCATCCTCATCTCAGCCACCTCCATCCGGGACGCTTGGGCTTTCGTCATCGGCCAACATTCCGACCCGTATAACATAGCCGGTCTAATAGCCACTCTGTAGAACTTGCCTTTCAGTTTTAGCGGGATCCTCTTGTCGCACATGACTCCAGAAGCTGCTCTCCACTTCATCCACCCTGCTTGGATCCGATGTGTCACGTCTTCATCTATCCCCCCCGCCCCCCCCCCCCCCCCCCCCCCCCCCCCCCCCCCCCCCCCCCCCCCCCCCCCCCCCCCCCCCCCCCCCCCCCCCCCCCCCCCCCCGTCCCCCCCCGATTTGTGTATCATTGATCCTAGGTATCTAAAAGACTCCTTCGGACTCAGTATCTGCTCCCCAATGCGAATATCCTCATCCCCATTATGTCTTATCTCCTGCTTATCAAAGTCACACCGTAGGTATTCTGTCTTCTCTCGGCTCACACACAAACCATTGTCTTCAAGGGCTCCTCTCCATTTATCTAACCTACGGTTTAGCTCCTCCTTTGATCTTGAAATAAGTGCGATGTCATCAGCAAAAGTCAGGCACCACGGTAGTTCCTCTTGCAGGTCACTCGACAACTCGTCTAAGATCAAGGTAAAAAGGTAAGGGCTAAGCGCGGAACCCTGGTGTAGGCCCCTTTCTACCGAGAAAAGCTCTGTGTTCCCCACAGGGGTTCGAACACCGGTCCTCGCCCTGTCGTACATATCCTTGATAACACTAAAGTACCTCCCAGTAACTCCTTTCGCTTGTAGCGTCCTCCAAATCAGCTCCCGTGGTACACTATCGTATGCCTTTTCCAAATCTAGAAAGGCACAGTGTAGGGCTTTTTGTCTTTCCCTATACTTCTCCATAAGGCTTCTGGTGATGTGAATCGCCTCCATCGACGACCTCCCTGGCATAAATCCGAATTGGTTCTCTGCCACCTTCGTAACCCTTCTAAGCCTCATCTCGATCACTCTCTCCCATAGCTTCATTGTATGACTTAGGAGTTTTATGCCCCTATAGTTGCTACAACTCTGCACGTCCCCCTTGTTCTTATAGATAGGTATAACCTCACTAAGTCTCCATTCTTCTGGCATCATTGCACTTGTCCAAATCTTGTTGAAGAGGCTTGTCAACAAGCTTATCCCCGCGTCCCCCAAGCATCTCCATGCCTCAATAGGAATTTGATCTGGACCTACCGCTTTGTTTCTCCCCATTTTATTTAAGGCGAACCTTACTTCCTCTTGGCTGATCCTCGTGGCATCGTCGTCGTCGTAGCGTGTGTCTGAGTGTGTACCGTCAACTCCTCCTTGACTTTGCCCCGACCCTCTCCCATTAAAAAGGTTTGTGAAGTACTCCTCCCATCTTTTCCTAATGTCACCTTCCTTCACAATGCTCCGTCCGCTTTCGTCTTTTATATAAATGACGTCTCCTAAGTCTCTACGTCTTCTCTCCCTTGCTTTAGCAATTCTGAAGATATCGTTTTCGCCTTCTTTGGAATCTAGTTTCTTATACAGTTCTTCGTACGCTCTTTCTTTTGCTCTAGCTACACTCTTCTTTGCTTCTTTCTTGGCTTCGTAGTACCTCTGCCTTGCCAAGGACCAGTCTTCATTTGTCCCGTTCCGGCGGCTCTTGATAAGCTCTCTAAAGCAACTATGTTTTGTCGCGACCTTGGTCTGGACCTCTTCGCTGATCCACCAAGATTCCCTACCTACTTTACGCTGCATTCCTGTACCTTTGGTTACCCCTAGTACTTCCTTCGTCGTCTCCCTCATGCCCTCTGCCAAGTGTGTCCACAACTGATCAGCATCCATATGCGAACCGTCTTGGATCTCCCTTGTGAACCGCATGCTCATCGTCAACCTAAACGTCTTTGCTGCTTCCCCCCTTAGGTTTTTCCAAAGTATTCTTGGCTTTACGACCTTCTCTATCTTGGTTGGTCGTCTACTCGAGAGCAAATCTATGACCAACAGTCTATGTTGGGAGCACCAATCCTCTCCAGGTAGGACCTTGCAGTCTTTGCAGACCCTAAAGTCGCCTTTACGCACCAGGAAGTAATCAATCTGGGTGTAATGTCGGCCGCTCTGGAAGGTAATCAGCTGGGTATTCCTTTTCCGGAAGAAAGAGTTTGCGATAAC
>CM067170.1:84114749-84202249 GCA_034093135.1 Erigeron breviscapus | reverse complement strand
GTAAAGATCTAAGTTTATTTAGGAATCAAATTGATTAATGTTGCGTGGGTTGAAACATGAAAGTTTTAAACTGAACGAATATACAGTGATTGTTGTATCAAGTGTCCTAGCTGTATTCATGTTTTGACGTTTTGTTATAATTTAAAGTTTCTCTGACAAGTTAGAATTCGTTGCTATCCACTTCGATGGGGTGTTTATTACCAACCTAAAACTCTTTTGTGACCAAGTGGAGTTTGTCACTTAATGCAGTTTTCTCCCAGTCTTCCAAAGTATACATCATCAGTTGCTCAAAGGAGTTTAAAGGGCTATTGTGTGGTAACTTCTAATATCTCTATTAAAGAAGTTTTGTCAATATTTTTCTTTCTATCATATGAATATGTTGACTAAAGCAGCTGCTTCTGATATTTAATAACATCGAGAGCAGCCTTATCATCAAAATGCACTTCTAATCTCTAGACGTTATTTTTTTTTTGTTCCAAGTAGCCGTACATCGAGGTGGCGAATATTTACTCCATAGGAGATGTTTCAGAACTTGAGGCATTTGTCCAAGCAAACCACGAGAAGTTTGAGAATGTGAGTTCCTTAGTATACTACAAATTACGATGTGCTGCATTGGCCCAAACTGCTAAATTTAATATAAAATGGGGGAATCGGACTGGTGGAAGCAAGTTCAGTTACGGTTTAGAATTAGGTCGGTCAGGACCAGACAAATACCAAATTTGAACTTGTGGGTTAAGTTTTTAATTTTTACATATAGAGCAACACTGTTTGAACTTTGAAGTGTGATAAGCGAACATTTTAGACAAACCAGTTTGGTTGCAGATCAGACTGGACCAAGCCATGAATTGAAGTTGAAACATATTTAAATGAGAACAAGATTTTAAAATCTCAAGAGCCGAGAACCAAACCAGATATAGCTGGTACCGGTTCGTTTTAAGCTCAGTCTCGGGTCAGCTTAGTTTGTTGTTTTAGACTAATTTTGCCACTCTCCTGTACTTCAAATTATAGTTTGGTTGTGCTACTTCTGTAGTTTAAGTTGGAAACATTGAACAGATCTAAATTTTTTATTTTTTTTTACAAATTTGCCGTCACAGGGAAACAATCTTGGATTGGTAAAGCAGGTTGTGTCATCTATGTACAAGCGGAACATTCAGAGGTTGACCCAAACATATTTGACTTTATCCCTTGAAGACATAGCCAATACTGCGTAAATTAAAACCCCTAAGGAGGCTGAAATGCATGTACTTCAAATGGTAACTAGTCTATGAAAATCTCTTTTGGTAAATTTAAAGCAACTTTTTTGTGTAAAGTTCTGGGCTTTTCTTACATTTTTGCATTTACATTTTTTTGAAAGATTGAGGATGGTGAGATCTTTGCAACTATTAACCAGAAGGATGGAATGGTTAGATTTCTTGAGGATCCTGAAGAATATAAAACATGTGAGATGATCGAGCATATCGATTCTTCAATCCAAAGGTATGATATTTACACTGCAAAGACTTATAATCATGCACTATTTATTTACTCAAACAAATATGTTCTGAAACTAAATGATAATGTTGAATGAGACATAATTCTCTTCTTGATAATTTTTTATGAAAGGACTGATCAGTTTCTGGTTCCCTTCCTTTTTGTTCTTTGGCTCCTTTATGATCTTTCTTGCATTTTGCTGGTAAATAATCATGGGATCTTTGTTATTTCGACTGTTACAGAATCATGAAACTGTCTAAGAAGCTGACAACAAATGACGAGTCTATGTCGTGTGACCCCCTTTATCTGTCCAAGGTATAACTTCTTGATCCCTATCACAATGACCTTTTTCCATCATGTGGTGAACATAATGGCTACATTGGCAACACAATGCCAGCCCATTTTGAATTGGTGGATTTGGGTCTTGGATCTCTAACAGGTCAATCGGGTTTAGTAATTTATAGATTAATAGGGAACCTGTCAAATTGGTGGAAAGTTGCCAGAGCCCAGAAGTGTATTTTAAATGCACAGAACATTCCAAGTATTTTTATATGAAAGGTTAGATTGTCAAATAACAGGAGTATAATTTTAACCAAATTTGACCAGTTAATTATATATTAAAAAAATACAAATCTTGGACAAAAGTTTCTCAGGGTCAACCCAACCCGACTGACTCATCCACTTTGGCGTCTTGAAGAATAGTGCTATTATTGTAGCTTTTGTTTTTGTTAGAATGAAGTGTTTTGAACTGTAGCCTAATGGTTTATATATCTTTAGGTTGGGAAAGAGCGACAACGATTTGACTTCGATGGTGTTCCGCAGAAGTTCAACTTGTGAGAAACAAGCTAGAATGCATTTCATTAGATTATAAACTTTCCATCGTTTTGGCATATATCTCTTTTTGTTTGTCAACCTGAGGCACGTATGCAACAGAGGTTACTAAATTCTGTTTGAGTACATGAATTAGCACATGTGAAATCTTGCTAATATTAGGCTTTTAAGCCAAGACTCTTGGTTAGATTACTTTAGCGGGATACGTTTATGAATTATATTTGTTTTATGTCCAAATTTCGATGTTATGCTTGTCATTATCCAAGTACTAATATTCATTTTGTTTATTTTCTTAGTAATCATTATTTTGCCTACAATTCATTTCACGCAAAAGAATCTATCAGGGTCACCAAAAATACTCTTCTTCAACGTGCTAAACTATTTTATAAAAGAAAAAAACCAAAATAATCCTTTGAGAATTGCCAGTGTTTTAAAAAATCGAAATATTTGCAGGGGTTGATTCGGGTCCACAAAACTGTGCTGAATTCTGAAATATTTGCCTTGAATAAACTTTCATAGAAGCTGGGTATGTATCAGAGCATCTCAAGAGAACAGAAAAACGACAATACACAGCTCGTGGTCAAACCTAGAAAGGAAGTTCGTACAACTAAGCAAGCTCAAAGTACAACGTTGGTCACACCCCATCTACGACAAAAAAAAAAAAAAAAAAAAAAAAAAAAAAAAAAAAAAAAAAAAAAAAAAAAAAAAAAAAAAAAAAAAAAAAAAAAAAAAAAAAAAAAAAAAAAAAAAAAAAAAAAAAAAAAAAAAAAAAAAAAAAAAAAAAAAAAAAAAAAAAAAAAAAAAAAAAAAAAAAAAAAAAAAAAAAAAAAAAAAAAAAAAAAAAAAAAAAAAAAAAAAAAAAAAAAAAAAAAAAAAAAAAAAAAAAAAAAAAAAAAAAAAAAAAAAAAAAAAAAAAAAAAAAAAAAAAAAAAAAAAAAAAAAAAAAAAAAAAAAAAAAAAAAAAAAAAAAAAAAAAAAAAAAAAAAAAAAAAAAAAAAAAAAAAAAAAAAAAAAAAAAAAAAAAAAAAAAAAAAAAAAAAAAAAAAAAAAAAAAAAAAAAAAAAAAAAAAAAAAAAAAAAAAAAAAAAAAAAAAAAAAAAAAAAAAAAAAAAAAAAAAAAAAAAAAAAAAAAAAAAAAAAAAAAAAAAAAAAAAAAAAAAAAAAAAAAAAAAAAAAAAAAAAAAAAAAAAAAAAAAAAAAAAAAAAAAAAAAAAAAAAAAAAAAAAAAAAAAAAAAAAAAAAAAAAAAAAAAAAAAAAAAAAAAAAAAAAAAAAAAAAAAAAAAAAAAAAAAAAAAAAAAAAAAAAAAAAAAAAAAAAAAAAAAAAAAAAAAAAAAAAAAAAAAAAAAAAAAAAAAAAAAAAAAAAAAAAAAAAAAAAAAAAAAAAAAAAAAAAAAAAAAAAAAAAAAAAAAAAAAAAAAAAAAAAAAAAAAAAAAAAAAAAAAAAAAAAAAAAAAAAAAAAAAAAAAAAAAAAAAAAAAAAAAAAAAAAAAAAAAAAAAAAAAAAAAAAAAAAAAAAAAAAAAAAAAAAAAAAAATACTCTTCTTCAACGTGCTAAACTATTTTATAAAAGAAAAAAACCAAAATAATCCTTTGAGAATTGCCAGTGTTTTAAAAAATCGAAATATTTGCAGGGGTTGATTCGGGTCCACAAAACTGTGCTGAATTCTGAAATATTTGCCTTGAATAAACTTTCATAGAAGCTGGGTATGTATCAGAGCATCTCAAGAGAACAGAAAAACGACAATACACAGCTCGTGGTCAAACCTAGAAAGGAAGTTCGTACAACCAAGCAGACTCAATGTACAACCATGTTTAAACCAGCTGTGTATACCCCACTTTCTGCTCGAGCTCCGGCTCATGCTGCAAACATAAGAACATTGTCCAATTTGGGATCCTAAACGAAATGGATATGCAATGCCATCTGGGATAATGACGGGGAGTTTAACAGGCATAGAATAAGAGGCTGCTCAAGTCAAGTGCCTTTCACCACCAAGTCAACCATTTAGGCTCAATGAACCATGGACACTAACAACTTCCACAGCAGTACCAATTCAACAAATCCCACACTTCGGAGAATGTCTAAAATTCAAGTCTTTCGCATTGGTGATCCTAGTACCTCTTCTAGGATTATTGCAGTCAGATGATGGTTATAAGATTATCACACTTTTTGACACCATAAGCTCCTGACACACAATACTAGTAAGGGAACAAGCATTAAAGTTGGTCTAATTTCGGTATGTATATATTTATTACTTTATCTTGGAACAACAATTATGGTTGTCAGGTTGTGTATACTAGGGGTATTTATGGGTCAGTTTATTCGGGTCGGGTTTTGGTTATTCGGGTGAATTTACGGGTTTTAACTAATAAATACATATCTGACCAAATTGGGTTCGGGTTAAATAGGTCCGGTACCGGTCCAATATACGCATTCGGCATTACAGGTCCAATAAAACCGTCAACGCTCTTCCTAAGTCTGATTATCCTTAAAGGGAGAAGTTATAGAAAACTTGTAAGGAAATAAAGCCTTAAAGGGAGAAGTTAAAAATAAAACCGTCAACGCTCTTCCTAAGTCTGATTATGCTTGCCCGCCCTGAAACAGGAGGACATGACCTCACGTAACCATGGTAATGCAACAGATTTAACTGCATAAACACTCGCCCTAAAACTCTCAACAGGAAGCACCAACGACCTTGCCATCAACGCATTCCTTTTCTTCCAAACAAACTCCACCAACGACGAAACCCAGTTCGACCTAATGGCAACGGAATCCTCACTATCAACTAACTTATCACCAGCCAACCTACTCATTCTTTTCGACTCAAACTCCTGAAACAACCTCCCAACCGACTCAAACGCAACTCTCGACACGTTATCCGCTTTATCAAGCATATTCATTCCAATCCTATTCCACCAATTCGACACTTTGTCTAACAAACTAACATTATTCTCACACAATGTAACCAAATCATCACGTGCTAAAATACATCCTAAAGTCTCGGTAATCGAAAACCGTAAATTATCACTAGTGGAATCAAAACAATTAGAAATTTCCTTATTACTATCAGTAACAAACTTGCCTAACCGATACGAAGGAATCGCAGCAAGGATCGAGACAGCAGCGGCAGTGACGTCAGGGTCCGGAAAGTCCGGATCGTTATGAATTCCGGTACAGACGATCTCCCATAGATCAGTGGTCAAACGAGTGGATCGGATAAGGTCAAAGGCGAGTTTTTTGGAGACAGCGGAGGCTGGAGATGCGACGATTTCTTCGACGGCGGATTTGGCGATGACGGAGATGTCACGGCCGGCGGCGGATTGTTGGAGAGCTTGAAGTAAAGCGCCGGATTGACGGAGAGCGTCGTTGGATCGGAGATCTGCTTGGATCTGAGCGAATAGTATGTCCATTTTTTGTTGGTCAGGGTTTGAGCATCAAAGTGTCGACTGGAATTGTTATTCAGATAAAAGTGGAAAATGTGATTCCGGTGGGTGATGTGGTGTGTATCAAAGTGAAGGAATTGCGACTGGAATGCACTCGCTAAATTTGTAATTTAAAAATAAAGTCCGGCAATGGATACTAATTATAGTAGCATAAAAGCAGCAATGGAGCTTTATAATCGGAATATGCTTAATAGGTATGAAATAAAAGCGGAGCTTTATCTTGGAACAACAATTATGGTTGTCAGGTTGTGTATACTAGGGGTGTTTATGGGTCAGGTTATTCAGGTCGGGTTTTGGGTTATTCGGGTCAATTTACGGGTTTCGACTAATAAATACATATCTGACCAAATTGGGTTCGGGTTAAATGGGTCCGGTATCGGTCCGATATACGCCTTACAGGTCCAATAAAACCATCAACGCTCTTCCTAAGTCTGACTATCCTTGGGTGTAGTTTTACTATCAGTAACAAACTTGCCTAACCGATACGAAGGAATCGCAGCAAGGATCGAGACAGCAGCGGCAGTGACGTCAGGGTCCGGAAAGTCCGGATCGTTATGAATTCCGGTACAGACGATCTCCCATAGATCAGTGGTCAAACGAGTGGATCGGATAAGGTCAAAGGCGAGTTTTTTGGAGACAGCGGAGGCTGGAGATGCGACGATTTCTTCGACGGCGGATTTGGCGATGACGGAGATGTCACGGCCGGCGGCGGATTGTTGGAGAGCTTGAAGTAAAGCGCCGGATTGACGGAGAGCGTCGTTGGATCGGAGATCTGCTTGGATCTGAGCGAATAGTATGTCCATTTTTTGTTGGTCAGGGTTTGAGCATCAAAGTGTCGACTGGAATTGTTATTCAGATAAAAGTGGAAAATGTGATTCCGGTGGGTGATGTGGTGTGTATCAAAGTGAAGGAATTGCGACTGGAATGCACTCGCTAAATTTGTAATTTAAAAATAGATTTTGCCGTGGTAATACACATTTATTATAAATATAAGATTTGAAGTAATATTACATGACAACAATGATTAATTTATAAACCTCAAAAATATTAATAATTACAGTATTAGTCATAGTTTATGATATTATACAAATTATGATTGATGCATATAATAAGATTATGATTTATAAATATATGATATATGTCAAATATGTTAAAGCTTGATTAGTTAAACATAATATTAAGTTATAACAAATTTATACGTGAGACTGAAAATACAGTAGCAATAACTAGATTTAGATCCCGCGTAAAACGCGGGCCTGTTGAATTAATTTGTTTTAAATATTTTCGATAAAGAGAAAGAATTAACATGCAAAATTTTAAAAAATATTGTTTTCTAAAAGTGTATCGACCATTGTTTATATATGGACCTTAAAATCATGTCATGCATGTTATTTATATGCTTGTTATTGATATATATTTTTTAAGATAATAAAAAGACAACATAAAAAAATAGTCTATAAGATGTACAAAACTTATTCTCTCTTTTATTTATAGTTTTTTTTATGAGATGATGATATTTAGAAAATAATAAAATCACTTTTTAACTTATACCAAGTATAATAGAGATTAATCTTTTTAACCAATAATATACATTAATCTTATACTTGTTAAACAAATATAGATATCTGATTTCTTACTCATTAAGATGGGAATCGTAGTTATGTTTGAACATAGTAGGTATCATTTTTAGATATAGCAAATTGCAAGGTAAATGAAAAATAAAATGCACCACATTTCATAATAACATCCATTCATTAATTTCAGAATAGAATGAACATTGTTTACATAGGGAGCAAAAAGGCACCTCAAAACAAAAGAGATGCAAACATACTATAATGCAGACACTTTTATCACCAGCAAAATACATATATGCAACAGTTTACTCCAGTAACAATCTATAATACTAAATTACACAAAATGGCAGTACAAGAACCTACGACCATGACCTGAGGACATCACAAAAAGAAAGGAGCAGCAACCATAATAAGGACATTTGAAGCCTCATATCTGCAAAAGAAATAACAATAACTTAAGGGAACACCTAAGAATGACCATCATCACCCATTTTAATAAACATGAAACATAAAACACCCATACTAACCAAACATCCAAACCCAATACCATTTGCAAAATCTAGTTTTAAGGGGAAAAAGAAATAAGTTAAAAGTTAACCACTATCATTTGGAGAACCGGAACAACATAGACATTTCCTGCATATCACATTATTGCAGGTAATAACTTTGGTACCTCACAAAGTCATAACCCTTGCAATTCCTTGCACAATTATCGACTCCCTTTATATATGCCTGGAAATTCATTCATAACTTAGCAGCTTTATCTCACAAAATAGCAGATCCGCATTAACAAACGTATTCCCAATCAAATTTTGTTTAAACGATTTTAGAATATGCGAGCCCTTTAGAAAAAGGCCCATTTCAGAAAACTTACATTTTTAGTTTCATGCAATCATCAATATCTTTCTGGTTCCAATTTATTTCTGTGGGTTAGAACTTAGAAGGCATGTGGTGAATAGGTATCCAAAATTGTGTGAATCAGAACCCAACATTTGTGCAAAATTGCAAATCATCACATCACTTTGAAGTTTGAATAGCAGACCTTAAATGTACCAATGCATGGTAGGCGCTATTTCCGACAAAACCCCTGTATATCACTGCGCTTCCTCCTCAGGTTTCGAGGATTCCTTGATCTGATCTGCAACCTCATCCTACAATTCAAAAGAAACATTTATGCAAACGATTTCGACCTGAACAAAGGGTAAAATGTTAGTTAAGGCATATTTATGCAAACGATTTCGACCTGAACAAAGGGTAAAATGTTAGTTAAGGCATATTTATGCAAACGATTTCGACCTGAACAAAGGGTAAAATGTTAGTTAAGGCATATTTATGCAAACGAAAGTCATAGTTGATTACATAGACCTAGAAATAAATAAAGTTCCAGCAACAATAGTTTTAACGTGTAAAGCTAACCATTCAAAAGTTCCAGCAATAATAGTTTTAACGTGTAAAGCTAACCATTCAAAAGTTCCAGCAGTAATTGTTGTAGTGTAAGACTCCTCATTCAGGTGAGCAATAAAATGTTGCTTGTTGTCTAATTTACGGTGAGCAACATGATGCAAATAAGACAGCCCTTCTGCAACTCTAGTAATAATCTTAAGCAGTAGATCCAGGTCTAGTTGCTCACCTCTTCTGTGTAAAAATCACGGTGTTTATATTTTTTAGTTACATGATTACTTGTTTATTATAACTAAGCAGTGATATAACAACAATTAATTCAATGGTTAAAAACAGTTTGGTGATTAACGAAAACTTTACACTGAGATATAAAGGTATTTGAGAAATCAATACAGTCAATTCAAAGGTTAAAACAGTCTGGTAGTGGTAATCAAAGTATCTTAAACTTTAAGTCAACCAAATAAATAACATTTCACCGAAAATACAAAAAAGAAGAGTTAGTTATACCATATCTACAGCAGTTTTGGCCCGACTCAAAGCACCTGCCTGCGGAGAAACACCATCATCAGGTTGAACCGTCTTCAAGTAGCCATTAGACCTCACAGAAATACGCTTAGGCAACTTAACTCGTTCCACGTCCATTTTCTTAACTGTATCCACATTCTCGATCAACCCCACGCATTGCCAACTCTAGTTTATCACTCACATTATTCTGAAAGTAAAAAAATCAAGCTCTGATTTAAAACAACCTTAAAGAAAAAACAACATCACATACAAATTCATAGCTCTAAAAATCCCATCACAACAGCCAACAACGTAAATCAGCCTACCTGGAGTAGGGCTACGCAGGAAATAACATTCCATCATATCGATAAAGTAAATCCAGATAGTTGCTAAGCAGTAAATAACTGCAGTTAAAAACTCAATGAAAATAAATACAACGTAAATCAGCCTACCTGAGTTTACCAAAAGTAAATCCAGATTCATCATATCGATAAAGTCCAGCATCTTTAGGAGACATGATCGGGGGGGGGGGGGGGGGGGTATTATTTTTCCGATACCATAAAATTCAGGGGGGGTATTATTTTTCCGATACCATAAAATTCAGGGGGGGGGTATTATTTTTCCGATACCATAAAATTCAGGGGGGGGGGGGGGGGGGGTGGGGGGGGGGGGGGGGGGGGGGGGGGGGGTATTATTTTTCCGATACCATAAAATTCAGGGGGGGTATTATTTTTCCGATACCATAAAATTCAGGGGGGGTATTATTTTTCCGATACCATAAAATTCAGGGGGGGTATTATTTTTCCGATACCATAAAATTCAGGGGGGGTATTATTTTTCCGATACCATAAAATTCAGGGGGGGTATTATTTTTCCGATACCATAAAATTCAGGGGGGGTATTATTTTTCCGTTACAATAAAATTCAGGGGGGGTATTATTTTTCCGATACCATAAAATTCAGGGGGGGGGATTATTTTTCCGATACAATAAAATTCAGGGGGGGTATTATTTTTCCGATACCATAAAATTCAGGGGGGGGGATTATTTTTCCGATACCATAAAATTCAGGGGGGGTATTATTTTTCCGATACCATAAAATTCAGGGGGGGTATTATTTTTCCGATACCATAAAATTCAGGGGGGGTATTATTTTTCCGATACCATAAAATTCAGGGGGGGGGGGGGGGGGGGGGGGGGGGGGGGGGGGGGGGGGGGGGGGGGGGGGGGGGGGGGGGGGGGGGGGGGGGGGGTATTATTTTTCCGATACCATAAAATTCAGGGGGGGGGATTATTTTTCCGATACCATAAAATTCAGGGGGGGTGGGGGGGGGGGGGGGGGTATATATTATATGTACGTTTGCCATAAAAAAGGCATTATGTTCTTTAAGATTACAAAGGCTCAGACATCTCAAGCAAGAGTAATGATTCATTGTGGCTGCATCAAAAAGGGCTACCATACGAAGGCCAATTTCCTCCTTACTTCCTGCAGTCATAAAACAGGTATACAATAAGATTCCAAATGCCACAACCTCAAACCTTTTTTTGCATTGGTGGTTACTACATACAATGTAACATATTAACCAAAATTGGTACATAAAAATTTAAGAGACAACATATTTGCAGCAACAAACCTCACTTAAAAGGTTACATAGCCGAACATACCGTGGATAAACCATCATATTAAGGGGGGGGGTATTATTTTTCCGTTACCATAAAATTCAGGGGGGGGTATTATTTTTCCGATACCATAAAATTCAGGGGGGGTATTATTTTTCCGATACCATAAAATTCAGGGGGGGTATTATTTTTCCGATACCATAAAATTCAGGGGGGGTATTATTTTTCCGATACCATAAAATTCAGGGGGGGTATTATTTTTCCGATACCATAAAATTCAGGGGGGGTATTATTTTTCCGTTACAATAAAATTCAGGGGGGGTATTATTTTTCCGATACCATAAAATTCAGGGGGGGGGATTATTTTTCCGATACCATAAAATTCAGGGGGGGTATTATTTTTCCGATACCATAAAATTCGGGGGGGGTATTATTTTTCCGATACCATAAAATTCAGGGGGGGTATATTAGGGGAATGTATATATTATATCCACGTATAGTACTATATTGTTTGGTCTGCATTTATAATACATATAAATTCAAGTTAATTGGTGATGCAATTAATCAAGCTATATGTAAATATACATGAAATGGCAGTTTTAAAATAATGTATGTAACTTGGAACTGAAATCAGCATATTGGAAGATTTATATCTAATTCCATGTGAAAATGAATCATTTTATTCCTACTTGTCAAACAAAAATATAAAGTATTTATCTACTTTAGTTGTGATGACCCATACATTCTGACATCCATTACTGCAACCCAACATAAGAGATAGAGATACGATTTTGCACACCTTGGTTTGATATCTTCAGGATCAGCCTTAGAATCCATAATTCCACTGCTTTGTGCTTCGTAATTCCCTTCAGAAGCAACAATCTAAAGCAGTTCTTTTTGGAACAACATTATTATAGAAAACATGTAAGAGAACAGCTCAAATGGATAAAACTACACAGATTCTAAGAAATCGACCCAAACTATAGATAGATGGGTCAAGATTTCCACCTTTTAAATCAGTTTTCCTACATATTTTACCTCTATGACAACTGTCTTAGCCAGAATAAGAGCATCCAACATGGTCCGGCAACCTGCAGCAGCTCTAGCATACAACATAATTGCATCCATTGCCCCTTCAAATGCATTAGCCCCTCGACAAATACTCGGACAAATAATCTAGCATATTGATTCAAGTTATAAAGAAATCTATCAATCCAAACACACAACATCAAATTATACTTGGACAAATATGACCAAATCAATTAATAAAACAACATTAAAGAACCAATAAAATAGTAATGCTCACATAAAAAGTGACCCATTTCGTACATGATGAAAATTACCAAAACAACATATTTTCTGTTAGCTGACCAACACCTACATTCAGCTGTAAGCATTCAAATCTATGCATATTACTTCTGGAAAATTAAGAACTGAAAAACAGAGTTGCATTATGTCTACCTGAAATGTAAGTTCCTCAAGCTTCCTCTTCTGTCTCGTCTTTGTGTAGAGTTTCATCAATTGACCCCGACATCATCTGCACAAGATATGCAGTTTCAACACCTACAACACCACCGCCTCATATGTACTAACCACCATTAAACTATGACCATCGCATTTTAAATGGCTACAGCCATTCCCGGATGCAGACAATACATTAGAATATAAAAAGAAAGAAAATGAACCCATAAAAAACAACACCAATAATGATTAAAATAATATAAATTAAGACCTCATGGCAGTGTTATAATCTTTATTTATTTTTAAAAAATTCAAAGAAAACATACCTCAATAACATATTCTTCTTTGAGACATAACATCAAACACCTATAAAGCAATATTTAAATTCCTAAACTTAATAATTTTAAAAAAAACCAATTCCATGTAACATTTAGAAAACCTGCAAACTTTAGAAACTTAAATTTTCCTCATCATCTTCATCCGTATACCTGTAAAAAACAGAAAAAGAGAAGAAAAAAGGATGAGCAGCAACTTGTTTAACATGAAATCCCAATTTCAAAAACAATCAAAAACAGTACCTTACTTGCATCTGATTTCTTTTAGACATATCATCAAGCATCTTACATGCATTACCAAGACCACTAACATCATATACAACATGATTAATATTACCAGCAACTACAACAAAGAAAAGGGGTAAAACAAACAATAAACTTTAATATTAATAAAAAAAAATTTGATAAAGATAGATGAAAAAGATACATGCATATATGTATGTATGTATATATACATACATATACGGTTACATCAGAAATAACATGATAAACTTTTTGAATTCATGATTTATATATATGAATTCGGATATATAAAAAACCTTAGATCTAATAGAACAAGAATCTGATAAATCTTCATCATACCTGAATTCTCATATTGATAAGCACATGAATCCATGGTTGATTTTTAGTAGATAATTGAAAATAGAATTATAAGAGAAAATTATCATAGGGCAATCCATACCAGAATGCTCCCCACTCCGATACCTCCAATACACCACATGGTGGATAAACCCCTAATTAACCGACAAAGACATGACATTAATTAGGGTAAACCTTGCCCCCTCAGCATGGACTCGAACTCGAGACCGGCCTCGTAGAGGGACTTCCATGAAACCACTGCGCTATGGCAGTGATCTCTAGGGCAAGGTTGTAACAGACAGTGATAGGGAGAGAGAAAACTAATTTTGATTTATTTCATTACAAGCTTCTGATGGAAGCTTTTGGTTCAAAATAAAAAAAAATGCCTAATCTTTTTTTAGTCTATTTTATTATTATTATGAGCAATGCTAGAGTGACTAACAAATTACAAACAAAAGTTGTACAAACTCATGTGTCACCACTAGAATAGGGAGAGTGAAACATGAAAGAGAAAAAGATTTTATTTTAATTGGTTCATCCCATTTGACAAGTTAGATTGTAAACTTTTATTTGTAATTTGTTTGTAGCTTTAGCATTTCTCTATTATTACAAAATAAAAAAAGTTGTACAAACTCATGTGTCACCACTAGAATAGGGAGAGTGAAACATGAAAGAGAAAAAGATTTTATTTTAATTGGTTCATCCCATTTGACAAGTTAGATTGTAAACTTTTATTTGTAATTTGTTTGTAGCTTTAGCATTTCTCTATTATTATTATTATGAGCAATGCTAGAGTGACTAACAAATTACAAACAAAAGTTGTACAAACTCATGTGTCACCACTAGAATAGGGAGAGTGAAACATGAAAGAGAAAAAGATTTTATTTTAATTGGTTCATCCCATTTGACAAGTTAGATTGTAAACTTTTATTTGTAATTTGTTTGTAGCTTTAGCATTTCTCTATTATTATTATTATCAACTCTTATTATCGATATATATATACACATATACAGACGCATACATACATTCACACATCTTCCCCCTTTCTAATCCACCAAAACGTTAACGGCCTTTTCCATGGCTATGCGTTGCTATTGCGGTTTATTAACAGGTATACGTTGCTCGTGGACCGACAATAACCCTGGAAGAAGGTTCTTCTGCTGTGAACAAGTAAGTGTGAAAAACCCTAAATTTTTATTTTTTTAATAAATAAAGAAAAATGGGTGTATGGTGTGGATTATCTTCATCTAAAATCATAGTTTAGCAGGCTGCAAGTTGTGGGTTCTTTGCATGGGCTGACCCACCCATGTGTCGACGATCGATGGATATCATTCCAGGACTACTAAGGGGCAGGAACAAAATTGAAGCAAAATTGGAAAAAAAAGAAAAAGAAGTGCAAAGATTGAAGAGGTCATTGATCTTCAGTTGTTGTGTTTCTGGTTTGCTAATTTCATTGTTGTTGAAGAAGTGCAAAGATTGACTTCCATAAGTCAAAATGATTGATACTCTTTTGGGCAGGCTATAATCTAATGTAGTATGTGCAATGTTGTATGTTGTGTTTTTTTTTGAATGTATGTTGTGTTGAATGTATGTTGTGTAATTTGTGTAATGTAGTTTCCAAGCAATGTAATCGAGCTCTTTTGATGAATGGAATGTAGTTTGTTCAAAATATTGTGTCTAATTATGCAGTTTTATATGAGTAAAAATAAGCAGAAGCAATGCATAACATATGCAGAAGCAATTCAGTTTCATATGCAATTGTTTATGCAGTTTCATATGCATATTTTGAGTAAAAATAAGCAGTTTGACTTTAAAAGTGTATCCTGGTAAAAATATGCAGTTTGACTTCAAAAGTCATACCTGGTAAAAAAAACTCCTAAATTATGCATATATATAAGAGGAAATATACCAAATAACAACCTGTTTCATTCCATTTTCCAAAATCATGCTTTTAAAAGCAATATACAGGCTGCAAGTTCATAACCATGTTTCATACAACATAACCCTAATTTCACACAACACATAACCATGTTTTATCAAGTACATAAACTACCATAATAGAAAGTGCATACATAATAGAAAGTGCATTAACACAAAACATGTCTTGGTAATATTCAACTTCACTTGGCTGCCAATTTTTATGCTTTCTTCCCTGAAAATTTAGATGTGACCATGAACCTCTTTCCTGCTGGGCTAACAACTGGTCTTGGACCCCTAGATGATTCAGTCTGGTTTCTTCTTGTTGGACTGATGGCCTGACTTGAATGGGTAGGCTCAGAGGGTTGACTCATATGCCTTGAGTGTGTAGGCTCAGACGCTTGATTTGCTTGATTTGGTTGACTTTGGTGAGTAGGTTTCGCCCTTTGTAATAAATATAGAGGATTAGAACAATTTCATACTAGCAAACCATATTAACACATAATTAGAGAATTATACATACCTTGGTTGAGTTGGTTGACTTGCATTCTCTGTTTGGCCTTTGCAATTCCTGGCATTATGACCCTTCTGTTTGCATTTACCACAAGTGATGCTTCTTCCTTTCTTGGACAGCTTACAGTTGTTCACAATTGGTTGGTTATTCTCAAATGCCCCTCTCTTTCTCTTCTTTTTTGGCCTCCCAACTTGAGTGTGGTGGTAAGGAGGCAATATTTTTATTGAGGAGTCACTAACATGCCAGTAAGTTGCACCAACAATGGGTTCAATCTTGTTTGAATACACTTGATTCCAAGTCTGAAGAGTGTATGCAGTGTGCACCCAGTCCTCAGGTATTCCTACATCAAACCCATACTTGTGCATGTTGTTCATGGTTGCCACTGCATGCTTACAAGGTATGCCTGTCAAATCCCACTTCCTACAAGAACATGTTCTTTCACCCATATGGACCACACATTGATCATTCCATGGGCCTGTCACTTGATACTTATCTGTCCCATTAAAAATGACTGTGTACCTTTCAGCTGCTTCCTTATTTACCTCAAGAATTTGGGTTGCAGTTGGGGTAAGTGGACCCTTAGAAACATCTATCACTCCTTGTACCACAGCTATCCTTTTCATTAAGTATTCCCTAACAAACTCTAAACAACTGATAATAGGTTTGTCTCTACCTTTGACAAGCTTACTGTTGAATGACTCACATATGTTGTTCAAAAGTATATCACATTTTGCTCTACCTGTGTATATAAATAGCAATAAGATATTGTATACCCTAATTATGACTTATCAAGTATAATTAGGTTAACATGCATAGTTGTGTATATAAATATACCATTAAGATAGTGCAAACCCTAACTTGCATACCTGAGAAGTGAGCTCTTGCCCATGACTGTGGTGGAATTGCTCTTAACCACTCATAAACTGTTGTATCTTGTTGCCTTATTTCCTCCATTGCCCTCTCAAATTCCACAACTGTTGTCCTGGTTGCTGCAAACCAGAGATGATCCCTGAATCCACATCCTCTGAACCTTGTCTTCAAATTCTCATGGATATGCTTCAAACAGAATCTGTGTTCAGCACTAGGGAACAAATTGTGGACAGCTTGCAGGATCCCCTATAACAATAACCAATAGATGATAAATTAATAAATAAAACACAAGCAATAAATTAATTAATGAAATTGGAACTAATATACCTTCTGTCTATCAGAAATGAAGGTGAAATTGGCATTATGTGGCAACCCTAAATCATCTCCAAGACATTCTAAGAACCATTCCCATGAATTTCTGCATTCACTTTCAACAAGTGCATATGCCACAGGGTATATCCCATTGTTTCCATCCACACTAACTGCAGTCAAAAGCTGACCAGGATATGGACCTTTCATGAATGCCCCATCCAACCCTATTATTTCCCTTCCTAATTCCCTGAATCCTTGTTTTAATGCCCCCAGACAAACATAAATCCTCTGAAACACCCTAGTTGTTGAAGCAGGATTCACAGATTGATATGCAAATGCTAACTTGACAGTTGTATTTGGATTCTTTTCTTTGAGTTCCATAATGTAATCCCTTAACAAACCATACTGCTCATGAAAATCCCCCCTCAATTTCTTCTGTGCCTTTTCTTTAGCTCTGTATGCTGACATCTTACTAATACTAATTTGAAATTTTTGTTGTAACAGATCTTGAAGTGCTTCACCAGAAATTTCAGGATTTAACCTAACTATGTCACTCACATGCTCTGATAAAAAGGTAGAATTGGCTTGTGGGAGATCTCTAGTTCTTAGGCAATTGTGTTCCTCAATCATAGTTCTAACCACCCATTTTACATCGTTTTCTGGTTTGGAGACAAGTAGGGTCCATGGACATGTGAGGTTTTTAACTTTGGTTTCCTTACTTGTCTCCCCTTCTGGTGAACCCTTGACCCCCTCTTCTGTTGAACCCTTGACCCCCTCTTCTTTTGAACCCTTCACCCCCTCTTCTGTTGAACCCTTGACCCCCTCTTCTTTTGAACCCTTCACCCCCTCTTCTGTTGAACCCTTCACCCCCTTCCTTCTCACTTGTAATTTGCCAGCCCTATTAACCAATGCAGGAATCACACCATGACACCTAGCTCTAAACCTCTCTTTGTCATTCTTAACTATCTTGATATCCCTTTTACTCTCAACTACATGATTCTTCAGCAAGGTTTTTATTTCATTTCTATCTTTAAAAGACTGTCCAAGGTAAAAAGGAGGTTTGATAAATCTCTCACTTGTTGAATTATGCTCTAATTTCAAGTTTCTTATTTTCTGCTTCCTTATTACCTCATCATCACCAGAACCCACACCACTATCATACTCATCAAAATCTATACCTAGAACCTCCTCACCCACATGTAGCTCACCAACAGCAGACTCCACTCCTTTCCCAACCCAATTCACATCATACCTTTCAAACTTCCCTTTAAAGTGAGACATATCAACTTCTACATCATGCACCTTGTCACTCATGTCTACATTAAACACCTCTTCTATTGTTGGTTCATCATTTTGCTCATTACCCTCCAAATCATCCCCATTACCCTCCAAATCATCCCCATTACCCTCTAAATCATCCCCATTACCCTCCAAATCATCCCCATTACCCTCTAAATCATCCCCATTACCCTCAACTAAATCATCATTTTGCTCAAACAACTTTCTACTTGACTCACCTTGATAACACACTATACCACCAGTATGAATTGGGGTTCTGGGTTCATTCAAAGTACTTTTACCATGTTCAACATAAACTTCTATGAACCTAGTTCTTTTTGCATGCTTCAACATTAAGTCCATATCATCCTGGCAAATTAATCTAACTAACCCTGAATCCAAATTGTCACCAGGTTTCTTAAAATGGTAATACATATAACTAATAGGATCATAACCAAGGCTATCAATAACTTCTCTAAGTTTTGAAATTGTATAACTTTCATATTTTTGCCAATCAGCTATTACCTTGTGTCCATCCACGTATCTTGTTTGAGGATAATCGGTAAAACAGCCACCATGATTAATTTCCATGGAGAAAAATTCGGGGTACATATCTGACCAAGAAAAGAAAAACAAAAATTACACCAACAGTTATATATATATATATAATTTTTCAAAACCCTAACTTTATTAACAAAAAAATTAAATAAAATTACCATAAAGCTGCTTGTGAAGAACAATATCGAAATCTGGTTTACGTATATGGTGTGGATTATCTTCATCTCCCGCCATTTTTTTAGATGTCATTAGTGTGTGTTTGTGTGTTTTTCGTCTGTGTGTGTTTGTGTGTGTGTGTTTTTTTGTGTTTGGCAACATAAAGGATCGAAAATGATAATTAAAGGGAATAAAGGCAGGCATTATTGGGGGTTAGGTCGGTATAGGAGGCGGGAAAAGCGAAAAGACATATATGCCCTCACGTGAATCGCACGAGCTCGGGTTAACGTCTTATTTTTAACACCGTGTGGGCTAAGGACTTCAATTGCAAAAATCAGCCAACTTTAAGGTTAAAATTGTAATTTTTTCACTTAAGGGACGAAAACTGCAAAACGTGCCAACTTTAGGGACGAAAAATGTAATTTACTCTTATTATTATCAACAAAATTATTATGATGTAACATAAAATAAGCATTGTTCGCCTATCTATCTGTTTGACACGTTTGCTTTTCTTATGTCACTAGTTTTCTTTCTTTAGTAGAATAAATATCTATCTGTTTGACACGTTTGCTTTTCTTATGTCACTAGTTTTCTTTTTAGTAGAATAAATATAGGGGGATAGGGGGATAACAATAAGAAGAACTAAAATAAAAATAATATAATAATAGTAATAATAACTTGTTTTGCTTTGCTAGTGGGGTGGGACTCAGATATTATCTCGATTTCTCATTAATTTATTGTAAATCCTAAAACTTTTAATGAAAGTGATTTTATAATAATAAAAGAAATAAAAACAATAAAAATAATTATAAAATATAAATAGTATAAATAAATACATATACATAAAGAAAATAAAAATAGAAGTGAAAATAAGAACTATGCAAAATATGACATGACAACGATATTATTTGCTTATTTATTATTGTTGGAAAAAACATAAGAATTTAACATATATTCAAAATGATGATTTGTTAAAATTATAGGATAGCCACAAAATGCCTAATATATCCTTTTGTAGTATATAATAAATAGATTAACTGTAGATTATAATAAATATTACTCCATCCGTCCCATTAAAAGTGTCACATTTTGAATTTTCAAAGTCTATATTTTTCAACTTTGACCTTAGATAATTTTGTTTGTGTTAAATAATACTTGATGAAAGTTATATGAATTGATTGTGTTTTATACGTGTTTTTAATGGTATATAATTCCATCAAGTTTTATATAACAAAAATATATACATTTAAGGTCAAAGTTTATAATTAAAGACTTTGAAAATTCAAACTAAGACACTTTTTAAGGGACTGAGGGAGTATAATTTAAATTGATAAAAATAACTAAGTTAAAAAATTAGAATAATTTTAAAAAATGTATACATGATACGAAAATTTTGAATTAGATATACTTTGACTAATTCTTTAAACTTTTACCAAAATTTATATATACAGATTTTAACCTAATTAAATTTGACTAATCAATAAAATTAAATATAATGACATGGCTATATAAATGGTATAAAATTAAAACAATTAACACAAAAATGACAACTAATCAAATATCCAAGGTGTCAGACTCTTATAAATGTCAACTAAGAGAAAAACTATCATCTCTTAGTTAAGGCCATCCTCATTCACAATCCAACCCAACGTTACTATTCATTAAAAAATTAATTTCTCTCTTATATCTATCCAACCCAACTAATATTCATTAAAAAATTAATTTCTCTCTTATATCTATCCAACCCAACGTTACTATTCATTAAAAAATTAATTTCTCTCTTATATCTATCCAACCCAACTAAAACACATTTTCACACTCTGTAACACCCATCTTTAAAAATACCGGATTTGTTTTTTTTTTGAAATAAATATATAAACAAATAAAGACCACACGTGGCGGAAAAGGTCTTATAAAATGAAAATACGGTCAACTATGACCCGAGTTGACAATCACATGTTTTAAATGGTGTTACTAGCCAATCTCAAAGACATCAATAAAAGAAACCCGAAATACTATCCACGGGCCAACACAAACCCGAGATAAAAATGCATTATTAAAAGTCTATAATAAAACTAGCAGCTATGGCCTCTGAAAGACTAAGGACACTAGTCTACCCACTGCTCGTCTCATACGCCTTTATCCCTGCTACTCTGCGAGACACAATCACAAGTAGAACAAGTGTCAGCTTATAAGGCTGAGTAAGATAAAGGTTTTATACATATATCTCAAAACAGTTTATAAAACAGTTATATGTATATACATTACCACCATTAGTTACCAACCCGCAAGTAACCTGCATATAAATCATAACACATATACCACAAATAGGATTAACATAAAAATTGTGAGAACTCGAGTATAATTAAGTGTTTCACGATAAACTTATCCCATAGTGCATCGTGTAATTGGTACTATGCTATTTACATGTCCACGGGTATTCTAGACATAACCTAAGGTGGAAATATGTGATTGAGTAAGTGTGTAGGCTAGCTACCTATCGTGTATAGCACTTGCTCCAGGAATTGGTTATGCCTTTCCTGAACGACACCGATGTACCGTCTTAGTGCTTACACATCAAGTCGGATAGTAGGCACCTATTGGGTCTATTAGCCAGCCTACTTATATGTGTGATTATATTGTGGCATAACCTTTAAGTCGAAGGCTCGTGTTAAGCTATACGCATGTATAGTGGTCATCGCAATAGACATAGAATTCCTTTCGGTAGGCCGAATGATAGGCACATTCATAGGATTTTTGTGTTAATCCTATTTGTGGTATATGTGTTATGATTTATATGCAGGTTACTTGCGGGTTGGTAACTAATGGTGGTAATGTATATACATATAATTGTTTTATAAATTGTTTTGAGATATATGTATAAAACCTTTATCTTACTCAGCCTTATAAGCTGACACTTGTTCTACTTGTGATTGTGTCTCGCAGAGTAGCAGGGATAAAGGCGTATGAGACGAGCAGCGGTAGACTAGTGTCCTTAGTCTTTCAGAGGCCATAGCTGCTAGTTTTATTATAGACTTTTAATAATGCATTTTTATTTCGGGTTTGTGTTGGCCCGTGGATTGTATTTCGGGTTTCTTTTATTGATGTCTTTGAGATTGGCTAGTAACACCATTTAAAACATGTGATTGTCAACTCGGGTCATAGTTGACCGTATTTTCATTTTATAAGACCATTTTCCGCCACGTGTGGTCTTTATTTGTTTATATATTTATTTCAAAAAAAAAAACAAATCTGGTATTTTTAAAGATGGGTGTTACAAGTTGGTATCAGAGCATTAGTTTAAGTGAACTTGGAATCTATAGGATTATAGGTTCTAGTCTTAAACTGTCGGATCTTGGATCAAATAGTGGTAATCTACTTATGCCTTTGGGAGATAGGTTTGCTTGTGCTATAGGACGGGTTGGGTTGAGCGAACCGTGTGTAGGAGTTGAGCTTAATATGTATATGCGAGTTAAATATGTGTTATTGTAAAGTAAAGTAACTCCCAATGCCGTTTTTCACGGGTTTTGGGTCCCAAATACCGTCTTTGACGGTGTTTGGGGGGAGGTTGAGATGTAGACAGCCGTACCCCTACCAAAGGTAGAGAGGCTGCTTCCAGGTTCTACCAAAGGTAGAGAGGCTGCTTCCAGTTCTACCAAAGGTAGAGAGGCGCTTCCATTCTACCAAAGGTAGAGAGGCTGCTTCCAGGTTCTACCAAAGGTAGAGAGGCCTTCCAGTTCTACCAAAGGTAGAGAGGCTGCTTCCAGGTTCTACCAAAGGTAGAGAGGCCTCCAGTCTACCAAAGGTAGAGAGGCTGCTTCCAGTTCTACCAAAGGTAGAGAGGCCTCCAGTTCTACCAAAGGTAGAGAGGCTGCTTCCAGGTTCTACCAAAGGTAGAGAGGCTGCTTCCAGGTTCTACCAAAGGTAGAAAAGGACCTCCAGCCTTGCTGGGCATGAGGATCGAACCCATGACCTCTGTCACCAGAGGCAAGGGCTCCAACCACTGATCCAACCCAGTTGGTTTTAAATATGTATTATTGTGTTAGCTTTTATTTCTTTTTATTTAGCTATATCCGTCGATGTTAGTCTCGTTGCAGGGGGACAAAATGGTTACCCCATGATAATAATTGTGTTGGATAGGAGTAGGTCGGAGTTGTCTTTTAAGACTAGTGTTTGGCTAGGAGATAAGGAGGTACTGTGTGCTCCCCAGATGCACAATAGAGCTGTGGATTAGTGGGGAGGTTTTATGAAATCCCTCAGTTTGGTCATTGTGACTGGTCTTTCGTGAGTGATATTCAAGACCAAGTTCGTGATGAGTCTTAGAGTCCGTGAGATGGAGTGAAGTGGTTCGTGGTTTACAAGAATAGTGATTTGGATATTCTGAAGTATGCTAGAGTCTGCATTGAGAGTTTGAAGTGTGTTGAGCATTTGATGATGACCAAGGAAGCCTATATTACAGCGTATGAACGTGGGTCACCACCTAATTACTGTGGTTTCAATCAAAAATGCGATACATTTAGCTAGTTCAATCATGGAATACAAGTATGCTGATCACTGTAGTGAGAAAGAATCTTAAAAAGAATGGGGTAAAATGAGAGATAATGACGGTAGGCTCGTAGTTATTTGTGATATTTATCGATATTGTTCCATTGACATTGTAGAACCAAAGAAAGATGATGAGAAGGCTATGACTTGAAGTGTACGGCCGACTATTGAAAAGGTTAGGCGTATCGATGATATTGTGAATGATATATTTTGTTAACTCATGCCTTATTAGTGCCTAACTTGATTCGAGTGTAAATTGCATCTTTGCGTGCATCCTTCTTCCTTGATTTAAACTTTTCACCTTCTTCTCTTTATGTGATGATCTTTTAAACATAAAAAGGGGTTGTGGTTGGTAACCTCTATAGCGTGCGTCATGTCTAGCGGATAGTAGTGTTCCATACTTTTCGTTGTCCTCTACCCTCGTGGGGTTGGTGTGTGAGATTGTTCAAGGTTGGAGTGTTAGAGTGACATCCTCATGTATATTGTTTTAAAAGGTTACTATGTTGAGTGAGTGTTTTGGGATGGTGTAGTGGTGAACAAATGTGGATATGGGGACACTTTTGATAGGGTACATTCACAATTAAGAGTGATCAACTTGATTGCGAATGTACCATGACTTAGGTGTGCTTGGATGACCATATTTGTTTTGACCAAGGTCAAGTGCGGAGAATATGACCTTGAGATGATAAACTACGATATGGACCTATGAGAGAGCGATGGGAAAATGGTGATTATCCTAGTGTAAACAATGCTTCGGGATAAGCTCATTCTATAGTGCATCGTTTAATTGGCACTATACCCTTGCATAGTGCATCGTGTAATTGGCACTATATCGAGCTATAGTGCATCGTGTAATTGGCACTATATATCTAATAGTGCATCGTGTAATTGACACTATATCGAGCTATAGTGCATCGTGTAATTGGCACTATATCATTCGTGCATCGTGTAATTGGCACTATATCGAGCTATAGTGCATCGTGTAATTGGCACTATATATCTAATAGTGCATCGTGTAATTGACACTATATCGAGCTATAGTGCATCGTGTAATTGGCACTATATATCTAATAGTGCATCGTGTAATTGACATTATATCATTCCAATAGTGCATCGTGTAATTGGCACTATATCGAGCTATAGTGCATCGTGTAATTGGCACTATATCGAGCTATAGTGCATCGTGTAATTGGCACTATATATCTAATAGTGCATCGTGTAATTGACACTATATCGAGCTATAGTGCATCGTGTAATTGGCACTATATATCTAATAGTGCATCGTGTAATTGACATTATATATCTAGTAGTGCATCGTGTAATTGGCACTATATTGTCTCATAGTGCATCGCGTAATTGGCACTATATCGTCTCATAGTGCATCGCGTAACGGACAGTATGTTTGACGTGTCTAAGGGCATTATGGGATTATGAGATGCTTGATATGTGATAATGTTGCAAAAAGAAAAAAGTAATGTGAGTTCTGTGTAAATGTGAAATGTTGCAAAAAGAAAAAAGTAATGTGAGTTCTGTGTAAATGTGAAATTTGAATGTTGTGTGGCAATGAGGTGTGTCAATGTGTAACAAATTGTAATGAATATGACGAACTCGAGTATAGTCTATGATGAAAGTGATAAGCTTAACTCATACTTAAAGAAGTTAGTGTGATATGGTGACCACTTCGGGGTATTCGTGGAGATCCTCCTTATGGGTAGGCATGTGAATGTGAGTATCGTGGGTGGCGTGACTAACCACTAAAATATGGGAACAGTTTACTTTTCGATTGACTATGCTTTTCCTTCACGACTAGCCTAAGTTCAAGGCAGAAGATGAAAGTAAAGTGAATTAAGTGATAGGAACTAATTAGGATAAAGGTGGGTCCTAATATTATTAATGTGATTTTGTACTAATAATGATGATATATACGTTTGCTAAATACATGAATTGGCAAATGTTATGTGGCGATTAAGTAACATATGTTACTTAATCATACGTGTAGAAAAAACATGATAATGCTACTATGTGATTGTGTTATGATTATATAGTTGTTGATGTTATGAAAGAAAATGGTGTGAACTATGCGGCCATTTGGGTAAACATAGGCAGATGATGTGATGAGGTTTAGGGAAAACATTTTATTTTTTGATAAAGTGGTGAGATATTGAGTTCCACTCGACCTTATGCTTGTGACGAAGAGGAACGGTGAGAGGGATAGATGTTATCGATGGTATGTCGTGAGAAAATTTTGATGACAGAATCCTTTAAGGAGAAGAGAATTGTAACATCCCAAATCTTATTTTCGTCTTCTTTGACTTGGGTGTTGGTCAACATGCTTCGTGTCACTTCGAATGTGTATTTAATGTGATAGTATTTACTTATAATGATGATATATACGTTTGCTAAATACATGAATTGGCAAATTTCTATGTGGCGATTAAGTAACATATGTTACTTAATCATACGTGTAGAAAAAACATGATAATGCTACTATGTGATTGTGTTATGATTATATAGTTGTTGATGTTATGAAAGAAAATGGTGTGAACTATGCGGCCATTTGGGTAAACATAGGCAGATGATGTGATGAGGTTTAGGGAAAACATTTTATTTTTTGATAAAGTGGTGAGATATTGAGTTCCACTCGACCTTATGCTTGTGACGAAGAGGAACGGTGAGAGGGATAGATGTTATCGATGGTATGTCGTGAGAAAATTTTGATGACAGAATCCTTTAAGGAGAAGAGAATTGTAACATCCCAAATCTTATTTTCGTCTTCTTTGACTTGGGTGTTGGTCAACATGCTTCGTGTCACTTCGAATGTGTATTTAATGTGATAGTATTTACTTTGTGGCATAAAAGCATGATTAATTGTGATATATAATATGTGTGACTGTGTATTACGTGCTTATGGACTATACTAAATAATTAATCATGGGGTGACACATAATTAGACTTGATCATATCCTTAAGAGCAAAAAATATACTGTAGCAACTGATCCATGCTCTAGTTAAGTCGGCCAAGTTAGCATATGGGCCAAATAAGAAATAAAAGATTCATAGTTAAGACATATGGGCCAAATAAGAAATAAAAGATTCATAGTTAAGACTATGGGCCAATTAATTGCTTACGGGGTATTTGAGATTAATAGTAAACACCGACCTCCTATACATACAAAACCATTGAGAGTACGATAGAGTATTAGGGTTATTTTTTTTTGCAGTTGTTGTTAGCGGCTCACTTCGCAAATCTGTGAACAAATTTCTATAGCTATTCAACGGATAGTGGATCGAGTCGTTAGATAAAGAAGTTAATTTGGTTTGATCAGGTAGCGAATCTTCCTTTGTCATTGTGATTCTATTGATCATGATATATATATATTTATATAGAGTTGTTGTCCATTGTCTTGTCATGATATTTGCCTCTCGATAATGCAGAAAATTTAGATATAAATGTGTTTATCAGTATGGCAGTAAAAGAAACGATTTCAGCAAACTTTATAAATACGAGTTTTAATCATGGAGTTTGGAAGAAGAAAATATAGCTATTGTTCTGCATCAATATAAAAGTCAGGACAGGGTTAGAGTAAGGCTAGTCGTAATGTATTAAAATACAAAATCAATCAATATGGTACTAAAATAGTGAGACTATAATTCCTTATGGATATTACGTGTTCACCATTGGCTAATGTGGAGTCCTTTTATTATAATATATATATCTGATGAATAAATGTAGCTGTCTAGATTATGTATTGATTTCGGATAACTTCAAGTTTTCTCAGAAGAAGTAATCGATCTACAGATCCATGTGTTAGAACTTCATGATCTTATTATTTGCATACTATATACACTAGTCTAAAATGGATGGACTTTTACTATGTCATTTAAGGATAACTACATATATGGTGGTGAATTAGTTCATAAAGGAATGTCATGGCTGGCTTATCCTTACGTGGAAGCCCATATATGGAATTTGATTAGCAAGTCATATAGGCATGTATATTATTTATTATTAGTATATAGTGCATGCTTGCAAGTATTTCATAATCATATTTTAATGAACAATGAGACTAGTATAAGACATAGATTTCAACAGAATGCATTTCTTTCGAAATATGGCGACTTGTAACACCCGTCATTTAAAAACTTGGATTATCAAAAATCTTTACCAAACGGCGTTTAAAATAAGCGGAAAGGATCACTTTAAAAATCTGCCCCATCCGTAACGGATGGTACCATTAAAATTGGTGTTACCATTAAGTATCATCAAAACAATAAAAGTAAATCCAAGTATTGGCACCAACATAAATGCCCATTATTACAAATCCTTAATCATAAATGAAATAGCCGAAACATAAGGCTAAAGGGAAGTCTAAGCATTCAAATTCGTTGCTAGTCTTCATTATTCATTCTACCCAATCTCACCAAACTAATCTTCACCTAGCTCAAGCTTGATTATCCTGAAGGCACAACATTTTCAAAGAACAAGTGTTAGCTAATAAAATTAGCTAAGTAGGATAACATAGATTTGAAAACGTTTGCCAATTAAATATATTAACAAAATCTGCATTTTAAGTTAATATCACATACATACATAACATAGGTCATATCACAATAGAGATATCACCTACACAACATAAACATAACACATTAGGATTCATCATACTCCTAATTGTGCCTAACTTTTCTTTCTTTCTTTTCTTTCTTTCTTTCTTTTTTTCTTTCTTTACTTTATATCTTTGCCTAAACACAGGCTAAGTGACATAAGCCACTTATCTTAGGGATGTGGGGTTGTGTGTAGGCGGTCATAGACCATACATGGAGTCCTCACACCTGACATGATGGGTAAACCATAAGGTGGTCCATCAGCGTCGTTAAGGAATTGACAGTCATTTCCAACTGAATAAACCGTTTATGCCTTTTTGCAATGGTGGTTAGTTACTCCACCCGGAATACTCAAACATAACTATGCCACGGGAGGTATCATGATTCCCGAACCACGTGACCACATGCGCCCTAGCTCCGAGGAACTAGCACGGGTTAAGCTTAACACAAGACTTTACTTTTGCTCGAGACTTATTAACTTTATATTAGTTTAGGCTACACTTTCACCTAAACCAATCACATGTTCCTTTCTTTACTTTATATTAGCTTAGGCTACACTTTCACCTAAGTTAATCACACATATAACTTTCTTTTACTTTAGGGCCCTTAGACGTGCACGTGACATGGCAATCCTAATCATAAGTCTAGTGACTAGGTGTTCAAGCCATGCATTCAAAACATATAACATAATCAAAGCATCTTTGATGATCACATATCATAGGCATCTCAACATTTCATAACATGTATACTTACCTCACACCTTGCAACCTGCATAAGTATGTCAATCATCATAAATGGTAAGTATAATATCCCTTTGCAACCTCCCATGGTCACCCATAACATAAAACGTGCATACATATTCAATTGGAAGGTTTAACTTATGAAAACGTGTTTTGTTGTACCAACAGGTGACAAAAGATGTTATCTTACCTCGGTACAGCTTACCAACCAGTTATGAGTATCTTACAGTGCTTGCTAAGTGCTCCCGACTACCTAGAATGAGTACAAGATCGATCTATAAGCTTAACGAAACTTAAGTACCAAACTGGACCTATCTGTGCACCGCACAAATCAACCAAATTCGTCACAGAAACTTTTCAATTTTCTGAGCAAACCACCCATGCGCCGCACAGATCCCTTGTGCGCCGCATATCGGGCACCCACCTGGGAACTATTTTTCAAAATCTCAATCCGTGCGCCGCACAAAGCACCATTTGACCATTTATGCGTCGCATGGAATGTTTGTGCACCGCACAAATCAACCAAATTCGTCACAGAAACTTTTCAATTTTCTGAGCAAACCACCCATGCGCCGCACAGATCCCTTGTGCGCCGCATATCGGGCACCCACCTGGGAACTATTTTTCAAAATCTCAATCCGTGCGCCGCACAAAGCACCATTTGACCATTTATGCGTCGCATGGAATGTTTGTGCACCGCACAAATCAACCAAATTCGTCACAGAAACTTTTCAATTTTCTGAGCAAACCACCCATGCGCCGCACAGATCCCTTGTGCGCCGCATATCGGGCACCCACCTGGGAACTATTTTTCAAAATCTCAATCCGTGCGCCGCACAAAGCACCATTTGACCATTTATGCGTCGCATGGAATGTTTGTGCACCGCACAAATCAACCAAATTCGTCACAGAAACTTTTCAATTTTCTGAGCAAACCACCCATGCGCCGCACAGATCCCTTGTGCGCCGCATATCGGGCACCCACCTGGGAACTATTTTTCAAAATCTCAATCCGTGCGCCGCACAACGCCCAGTTCGACCAAAATCCAACTTTTTAACCCTTTAATCGAATCCCATACGAACACCAACCATTAATTCGATCTGGAGACATAAAATTAACCTTTTCTATGATACTTTTGATAACTTTAAACCATCAATTGATCCTTTAATCATTTGCTAACATATAACAATCGTTTGATCACTCGAAAACATGAAATCGATGATCAATTAACTAATTAACCCAACCCAAACCATATGGCCTGGATTGAACTCACATACAAGACTCATATGATCAGATTTCAAAGGGAATTTACCTATAATACCTATAGATAACGTTGAGGATTCAAGATCTAAACAAAGCCTGATCAAAACGGCACGAAACGATTGAATCTTGAAGGAAACTTTGCTTTGAAGAGGGAGGGGATCGGCTGGGGGAATTCTCACGCACAAGAGCAGAAGTTTTATGACAATTAGGGCAGCCTAATTGCCTTCTAACCCCTGGCCATCAACCCTTTAAGTTACACTTAGGACCCCTCAACTTCTAAACTTAACTTTCTTAGCTTAAATTTCTACCGGGAGTCTTAACATTATAACAAGCACTTAACTACTTAACTTTACTTCAATTATTTTGATCAATGATCGACTTTGTAATTGTGATTGAATTAACACTTTTTTTCATAATCCGATATTTATTATATTTCTTTCAAAGAACGCAACCGAACGGAAGCTTTTTAGGGTTTGGAGTCGCCATGAATCCTTCAAAACGGTGAGATTTTTTTAATTTTTGTGACTCAATTAATTGATAGTAGGAATCGAAAGCTTCATATATCATTGTAATTATTTTGATCAATGATCGACTTTGTAATTGTGATTGAATTAACACTTTTTTTCATAATCCGATATTTATTATATTTCTTTCAAAGAACGCAACCGAACGGAAGCTTTTTAGGGTTTGGAGTCGCCATGAATCCTTCAAAACGGTGAGATTTTTTTAATTTTTGTGACTCAATTAATTGATAGTAGGAATCGAAAGCTTCATATATCATTGTAATTATTTTGATCAATGATCGACTTTGTAATTGTGATTGAATTAACACTTTTTTTCATAATCCGATATTTATTATATTTCTTTCAAAGAACGCAACCGAACGGAAGCTTTTTAGGGTTTGGAGTCGCCATGAATCCTTCAAAACGGTGAGATTTTTTTAATTTTTGTGACTCAATTAATTGATAGTAGGAATCGAAAGCTTCATATATCATTGTAATTATTTTGATCAATGATCGACTTTGTAATTGTGATTGAATTAACACTTTTTTTCATAATCCGATATTTATTATATTTCTTTCAAAGAACGCAACCGAACGGAAGCTTTTTAGGGTTTGGAGTCGCCATGAATCCTTCAAAACGGTGAGATTTTTTTAATTTTTGTGACTCAATTAATTGATAGTAGGAATCGAAAGCTTCATATATCATTATAATTATTTTGATCAATGATCGACTTTGTAATTGTGATTGAATTAACACTTTTTTTCATAATCCGATATTTATTATATTTCTTTCAAAGAACGCAACCGAACGGAAGCTTTTTAGGGTTTGGAGTCGCCATGAATCCTTCAAAACGGTGAGATTTTTTTAATTTTTGTGACTCAATTAATTGATAGTAGGAATCGAAAGCTTCATATATCATTGTAATTATTTTGATCAATGATCGACTTTGTAATTGTGATTGAATTAACACTTTTTTTCATAATCCGATATTTATTATATTTCTTTCAAAGAACGCAACCGAACGGAAGCTTTTTAGGGTTTGGAGTCGCCATGAATCCTTCAAAACGGTGAGATTTTTTTAATTTTTGTGACTCAATTAATTGATAGTAGGAATCGAAAGCTTCATATATCATTATAATTATTTTGATCAATGATCGACTTTGTAATTGTGATTGAATTAACACTTTTTTTCATAATCCGATATTTATTATATTTCTTTCAAAGAACGCAACCGAACGGAAGCTTTTTAGGGTTTGGAGTCGCCATGAATCCTTCAAAACGGTGAGATTTTTTTAATTTTTGTGACTCAATTAATTGATAGTAGGAATCGAAAGCTTCATATATCATTATAATTATTTTGATCAATGATCGACTTTGTAATTGTGATTGAATTAACACTTTTTTTCATAATCCGATATTTATTATATTTCTTTCAAAGAACGCAACCGAACGGAAGCTTTTTAGGGTTTGGAGTCGCCATGAATCCTTCAAAACGGTGAGATTTTTTTAATTTTTGTGACTCAATTAATTGATAGTAGGAATCGAAAGCTTCATATATCATTATAATTATTTTGATCAATGATCGACTTTGTAATTGTGATTGAATTAACACTTTTTTTCATAATCCGATATTTATTATATTTCTTTCAAAGAACGCAACCGAACGGAAGCTTTTTAGGGTTTGGAGTCGCCATGAATCCTTCAAAACGGTGAGATTTTTTTAATTTTTGTGACTCAATTAATTGATAGTAGGAATCGAAAGCTTCATATATCATTATAATTATTTTGATCAATGATCGACTTTGTAATTGTGATTGAATTAACACTTTTTTTCATAATCCGATATTTATTATATTTCTTTCAAAGAACGCAACCGAACGGAAGCTTTTTAGGGTTTGGAGTCGCCATGAATCCTTCAAAACGGTGAGATTTTTTTAATTTTTGTGACTCAATTAATTGATAGTAGGAATCGAAAGCTTCATATATCATTGTAATTATTTTGATCAATGATCGACTTTGTAATTGTGATTGAATTAACACTTTTTTTCATAATCCGATATTTATTATATTTCTTTCAAAGAACGCAACCGAACGGAAGCTTTTTAGGGTTTGGAGTCGCCATGAATCCTTCAAAACGGTGAGATTTTTTTAATTTTTGTGACTCAATTAATTGATAGTAGGAATCGAAAGCTTCATATATCATTATAATTATTTTGATCAATGATCGACTTTGTAATTGTGATTGAATTAACACTTTTTTTCATAATCCGATATTTATTATATTTCTTTCAAAGAACGCAAAACGAAAACGAATCTCATTTAAGATCCTCCGACGGAAGAACTTTCCGGCCTCCACCGCATCTAGGATGTTTTATAAAGGTTTGTGATGATAGTGTTTGTATTCCATACAACTATAAAGCAAAACTTAAGACGAAATCTCAAGAATCAAACTAATATTTTATCATAGATTCATGAATATATTCTCACCCTCAAATAGCTTTTTGCCTCTCACGTGTCCTATATCCGTGAACAAAAGATGAATGTTCAATGCATACACGAATCTTAAACTTAAATGCTACAAACTTTCTGCAAAAAATTTAAGCAAGACAATAGTCTAAATAACCTAAATAAAATGCCGTGGCATACTCTGCACAAACTTCATCTGTTATTTGACCAAAGCTGTATGTATAAAAACCACATCATGAAGTAACTGCTCTAAGGAAATAGCCCAATTCCCCGGCCACTTGGGTTAGCCCCCCAAATAATCCTTTTCACTAAATCCATCTACATTCACTTATGTCTCTTTCTTGATTCTTGATTCTGTTACTCCTCAAAGAGCTTCTTGTGTTGCCTAGATATCTCGATGAATCTACTAACTCAAATCTTATGCCTTGTTGTTTTATAATGTGTGTGTGTATATATACATATACATGTTCATTAACTCATCTTTACTCTAATACAATATATAGGAGGGCATGTGAAGAAACTTCCCCCGACACTCTATAATTCCGCTCTGCTTGTACTTGAGGCCAGAAATGTTTGGGAGCGTGAGCAGACTGAGATTTCCAACTCAGATTTGGACTTTGCTCTAGAACTTCTTCACAACATTGCATTATCCTACAAGAAAAAAAGGCTCTTGCCATCTGGCTGGGAACTGTATGTGCCTTTAAACTCCATCTATGATATGATTTTTTCTACTTAACAAGCTTTTATTTAGTTACCACCTTTATTATAGCTTAATTGACGTACCCTTACTTCTTGCAGCAACCCGTTTACTGCCCGTCTCCTTAAGCCTAAGGATGATACTGCTTCACAGTGGCTGTATGGGAAGGAAACATGTATGCAATTCTGTTGGTCTTTCTTGAATCCCCTAAATTTCACATCTTTATTGCTTTTCTTGCTTCATTTTCAATTTTCATGTTAAAATTTCACGAATTCATTAATTCAGACATACCCACATCCAGAAATCTTGTTTCTCCAAATGGGCTTTTTCTGTAAGCCTTTAAAGTTCATATCTTTATTCAATTTCTTGCTTCAATTTCATGTTTAGTGAGATGGTTTTTGAATTCACGTTTTGGGCTTTTGTGGTTATTATTTGGTATTTTCAAGTTCTTGTGATTTCACAAAATTTTACATGTAATTCCAATGATTTGAAAGGATTGGTTGGTTTCATGAATGGATTGGATTTCCCAATTGATGGATGGCTGAATTCAAATTTTAGTGCAAATTTGAGCTCATTGTCATCTTTTAATTGTTGTAATTTGATAGGTGTCAAGTGTGATAGTATTTCTGGTAGGATTGTTAGTTTAGAACTTCCTAACAAGAGATTAACTGGTGAATTATCTGATTTAGTTTCAAGTTTAGACCAGCTTAAAGTGCTTAATCTTTCTCACAATTTCCTTAATGGCCCGGTTCCAGTTTCGTTATTTAGGTTATCCCATTTAGAAGTGCTTGATTCAAGTAGTAATGATTTTTAATGGTGTTTTCCCTGTTAGCATAAACCTGCCTGCACTGCAAGTTCTAGACTCTTCTGATAATAAAGTTCATGGTTCTATTCCTTCTGGTATCTGTGTTAATTCTACTCGAATTCGGGTGATTAAGCTTGCTGTTAATTCGTTTAAGGGAAATTTTCCTTTTGAGTTGACGAAATGTGCATACTTGGAACATATATGTGTAGCTTCTAATTTTCTTTCGGGTTCCATTCCCGAGTTCTTGTTCCATTTACCAAGATTTGGGCAATTGGATGTTCAAGATAACTTGTTCACTTCCATCACCGGAATAGGCAATTTCTCTAGCCGGATGAACCGTTTAGATGTATCCTCTAATCGGTTATCAGGGAATTTACCTGATTTCTTTCATAAGTTATATTCTATGTTATATTCCAGTTCATAATTAACACACGGATGCTAATGTTAAGTTTTCCTTTTCAGATCCATCCAAAAAACTTTTTAAAGTCAACGATGTTCCGTTGAGTTCTGATGCAACTGAAAGTTGGCGCCATTTTAAGTGTTTAGATGAGGTATTCACTTTTCTTTTCTCTTTTTTAATATTCATCCCCGTTTCCCATGTACAAGTCTACTGAACATCTTATCTCTTGGCATTTCACGTGTGTGGCAGTCTGCACCCAAGTCATGTTCGAGGTTTTCCAAAGTGGTGTGCCCATTGAGTAGCGAGCATCCCTTCGTTAGTAGTCTTGGATGCTTTGCAGTGGAAGGATACAACGAGGCATTTGAGTTGGTATGGTTCCTTTCTGCTTGCTTTCTTGACGTACTACTATCTCTTATTTTATTTATCATTTACTGTTTTAGTTACTCAAACAAATTTATGGTGTTAGTATGTTGAAAAAGGAAACTACAATCGCGTCTGCCTTACAAGAGTTAGTGACTGCAAGTATTATTTACTGGATGGTAAATATCGCTTTACCATGACCGTAGTGGCGAATGAAGACGGCTTTACCGGCATCTATACGGCCGTAGTTTATTGTTGCTGTGTTGATGGCAAAAGAACATTGCGGAGTTTTTGTCTCGAGGATGTAGCACAAGGTATGCATTTATTTTTATTATGCTTAATTATTATTTCAAAATAATAATGTAAACTCTATAAAGAAAAGTTGCACATGTTTTCCGAATCTGCCCTAGGTGCTAAACGCACCTTCATGAATTTTTTATAGGCCGCTAGCATGTTGGTTAGCTTTTCTTGTTCGGTGTTTTATGACTTGATGCCTCATCTTTCATGCAGGTAAGAAGATACGTGCATCCAACCTTAAAAGCCCGAAAGGTAATTAGTTTTCAAGTGATATATATTCCGATTCTTGGTTTGGATATAGATGTCCAACCATAGTTTTTGCATGTTTCTACCAGATTATTGTTTCTCCTCTTTAGTATTGAGCGCGTGGTTTCTCCTATAACGTGTTTTGTTTGTCTGTATTCCTAACCTGTAGGTGTATGCTTGCCTGACATCAACAAGTACCTTTTCGGGATGGTTAAGAGGAGAACCATAAATGGCATTACTTATGGTCTCTACGACTATGTCGACCCATCTGGACTATATTATTGACAATGACAAGGTTAGTTGTTTATGATGGTAAAATGTAAATACATGTGAAGTGGGAGTATGGTTCATTAGTGTTCTTATGCATTTTTTCTGTGCCCGTCACTTTTCAGGATTTGGAGGGGAGTGGTTCATTTTTGATGAGCGTGCATGATGTGATGTTGGCACAATTAAGATGATTTCTTGGGCGTAATTAGTGATCCTGGCTCAACTTCTTGATCCTTGGCATACTCTTTTTCTCTCGTTAGAAGGACATCATTAATGCTTGCTATAATTAGATAAACCTTGTTTTATCAACATCTGAGGTTTGTATGTGCAGTACTAGTTTAAGCTCTTCTCATGGCTCGACCCAAAGCCCTTCTTGTACTACAAATGGATTCTGTTTTATAACCCAGGAATTTGTGCGGGATTCATGTTTGGTTGGTGGTTCTTTTTCTTGTTATTTATCGTGACAAAGAGTTTCATGGCAAAAATATTACCGTTAGTTTACTGGTGATTGTTTGGTGACTTAAATAGGAGTAGTTTCTACTTTGTTTTGAGACTAGAGTATAAATGCAAGTTGTAGTGTTATGGAAAACGTCGCACTTGTTTGATTGGCCCTTGTAATATAAGCACCCTTGCTTACAGCTTAGTGGCCTGGGATGTGGTACACGTTACAGAAATTCACTGGGTAGGTGACTGGTGTTAATCTGCTCGTATGTGGATTCCAATCATTGGGTTTGACTTGGCGTAGAACTAGTAGAACATACACATGATGTTGGGATAACAATAACAATTGGTTGTCATCTGGTTGAGCTTTTTAGTTTGAAAAAATGAAGTTCTAAACGGAGCTCAGGGTTCTTAGTTGTTTCCGACTGTTTATAGTAGATGTGAAGTGTGACTGTTTTGCATTATTAGTGCTTCTGAATGTGCAGAAAATGCTTATATTGAGTTGTATATTGAAAGAAATAGATAGCTATAAAGGTGCTCCTCTGTTTCAGCCCAGAAGGGTAACGGAGATTCTTAGAAAGTTAGTATGAAATCATCAATGTTAAATAAGACTTTTGTTTTCTTTTGTATTATAGGGAAAAGTTTTGCATGATGAATAAAGAATATACATGCTTGTACACAAGGAGTCTATTGGTGTACAAATCAATAGAATCACATTTTGTATACTATGGGTTGCTGATATGTGGAGGGTTTTGCCCATGTGATATCTGCATTCTGCATTCATTTAGGAATAAATGATCAAAAAGTTATGTTTTGAAGATTCATGCATATCTTCTAAACATAACATGTTTATAAAATTCATTTTTATTGCCTTTAAATACAAAAGAGCTCGGTAGCTCCATTTGAACTCACAAAGAAGCGCAAGGGCAAATGTTTGCGATGGACGCAATTAAAAACCCGCCCTTTTAGGAGGCTAGCGCACTCCGGCTTATACCTCTCTTAGAGTTCGTTCAAATGGGTGAGCCGGTGTATCTTTTGATTTTAGGGCACCAATTTTATAAACAAAATCAATTATTTCGATATAATTTAGTCAAGTTTATTTTTCCAAAAACAATTTTGCACACAATTTTCATAAAAAAAAGGCAAAATTAAACTTACTAAATATACAACTTAACAATTAAGGTAACTTACTAAATATACAACTTAACAATTAAGGTAACTTACTTAATATACAACTTAACAATTAAGGTAATCAACCTAATTTTGGTCACTATGGTATAAGATTTGGCTCCTCTTTCATATGGAAAGAGACCACATACATCAAGTTGCCTTGATTGCGTAAGCCAAAAATTTTATAACAAAATCAATTATTTCGATATAATTTAGTCAAGTTTATATTTTCCAAAAACAAATTTTGCACACAATTTTCATAAAAAAGGCAAAATTAAACTTACTAAATATACAACTTAACAATTAAGGTAACTTACTTAATATACAACTTAACAATTAAGGTAACTTACTAATATACAACTTAACAATTAAGGTAACTTACTAATATACAACTTAACAATTAAGGTAACTTACTAAATATAAGACTTAACAATTAAGGTAACTTACTAAATATACAACTTAACAATTAAGGTAACTTACTTAATATACAACTTAACAATTAAGGTAATCAACCTAATTTTGGTCACTATGGTATAAGATTTGGCTCCTCTTTCATATGGAAAGAGACCACATACATCAAGTTGCCTTGATTGCGTAAGCCAAAAATTTTATAACAAAATTATCTACCATAAATAACAAGATGCTGATCTGGAAAATCTAGCAGCTTCACGACCAAATCTGGCCCTGAAGAAGGCCGAACTGGGCTTAGCACAAAACACGAAAGTTGTAGCCCTATGAATCAAGCATCTACAGTAAAAAATTCGACTTCCAACTCATTACGGTTGATTAGTTATGCTCGTTTTAGTGAACTTGTGTCAAACAGAAAATTTCACAAAGCTTAATCACATTGTCACACAATTATTTATTCAATTATCTAGCATAATTAACCCTAATGATCAAGAGTTCATATCAATATATCTAAGTAATAATCATGAATGATTTGCATGAAAAATTCATGATTTTTACTTCTTTTTAACAATTAAAAATTAAAGGTACGCATTTAATACATGCAATTTATCACATAAACATGTAATTAATCAAAACTTGGATTAGGAACCCTAAAAAATAATTTTTTTTTTTTTTTCTGGAAATTTCGAACCATATATATATATTAATAAATAATATAAATATTATTTGTTTCTTATTTAAATAATGTAATTAAATTACAAAATCAATTTAAATATATATATATATATATATATTCGAAAATTATGAAAACAAGAACCCTAACCCCCCTTCAAGTTTTGATTTAATTGGTAATCAAGAAACATACATAGTAGGCTCGTGATACCACTGTTGGGTTATATAACAATTTATCAAATCAAATCACAAAGCACGCAGCGGAATAAAATCTATGTAGTTAATTAATTAACCAAGAAGAAAGCATGTACCTTTGATATGAATAAGATAAAGTAAGAAACTTTATAATAAGGTTTAAAATAAAACCTCTCTACGATTGCACACACGACACTTAGAATGTATGCGTGCTAGCACTTGATCACGAACCGAACAACATTTGTTTCTACCCCTTAAAGTCGAACCAACCAAAACCCGAAACCCTTTGTTTTTGGAGATTTCGGCCGAAGCTAAGGAGAGGGGAAAGAGAGGAGAGAACTATGAAAAACCTTAAGATTTAATTGTAATTTAAAAACATACATAGTAGGCTCGTGATACCACTGTTGGGTTATATAACAATTTATCAAATCAAATCACAAAGCACGCAGCGGAATAAAATCTATGTAGTTAATTAATTAACCAAGAAGAAAGCATGTACCTTTGATATGAATAAGATAAAGTAAGAAACTTTATAATAAGGTTTAAAATAAAACCTCTCTACGATTGCACACACGACACTTAGAATGTATGCGTGCTAGCACTTGATCACGAACCGAACAACATTTGTTTCTACCCCTTAAAGTCGAACCAACCAAAACCCGAAACCCTTTGTTTTTGGAGATTTCGGCCGAAGCTAAGGAGAGGGGAAAGAGAGGAGAGAACTATGAAAAACCTTAAGATTTAATTGTATTTAAAACCTTAGGTTTAGCTTTGTATTTATAGCCAAATATTAACTTGAAAAACAAGTTTAGGGTTTTCTAAAAACCCATCAATGTGGCCGTCCAAAACCCATGGGCTTCTCTAGAATCTTCCTTTAATTCCATAATACAAAGATAGCCTTACTCCGTTAACTCTGTTAGTTATGTACCGTTAACTTTTAACATCAACTAACGGTCGTTAGTACATTTCGTGATCTAATTAATTAATAAATTACATTAATTATATTAATTAATTATAATTACATTTGTGTCGAGACGTGTGACCCCGTAGGCTTAAATCATTTCTGGACATACGTTCATTTTACGTGATCATATACTAACAAAAACGACCCAAATAACTTTCATGTCTTCGAAAAGTCTTTTATGACCCATTTTGTTTGTGTAATTGCCTTTCTTTGTGTGTACGTGCTTGTAAATTATGAAGAAACAGTGAACTATTGTTTATGATTTTTCTTAATTTCTATATGCATGCTCTATATACACGCTTTCAAACTACTTGGATTTGTCAATATTTTTTTGTATCTTTAAAATAAATTACATGGTATTTACATGTATTGCGTGTATTATTATCACACATATATTCGGTGTCTTTTTTTTTTCTACGCGTGTAAACACACTTCAGAGTTTGTGTAAAATTTGAGGGCTGTATTGTTTTAGATAATTTACTTTTTAATTGTATAAAGCTAATTAGTACAAGATAACGGGGTTAGCTCATGGTATAAATTGAGTAGTGTAAGCTAATTAGCAATTAATTTATGTTTAACATGTTTTTTTTTCAATTCGTCAATCAAAGTATAGATTGAGTAGTGTCAGCTATAAAAAGTATTTTACTAACCCGAACAACATACGGGTATTGCTGCCGATAGTCATTGTAACTTTCATTTGTGAGCGTACGATGTTATCTCAATCTAATCCTGGCCATGTAAATTACTCAACATAAAGTGGGTTGTTTGTTACATGTTCTTAACCATGTGTCATAATATAATCAATAAGATTACTTAAAAACAAACGAAAGATATATCGGATACCATTTAAATCAGCAGGTTAATTATATGAGATCATTAGCTTGACGAATAATAAAAACATAGGTAGACTTTTACCCAAGCCTACCAAGGTGGTTGAAAGGTGGTGACATCGGATTTTGTGTCGCCTCCGTTGATTTTGCCAGAAACATCACGCCTTCGCCGGATGCTGCAAGCCGGTGAGACGACAGTAGTAGTGGTGGTGACTCGTGGTTGTGGTGATGAATATGGCGATAGCAACGATGAATGATAGTGCTGGCGTTGGCGTAGAGTAATATAGGTTGTGGCGATAGCGGATGGCGACTGACGGCGTAGGCGGCGAGCGGTGATTGCGAGTAGGGTAGTTCATTGATATAAAAGGGATTAGTTTGTTTTTTTAGAAATTGATTTATTAAGGTTTGTATATCATGTGGAAGATCATGATGAAAATGATAAATGTAATTACTTAAAGTTACATATAATTATATACTTTTATGTGTACGTATGAGTATGAATTTTAATATAATTATGATATTAAGACAACTAAAAATATGTAAGTAAAACAAAAACTAATAATTAAGTGTAACCCGAGCAACGCACGGATATTGTTTTAGTTTCGTATTGTCTACTCTTTAAATTGTCGATAGATAACTAAGGGTGATCAAATTAAATGCAAATGTATATATCCAACTTATATATAGATTATGGGTAATTGGATAGAAATCCCTTGATTTCATGTACCATTTGATACATATTAATCCTACAGCCAGACTAGTGTCCAGGTAATTCTCAATCACTTAATAATCTCCTAATTGTCTAAAGTTTGCTTTTGTCAAGACTCGAACCCAAGACCTCCCATGGAAATGATGGTCACTGGGCAATTACCCGATGCTTAACTTTTATATAGATTACCTGTTGCAAAAAACGGATATCATGTTATTGTGGTACTTCGAGTGTAGGATAAATTTTATATGTATGTTTTTTTGCTTTCCACCTTTTTTTTCTAGTCGATTGGTTCGAGCGATAGCAATCGCATTGATTTCGTAATCAGAGTCACTAAAGATTTAGAACATCGTTAATTTATTGATTATAGGGGCTGTTAATCAATGGAGTATTTATTACGAGAAAAGCAAGTGCTATAGAAGTTGGTAATTGAAGGAGCATGTAAGACAATGCTATTTGATTAAACTCAAATGAATTGAATATATACCCATTTATAATTTGGTTTACTATTCAATTTGAAACAATCATTAAAATAAATTAATACGAGTAATAAGTGAACCCCTACAAACAAATGACAAAGAAGAGATCAAATCAAATTGCCCAATGATATATTTATAACAATTATTTGCCATTTACAACGATGTATATTTTACACAGTTGTAAACTGTGCAGTAAAATATGTACATTTGTTGTAGATGTCTAATAATTGTTGTAGATTTATTACTTTCCATTTGGAAATGTTTAATGTGGATCCCATAAATGACAAAGGAGAGTTAAAATTCAGCTAGCTATAAGCCTGTAATGCTATATGCCTTTAGCCCTACAGTGACCTTTGGGCTCGTCTCAAAACATTAAAATAAAAAGCTGACAGCCTGGTTATTCGTGATTCACAGCCCAACAAAAGAACTAAATGGGCTACTCTCCTTTTCTTTTTGTACTCGGCCCAACCCTTCAAAAAATTTATTTTGAACATGTATGTGTTAATTTATGTTTTCTTTTTTCAATATACAATAACATTATTATTTATATATATTTTATCACGTATTACGAGAATAATCTAGTGCTATATATAAGGGAAAAGTGAATATAAGGTTGTCCCATACCCAAGCTTAGGTATGGAACCTCACATAACAATATTTTAATATTTGTTGTATAATTAATAAAACACATGGCCCCCATGATATTTATGGTTTAAAAAAATGGTATGTGAGGGGTTCCATACCTAAGCTTGGGTATGGGACAACCTTATACTCCCTTCCCCCTATATATAATACTGTAATATTTAAATTTAATTTTACAAAAATTAGTGGTTTGTTCTTGCATTTTATAAAGAGTAACTAGCATGGTGCCCGCGCGTTGCAGCGGATACAATGAACACCACAAAATATTCCCCATATACACCAGCTAAATCTCTACGGGTGTTTGGAAAAAGGAGTTTATTTGAGTCCTCTTCTCAAAAATGAACTTGGCATTAATCTCCTACCAAATCAACACAATTATATAAGCCAAGAACATGCTTAGTTACAATATTCAGTAGTAGATTAGTACCATCAATAAAATGTAAATATCTGCAAGAGCCAGCAAACATGAGTATAGTACTCAGTGTGTGTATATGCTACATGTAATAAACCAAAGAATAAGCCAACATTGAACAGTTGTCTTTGCACTTGTCTAATGAGAATGCTTTTCGGCACCTAAGAATGGACTCAAGATTCAACCACTTTAGTCAAGAAACTAACAATGAAGCTTAAAGGAATCGTTACATTCATCTCTACATCTACAATAGGGTCTGTAGTAAAGTTGGATATTCAAGCTCACCATCCTGGATCCAGCTCCTATCCAAAAAATATACAAAAGACAAATTAATCAAATTTTTACAGTATCATTTCAATTAAGATTAGTAGATTGCTACAAAGTTATACTTGCCTCTAAAATCTTTACAAAAAGTCACATTGCTTCTATAGAAATCATGCTTCCAAGACCATTCCAAATGTGTCCAAGAAGTGCAGATCGACATTCATTATTCAAGTTGACCAACAAAACAACTATCCTATATTCATAGATCCATTATCGAACCACAAAATCAATTGCGTTAGAGTTGTTTTCACGTTTTATATGTATTGTCCGATACACTGCCAGTGGTCACTACCTTTACCACTATCACATGGGAATAAACAGGGGAATGGTGTGAGTCCCTTAATTAACGAGATGGTTAACCAATAGAAAGTGTAAAATACAACAAGTCTAATAATCACTAGAATTGGACTAGTATTACTTGTAAATAAAGATGCAAGATATATAAACAAAGTAATACAAGACTTAAAGCTATAAACAAATAATTACAACAAGTACAATGGTAAGAGTTCAGGCCCTTCTTCTCGATGAATGCCCTGGTGCATCTTCAGTGGCCTTCCTCTTAGGAGATGGAGATGATGGAACAGACACTGGTGGTCTCAGACCCAACACAGCTTCCATCTGTTGAATTCTCTTCCAGACTTTCTCAATTCTTTTCATAAAAGCCTTCACGTCTGGAGAGAGATCAGTCTTGCCTTTGAAAGTCATTCCAATCTCCTTTAGTTCAGTCCATCCAAATGCTTGGACTGAAGTATCTTTTCCTTCATCAGTAAAGTTACCTTCTCTGGTCAACTTTACATTAAACCTGGTCATACCTTGATGATGTTCAGCCAGTGTGATTTCAGCATTTATTATTCTTCTTGCATTGGCCCTGAACGTCATCATTTCTTCAAACTTAGCCTTTTGCTTAGCCAACTGAACCATATCTTCAGTTTCCCTGGATACACCACTCTGTTGTCCTTCAGTGGACTGGTGTTCTTGTCTATTGATCTTCAGAGTTGTATCCAGAGGAATAAAGGTGCTAATATCACCATCTTTAATTGCTTTCAGTTGCTTGGCTGTTAGCTTGGGTAGACCAGTTATCCTCTTTCTATATTCCAATTCCAGAGCACCAGCATTTTTTCTAATCTTCTTCTGGAGGCTCACCAGCTCCTCCTTTCTTTGTCTGATCAACTCTGGAATGGTTACACCATAGATCAGTGAGTCATATACCTGCTCTTCTTCAGCATAGAACGAGCGTATATGTACATCATCCAGTGCATCAAGACACTGATGAACTCTGGGATCCTCCTTCATCCTTTTAAAAACTTCAATGTTTACGCCTAACCTGCCAGCGTTGTAGGAGTCCAGAGTACCCATTGTAGCCATATCCCTATGATGGGCCAGCAGTTCATTTCTTTGATTTTCCTTGAAGATTTCGATCATGATACACTGTTGTTGCAACTTCCTTGAAGTTTCGTTGTCAACATCTTCAATTTGTTCTTCTTCTTCACCAGACACCACTTTTTCTTTTCCTTTTACAGCCTTCAGTGTGGTAGGAATGTCTGGGAAGCTTTCGAACTGGGGCTCACTGGCTTCAGTACCAGTAGCTTCTTGTGTTCTTTCAACCATTCGTGCACTGGCATCAGTACCAGTCACTTGTCTTCTTTGAACCACGCTTTCAGTAGCGACTGCCCTTACAACTCTCTTTTTCCTTGTTAACTCTTGGTCTTCAGTTGATGGAACTGTCAATTTTTCCCCCTTGGAATGATCTTTAGTCCTTGACTTCAGATCATTCCACAACTCCTTTATACGTTCCACCAGATCTTCAAAGAATATCTGGGCAAAATCAACCCTTAGCCCAAACCATAAACAATAGGCAATCTGGAGGTGTGTTTGATTGATTTGATCCAACCCTCCAGAACTACCTCCAAGACACTCGACGATGTGTGTGAAGAAGTATCTCCACGAGTCCGTCAGTCTACTCATATAAATGGTCCCTTTTCTCAACAACTGACCATTTTCATCAACTATCTCTGTATGCCCCATTAATCTGCATACCTCCCTGAAGTTAATACCAGTAGGGAGTGGCATTGCCAACTCATTCTCTTCTAGATAATTTAACTGAAGAGCCATTCTGAGAGAATGTACAGACATATTCAAGGGTCTGGTCCCTTGCTCAAGAGAATAGGCAATACAGGAATTTGCCTCATTGTATTCGGCTGTATACCAGAATTCACAAAGATAATCGTGATACATCTTTTCTGGATTTAAAGTTAGGGCACCATACAGTGGATATGAGAGAAAAAAGGTGTTTAATCTCCCAATTATGGATTGTGGATCATGGACACTGGATAGCGAGAGTTTTGCCATCCAGTTATTCATATTCATTCTTAAAGCCCTAGCTTCAAGATTGATATGAGGTGCTCTAACCACATCTGCAGCCGGAGCATATTCAGCAGATAGTAGATTTCGTGGTGAGTTTGATTGTCTAGGAGCCATTGGAATTTATAAATGAAGATGAAATTGAATGATTTTAGGGTTTATGATGAAGAATTTAATGAATAACAGTTAATATAGGAGTTTTATGATTGGAAAAATGAATGAAGAATTGAATGAAGGAATTTGAAGATTTGGGAGTAAATGTTCGAAGTAAATGAAATTGAAAGTGAAAGTGGGTAATTTATAGGAGAGATAATGTGGATTTCAAACGTTCAATTTGAATTTATCAAATAACATTTTTGATCGTGTTTTGAGATCCGCATTTAATTGTATCACATCACCCATAAATGGTTGATGGTTCACCGCCCACAAAAACAAGCAAATTTGTACTTTTTGTGTTCCCAAAGTAAAAAGACCATCATTAGTTTTGAAAAATATCCATGCCACATAGGATTTATAAGATAAATATCTTTGAAAAAGTTTGCTTACGTGGCACATACAAAGATCAAGTATTTTGAAAATATTATGACATTATTCAGTGCATCTGGAGGTTGACAGGACCGTCCAGTATCACTGGTGGATTAGTCCAGCGAAGCATGTACTGATGGTACACTGGAGGGACACTCCAGTAAAAGACCATCATTAGTTTTGAAAAATATCCATGCCACATAGGATTTATAAGATAAATATCTTTGAAAAAGTTTGCTTACGTGGCACATACAAAGATCAAGTATTTTGAAAAATATCCATGCCACATAGGATTTATAAGATAAATATCTTTGAAAAAGTTTGCTTACGTGGCACATACAAAGATCAAGTATTTTGAAAATATTATGACATTATTCAGTGCATCTGGAGGTTGACAGGACCGTCCAGTATCACTGGTGGATTAGTCCAGCGAAGCATGTACTGATGGTACACTGGAGGGACACTCCAGTAAAGTACCAGTGAACAACCAATTTTGAAAGACTGGAACCTTAAACTTGCACGTCAACTAATACAGACAAATGAGAGGGACACATTTACAAGAAGACATAAGTCAACTCAAACACGCACTTCAACCTGTCCAGTTACCAGTGAGAGGGACATATTTACAAAGCACCAGTAATATTTTCTGAAGAATTTGTCCAGTGAGAAAATTAATTCACCCTGAACTTAAACATTTTTAAGAGAAAATATTTTTCAAGTCTTCCCTGGAATGTTGATCCAGAAATAAATTTTTGAATCTTTAAATCAAAGATCCTTAGTAGTACACAATGGCGTTCAATACCAAGGTTCCAGATTTAAGGGTTTAACATTCCCAACTCACCAACAAGATATTCAAAAGTTTTTACATCCAGTGGTTTAGTAAAAATGTCAGCGAGTTGTTTGTCAGTAGGGATAAAATGGAGTTCAATGTTGTTTTTCATAATATGATCGCGAATGAAATGGTACCTTAGATCGATGTGTTTGGTTCTGGAGTGCATGACTGGATTGTTGGAGATAGCGATGGCACTGGTATTATCACAAAAGATTGGAGTTTTTGAGTACTTAATACCATAATCAAGCAACTGGCTCTTCATCCAGAGTATCTGAGCACAACAACTGGCTGCAGACACGTATTCAGCTTCAGCAGTGGATAATGAAACTGAAGTTTGCTTCTTACTGGTCCAGCTGACCAGTTTGCCACCTAGGAAATGACATCCACCAGTTGTGGATTTCCTATCTATCTTACAACCTGCATGATCTGAATCTGAATAACCCATTAGATCCATGCCTGAGCCTTTGGGGTACCAAAGACCTAGACTGGGGACACCTTTAAGGTACTTCAGTATGCGCTTTACAGCGAGCATATGAGATTCCTTTGGATTAGACTGATATCTGGCACATAAACATGTTGAAAACATAATATCTGGTCTACTGGCCGTTAAATACATCAGTGAACCAACCATGCCTCTATAGACAGTGGTGTTCACTGGTTTGCCATCTGGATCCGAGTCCAGTGTCAGTGGTGCAGAAATTGGAGTTGGTTTAGATGGTGAAGAATTCATATCGAATTTCTTTAAAAGATCTCTAACATATTTTTCCTGATTAATAAAAATTCCATCTTTGTTTTGTTTAATCTGGAGTCCAAGAAAATATGTTAATTCACCCATCAAACTCATTTCATATTCAGTGGACATGATTTTAGAAAATTTCTTGCACATGTTTTCATCAGTAGACCCAAAAATTATATCATCAACATAAATTTGTACCATTAACAGATTACCTTTCTCATGAAGAATAAACAAGGTATTGTCAATTGCACCTCGTTTAAAACCATTTTCAACAAATGTTTAGTCAGAGTATCATACCAGGCACGTGGGGCTTGTCTGAGGCCATATAGCGCTTTGTCCAGACGATATACCCAATGTGGATGCTTGTCATCAACGAAACCTGGAGGTTGTCTGACGTAAACTTCTTCTTCAAGCTTTCCATTCAAGAAAGCACTCTTTACGTCCATCTGGTAGACCTTGAACTGGTGATTAGCAGCGAATGCTAAGAAAATTCTGATCGCTTCAAGTCTAGCCACTGGAGCAAAAGATTCATCAAAGTCGACATCTGACTGGCAGTAGCCTTGTGCTACCAGTCTGGCCTTGTTTCTTATTACGTGGCCATCTTCATCTACTTTGTTTCTGAAGACCCATCTTGTTCCAATTGGTTCTTTCTTTCCAACTGGGAAAGGAACCAGATACCATACTTTGTTCCTTTCAAACTGGTGAAGCTCTTCTTGCATAGCAGTCACCCAGTTTGGATCTTCCAGAGCCTCGTCAATCTTCTTAGGTTCTATCAAAGATAGAAAACTGACGTATAAGCATTGATTACTGGAGGCTCTTCTGGTCTGAACACCACGACTGGAGTCACCTAAGATCTGATCAATAGGGTGAGCTTTTGTCCATCTGGAGTACTGACCAGGATTGTTACTGACAACAATATCAGTGCAAGAATTCAGTTGAGTCTCCTCTGAAGTTGATTCTGGAGGAGGGTCTTGCCAAATTACTTCAGTATCTTCATCTGAGTCATTTAAATCACGATTTGCATCATGAAATTCTTCATTTGAAGGCATTTCCTGAAGTACTGATTCAGTATGAAATTCTTCACCAGAAGACATTTCTGGTAAATTCTCAACTGACACTGATACTGGAGTAGTACGCACATCTGAACCAATATTAATTTCAGAGGGTAGTTTGAAAATAATAGAGGGATAGAATGGAGTACTACTGGAGAGTTTCTTTTTCTGAACAGGTTCCAGATCAGGATGACTGGAAACTGTGTCTGGTGAATCTTCAAATTTGTCGTTTATAGGATCAGATTCACAAAAGACAATTGGTGTTACTGGGGGAGTGTCAAGGACTGGCTTCTTGTTGATTGAGGCATTTGATTCATCAAATGTTACATGAATTGACTCATGGACCTTCTCCAGTCTCTTGTTATAGACTCTGAAGGCCTTGCGAATGGCTGAATAGCCTAAGAAATACCCTTCATCTGCTTTGGCATCAAATTTGCCTAGCTGACTGGAGTCGTTCAGGATGTAAACTGGACATCCAAAAACGTGAAAATAACCAATGTTTGGTTTTCTATTTCTTAAGACTTCATAGGCTGTCTTTTTGTGTCTTTTAATGTACACTGATCGATTCTGGGTGTGGCAAGCAGTTGCAATTGCTTCCGCCCAGAAACTGGTAGACAATCCAGATTCAGCAAGCATACTCCTGGCAGCTTCTATCAGCGTTCGATTTTCCTTTCCACAACTCCATTTTGCTCTGGAGAGCGGGCTGAAGAGAAGTTCTGGGAGATGCCAGTGTCAGTACAGAATGACTCCAGAGTTGCATTCTGGAATTCTGTTCCATTGTCACTTCTTAACTGACACACTTTTCGACTGTACTTGAGCTCAATTTGCTTGATAAGACTGATGATTTCAGCAGCAGCTTCACTTTTGGACCTCAGAAAGATCACCCAACAATATCTGGAGAACTCATCTATGATCACCAGGGTGTATCTTTTACCAGCACGAGTCTGAACGTTCACTGGACCAAAAAGGTCCATATGAAGCATGTGAAGAGGTTCAGTAATGCTGAAATTCTGTCTGGTTTTGAAACTGGTACGCTTTTGCTTACCCATCTCACATCCTGGACATGGTCTTTCCTTTTTGAAGGAGACTGAAGGTATCCCATCTGCAAGTTGTTTTCTGGACAACTTGTTAATGTTTTTGAAGTTTAAATGGGATAACCTTTTGTGCCATAACCAGTTTGTGTCTTCATCAGCTTGAGTATAGAAACACTGCTCTGAAGGAGAGCTTTCCATATCCATCACGTACACATTCCCTTTTCTGGGAGCAATCAACACTACCTTCCAGTCCTTGTTGAATACGATGCCCTGAGCAATATTGAATAAGACCTGATAGCCATCATCACACAGTTGACTTACACTGATCAAGTTATATTTCAAACCATTCACAAATGCAACTCGTCTGAACTTGACTTGTCCATTGTTCAGAACACCATATCCCTCAGTCTTCCCACAACCATCATTTCCAAACGTGATGGAGGGTCCATCAGAAATGGTGAACTCCTCCAGTAGGGTCTTACATCCGGTCATCGTCCTGCCAGCAGCACTGTCAAGATACCAGATAAGCTTCTTTCGATCGCCCTACACATACCAGATATTGATCAGTTAGATTTGGGAACCCATCGACTGATGGGTTCACTGGACCCTCCCTTATAGGTCCCTGGGGCAATCTGGTCTAGTTCACTTTGTTCAATAGTGGTCTTAGAAGAGAAGACCACTGGGGTTGATGGTTTTAAAACCTTTTCATTTTTCTCAACTGGAGAAATAAATTTGTCTTTCTTTGAAAAAGGTTTTGTATTTTGTCTAGGGCCAGATGAAGTACCCTCAAGAAAGTTTAATCTTGCATTAAAACTTTGTGATTGACGAGTCAGAATTTGAATCTGGCTCTCTATCCTGGACAAAATATTTTCTTCAGATGATACCTTAGCCTTTCCAGTCAAAGGCTTTGGTAAGGGATTGGTCTGAGGTAAAGGTCTATTCTGCTTCACCTTTTTAACTGGAGCAGTCATCTGGACAGCTCCAGTCTTAACCTCTGGGGATTGAACAGGGTCTAAATTGGTCTTGGATGTTACAGGCATATCATAAACAGTTGTGGGCCTTAACACCTCTGGTAACCGATCGATTACTGGTATTAATGATGCAACATTTGTATTTCCATCTAAATATGCACGTTTTTGAGCAGGAAATTGTTTAACTGAAGCATCATATGGCTTTTAGTTTCTAGCCATGACTTTATTACCAGTTTTTCTTTCTCTAGAATGATCTCAAGATCTTGCTTTTCTTGAATCAATTGTTCAGTTACCAGAACCTGGGCTTGAAATGCCAGTTCAATGTCTTGAAGCTCTTTTAATTTTGATTTTAAAGCATTTATTTCAGAAGAATCTGTTTCTAGACCTTTTACACAATCAGATCTAACAGTTTCTACAAAAATCAAATCAGAATTTAAAGCTTCAGCAATGTCCAATTTTAGTTCTTGGTCAGTTGCATTATCATAATCACTAACCTTTTTAATAACTATGTCCACCCATCGTCCAGATGTGACATCTTCCTTCACCAGGTGCTCATCAACTTCCAGAGCCATGTAACAGCAATCTCTTTCTTCTTCTTCATCAACAGATGAGTCATCAGAAGGAACCCACTTCTCTTCAGTTGTAGCAATCATGCACTTATTATTTGTTTCCATTTGTTGTGCCATGAGAGCAATTTGGGCCTTAAGCTTTTTATATTTCAATTTATAGCTATCATCAGGCTTATTATTAGAAGAGAATGGACCAGGCTTGGATGCAAACTGGTTGGACCTGCACTCTTTCATGAAATGACCCTTTTTGCCACACTTAAAGCATGTCAAATTGGTCTTGTGTTACAGGCATATCATAAACAGTTGTGGGCCTTAACACCTCTGGTAACCGATCGATTACTGGTATTAATGATGCAACATTTGTATTTCCATCTAAATATGCACGTTTTTGAGCAGGAAATTGTTTAACTGAAGCATCATATGGCTTTTAGTTTCTAGCCATGACTTTATTACCAGTTTTTCTTTCTCTAGAATGATCTCAAGATCTTGCTTTTCTTGAATCAATTGTTCAGTTACCAGAACCTGGGCTTGAAATGCCAGTTCAATGTCTTGAAGCTCTTTTAATTTTGATTTTAAAGCATTTATTTCAGAAGAATCTGTTTCTAGACCTTTTACACAATCAGATCTAACAGTTTCTACAAAAATCAAATCAGAATTTAAAGCTTCAGCAATGTCCAATTTTAGTTCTTGGTCAGTTGCATTATCATAATCACTAACCTTTTTAATAACTATGTCCACCCATCGTCCAGATGTGACATCTTCCTTCACCAGGTGCTCATCAACTTCCAGAGCCATGTAACAGCAATCTCTTTCTTCTTCTTCATCAACAGATGAGTCATCAGAAGGAACCCACTTCTCTTCAGTTGTAGCAATCATGCACTTATTATTTGTTTCCATTTGTTGTGCCATGAGAGCAATTTGGGCCTTAAGCTTTTTATATTTCAATTTATAGCTATCATCAGGCTTATTATTAGAAGAGAATGGACCAGGCTTGGATGCAAACTGGTTGGACCTGCACTCTTTCATGAAATGACCCTTTTTGCCACACTTAAAGCATGTCAAATTGGTCTTGTCAGTGGAAGAACTGGATGCAAATTGTCCAGATGGCTTATTTGCTCTTGCTTTGAAACGGTTAAACGTTTTAGCAATCATTGCAATAAGGTCATCATCTTCAGTTTCATCACAACAGTCTGGAGAGATTTGACTGGACTCTCCAGAATCCATAAGTTCAGACACCATCTTCTTCATAGAAAATACATTCTCAGAAGATATCAGTGCTGTACTTGGTGGTTCAGAATAACTAACCACTTTAGGAGTACTGGAGGCATGGTTAAAAGCATCTTGTTCTGCAACCACTCTCTGAGCTTGATTTTCTTCAGTGTACCTGAAGGCTCCATATAGAGTTGAGAGAGTGTGTGTGTGCAGAGTTTTACCTTGTCGTAAAACAAGTATCATGTGAGACCATTTGGTGGGTAGAATGTCACAAAATTTCTCCAGAAGTATATCCTTGTCCTTCTCAACCCCAAGACCTCTCAATTGGTTTATGATACTCATAAATCTGGTGTAAGTACCAGTGAGAGACTCGTTAGGTTGAGCAAAAAATGACTCATACCTCTTGTTTAAGGAGACCTTTCTGGTGACAATGGTGTCATCTCCTCCTTCATGTTGGTTAAGAAGCTCATCCCACATGGTTTTGGCACTAGGAAAAAGAACTAGTGTGGGAATTAGGGTTTCTGGAACGGCCCCGATGATCATGTTTTTAAGGAGGGTGTCAAGATTCACCAATCTCCTCTCCTCTTCTGACCAATGTTCCTCCCTCTTTTCCCTTCCCCTTCTAGATCCAGAAGGATCAAGAAGTGGATTGAGAGGTGATGTAGGTACATAAGGACCTTCGTTTAAGATCTTCATCATGTTCCTCTCAATACCAGTGACATGCAAAACCATCCTAGCCTTCCACGTACCAAATTCATCACTGTTCCCACTGAATTTAGGAACAGGATTATTCGAGTAGTGCACATGCACGTGTGGAGAAGCAGGAGTAGGAGGAGGAGGTGGAGGATTAGTGTTATTAACGTTTTGTGGTTCATTTTGATCATGCATATTTACATTAGGATCGGGACCAAGACTAAAACCTTGTGTATTTTCTTGGTTAGCCATCAAGAACAGATCTAGGCAATGATTAGCCTTCTGCTCTGATACCAAATGTGAGTCCCTTAATTAACGAGATGGTTAACCAATAGAAAGTGTAAAATACAACAAGTCTAATAATCACTAGAATTGGACTAGTATTACTTGTAAATAAAGATGCAAGATATATAAACAAAGTAATACAAGACTTAAAGCTATAAACAAATAAAGTGGACCATTATGTATGTTTCATGGGTATTTTATTTATTGATGTGTAAATAAAATACAAGGTTGTTGCGGAATCAAGATAACACAATTAAGTGAGTATCCTAACAACCTATGAGTTACAATAGGGTCTGTAGTAAAGTTGGATATTCAAGCTCACCATCCTGGATCCAGCTCCTATCCAAAAAATATACAAAAGACAAATTAATCAAATTTTTACAGTATCATTTCAATTAAGATTAGTAGATTGCTACAAAGTTATACTTGCCTCTAAAATCTTTACAAAAAGTCACATTGCTTCTATAGAAATCATGCTTCCAAGACCATTCCAAATGTGTCCAAGAAGTGCAGATCGACATTCATTATTCAAGTTGACCAACAAAACAACTATCCTATATTCATAGATCCATTATCGAACCACAAAATCAATTGCGTTAGAGTTGTTTTCACGTTTTATATGTATTGTCCGATACACTGCCAGTGGTCACTACCTTTACCACTATCACATGGGAATAAACAGGGGAATGGTATTGTGCACTTTCATTGGCCAGTTTTAAAGTTTTTACCTACATCGGTTTTGGGTCAATCCAATCCAACTTGTCCATCCATTTACCTAGATCACCCGTCCATTCAATTTACCTATCTTTAGTAACTGGTGCAAGATGTGGTTCAAGAGTAGCAAAATAGAGTGACCAACGATTATCTGTAACCAGAAAAAAGATGCATGTTTGGACATAAACCTTTTTTAATCAATCAAATGTGTTTATTAGCATTTCCGGACTATAATACAATATGATGTCATTATTTCATAGTTAAACACGAGGCACACAGGTGAGATGTGTAACAATACATGATAGATTTTAGGCAAATGGGCCACTTTTTTTTGGTAATAGACCAAATTGAGTTGACTCACGACCCATTTATAAGTAATTGGCCAAAAACTGATACGTTTATATCGGATGGGTAAGCAAAATGAGAAGAAGAACCTGAACCAGTGATGACGCAGTGAGGCCAGCTACATTATCAGTTTATCACCTAAAAAAAGCCATTTGGCCTAGAGAACTTAAGCCACACGTTCTACTACATTAACCAACAATCTCTGACAACATAAGCCAGAAAGAGAGAGGATCTTGAATCGTTCCTGCATTAGCAATATACAAATACATTTTAGGTACCAAAAGATTAGAGCGTTACTTAAATAACGTATCCTTTACTATAATGCATCGGGTTTAGGTAAGCTTAACTTTGCCTAAAGATACTAAAACACTATGCAGTAACATAGATGAGGTAGAGCGGGTTTAGTAATGGTTGAACGGGTTGGGTCAGTTGACACAGAACACTTTTATCCAAAATATTTTTCCTTTTCATCTAATAACTATTGTGTCAAAGATGACTACGGAAATCATTCTAATTCAATACAATTTAAACTTTCTGAAATACATTATGTGCACTAAATTAACATATACCAAAAATATGTCTTAACTTATAGGGATAAAAATCCTTTCCAAAAATATATGAGAAAAAAAAACTTTTGTTTGAACTGTTAAACATCTATGAACAGAATTTTAGGGGAAAGAAACAACCTTTTCAGCATACTTGAAGCAATTCGTATACATAGTAAATATGTACAGATAATTCGCATACATAGTACCTGGTAAATATGTAATTGCATTTGACAAACCAACTTTTCCCCAAACTTGAAGTAATTTGACGAACCATATTTTTGGGAAAGCAAAAAAAAAAAATAGAAATAGATGTTAATTAGTATTGCAACTAGTATATTACTTGAAGTAATTTTGACGAACAATTCTGTAAGTTTCAACTCATTGGCTAGAAATTAGGTGGATTACAAACCCAATTTATCCAATCGATTCATCGGCTCTATTTTCAATAAATAAAATACCTAAAACTTTAAGATCAAGAAAAAGATAATGATTAAAAACATGAAACATATCTATTACCCAGTTTAGACATCTAATCTATGACGGAGACGGTGGTGATGGTATAACGTTCAACCCGAATTTATCCAGTAACCTCATCGTTTGTAAATGTCACGGCGGCGGCGATTCATTGCTGCAGATGAAAGGAACGAAAGAGAGGGGGAAAAGCGATTGAGAAGGGTTGTTTCAAAATCACGGCGTGTGTGCAAAGAAAAAAGGAGGGTTGTTTGGGGCGTAGAGGTATTTTAGAGAAATCCGTATGTTACATTCAACGAGAGTTGTTGTTGTTGTTACATTCAACGAGAGTAAGTACCCGCGCGTTGCGGCGGTGAGATGGTGGGGTGATAGGTCATAAAGTGTGATAGGTCATAGAGTGTGATAGTCAAATGCCTTAACCGTACGGGTTCCGCCCTCGGATTTAAAAATTCGTCGAAAGTATATCGAATGACATCTCTAATGAAAGAATATGAAATTTTAAGAACACCCATATAATTTTTATAATTTATCGATGTACGGTTTGTGAGATAAAAGATTTTGAATGAATTGGAAGAATAAATGATTTATAGAGGAGAGAGAAAAAAGATGATTGGTTGAGATTTGAGGAGAGAGTAAGAGTGTTAGGTAAATATAGAATTGATAGAAGGGCATTTTGGGAAAGCAAATGTTGAACTTAAAATTTAGACAGGAGGAATCTGCTTTATAATATAGTATAGATAGGGGTGTATTTTTTTTAATGAGTATAGATGATCGATCCTCTTAATTTGTTAGCCTAAAAATGCTTCTAATTAATAAAATTGTGACATGTGGAAAATCAGGGGGGTGAGATTAGAAAAGAGAATTGGTGGTATCCACTTGTCACCATCTAAAGCTATTAAGAGGATTTTTAGGCTAATTTGTTAAGAGGATAAATTATTTTCCTTACTGTCAAAAAACAACATACAGTACTAATTAATATTTGGGAAGAGTGTAACACCCCAAAGATCTTAAGGTAAAAGAAATTAACCCCTTTTCATAGTTTTGACATTAAATTAATTTCCTAGTATTTTATTTTTGAATATGGGGTTAATTTAGTTGGAACTTTAACGGATAGCGGGTAAAATACCCTCAAAATTTGGAGTGGGTCGTGGCATCTCCAAAGAGTGTCAGGTACCCCTTTTCTTTTGAGTCAATGTTCCACTACTCTTCCTTCTTCACTTCTACATGCATCCTCTTCTTTTTCTTTTCAAAATCAAAGTTTATTTCTTTCAAATTCAAGGAAAAGATCATCCATAATAACAATCACCACCATCAATCTTCATTCAAGAAATTAATAGTTAGGGTTTGGTTAGTGGGTGGTGGTGGTGGCCGAAATTTTAAGGGAAAGAGGAAGAAGGAGGATTTCCAATTCAAGTCATGAAATTTATTATTAATATTGAGGTATTGATTTCCCCTAACTTAGTTTTCATATTTCTTTTGAAATTAGGGTTCATGGAGTGAACCAATTTGGGGGTTTTTGCTAGAATTCAAATTATAGTGATTTTCCCCCAATTCCTTAGATAACCTAGTTTGTCATTGAGTTATACGTTGAGTTTGATTATGAAATTGATGAGTTCATATGAGAAATTTTACTTCTTGAGAAAATATGAGTTTTAACTAATTATTGAATTAACCACATCATGTTGAAGTTATTTATCCATGTGTGGAAAGATCACCATGTTGAAGTTGTTTATCCATGTGTGGAAAGACCACCATGTTGAAGTTGTTTATCCATGTGTGGAAAGATCACCATGTTGAAGTTGTTTATCCATGTGTGGAAAGACACCATGTTGAAGTTGTTTATCCATGTGTGGAAAGACCACCATGTTGAAGTTGTTTATCCATGTGTGGAAAGATCACCATGTTGAAGTTGTTTATCCATGTGTGGAAAGACCACCATGTTGAAGTTATTTATCCATGTGTGGAAAGATCACCATGTTGAAGTTGTTTATCCATGTGTGGAAAGACCACCATGTTGAAGTTGTTTATCCATGTGTGGAAAGATCACCATGTTGAAGTTGTTTATCCATGTGTGGAAAGACCACCATGTTGAAGTTATTTATCCATGTGTGGAAAGACCACCATGTTGAAGTTGTTTATCCATGTGTGGAAAGACCACCATGTTGAAGTTGTTTATCCATGTGTGGAAAGATCACCATGTTGAAGTTGTTTATCCATGTGTGGAAAGATCACCATGTTGAAGTTGTTTATCCATGTGTGGAAAGACCACCATGTTGAAGTTGTTTATCCATGTGTGGAAAGACCACCATGTTGAAGTTGTTTATCCATGTGTGGAAAGATCACCATGTTGAAGTTGTTTATCCATGTGTGGAAAGACCACCATGTTGAAGTTGTTTATCCATGTGTGGAAAGACCACCATGTTGAAGTTGTTTATCCATGTGTGGAAAGACCACCATGTTGAAGTTGTTTATCCATGTGTGGAAAGATCACCATGTTGAAGTTGTTTATCCATGTGTGGAAAGATCACCATGTTGAAGTTGTTTATCCATGTGTGGAAAGACACCATGTTGAAGTTGTTTATCCATGTGTGGAAAGACACCATGTTGAAGTTGTTTATCCATGTGTGGAAAGACACCATGTTGAAGTTGTTTATCCATGTGTGGAAAGACCACCATGTTGAAGTTGTTTATCCATGTGTGGAAAGACCACCATGTTGAAGTTGTTTATCCATGTGTGGAAAGACCACCATGTTGAAGTTGTTTATCCATGTGTGGAAAGACCACCATGTTGAAGTTGTTTATCCATGTGTGGAAAGACCACCATGTTGAAGTTGTTTATCCATGTGTGGAAAGATCACCATGTTGAAGTTGTTTATCCATGTGTGGAAAGATCACCATGTTGAAGTTGTTTATCCATGTGTGGAAAGATCACCATGTTGAAGTTGTTTATCCATGTGTGGAAAGACCACCATGTTGAAGTTGTTTATCCATGTGTGGAAAGACCACCATGTTGAAGTTGTTTATCCATGTGTGGAAAGATCACCATGTTGAAGTTGTTTATCCATGTGTGGAAAGATCACCATGTTGAAGTTGTTTATCCATGTGTGGAAAGACCACCATGTTGAAGTTGTTTATCCATGTGTGGAAAGACCACCATGTTGAAGTTGTTTATCCATGTGTGGAAAGACCACCATGTTGAAGTTGTTTATCCATGTGTGGAAAGACCACCATGTTGAAGTTGTTTATCCATGTGTGGAAAGATCACCATGTTGAAGTTGTTTATCCATGTGTGGAAAGACAACCATGTTGAAGTTGTTTATCCATGTGTGGAAAGACCACCATGTTGAAGTTGTTTATCCATGTGTGGAAAGATCACCATGTTGAAGTTGTTTATCCATGTGTGGAAAGACCACCATGTTGAAGTTGTTTATCCATGTGTGGAAAGACCACCATGTTGAAGTTGTTTATCCATGTGTGGAAAGACCACCATGTTGAAGTTGTTTATCCATGTGTGGAAAGACCACCATGTTGAAGTTGTTTATCCATGTGTGGAAAGATCACCATGTTGAAGTTGTTTATCCATGTGTGGAAAGATCACCATGTTGAAGTTGTTTATCCATGTGTGGAAAGACCACCATGTTGAAGTTGTTTATCCATGTGTGGAAAGATCACATCATGTTGAAGTTGTTTATCCATGTGTGGTAATTGATTCGGCATAGGCCCATTTGGGGCATAGTGTTTATGAGGCCTAAGAACCTCCGGGGCCTAAGAATCCCGATAGTTGACATGAAATGAGGCCTAAGAACCTCCGGGGCCTAAGAATCCCGATAGTCATGATTGTTTAGCTTATATGGATCCATATATTGTGATTAGTGTGCAAGGTGAGCATGTAAATGTGACATGACGGTGTCATAGGTTACATGTGATAGTCCTTGTACTTTGCCCTCCTTCGTATTCGTAAATGTATGCAAGTATATTCACTAAGCCTTTGCTTATATTTTAGTTGTTTACCCCTTTTATAGGTAGTTCCGGAAGAAGGAACTAGTGTGATTAAATTGAAGAGAGTTGATAGAGCTTGAAGTGACTTTTGCGAGACTTTGAAGGTATTAGGTCATTCTTGGTTGAATGACACACCTTTGGTCTAGAGGCTTAGAATTCCCCTCTCCTCATGGCTCTTGGTACATTTTGAATTGTTGGTCATGCTTTTGTTAAAAATTGTGTAAATGATCAGGTGTAAAGTTTTTAGCAAGTGGTGAAGTTGTATTTTGGACGAAATTAACGTCAAAATGGGTAAATGACCCATTGATGGTGTTCAAGGGTTTGAAACTAGTTGATGTTGTAAATTTGTTCAAAATGTGTCTATATTGTTCTTGGTAATCTTTGAAATGTGTTTTATGAAGTTCATTTTGAAATGTGGAGGTTGCAAGTTTGTTCAAGTGTTGAAATGGTTTAGGGTTGCTGATCAGGTGGCTCACTGCGGCGCAGTGGGGGTAGTTTTGCCCACTGCGGCGCAGTGGAATCCCACGTAAAGTTTTTGGTTTTCTCCCACTACGGCGCAGTGGGAGTGTGTCGAACCCACTGCGGCGCAGTAGGGCTAGTTTTGCCACTGCGGCGCAGTGGGTAGTTTCCCACTGCGGCGCAGTGGGAGTGTGTCGAACCCACTGCGGCGCAGTGGGGGTAGTTTTGCCCACTGCGGCGCAGTGGGGAGTTTTCCCACTGCGGCGCAGTGGGGGTAGTTTTGCCCACTGCGGCGCAGTGGGGCCTAGTTTTGTCCACTACGGCGCAGTGGGGAGTTCTCAACCCACTGCGGCGCAGTGGGGCATAAAAAAAAAATTGGTATTTTTGGTTTATCGAGTCTAGTCCTTTCAAGTTGGTATCAGAGCCGAGGTTTAAGGGATTTAGGTATTCCCTCGTGTAGAGAGTGCCTAGACTTAAACCTTAGTTGAGACTCGACCTTAGGTGACCGAAATTTTATATGGGACCGAAAGATGCGTTTGATGATGCTAGTTTATCCACTTGTTAGTATTTGAAGCACAATAAGAAGCCGGCCTTATTGTGGTTGGAATACTAACAAATTTATAAACTAACGGCATCAAACCTTGGGACGGTTTTGTATGAAGTGATAGATTGGTTTTAGTTCGTAGAAATGGATAGGTTGTATGAATTAAAATCCGTTTATTTACTCTTACTATAGTATGGCCGATCAACGTAATGACGAGGATGAGCACAATAGACGAAATGAAGAAGAAGAGCCCATATTTGACGAGGATAGCATGGACATCTCGGATCAAATAGGGAGAGCACTAGAAAAATATACTCCTATCTTGCTTAAGAGGTTGAATCAAACATTGGAAGGAGCAGTGAATGATCACATTGCTCAAATGATCATAGAAGAAGTTGCAATCAACGTGCAACGAGAATTCAAGAAACGAGATGCTAAGGATAAGGGTAAAAAGGATGAGGAGGAGAAGGATGTGGAGTTTACGGGAGAAAGAACTTACAAAAAGAAATTCACATTCCGTGACTTTGAGGTATGCCACCCACCTGAGTATCACGGAGATCGTGATCCTATTGTTTGCACTCGGTGGATATCGGAGATCGAAGGGGCGTTTCGCACTAGTCAATGCCCCTCACACTTGAAGGTGATCTTTGCGGTTGGTATGCTAAGAAATAGTGGAAAGAGATGGTGGGATGGCTTGTTGGCGATCAAAAAGGAGGCTCTAGATAGTGTTGAATGGCCCGAGTTTAAAACCATGTTCTTTAAGGAGTTCCGGTCGGAGGCCGAGGTGACCAAGTTGAGAAGTGAATTTCTCAATGATTGTCAAGGCAACATGAGTTTGAATGAATTTCGAGCCCAATTCTTGGTCAAGGCTCAATTTTGTCCAGAATTTCTCGAAAATGACCAACTACTAAAAGAACAATTCTATTTGAAATTGAAGAAGAACTTAAGAGAGAAGATTAGCCTACGCCAAATGGAGTCTTTTTCCATGTTGGCGGATGTGGCTAGGGATCACGAGATTGAGATGGCTAGAGTGGATGAAGGCTAGCTAAAAAGGAAGCATGAAGACACGAACTCTCCTAATAAATGGTTTAGACAAGAGGGTAGTTCCGGCAACCACTCCACTAGAAAGAATGTTCCATTTTGCCGACAATGCAAGAGAAATCATTCGGGGGTATGTAAAGCATCGGAGAGGGGTTGTTATACTTGTGGAAAGCCGGGGCACACGAACCGGGAATGCAAGTCAAAACCTCACAAGCCCGTTATATGTTTCAAATGCTTTGAGGAGGGTGATATGAGAAGCTCATGCCCTAAGTTGACCGAGGAGGAAAGGCTTGAAGAAAGAAGGAGAGAGGCGGAGAGGAAGAACACCCAAGCACATGGAAATCAACGAGGAAGGTCCTTCCAACTCACGGTAGAACAAGCTAGGAGCTCGGATGATGTTGTTACAGGTACATTTCTTGTATATAATGTGCCTATGCGAATTATCTTTGATTCGGGGGCGAATAGATCCTTTGTTGCAACTAGAATAATTCATGTTATTCCCGTGTCTAAGTCATGTCTAGAAAATACCTTGCAAGTTGAGGTTGGTAATGGTAGGATGGAATTATTAAAGGATGTTAATAGAGGTTGTGAGATCAAAATTTCTTCGGAACTTTTTCAAGCTAATCTAATTCCTTTTCCAATGGGAGAGTTTGACATAATCTTGGGTATGGATTGGTTGAGCTCTTGTAACGCCAAGATCGCGTGTGATGAAAAAGCGATATATTTGAAGACTTCTAAGGGAGAAGACTTGGTGGTTTATGGTGATAGGAAAGAGCGTTCTATATCCGTGTGTACTTTTGCTCGTGCCAAGCGTTACATATCTCATGGGTGTCATGCTTATCTTGCTCACATCGTTGATGTGGAAAAGAAACCTCTAGCTATCAAAGACATCCCTATTGTTAATGAATTCGCCGATGTTTTTCCCGAAGACTTGCCGGGCATTCCTCCCAAACGGCAAGTTGAATTCTCAATTGATCTTATTGCGGTGGCTAACCCCATTGCTAAAGCTCCTTACCGTTTGGCTCCAACGGAAATGCAAGAGATGATGAAGCAACTTCAAGAATTGCTTGAAAAAGGTTTTATTAGACCTAGTAACTCTCCTTGGGGTGCACCGGTACTTTTTGTCAAGAAGAAGGATGGGAGTATGCGTATGTGTATCGATTATCGTGAGCTTAATAAGGTAACCGTAAAGAACAAGTATCCTTTGCCTATAATCGACGATTTATTCGATCAACTTCAAGGAGCTTCGCACTTTTCTAAAATTGATCTTCGTTCGGGTTACCATCAACTCAAAGTATGTGATGAAGATATTCCCAAGACTACTTTCCGTACTCGTTATGGTCATTTTGAGTTTGTTGTCATACCATTTGGTCTTACTAATGCTCCCGCGGCTTTCATGGACCTCATGAATCGTGTTTGTCGTCCTATGCTTGACAAGTCCGTGATTGTTTTTATTGATGATATTCTCATTTATTCCAAAAGTTCTTCCGATCATGAAGTTCATCTAAGGGAGGTGTTGGAAACTTTACGTAAAGAGAAACTCTATGCCAAATTCTCCAAGTGTGAATTTTGGTTAAGAGAAGTGCAATTTCTTGGTCATGTTGTTAATAGTGAAGGAATCATGGTGGATCCGGCCAAGATTAATGCGGTGATGAAGTGGGAACAACCTAAGAACGCGTCGGAGATTAGAAGTTTCCTTGGTCTAGCGGGCTATTACCGTCGTTTCATTCAAGACTTCTCTAAAATAGCTTCCCCATTGACCAAGTTAACTCGCAAGAATATCAAGTTTGAATGAAAATGCGACCAAGAGATGGCTTTTCAACAACTTCGGGAAAGGCTAAGTCAAGCACCGGTTCTTGTATTGCTCGATGGTCTTGAAGATATGGTAGTGTATTGTGATGCATCATCTAATGGCCTTGGTTGTGTCCTTATGCAACGAGGTAAAGTCATTGCCTATGCTTCAAGGCAATTGAAAGAGCATGAAAAGCGGTATCCTACTCACGATTTGGAGCTAGCGGCGGTGGTCTTTGCTTTGAAAATTTGGCGCCATTACCTTTATGGAATCAAGTTTACCATCTATTCCGACCATAAAAGCCTCAAATACTTCTTTGAGCAAAGAGATCTTAATAATCGTCAACGAAGATGGTTAGATCTTTTGAAAGATTACGAATGCGAGATCTTGTATCATCCCGGAAAGGCTAATGTGGTAGCGGATGCCTTGAGTCGGAAGAGTTCTCATCATGCCATAATCGTTTCTCCCCTATGGGTTTTGATCACCAACGACTTCTTTGATCAAATTAGAGAAGCTCAAAGGAAAGCCTTGCAACGAGACCCTAAGAAAGAAAGAATTCAAGGCCAAATACAATATTTTACCAAGGATTCTCGTGGCCTTACCGTACGTTTTGGGAGGATTTGGATCCCATTTTCTTGTGAGTTGAAACAAGTTCTTATTGATGAAGCTCACAAATCCAAGTACTCCATCCATCCCGGTGCTACAAAGATGTATCATGATTTGAAGGTAGAATATTGGTGGCCCGGAATGAAGCGTGACGTGGTGAAGTATGTTGAAAAATGCTTGACTTGTGCACAAGTGAAGGCAGAACATCAAAAGCCTTATGGTATGATGCAACCATTGGAAATTCCCAAGTGGAAGTGGGAAGATATTACTATGGATTTTGTCACTAAGTTGCCCAAAACGCCTAGAAATCAATTCGATACGATATGGGTGATAGTTGATCGATTGACCAAGAGTGCCTTGTTTCTTCCTATTCGAGAGGCATCCTCATCCGAGGTTTTGGCGAAAATCTATGTGAAAGAAGTAGTGGCAAGACATGGAGTTCCTGTATCCATCGTTTCGGATAGAGACACACGTTTTACATCTCACTTTTAGCGGAAATTTCAAGATGATATGGGTACAAAACTCAAATTTAGCACCGCTTATCACCCTCAAACGGATGGTCAAAGTGAGAGAACCATTCAAACGCTTGAAGACATGCTACGGACATGTATAATTGATTTTGGAGGTACTTGGGATCTTCACTTGCCATTGGTAGAATTCTCATACAACAATAGCTACCATTCTAGCATTCAAATGTCACCGTATGAAATGTTGTATGGAAGGAAGTGTCGATCTCCAATTTGTTGGGGGGAAGTTGGCCAACAGGAGATAGGAGGCACGGAGATAGTGTTGAAAACCATTGAGAAGATCGATGTGATCAAGGAAAGGTTAAAAGCGGCTCAAGATCGGCAAAAGTCTTATGCGGACAAAAGGAGAAGACCGATTGAGTTTCATGTGGGAGACCGTGTTTTGTTGAAAGTCTCCCCATGGAAAGGTGTGCTACGTTTTCGGAAGCGTGGAAAGTTAAGTCCTCGTTTTCTTGGCCCGTTCAAAATTTTAGCCAAAGTTGGCAAGGTTGCCTACCGTTTGGAACTACCGGAAGAGTTATCGGGAATTCACCCTACTTTTCATGTGTCACATCTTAGAAAATGCCTTGCCGATGAGTCTTCCTATGTGCCATTGAATGAGATTGAGGTCGATAATAAGTTGAATTATATTGAAGAGCCGATTGCCATAGTCGAAGAAGAGCTTAGAAGAGTACAAAATAAGACGGTGAGGACTTATAAGATATTGTGGAAGCATGGTAGGATGTACGGTTGTACATGGGAAGCCGAGCATGATGTGCTAGTTTACTATCCGTCTTTGCATATGGCTTGGATCACGAGGCCGTGATCCGTTCCAAGTGGGGGAGAGTTGTAACACCCCAAAGATCTTAAGGTAAAAGAAATTAACCTCTTTTCATAGTTTTGACATTAAATTAATTTCCTAGTATTTTATTTTTGAATATGGGGTTAATTTAGTTGGAACTTTAACGGATAGCGGGTAAAATACCCTCAAAATTTGGAGTGGGTCGTGGCATCTCCAAAGAGTGTCAGGTACCCCTTTTCTTTTGAGTCAATGTTCCACTACTCTTCCTTCTTCACTTCTACATGCATCCTCTTCTTTTTCTTTTCAAAATCAAAGTTTATTTCTTTCAAATTCAAGGAAAAGATCATCCATAATAACAATCACCACCATCAATCTTCATTCAAGAAATTAATAGTTAGGGTTTGGTTAGTGGGTGGTGGTGGTGGCCGAAATTTTAAGGGAAAGAGGAAGAAGGAGGATTTCCAATTCAAGTCATGAAATTTATTATTAATATTGAGGTATTGATTTCCCCTAACTTAGTTTTCATATTTCTTTTGAAATTAGGGTTCATGGAGTGAACCAATTTGGAGGTTTTTGCTAGAATTCAAATTATAGTGATTTTCCCCCAATTCCTTAGATAACCTAGTTTGTCATTGAGTTATACGTTGAGTTTGATTATGAAATTGATGAGTTCATATGAGAAATTTTACTTCTTGAGAAAATATGAGTTTTAACTAATTATTGAATTATTGATGAAAATGGTAGGTTGAACTACCTAGTGTTTTTGTTGAAGTAAATGAGATTCAATGACAAATGGGTTGGGTTTTGGGTTTAGAAAGGCTAGTGATTTAGAATGGCTAGGTTGAGCTAGTCAAGTTGTGAATATAAGCTTATGTACTTTTATGATTATGATAATAGGTTGAAGCTTGTTTGTGCATTATCGTTTTAGCTTTATTTTCCAAGTTGCGGAGGAGGTGAGTATATTTGCATACCTTTATGTTTACGTTGGGTCAATTGACCACATCATGTTGAAGTTGTTTATCCATGTGTGGAAAGACCACCATGTTGAAGTTGTTTATCCATGTGTGGAAAGACCACCATGTTGAAGTTGTTTATCCATGTGTGGAAAGACCACCATGTTGAAGTTGTTTATCCATGTGTGGAAAGACCACCATGTTGAAGTTGTTTATCCATGTGTGGAAAGACCACCATGTTGAAGTTGTTTATCCATGTGTGGAAAGACCACCATGTTGAAGTTGTTTATCCATGTGTGGAAAGACCACATCATGTTGAAGTTGTTTATCCATGTGTGGAAAGACCACATCATGTTGAAGTTGTTTATCCATGTGTGGTAATTGATTCGGCATAGGCCCATTTGGGGCATAGTGTTTATGAGGCCTAAGAACCTCCGGGGCCTAAGAATCCCGATAGTCATGATTGTTTAGCTTATATGGATCCATATATTGTGATTAGTGTGCAAGGTGAGCATATAAATGTGACATGACGGTGTCATAGGTTACATGTGATAGTCCTTGTACTTTGCCCTCCTTCGTATTCGTAAATGTATGCAAGTATATTCACTAAGCCTTTGCTTATATTTTAGTTGTTTACCCCTTTTATAGGTAGTTCCGGAAGAAGGAACTAGTGTGATTGAATTGAAGAGAGTTGATAGAGCTTGAAGTGACTTTTGCGAGACTTTGAAGGTATTAGGTCATTCTTGGTTGAATGACACACCTTTGGTCTAGAGGCTTAGAATTCCCCTCTCCTCATGGCTCTTGGTACATTTTGAATTGTTGGTCATGCTTTTGTTAAAAATTGTGTAAATGATCAGGTGTAAAGTTTTTAGCAAGTGGTGAAGTTGTATTTTGGACGAAATTAACGTCAAAATGGGTAAATGACCCATTGATGGTGTTCAAGGGTTTGAAACTAGTTGATGTTGTAAATTTGTTCAAAATGTGTCTATATTGTTCTAGGTAATATTTGAAATGTGTTTTATGAAGTTCATTTTGAAATGTGTTTTATGAAGTTCATTTTGAAATGTGGAGGTTGCAAGTTTGTTCAAGTGTTGAAATGGTTTAGGGTTGCTGATCAGGTGGCTTACTGCGGCGCAGTGGGGGTAGTTTTGCCCACTGCGGCGCAGTGGAATCCCACGTAAAGTTTTTGGTTTTCTCCCACTACGGCGCAGTGGGAGTGTGTCGAACCCACTGCGGCGCAGTAGGGCATTTCCAGTCCTTTGGCCAAGACTTTCCACTGCGGCGCAGTGGGGAGTTCTCAACCCACTGCGGCATATTCCCTCTCCTATGTGTGCATATATATCTCTATCTATATATATATATATAACTCTCTATTTCCAAGTGTATATGTGGCATGTCTATGGTCTCGCCAAGTCAGCTTTTTCTTACGTGTCGCTTCCATATCGTAAGGCGATAAGAGTTTGACACCTCATCTGCCACATATACATATCAACAAATAAATAAATGCTTACAAATTAAGTAAATGCGACATGCGGGTTTCGACCCTATGATGCGCCGATCAAACAACACGAACACATCACCAATGCACTAGATATTCATTGTGTTTTCTTTCTCAATCTTTTAATTAATATATGGGTCATGCTTCAGCATCAAAAATTTTTATTTTTGTTCTATTATTTTATTTTTTAAGTTTTAATTTTCTTTTTTTATACAATTCAAAACATTAATAAATAATAACGAGAGTTAGTACATGCGCGTTGCGACGCTGAGATGGTGGGGTGATAGGTCATAATGTGTGATAGTCAAATGCCTTAACCGTGCGGGTTCCGCCCTCAGATTTAAAAATTCGTCGAAAGTATATCGAATGACATCTCTAATGAAAGAACATGAAATTTTTAAGAACACCCATATAATTTTTATAATTTATCGATGTACGGTTTGTGAGATAAAAGATTTTGAATGAATTAGAGGAATAAATTATTTATGGAGGGGAGAGAAAAAAGATGATTGGTTGAGATATGAGGAGAGAGAAAGGGTGTTTGGTAATATAGAATTGGTAGAAGGGGCATTTTGGGGAAGTAAATGTTGATGTTAGTGATGTATTTAATAATTTAAAACTAATTGATTTAATGCCACTAATGTAAAAGTAATTAATTTAATTAAAAGTATTATAGGTATATTATATAGAGATAACAAATTAATTAATTAAAAGTATTATAAGTATATTAGATAGAGATAACTAAATTAATTAATAAAAGAGAGAGGTAGTTTAGATATTTCAAAAAGCTGAAAAATAACCTTCAAATTAAAAAGAGAGCTAAGTAAACAAAGTGCTGACATGAAGAAAAATGACAAGGTTGTAAAAAACATAATGTTTTTTTAATATCATTTTCACAATTTATTTCAACCACCTACTATAAGTATCTTAACTTTCTAAAAACAAAATGAAAGGAAACAAAACAATTAAAGGAAGATATATATTTTTTTTCTTAATTTAAAATAACAAGTAAGTAACACCAATGTCGTATTTCATAGGTTTAGGTCTAAATACCATGACGGTATATGAGGAAGTCTGTTATGTATACAACCTATGCTAATTCTTAAGAGATCATCAAGTTTGACACATTATTAATTATAAGTTATTGTGTGATGATAATCAAGAGGAAACTATCTGATTCAAGTTACATGCTATATGAAAGAAGATAGATTATTTAAACAAAGTTTAGAGTGTATGTAAACGCATACAAGTGTTACTTCCTGAACAACTCTATATAAAAGTGAGATGATTAAAATCATTTATGCAAGTATACAAAAATGTAAATTATAATGTATCACCTTTTCGCCTATAGATTGTTAACAACTTTGACTTTTAGTTGTTTTTGTTATATAACGAGTTACCGTGAAAATTTTTTGTTTTAGTTTAAAGTTGAATTTATCTTTCTACATACTCAATGTTAAACTCTTTGATATTTACAACTTGTTCTCTGTAATAATATTTATTTTTTATCCGCTTTGTTAATATTTTACTTGAATTGATATAAACAATTATTCTTATGATATAAAATCATTCACTTCAATTTTTTTAATTTCTTTTTAATTTTGAACGTTCGAATGGTCAAAGTCTGTTCGTCCCACTTATTAGCCCCTACGTCCTTCATGCAGGATGTCATTCTAACTTTCAGGAAACCACAGAGGGAGTAAAACCTTCTATTAATCCGTCAAATAGCACGACGATAAATAAGGGTAAACCTTGTCCAATCAGGAGTTGAACCTAGGTCTCCACACGCCCAAGACCCTACTGGGAGAACGGGGGGATACCACTGAGGGTTTTACCTCAATGGATACTTCAACCTTTTTTTATTATATATATAGTATAAACGTGAGAGATTATAGAATCCGATATTTGTTATATTCCTTTCAAAGAACGCAACTAAGGCTATCTCCAATAGGGGTGAGCATGGGTCGGTTTGGGTCGGTTTTAGCCTAAAACCGAAACCCGAACCGATCCGTTCGGTTTTTAGAAAACCAAAACCGTTGGATTCGGTTTTGTTCGGTTCGGTTTTTCGGTTTTTCGGTTCGGTTTGGAGCGGTTTCGGTTTTTTTATATATATACTTCTGGTTTATTACGTTATAAATCATGAGTATAAATATACGACGAATTTGGGTCTCATTATAATCTTATTTACAAAATACTTCTTTTATTATATATCGGTTAATTGCTCCAATCTTCCATAATGATATTCTTTGGTATGTAATGTGTTTGTTGGAAAAAACTTGTGACCATAAAATGTAATAATAAATTGAGCATATTATTAATCATGTAAACAATATTCTAACACTTTTACACAATAACTTATCACGACTACTGTAGTTATATGGATACTATAAGATTTCACCGTGCCTACCTAGCTTTATGTTCAAAGGAACGAACATATAGCAAGAAGGTGAACATATAGCAACTCAGGAACGGAAGCTTTTTAGGGTTTGGAGTCGCCATGTATCTTTCAATAATGAAACGGTGAGATTTTTTTAATTTTTATTTTTTATAATTTTTGGTACTAGTAAATTAATTGATAGTAGGAACCGAAAGCTTCATATATCATTGTAATCATTTTGATTTTGATTAATGATGGACTTTCTAATTGTGATTGAATTAACACTTTTTTTCATCCCTACAATACTCGCAGTCTTCTTCGTAGCCACGACAACCCTCCTCCTGTAAGCATCCCCCACATCTTATTATTATTATTATTATTATTATTATTATTATTATTATTATTATTATTATATGAGATTTGAATCGAACGGATGGACTTGTTATTGTTATTATGCTCTATGGCAGCAGCAGAATGATACCGACACACCTTCTTCATCAGCAAAACGAAAACGATACTTTGGGGCCGCCACCGCATCTAGGATGTTTTATGAAGGAGGTTTGTGATGATAGTGTTTGTATTCCATAGAAGTATAAAGCAAAACTTAAGGCGAAATCTCAAGAATCAAACTAATATTTTATCATAGATTCATGAATATATATATTCTCACCATAAATTCCTCAAATAGCTTTTTGCCTCTCACGTTTCATTATCTTTGTTTTCGTGAACAAAAGATTATAAGATGAATGTTCATTGCATACACGAATCTTAATCTTAAAAGCTACAAACTTTCTGCAAAAAATTAGTCTAGCTAACCTAAATAAAAAGCCCTGCACAAACTTCATCTGTTGTTTGACCAAAGCTGTATGTATAAAAACCACATCATGAAGTAACTGCTCTTAAGGAAATAGCCCAATTCCCCACTTATTGGGTTAGCCCCCCAAATAATCCTTTTCACTAAATCCATCTACATTCACTTGTGTCTCTTTCTTGATTCTTGATCCCGTTACTCCTCAAAGAGCTTCTTGTTGCCTAGATATCTTGATGAATCTACTAACTCAAATTCTATGCCTTGTTGTTTTATAATTTTTGTGTGTATTATATACATATATATGTTCATTAACTTATCTTTACTTTAATACAATATATAGGACAGCCTGTGGATAAAGTTCCCCTGACACTATATAATTCCGTTCGGCTTGTACTTGAGGCCAGGAATGTTTGGGAGCTTGAGCAGACTGAGATTTCCAAGTCAGATTGGGACTTTGCTCTAGTACTTCAACAGAATATTGCATTATCCTACAAGAAAAAAAAGCTCTTGCCATCTGGCTGGGAAGTGTATGTGCCTTTAAACTCCATCTATGATACGATTTTTTCTACTTAACAAGCTTTTATTTAGTTACCACCTTTATTATAGCTTAATTGACGTACCCTTGCTTCTTGCAGCAACCCGTATACTGCCCATTGCCTTAAGCCAAAGGATGATACTGTTTTACAGTGGCTGCATGGGAAGAAAACATGTATGCAATTCTGCTGGTCTTTCTTCAATCCCCTAAATTTCATGTCTTTATTGCTTTTCTTGCTTCATTTTTCAATTTTCATGTTAAAATTTCACGAACTCAAGAAATCTTGTTTCTCCAAATGGGCTTTTTCTGTAAGCCTTAAAGTTCATATCTTTTTTTCAATTTTCATGTTAAAATTTCACGAACTCAAGAAATCTTGTTTCTCCAAATGGGCTTTTTCTGTAAGCCTTAAAGTTCATATCTTTTTTTCAATTTCTTGCTTCATTTTTCAATTTTCATGTTAAAATTTCACGAACTCAAGAAATCTTGTTTCTCCAAATGGGCTTTTTCTGTAAGCCTTAAAGTTCATATCTTTTTTTCAATTTCTTGCTTCAGTTTCATGTTTAGGGAGATGGTTTTTGAATTCAAGTTGGTATTTTCAAGTTCTTGTGATTTCACAAAATTTTACATGTACGTCCAATGATTTGAAAGGATTGGTTGGTTTCGTGAATGGGTTGGATCTCCCAATTTGATGGATGGCTGAATTCAAATTTTAGTACAAATTTGAGCTTATTGTCATCTTTTAATTGTTGTAATTTGTCATCTTATAACTTGTTCACTTCCATCACCGGAATAGGCAATTTCTCTAGCCGGATTAACTGTTTAGATGTATCATCTAATCGGTTATCAGGGAATTTACCTGATTTCTTTCATAAGTTATATTCTATGTTATATTCCAATTCAAAATTAACACACGGATGCTAATGTTAAGTTTTCCTTTCCAGATCCATCCAAAAATCTTTTTAAAGTCAACGATGTTCCGTTGAGTTCTGATGCAATCGAAAGTTGGCTCCTATTTAAGAATTTAGATGAGGTATTCACTTTTCTTCTCTCTTTTAATATTCATCCCCGTTTCCCATGTACAAGTCTACTGAACATCTTATCTCTTGGCATTTCACGTGTGTGGCAGTCTATGCCCAAGGCATGTGATGACTTTCCCTATGTGGTGTGCCCATTGAGTAGCGAGCATCCCTTCGTTAGTAGTCTTGGATGCTTTGCAGTGGAAGGATACAACGAGGTTTTTGAGTTGGTATGGTTCCTTTCTGCTTGCTTTCTTCTTTTAAGACGTACTGTTCTTTTATTTTTATTTTATTTATCATTTACTGTTTTAGTTACGCAAACAAATTTATTGTGTTAGTTTGTTGAACGAGGAAACTGCAATCGCCTCTGTCTTACAAGAGTTAGTGACTGCACGTATTATTTATTGGATGGTGAATATTGCTTTACCATGACCGTAGTGGCGGCTGAAGACGGGTTTACCGGCATCTATGAGGCCATAGTTTATTGTTGCTGTCTTGATGGCAAGAGAACATTAAAGAGTTTGTCCCTCATGGATGTAGAACAAGGTATGCATGTATCTTTATTATGCTTAATTATTAATTCAAATTAGTAATGTAAACTCTATAAACAAAAGTTGCACATGTTTTCCGAATCTGTCCTAGGTGCTAATTTTATCACGCACCTTCATGAATTTGTATAGGCCGATAGCATGTCTGTTAGCTTTTCTTGTTCGGTGTTTTATGACTTGTGTGCCTCATCTTTCATGCAGGTAAGAAGAGACCTGCATCCAACCTCAAAAGCCCGAAAGGTAATTAGTTTTCAAGTGATATATATTCCGATTCTTGGTTTTGATATAGATGTCCAACCAAAGTTTTTGCATGTTTTACCAGATTATTGTTTCTCCTCTATAGTATTGAGCGCGTGATTTCTCCTATAACGTGTTTTGTTTGTCTGTATTCCTAACCTGTAGGTGTATGCTTGCCTACCCTCAACAAGTTCCAGACCGGGATGTTTGAGAGGGGAACCATAAATGGCATTATTTATGGTCTCTACGACTATGACGACCCATCTGAACTAGTTGCTTGACAATGACAAGGTTAGTTGTTTATGATGGTAAAATGTAAATACGTGTGAAGTGGGAGTATGGTTAATTTGTGTTCTTATGCATTTTTTATATGCCCGTCACTTTTCAGGATTTGGAGGGGAGTGCTTCATTTTTGATGAGCGTGCATGATGTGATGTTGGCACAATTAAAGATGATTTCCTTGGGCGTAATTAGTGATCCTGGTTCAACTTGTTGATCCTTGGCATACTCTTTTTTTCTCGTTAGAAGGATGTCATGAATAACTAGATAAACCTTGCATCTCAACATCTGAGGTTTGTATGTGCAGTACTAGTTAAAACTCTTCTCATGGCTCGACCCAAAGCCCTTCTTGTACTACAAATGGATTCTGTTTTATAACCCAGGAATTTGTACGGGATTCATGTTTGGTTGGTGGTTCTTTTTCTTGTTATTTATCGTGACAAAGAGTTTCATGGCAAAAGTATTACCGTATGTTTGCTGGTGATTGTTTGGTGTCTTAAATAGTAGTTTCTATTTTGTTTTGAGACTAGTGTATAAATGCAAGTTGTAGTATTATGGAAAACTATATTTATTGTATATATGCCGGATCATACGATTAGATATATGAAAGAGGAGGCTAAAATAGTAGAATAACGGTTCCAATACGAGTCCACAAGAGGGGCCACGAATAATGGCACCATGGAGGTGAACCCGGTCCAGCTATTAACAGTCCTGGCAGCAGAGGAGCTACTTCCATCACATCTATCAAATACATCACAAGATTCGACCCCACCCCTTTAAACACAAATCTCTCGATTCCAGCAATCATTACATTTGTTTTTAATAACTAGGTCTTTTATCAGCGCGATGCGCAGATTGTTATAAATATTGTTTTATAAACAATCGACTAATGCGACAAATTAATGTTTTTAGCGAACTTTTGTTAAGCTTGCTTTGAAATACTTGACAAGGTAGATGCATGATTACACGAATGTTCCTCTTTTGAAAGCAAATGCTAAGCAATCGCCATTATTCGAAGACTTCAAGTTATTCACATATCCAAAATAGTCATACTTGACTTTAGCTCTTGAAGTCTAGTTTTGGCAGCTTCAATATTTGACAAAGTTTTGGGATTCCCATTATCTACAACTTTTGCTTGTCATCTTGCAACTTCAATCACCTATTAAATTAAATCAAATTGATAATAAAAATGCTAGCAATAGTCAAATTCAGGAAAAAGAAATTCATCATATCAATGTAATATATACTTACTTTTCATTTACTTTTTATGAGAAAAATAGAAACTAAATTCCATAAGTACATATATTTCAAATAAATAAGAAAGTAATATACAAACTTACGGATTTAATTATATTGTGTAGACTGTAGAGCAAATATGCAAGAACACATAATATTTATGTATGTATAGGGTGCACAAATATCCAAGAACACATAATGTTCGTGTATGTATAGGGCGAATATGCTTGTGATTTTTTGGTTAATGGTAATTGATATCATTCATCTAATTAGAAAGATTTAAATTCCTAATCAAAGGATTTAATAATATACTATAATGTGATATATTTTTAATCATATATCTTTACTAATTTTGATCTAATAGATGAATTGATTTTATTTTCATATACGGTGTATGGTATGTTTTTTTTTAATAGTTTCTAAAGTTTTGTTGCCAAATGTTTTGGAAGCCTATCCGTTCCACATTAATTTTGTTTCAATATTTTATTATATATATAATAAATATTAATATTGTAATTGTAAAAAAATATGGGAATGACACATAGGATTAAATCCTACATGGCAATGTTAGAAGTTAGTTTTAGGTTGGGAAGACTAAAAAATCGTTTGGTTAAATACTGTTTTAATAAGTATATAAATATTTTGCCGTTCAAAAAATGTAAAAAAAGATGCCGTTCAAAAAAAAAAAAAAAAAATTTTAAAATGTGTTGCGTCTACAACTAGGACGCAATTAGGTACGTTTTGTTAACTACTTCAAACTTCAAATGTGTTGATGGACTATATCAGAGCTATAGGTGAGGACTCTATGTTTGTTTATGATTTGCTTCTCCATCTGTTTACATACCAAAAGCATCTCACATTTACCCTGAGTAATCGAAAATCATATAGAGTATAATATTAATTGCATAGTCATCACTTACTTTTGCATCACTATTAGAATGCAAGACCTAGTAACAATATTGGAACACAGAATGTAAGGCATTCTCATGAGAGGGGCCATTACAAGTAAATAGGTTTGATTGCTTGTAAAACTGAAGGCAAAAATTTCTAGTGGCTAGTAGCCTAGTACCTAGTCAGAAGTCATGTCCAATGTGCGGGTTGATTGGACTTCCTGTTAATAGCCCAACTTGTATTATGGATTTCCGCATCCATATAGGCTATAGTTTTAGTGTTATACTGAAACGACACGACTCAAATTTTTTTTTTTTTTTTTTTATACGGACGGACGCTTGAGCGACCGTGAGAGCGTCCGTGAAAACAAAATCTTCGGATGCAAATTTTGATGAAATGGTTTTGCTTAAGATGTTGTATAAGTCATATCTTATCAAATTCAGACCATTTGGACCATTGAAACTTGACTTATAAACAAAGTGTAAAATCTGAACAGAAAGTTTAGGGTTTAGGATTTTAAATTAAATGGCTAAATTAATATATATATCAAATCCTTTCAACATTCTATTTTTTTTTTGTTTTCACTGTCAAATTCACGATCCTTTCATCAAGGTTAGTTTTTTCGATCCTTTTGTTATTTTCGAGTTTACGGTTCATCTTTACAATTGTTGTATTAGGATGGCTCCTATATTTTTGTTCGAGTATAATAGGTTGAATATGAAATTGAGGTTTTATAATTGAATATGATATTCGGGTTTTCATATTTCCAGGATGGCAACAAGGCTTAACTAGGTTTTAATCTATGTATATAACTTTTTTTTTCTACAACATTTGATGAATTCACGTGTTTAACCCTACAACAACAACAACAAGGGTACCCAATCCCGGCATAAGTCGGGCTATGGGGGAGGTAAGATGTAGACAGACCATACCTCTACTCAAAGGTAGAGAGGCTGCTTCCGGATCCACCGAAGTGGAAGGGACCTCCGGCCCAGGGTGGAAAAAATATTCTCAACGGCTAGCCGGAGCTACGCCGGAGAAGGCAGTTGAGATCTCAGATCTCTAGAGAGAAAACTCTCTAGAGAGAGAAACTCAAACGGAATATATATGTTCACGTGTTTAACCCTGATTTTTGGTTTTAGTTTTTCCAGGAAAAATAGTTGCCTTCAAGGTGTTTGATGTTATGTCTGAAAGACACAGTTTATGTGAACAAGGTAATCATCTTCTTTGCTTTTGCTTTTGGTTTATTGTTTTGGTGATTTATTATTAAAAGCGGTAGAAAAACGCTTCCTGATTCCTTATTCCTTTTGGAACAAATTTTAATTTGTTATGAGCATGTTGCCTACGGGAGACGTTTGATGTTAAAAATATGCTACTTATCAGTATTAATGTGAGTTCTCAATTAGTGCTTATTGGTATTTTATCTAATTCACATTTATTTGTTTATTTTATTGCATATAGGTAATGCTTAAAAAGTTTGAAAATGGGCCTATGGTCATCCATAGTAAGTCTCACACTGATGAGACATTAGTAATAAACATTATGTTCCTTATTTATGCGGAAAAAAAAGTAGATCTACTTTAATTATATACGAAAATGTACATATTTTTTAGGATCAGATCTTTATTCTTTAGTACAAAAACCTGAGGCCCTGCAAAGTAGGATCACTATTTAGATAATTAGTCAGAGATACATGTTAGTTTTTACGAGAATGTTTGTTGCTTTATAGAGATTTATATTAACGAAAGATTGAAAAGAAACAATATAAGCCTTTAATTGAAGAAATCATCTCTAGCTGAGGCACTACAATAACAAAGTGACGTTAAACATAATTTCCAGATTTTCATTGGCTTAGCATATTAGGCCAAACAGAGTGACACACTCGAGATCCCAAGCTCTTTATATGTGACTATTAAGTTCATTTCAAATTCGGAGAACTATGGATAGCTATTCTCTTGAGCAATACATACTACAGAAATTACAAGTGTCTCTGCGACAATGGAACCTACTTCTTAGTGTAATGAGGTTCTTATTTCATAGAAGGTTGATTTACATGTTTCCAGAAGGTTGATTGGTTGATGGTTCTTTTATATCAGATTTCAACTCGACATGTTAATAGAAATGTTGGATGTAACAGCCAAACGTGTGAAAGAATTGTTGGACAGGATCAACGATAACTCCACCAAGACAGACAATTTGGTTCATATTGAAGACTTCACACACCTGTAGAGGTGGCAAAATCGGCAAGTGGGCAGGTTGGTTTAACAATTTATATTTGTTATAAATAGTTGATGTGTCAAGTATGATGACAAACACTATGTGGATGCCTCCTTCTGTGCTTTAAAAGTTATTTATATGGTTAGTATTTAATCATGTGCATGTTCCTTTATTATTTATCCAACAGACCTTAAATATAGACCTTGCAGCTAATATTAATCAAATATGGACATGCAATATATCGAAAAGAAAGTATGAGATAATTGCATCATTGAGGTTGCATTTTATTGCATCATGACCACGAAGGCCTGATCAATATATATCAGATCACCTTTTGTGTTATATGTTTGAGTTAATAAAGTTGTATTGTTAACTTGCTTTTTTCCCCACATAGGAACATGTTTCTATCCATGAGCATTAGAAGTGGTTTTGTGTTCGTGAATTCTCTTCTTAAATTTAACGAGTTATCTTTTTAGATTTCACTATAATATCTACGTTTGTGCGTTATTTTTATATCTTCGCAAGTCGGTTGTATAGTGTGGGTAGAGTTATGGGAAACTTAGTTGGAGCTGCTTCAAAAGTTAGGCTTTTAGTTGATGCATTGGCTATGGCATTGGATGTGAAATTAATAGAAGATTTTGTGTCGGATTAATTTACATTTTTCTATGTGATTAGCTTAGATATTTTGAATATTTGAGTGTAAAGTAGTCTAATTTTGAATATTTCTAGATTTTGTCTTATTTAATTGCCTTTTACACCATATTTGAATTAGGAAGTCAGATAGGGTAGAGGTTGCAAAATGCGCGTGTCACGACTGGGTAATGGGGCAATAATTGTTTTTGGTCAAAATTCCAACCTTCTTTTGTTATTGGTCAGGTGGGTTGGGTTGTGACCATGCATGCTAACTTGCAAATCATCATATATTGACAAAGGACCGATGAACAGGCTGGTTCTGACCATTCTAACCAACAAATCAGCATTGTCACAGATCCGCACTATTATGTGTGTGAATCCATCTACATGTTAGTCCATATATAGGCTTTTTAATTTTGACCAGGTACTTACTAAAATATTGGAGGTAACATAAATAATCCTTTTTGGGGAAAAATAGATTGTCATTATCTTTTGAAAGTGAGATTGTTTGTATATACATAGTAGAAAGTACTTCATACAGAGAAACGTTGCATTTGGTTTGGTTATAATGGCTTCATATATATATATATATATAATATAAGCATCAAATATAATAACATGAGAGGCAGCCCGCTAGGAAGGTAAGGAGGATGTATGCTCCTCGGGCCCATATAACCAGAAATAATAGCTATGTCCGGTGTGGCTGAATCTAGGTTCATATCTGGCACCAGCATGGGTTTCAATGTCGGGCAAAGAGGTACTTTTTTTCCTTCGGCATCTGGTAGGAGGAAAGTCAGGTTAGCATAACGTTCGGAACGTAACCAACACATGATAATAGTAAACTAGATTTGGCAAAAACATATCAGATAACCAGATTTGGTTGGTAGTCAGATGGTGATCAAGCCCAAGTACTATAATATGAGTTATGAATCTTCTCTATCTATATATCTGCATCAGAACCTAATATATATATATATATATATATATGGGATATATAATTATTGTCTTCTTATGTATGCACAGTTTTAGGCCAGCTTAGTTTGGTAGGATCCCGCTCATGGACGTTTCGGGTTTCAGCATCCATGGAAACAATACCTAAAGGTTGGGGCGATCAATGCGTAGTTGTGCTTACTACATCGAGCGTCTAAGTGGTTTTCGCCAATTCAGAACTGCAGGTAAACAGAAACTAATCTTTTTTCACACTTTTATTCTTGCAAAATCCCTTTGCATTCATGGCCAACAATTCCTAGAGCATTATAAAATCCAAGTGTATCATATATGAGTCAAATAACTTAAACATATGAAGAACGACATGGAATACTTGGCTTATTAAATTATGCAAAAAAATTTCGACTTCGACTTGATTTTTGTTTCTATCAGACATGATTTTGATGTCATGTTTTGACATCAGAGACTTTATTTGTGTTAATGCCTGTGACGGTGGATTTTTGGGCCTCGAATAAATAAAATGCCAAGGTTTTTTTTTTTTAATGTTCTTGGATTTTGATATCGCGTATCCTACTTTTTTACACTATATGTCAACATATGAGATTATAGAGGTTCAACAATTATGTTTTTGTACCCTACATGTGAGTGTATGAGAATTTCGAACTAGCTGAATCACGGGTTATATAGGAATTTGTTATGATGGCTTGTCTTGTGTTTAAGGTAATAGGAAAGGGAATGTCCCGGTTTGTTATGCTGTTGAGGTAGGGAGTTGTGGGGGTTGTGTCATAGTGAGAAAACTCATGTGGGTCAGAGTTATGTTTTGTTGTTAGCCCAACCTGATCCATGGAATTGTGGGTTCCAAGGTGAATGTGTTACTACATGTCTACATGTGAACATATGACACTTTAGAGGTTCAAGGTCAACTAGGTGTTAAAAGCGTTTTGTATTGGTAGAGCTACTAAAGGCTCTTTCATATAAAAACCCTCAAGCCGCTCTACGCCGTATAAAATATTGATGTCGTTGTTACTATCTGTCTCGGTATCTAATTCATTAACGGCTTCCTCATTCATATATATAAAATGGGTCTCCAAGAAGATAAGTATTGTTAGGTGTTTCCAAATAACATAAGAATATTATACTCTTTCTCAATTGTTTGAATTCTATTGTTACAAACCTGTACTTAATTGGGCCTCCTGGATATGAGGTTGAATTATGATAATGTTGCAATGGATGTAGTTATAATAGCAGTAGGACTAGAATTAGGGGTGATTCAGGTGTGAATAATTGTGAAACAGATGAATATTGAGAGTGTGGAATTCAAATATTTTATTGAAGTTTTTTTTATTGAAGTTCAGTTTGTGACTAACTTTGAAGGTGTGAATCATAAGTGAACATAGATGAATGTTGAAAGTATAGAATCCAAATATTTCATTGAAGTTTAGTTAGAAAAATTAGAGATAACATACATGTATCCACTATTCTTGGTCAGTAGCAATTTTAAAATAGATGTAGCTAATAGCGATTTTAAAATAGATGTAGCTAATTTCATGAGGTCAAAATCTTCTTGATATGTTTACACTTTTTTTAAGTCTCATAAGTCGGATATTGTGTCTTAACTCAATTTGCATATTGTTACAGCACCTGGCAAATGGAACTCGGAAGGAAGTAATTTGTAGCAGTGGTACATGCTTTGTAGGAATTGCTCGGGACGATGTTGTAGCATCTTGAAGTACTATTAAGTTGCACAATTCTTGATCTTTTTCTTTTACATAAAAGACCATCTATTCGATACATTGTATTGTTTGAACTTTGTTGTTTAATGCCTGATTTGTCTTTGTTCCTCTTCTTTTATCATTATTTCTGTTATCTGCATATTCAAATCATCCTGTCTCCACATACATATTAGTTGAAAAGTGTATGATAAAGTTTAAGTCTATGGAGTAGGGACTTGCATTTACATTTGCCATGGTTGATGCGGAAGTGTGTACTTAAGAAGTTTATTTGATACGAATCAACAACAGAAATTTACGATAAATCACGTAGAAATCAAAATAGCCCGGTGCAACGCACGGGTTTCACCTAGTGATACATAATCTTCTAACTTCTTGTGAAGCGTGCCATATCATGACGAAATTTTTTTGAAATCATATGGTGAAGTATCTAATTTCGTATTGTCTACTCCTTAATTTGTCGAAAGATAACCAAGGGTGATCAAATTAAATGCAAATGTATATATCCAACTTATATATAGATTATGGGTAATTGGATGGAAATCCCCTGATTTCATGTACCATTTGATACCTATTAATCCCCCAGTCAGGCTAGTGTCCAGGTAATTCTCAACCACTTAATAATCCCCTGATTATTTAAAGTTTGTTTTTGGCAAGACTCGAACCCAAGACCTCCCCTGGAAAGTGACGGCTGATGGTCACTGGGCTATTACCCGATGCTTAACTTATATATAGATTACCTGTTGCAAAAAACGGATATCATGTTATTGTGGTACTTCGAGTGTAGGATAAATTTTATATGTACGGTTTTTTGCTTTCCACCTTTTTTTTTCTAGTCGATTGGTTCGAGTGATAACAATCGCATTGATTTCGTAATTAGAGTCACTAAAGATTTAGAACATCATTAATTTATTGATTATAGGGGTTGTTAATCAATGGAGTATTCATTACGAGAAAAGCAAGTGGTATAGAATTTGGTAGTGAATTGAAGGAGGATGTAAGACAATGACTCAAATGTTATCTTGACAGACTTTTTTTTTCGCGAGCTCAAATTTTATGAACCCGACTTTTGTTTTCTCGCGGGTTCAAATTTTATGAACCCGACTTTTGTTTTCTCGCGGGTTCAAATTTTATGAACCCGACTTTTGTTTTCTCGCGGGTTCAAATTTTATGAACCCGACTTTTGTTTTCTCGCGGGTTCAAATTTTATGAACCCGACTTTTGTTTTCTCGCGGGTTCAAATTTTATGAACCCGACTTTTGTTTTCTCGCGGGTTCAAATTTTATGAACCCGACTTTTGTTTTCTCGCGGGTTCAAATTTTATGAACCCGACTTTTGTTTTCTCGCGGGTTCAAATTTTATGAACCCGACTTTTGTTTTCTCGCGGGTTCAAATTTTATGAACCCGACTTTTGTTTTCTCGCGGGTTCAAATTTTATGAACCCGACTTTTGTTTTCTCGCGGGTTCAAATTTTATGAACCCGACTTTTGTTTTCTCGCGGGTTCAAATTTTATGAACCCGACTTTTGTTTTCTCGCGGGTTCAAATTTTATGAACCCGACTTTTGTTTTCTCGCGGGTTCAAATTTTATGAACCCGACTTTTGTTTTCTCGCGGGTTCAAATTTTATGAACCCGACTTTTGTTTTCTCGCGGGTTCAAATTTTATGAACCCGACTTTTGTTTTCTCGCGGGTTCAAATTTTATGAACCCGACTTTTGTTTTCTCGCGGGTTCAAATTTTATGAACCCGACTTTTGTTTTCTCGCGGGTTCAAATTTTATGAACCCGACTTTTGTTTTCTCGCGGGTTCAAATTTTATGAACCCGACTTTTGTTTTCTCGCGGGTTCAAATTTTATGAACCCGACTTTTGTTTTCTCGCGGGTTCAAATTTTATGAACCCGACTTTTGTTTTCTCGCGGGTTCAAATTTTATGAACCCGACTTTTGTTTTCTCGCGGGTTCAAATTTTATGAACCCGACTTTTGTTTTCTCGCGGGTTCAAATTTTATGAACCCGACTTTTGTTTTCTCGCGGGTTCAAATTTTATGAACCCGACTTTTGTTTTCTCGCGGGTTCAAATTTTATGAACCCGACTTTTGTTTTCTCGCGGGTTCAAATTTTATGAACCCGACTTTTGTTTTCTCGCGGGTTCAAATTTTATGAACCCGACTTTTGTTTTCTCGCGGGTTCAAATTTTATGAACCCGACTTTTGTTTTCTCGCGGGTTCAAATTTTATGAACCCGACTTTTGTTTTCTCGCGGGTTCAAATTTTATGAACCCGACTTTTGTTTTCTCGCGGGTTCAAATTTTATGAACCCGACTTTTGTTTTCTCGCGGGTTCAAATTTTATGAACCCGACTTTTGTTTTCTCGCGGGTTCAAATTTTATGAACCCGACTTTTGTTTTCTCGCGGGTTCAAATTTTATGAACCCGACTTTTGTTTTCTCGCGGGTTCAAATTTTATGAACCCGACTTTTGTTTTCTCGCGGGTTCAAATTTTATGAACCCGACTTTTGTTTTCTCGCGGGTTCAAATTTTATGAACCCGACTTTTGTTTTCTCGCGGGTTCAAATTTTATGAACCCGACTTTTGTTTTCTCGCGGGTTCAAATTTTATGAACCCGACTTTTGTTTTCTCGCGGGTTCAAATTTTATGAACCCGACTTTTGTTTTCTCGCGGGTTCAAATTTTATGAACCCGACTTTTGTTTTCTCGCGGGTTCAAATTTTATGAACCCGACTTTTGTTTTCTCGCGGGTTCAAATTTTATGAACCCGACTTTTGTTTTCTCGCGGGTTCAAATTTTATGAACCCGACTTTTGTTTTCTCGCGGGTTCAAATTTTATGAACCCGACTTTTGTTTTCTCGCGGGTTTAAATTTTATGAACCCGACTTTTTCTTATGAACCCGACTTTTTCTTTTCTCGCGGGTTCAAATTTTATGAACCCGACTTTTGTTTTCTCGCGGGTTCAAATTTTATGAACCCGACTTTTGTTTTCTCGCGGGTTCAAATTTTATGAACCCGACTTTTGTTTTCCTGCGGGCTCAAGTTTTATGAACCCGACTTTTCTTTTCTCGCGGGCTCAAAATCAAAGATCCAAGACCCATTTAATTTATACCCATGTATAATTTGGTTTATACTATTCAATTTGAAACAATCATTAAAAAAAATTAATACGAGTAATAAGTGAACCCCTACAAACAAATGACAAAGGAGAAATCAAATCAAATTGCCCATTTGGAAATGTTTAATGTGGATCCCACAACTGACATAGGAGAGATCAAATTCAGCTAGCTATAAGTACACTGACCTTTGGGCTCGTCTCAAAACATTAAAATAGAATGCTGGCAGCCTGGTTATTCGTGATTCACAGCCCAACAAAAGAACTAAATGGGCTACTCTCCTTTTCTTTTTTACTCGGCCTAACCCTTCAAAAAATTTATTTTGAATATGTATGTGTTAATTTATGTTTTCTTTTTTTAATATACAATAACATTATTATTTATATATATATATTTTATCGCGTAATTTATGTTTTCTTTTTTTTAATATACAATAACATTTTGGAGTCGCCATGTTTCCTTCAAAACGGTGAGATTTTTTTTTTTAGTTTTTTGTAGGATAAATTTTATATGTATTTTTTTTGCTTTTTTTTTTTCTAGTCGATTGGTTCGAGCGATAGCAATCGCATTGATTTCGTAATTAGAGTCACTAAAGATTTAGAACATCATTAATTTATTGATTATAGGGGTTGTTAATCAATGGAGTATTCATTACGAGAAAAGCAAGTGGTATAGAATTTGGTAGTGAATTGAAGGAGGATGTAAGACAATGACTCAAATGTTATCTTGACAGAGTTTCAGGGATTTCGCTGCACCAAGTGCAATGAATTGAATATATACCCATGTATAATTTGGTTTATACTATTCAATTTGAAACAATCATTAAAAAAAATTAATACGAGTAATAAGTGAACCCCTACAAACAACTGACAAAGGAGAGATCAAATTCAGCTAGCTATAAGTACACTGACCTTTGGGCTCGTCTCAAAACATTAAAATAGAATGCTGGCAGCCTGGTTATTCGTGATTCACAGCCCAACAAAAGAACTAAATGGGCTACTCTCCTTTTCTTTTTTACTCGGCCTAACCCTTCAAAAAATTTATTTTGAATATGTATGTGTTAATTTATGTTTTCTTTTTTTAATATACAATAACATTTTGGAGTCGCCATGTTTCCTTCAAAACGGTGAGATTTTTTTAATTTTTGTGACTCAATTAATTGATAGTAGGAATCGAAAGCTTCATATATCATTATAATTATTTTGATCAATGATCGACTTTGTAATTGTGATTGAATTAACACTTTTTTTCAATATACAATAACATTTTGGAGTCGCCATGTTTCCTTCAAAACGGTGAGATTTTTTTTTTTAGTTTTTGTTACTAATAAATTATTATTATTATTATTATTATATATTATTATTATTATTATTATTATATTATTATTATTATATTATTATTATTATTATTATTATTATTATTATTATTATTATTATTATTATTATTATTATTATTACTTATTATTATTATTTATTATTATTATCATTATTATATTTTATTATTATTTTATTATTATTATTATTATTATTATTATTATTATTATTATTATTATTATTATTATTATTATATTATTATTATTATTATTATTATTATTATTATTATATTATTATTATTATTATTATTATTATTATTATTATTATTATTATTATTATTATTATTATTATTATTATTATTTTATTATTATTATTATTATTATTATTATTATTATTATTATTATTATTATTATTATTATTATATTATTATTATTATTATTATTATTATTATTATTATTATTATTATTATTATTATTATTATTATTTGAGATTTGAATTGTTATTGTTATTATGCTCTATGGCAGCAGCAGAATGATACCGACACACCTTCTTCATCAGCAAAACGAAAACGAATCTCATTTAAGATCCTCCAACGGAAGTACTTTCTGGCCGCCACCGCATCTAGGATGTTTTATAAAGGTTTGTGATGATAGTGTTTGTATTCCATACAACTATAAAGCAAAACTTAAGACGAAATCTCAAGAATCAAACTAATATTTTATCATAGATTCATGAATATATTCTCACCCTCAAATAGCTTTTTGCCTCTCACGTGTCCTATATCCGTGAACAAAAGATGAATGTTCAATGCATACACGAATCTTAAACTTAAATGCTACAAACTTTCTGCAAAAATTTAAGCAAAAAAATAGTCTAACTAACCTAAATAAAAAGCCGTGCACAAACTTCATCTGTTATTTGACCAAAGCTGTATGTATAAAAACCACATCATGAAGTAACTGCTCTAAGGAAATAGCCCAATTCCCCACTTGGGTTAGCCCCCCAAATAATCCTTCTCACTAAATCCATGTTACTCCTCAAAGAGCTTCTTGTGTTGCCTAGATATCGTGATACATTTACAATTCTTTCTCATGTGTGTTCTTTACCATATTTGTGTATCACCTAACCTTTTACCAATTCCATTCACATATCAAATCGAAATATATGGAAATATATCAGAATTTCACATAAGAGATAATCTACCAAAGCACTGGAACATTTAACAAAGGTTATAGCAAGTAGTAAGGAAAATAAGGCTAATCATCACAATTATGCATATAAACAACAAATACATAAAAGCCTTAATCCTACTCTCGCACTCAACCCATCCCAGTCCTAAAAGCAATCTCCTTAAAACTAAGGCACATTTACCTAAGCGTAATTCGCAACAATGTTACTAGTTTAAGTCCTTGACCTACACCTATGGTCAATGGTTCACTTAAACTAAGTCTCTGATACCATCTTGTAACACCCAAACTTTAAAAATACCGGGTTCCAAAAATTTTTATTCATCTATAGACCACAATGGCGGAAAAGGTCTATTTTATAATTAAACAACTGTCAACCTTAATCAACCATCAAGGTTGACCCTAAATTATTTAATGGTGTTACTAACGTATTGCTCTTTTTACAATGAAACCCAATATTCATATTCTGCAGGCCTACACAAACCTGAACTAGGAATAACAACATAATATGCAACTATCGGCTAAGGGCACTTCTCAAAAACTATAAGCTAATAGTCTACCCATTCCTCACCACGTGCAACTTCATTCCTTGCTACTCTGCGAGACACAAC
>CM067170.1:84079022-84113749 GCA_034093135.1 Erigeron breviscapus | reverse complement strand
TAGCATGGTTATGAAACCCAAGTAGTTTGTCATGAACATACAAAAAAGTAATATGTATAATTTAAGGTCAAAAATTTGAAGTTTGAACTCATATACTTATGAATGTATTGATTTGGTTTATGTTATATTTGAAGTTGGATGTAAGTGGTAAATATATAAATCTTTTTAAATAAGAGAGTGTAATATAATTCTTTCAAAAAAAATAAAATAAATAAATAAACAAAATTTTAATAACTGACATTAGAGGAATTAGAAGAATAAATATCCAATAATTATATAATACAATATAAATAAATATCATGGAATGGAAGTTCGTGTTGGGCTCTCAAAAGGACCAGTTCATCCCAGTTTCATGTGAGGCAGTGGAGAGTATGTGTATGCACAATGTTCTGCTGCATCTTTGAATTTCTACTTTGTAGTCATTTGTGGTTTGACTTTGAATATGAACCTTAGTACTGGCATATCTTCGTTGTGATCTTTACCGTTATTAGATGCATGGCAAACATGTTTTCAGTTTTAATGTGTTATTTATCTGTACTGCCCTATCACAAATACCGTTTCATATGGAAGGAGAATTCTATTGTTGACATTCATTAGATTACATGTCAACAATAGAATTCTCCTTCCATATGAAACGGTATTTGTGATAGGGCAGTACAGATAAATAACACATTAAAACTGAAAACATGTTTGCCATGCATCTAATAACGGTAAAGATCACAACGAAGATATGCCAGTACTAAGGTTCATATTCAAAGTCAAACCACAAATGACTACAAAGTAGAAATTCAAAGATGCAGCAGAACATTGTGCATACACATACTCTCCACTGCCTCACATGAAACTGGGATGAACTGGTCCTTTTGAGAGCCCAACACGAACTTCCATTCCATGATATTTATTTATATTGTATTATATAATTATTGGATATTTATTCTTCTAATTCCTCTAATGTCAGTTATTAAAATTTTGTTTATTTATTTATTTTATTTTTTTTGAAAGAATTATATTACACTCTCTTATTTAAAAAGATTTATATATTTACCACTTACATCCAACTTCAAATATAACATAAACCAAATCAATACATTCATAAGTATATGAGTTCAAACTTCAAATTTTTGACCTTAAATTATACATATTACTTTTTTGTATGTTCATGACAAACTACTTGGGTTTCATAACCATGCTAGGGAAAGTATCATAGCTTGAAGCTATATTGTTCAATTCACATCATATAATTAAGTAAACATACATTAGATTCTTTATAATAAATTAAGATCATCGAATCGTAACTTTTAAAATGATATGGAAAATTACGTCAGTTAAATATATTGTTTTGGTATTTTTTTGGGGTAAAAAGGTATTTCACTTCTACGGACTTAAAAGTGATAACTTAAGATCTAATACATTATTAGTCAAAAATCTCATATAAATTTTGGTTAGCTTAGTTCGAGTGTGGGTGTAAATTGTACCACACCTCATTATTAGTCAAAAATCTCATATAAAATCTATACATAGGCCGAACTCTCAACAAAGGTGATGTTTTTTGGCATTGGGATTGTTCGACCCATTGAAAAACCTAGTTGAACATTACTAGGCCCAGGCCCTAATAAACAAAAACCCTAGAAAAAATCTATAAACATCTAATGATTCCATTCCATTTCAATAAACTATTATATCAGCTCAAACCGTAGGGTTTTTATATTTTTCAAAGTTTTTTTTTTAGTTTTCCTTACTTTTTTCTACCTACTAAACTTATTTTCCCCATCATCATCTCTAACATAATGGTGAACGCTAAACTCTTCCATTTAAGGAACTTTGGTTGTCTCTGTTTTTCTACAAATTTAAACTTGTCTGATAAATTTTCAAAAAGAAGTGAAAAATGTGTTTTAATTGGATATTCTAGTTTTAAAAAGGCTTATAAATTGTTAAATCTATCTACTAAAGATATTTTATTATTCAAGAGATGTTAAGTTTTATGAAGAAATTTTTCCTTTAAAACACAAAGAATCTACTGTTTTTGTTAAAGAAAAAGATGGTATTAACCATACAAACTTTTTTGATCTATTCTTTCCTGAAAATACAACCAATAGTTTCCTAATTTCCAATGATGAAGGAAGAGTGGGTTCTGACCATGATAACCATGCTGCAACCCCTCTTGGCAGTTCATCTAGAGCAACAAGAAGTGGAGGCACAAGTGTAGGTCATGAAGTTGATGAATCTATTAGTACTACTTCTTATGAGGACATTAATAATAATGATGAGTCTGATAATGATAATATTGAATCTAATTCTGATCAAAATAATATGTTAAGAAGGTCAGACAGAAATTTAAAATTGCCATATAAATTTAAAGATTATGTTTTAGAAGGGAAGGTTAAGTATCCAATAGAAAGAGTTGTCAATTATTATTTTCTTTCAAAAGAAAATTTCTGTTTTGTTTATAACTTAAACAAGAATGTTGAACCTAATACTTATGATGAAGCTTGTAAAGATTTAAATTGGGTTCAAGCTATGAATGATGAAATGGAAGCTTTATATAGGAATAACACTTGGGTAATTACTGACCTTCCTCAAGGAAGAAAACCAATTGGATGTAAATGGATTTATAAGATTAAGTATAAAACAAGTGGTGAAATAGAAAGATACAAAGCTAGACTAGTTGCTAAAGGGTATAATCAAAGAGTTGGTCTAGATTATGAAGAAACATTTGCTCATGTGGTTAAAATGGTAACAGTTAGATGTTTGCTTAATTTGGTTGTTCAAAATAACTGAAAACTGTTTCAGTTAGACATTAATAATGCCTTTCTGTATGGTAATTTGTATGAAGATGTGTATATGGACCTACCTGAAGGTTATTGTGAAAAAAATAGTGGTAAGGTTTGTAAACTTATAAAATCTTTGTATGGTTTAAAACAGGCTCCAAGACAATGGAACGAAAAATTAACACTTTCTTTATCTGAAATGGGTTTCATACAAAGTAAAAATGATTACTCAATGTTTACAAAGAATGATAAAGATATCTTTCTTGCCCTTCTTGTATATGTTGATGATATTGTGGTCACTGGCAATAGTGAAACTGAAATTGAGAAGTTTAAAACTGTTCTAAAAGAAAAATTTATGATTAAGGACTTGGGAGAAATGAAATATTTCTTAGATATTGAAGTTCTTAAAACTCAAAATGGTTTGTGTCTTTCACAAAGAAAGTATTGTCTTGAATTGTTACATTAGCTTGGATTGTTAGGTTGCAAACCTATGAAGTCTCCTCTTGAGGCTAATACTGTTCTTTCTGCTAAAGCTTCTGATAATGACAAATTAATTACAAATGTGAATGCTTATCAGAAGTGTAACATCCTAAACTTTTCGTTTAACGGCTGACTTGAGTTGTTAAGTCAACATTTTGCTTCTGTCAAATCTTTAGAAGATTTATATGCATATGTGTACTTAATGTGTAACATTTGTGAAATTTGACTAGATTTGACTTGCAAATTTAATGTAAATGATTTTCGTTAATATATGTGAATAGTACCGTATATGTGAATAGTAACCGTATTCATGAATAGTGATTGAGAATAGTAATTATGAATAGTAATAGTATTTGTGAATAATAACCGTATTTATGAATAGTAATAGTATTTATGAATAGTAACCGTATTTATGAATAGTACCCTATTTATGAATAGTACGTATTCATGAATAGTGCCATATAATTAATTATTATTTGATCCGATCTCATTTACATATGTTTTTGTAAAGATTTAAGTACGAATAATATGAGTTCATTCGAAATCTAGTACATTTAGCGATTTGGAATTAGTACAAGAGTTCAAGGATCGAAAGAAATATTAATTGCCTTATGAAAATGACAAATGAAGTTAAAATGACAATTTAATACTTAAGTAGTATCATTTACTTTAATTTAGAATTCGTTGTTTCAACGAAAAATATTATAAGTAATTATTAAACAAGTAGAGTGCAGAAAAACACTGCTAACTTGTTTTGGCCATAACTTTTGAACCGTAACTCCGTTTTTGACGATTCAAATCGCCACGTTTTCATAAAAGAGTCTATTTTCTAACTAAATAGTTAACCTCGACCATAAATAGTCAACCTAGACCTGGAATAGTCAAGTTCGACCTACTATTCACTATACATGCTATTTCCTATATATATTGATCTTTTCATGCATTTCTTTGGTTTTGGGATCAAAGTAAAAACACACACACTCATAATTTTCATCATAATTCAGTTCTCTTAAACAAGAAAAGATAAGTATTTGTGTTCAACCACTTAATCATATTAGTTTTGCAATAATCAAATACTTGAGTATTCTTGTGTTTAACGTTTGTGAAATTTAGTTTTTGCAATAATCAAACACTTGAGTATTCTTGTGTTTAACGTTTGTGAAATTTAGTTTTTGCAATAATCAAACACTTGAGTATTCTTGTGTTTAACGTTTGTGAAATTGTAATTATGATTATGGGTAACATTTCATGCCATTGATCATTATTTTGTGCAATAATCTAACACTTGTGTACTCAGGTGTTTAAAGTTTGCATAATTATAATTATGATTTTTGGGTAACATGGAAAGTTGGTGTTGAACTTAGCAGATATTGTCTATACTTGTTGTTGGGATCTTGTAACTTGTTCGGTAATATCGTTGGTGAATTGTTGTGCATCTTGCAAGGTAAGATACACTACTTTGACACGCTGAGGGTTCAACAAAAGATGGTTTTCATATAGTAACGTCCCCTAATAATATCTTGTTTGCTTATGGGTATACGGGATTATATGGGAGGTGATATGGGCTATGTAGATGAATATTGAAGCCTGAAATGCTACCCCAATGATATGAAATGATAAGTATTGTTATGATATGCTTTGAGATGTTATGGAAAATGATATGATATAATAAATGATATGAGATGTAATGATGTGCTATGTAATGATATACGATATGTAATGAATTATGATGATGTAGGTAATGTAACAATGTATGACTATGAGATATTATGATATGATATGTAATAATATGATATGGGATAATAGATGATATGAATGATAAGTTACAAAGATTGATAATTATATTAAATACAAGTTACAAAGATTGATAATTATATTATCAATGTCTTTTAATTACTTTTAATATTTACTAAATATCTACCATAGTTTATAAAAAATAAACAAATATTAAGTTATATCAAGTGGTTTGTGTATAAAATTAAAAGTTAGAGATCATGAGTTCTAATCTTGTATTTGGCTTTTTTATTTGCTATTTAAAATTGATAAAAAAAAACAAATGTCCATGTAGACAAATGATGACGTGGCAAATGAAGTGCCACATAAACACTAAATAATATAGATTTAAATGTCAATATATCTAAAAAAACATTAAAATTACCAGAAAATACCACATGAGCAAAAAACTTAGTTGGCACGAAAAGAGAAGTGCCACCTAGGAAAAAAACTATCCTTTCTTAGTTATATAGAGATAAGAAAATTAAACATCAAATATATGCATAATAACAAATATAAGTTAAAAAAATACAAACCAACTATATTATATAATCATAATAACATATATAGATAAAGAATACGTCAACTATTATTTTAAAATAATAATAACAACTATTAATTTAACTTTAAAATACATCAATTTACACAAAAACGGGAAACCTTACAAACCAAGTATTATACAATATAAGTCAACTAATCAATCTGCTGAAATCCCGGAGGTGCCTTAGTAGCTTGAATGTGTCTGTCGTACTCAGCCAAACGGTCTTTGTACTTCGCATTAACTGCCCAGGCCCGCAATGCAGGTTTACCAAATCCCCAAGCTGAGGGGTAGGGCAATGGGCAGTCCTTGTCTAAATAAACCGTAACAAAATGTGAATTTCCCGAAATTTGTAGTGTCCGCGAACCGTGATTCGGTGCCCATATATTCACTCTCTCTCCCACTTTGAGGCCATTGTGGTTGTCTTTCAGGTTCGTCGAAGAAACGTGATTGTGTGCTCACGTATTCACTGTGTCTCCCATACTGGCCCTCTGCAAAGAATGATGACTGAGAAAAACGATCGGAAAACCCCCCCATGGACTGGGTATCCTGAAAAGTCGGTCTGGAAAATTGAACCGACTTGGATTTTAGGATACCGGAAGGTGCTGTATTTGCCGTTGGTATGTTAATGTCGGGCACCTGCAACAAATAATAGATCAATTAATTAGACTTCGAATTATACTAACAAACAGGGTGCACTTACATATAAGAAATCAATTAACTATACTTCGATTGTAAACCAGCAATACAAATTGCTGGTAATCATGTTCTTCATGAAAGAACAAAGCATTTCAAAATTGATTTACATCTTGTTAGAGAAAAAGTAGCAGCAGGTTTGATTAATCTCATTAAAATAGATTATGAAGAACAGTCTGCTGACATTCTTACAAAGTGATTGAGTAATTATGCTCATCATTATTTGTGTTCCAAGCTTAAACTTAAAGATTTGTTCAATACTTAGTTTGAGGGGATGTTAAAAAGTATAAATCTCAAACTATGTATTTTAGTTGTTTAAAGTATACTTATTTTGTTGCATAAGTGTAATTGCAGGAAGTAGAAGGACTGAATATGGAATTATGAAGTTTGGGCTTGAAGAAGCAAGAGAGGAAAAGAGAGGGGCTAGAATGGATCTTATGCTGCCTATATATACGAAGAGATGAAACCCTATTAGGGTTTAATCACACACATATCTTATATCTGCATCTATATTTCTCTCGATATATTTTTATTCATATTTTCTGTATAATTGATTCGATCATCTTGATCGATCAATCTCTGATTATTCTGATATTCTTGTATTTGAATCTATAATAATAAACTCTTTGTGTTGGCTCCATCAATCGGACCAACTGAAATAATTAGGTATATTTTCTGTTTATCTCAAAATCGTTCATCATCTCTAACATAATGGTGAACGCTACATGTCCATTTCGCACTCATGTTTATGATCAAGAGGAGGAGGGCACATGTGGGTCAATTGCGTTCACTGATATGACGCAAATCACATTAGCCATGTCTGGTGCTGTGAGGGTTCCCAAACTCTCACCTCAGACGATGATAGATGTTGAGGGTCTCGGCGGTAATACATTGGCAATGCGCAACTTTATTTGCGCGGCTGATGGTGGATTGGAATTAGAGTTCTATAACCCGTTCATCAATATTTCCCGCAAACTTACAAACCCTGATTTTCAAAGTCCCCCGGAAAGACGTCACCGGCTCAGGAGTATTTTCCGTTACACAAACCCCGTCACCATAAGAACGGAGCTTGAAAACATGTATGGTGATACTGGCAAAAAGTTTCCGTGTGTAGCTGTGGTACAAATGTGTGAGTTTGTTGACCCTCTAATTGCAAGGGAGGTTGCGATTCGGAGATACAGGGATCCCGTAACGGGTCAAGTTGGGGGGCTTTATCGGCCATCTGCAGCAGAATTGGAAAGAGCTAAGAATCAAAATGAGCCCCTTCACACTCTGTTGGTGGTTGGAATCTTCACAGACCATCCTGATAGAAGACAACACTTTTGTAAGGTGAAAAACAGTTATGGGCTTGATTGGGGGTCAAAGGGCTATTCCTTTATCCCGTTTGACTTTATTCGATGTTTACACGTTCCAGAAATCTAGCATCCAGTTGCCTCTCCCGCATCAAGTTGACCGCCAGACTGATAAGTTCGACCAATGAATATGTTGAAAGTAATTATTTACTTTTAGTTGTTTTAATTGCTACTTTTAGTTGGATTTTCATGTTTTGAATGTTTCGGTACACTATTATGGAAAGTTTATTTTGGCTATATTATATGTTTCGTTATATATGATGCAATGTTTATGGTAATTTGTGAACATACTCATGTGTGTATTATTACTAATAGTGTCGTGCAAAATCACAATGCATGGGTTGTAATTCATTTATATGGCATGACCGATGTTAATTTGTTCATTTATGGAATTAGCAAGTTGATTTTGTTCGAGAATTAAATCATGGTAACTCAATTAGATGGTTGGATTCATATATTAGTTTCCTCCGTATTGATCCTATCATCGAGTATTTTCTTAGTAACAATTTTTATGGCTTACATCGGATTGGTGTTTTTCTAGACTTGTCTATATAGTCACTCTTTCCTCAATTGATTAACTGACAACATGTATCCCCTTCATGTATATCATTGTGCACCATTCGGAGTTAGTTCACAGTCATTAAAGGTTGCAACTTTGGCCCAATTTCTTAAGAATTTGTTAATTTGAGCTGTGTTCTATGTCAACGGCTTAAATTAAAATCTTTAGCTAAATGGGGAACTGGTTATATGGGTCAAACATGTTGAAAGTTCCATAAATGTCTGTTTCTGATGCATATAACCTTCCTTTATCGTTTTATCCAAAGATTGGTTTTTGCAGTAATTTTGATTTTCTAATCATATTATCATAAACAACTCATTAAATATTTATGGAAATTGGACCAGTTAAGTGTTTGCGGGCCAACCCGAACCAACTTGTCACAGACATACTAAATATCACCTGTTAACATGTATCTTCCAGATTGTTGAAACTCAGGCAGAAAATACTTTTTTGGCTACAAATACATGCGCCACACATTCCTCGTCTTTTCTTGTTTTAGAATTTTTTTTTTTTTAAATTACTTTTTGTATGATTTTACTTATTGTTATTTGTGCTGAGCTGCTGACTAATATATATATATATATTTAGGTAAAATAAAACAAGTATTAAAGTATATATATGCGCTCACACACACACACACACATGATTTTATGATGCATAATTGAATGATTTCATGATATTAGGGTTTTGACACCAAGTATTGTAAGTATGCATATTTTGATGGCTGCTTTTAGGGTTTTTTTATTATGTTACTTTCCATATCGTGTTAATTGTTGTCATAGAACTGAATCACTGAGATGTTTTGTTGGTTATTTATACGTTTTATTAGTCTTTATTATTTTGTATATCCGGTGAAGTCTCGAATGACTTTGGAGAATTGGGTTTTTGAGTTTTGATGAAGTTTTGCTAGTATAAAGTGTTGATTTTCTGCTTTTTTTGGGGGGGAGTTGTAAGTAATGTTTGAACTGTGAATAGTATGGCATTGTTCTGTGCTCGGTATGAGCATGTCTCCTAACATGACATTGAACAATTTGTGAAACTGCTGGAAGTTGTTTTTGAACTTCAAGCTATAGAAATCAGTATAGTAGATTGAACAGTAAATCTTTTTCGTGGGAAATTGTTTAGCGATTCATGTCTGTTAGGGAGGCATGTATATCAGGTCCAGTTCCCGAAACACAAGCAAGCGAACTAGTTCTCTCAGTTGTCAGATTTATTGATGTGTGCAGTGTTGAGCAGGTACGTTTGGTGCCTGAAAAATGTACGCTTCTACATTTTAGCCCTATTGATGCATTGTAGTTGACATTCTCCTATATATCGTAATAACTTGTTTGCCATTTTTGTACAGTTATATTTGTTTGTAAAAGACTACATGAACAAGTGATGCGTTTTGGTGCTCCCATGAGAGCCGTGGCTCCTCTGCTTACTGCTATTCGCAAGATTCAACCGTCCTCTGAACATTTAACTCTACATCCAGACTTTCTCCAAGTTTGCCTGTCGGCCAAGTGTTATAAAACTGGTTATAGCTTGATTGTGGATGATATATGTGAAGTTGATCGACCTAGGGACTTTTTCCTATACTGCTACTATGGGTGAGTTGTTTTAATTACTTTGTATGTAGTTACTATTTCGGAAACATTAAGAGCATACTGTCTAGATCTTTATGTATTAAGTGTTAACTGATGTGATGTGAATTGGTGAATAATAATAAACTTTGTAGAATTTGGTTATATGCTAGGGGTATGATTTGCATTGGACAGAAATGGTTCGCTAAAGCATTGGAGCTCTTCCACAATGTGTGTCATTTTGTTATTGGCTTGCGTCTTTTATTAACTTTATCTATTCTACATATTACTCTCTATGCATACTTAAGTGCTTATACTTGTCTGACTTGTTTGTTTTTCCTGCTTATCTGTCTCTTCAGGTGGCAACTGCGCCTATGAATGTCATGAATGCTATAGCTGTTGAAGCATTCAAGAAATACATTCTGGTTTCACTCATTCACTTTCGCCAGGTGTGTGTTTGTCATGAATGATATAGCTGTGCTTGTTAGTTGGTCTTTCTAACATGTATTTTCTTCTGGGGGTATCGTATTGAGAGTGAGACTGTAGAGGTAACGTTTTTGACTTATATACGTGCGAATAGCTTAATTCTGGTTGTGTTTGATTTGATCTCTAACCAGTCAAACTGCTAAATTCAAGATGTTTAGGTAAAAGGGAGAAGTTGCAAAGTTGTCTTAAAGCGGTTCTTTAATTCGTAAAACCCCCGAATAGTTTGATTTCAAGTGATATAATTATTGAAAGACTAAGTAATGTTAATCTCACTGGCACACAGATCATTAATAGAACAAAAGCTCTAGAAATTAGTAGTATTTGTCAATCCAGTTTGACTTATTTCTGCTCATACAGGATTACCCTTTTGGCCAGTTATCCAACCTGCAATCAAGGAATTTCTTGCTATATGTGTTATGTAAATTGTAAAGATCTAAGTTTATTTAGGAATCAAATTGATTAATGTTGCGTGGGTTGAAACATGAAAGTTTCAAACTGAACGAATATACAGTGATTGTTGTATCAAGTGTCCTAGCTGTATTCATGTTTTGACGTTTTGTTATAATTTAAAGTTTCTCTGACAAGTTAGAATTCGTTGCTATCCACTTCGATGGGTGTTTATTACCAACCTAAAACTCTTTTGTGACCAAGTGGAGTTTGTCACTTAATGCAGTTTTCTCCCAGTCTTCCAAAGTATACATCATCAGTTGCTCAAAGGAGTTTAAAGGGCTATTTTGTGGTAACTTCTAATATCTCTATTAAAGAAGTTTTGTCAATATTTTTCTTTCTATCATATGAATATGTTGACTAAAGCAGCTGCTTCTGATATTTAATAACATCGAGAGCAGCCTTATCATCAAAATGCACTTTTAATCTCTAGACGTTATTTTTTTTTTTGTTCCAAGTAGCCGTACATCGAGGTGGCGAATATTTACTCCATAGATGTTTCAGAACTTGAGGCATTTGTCCAAGCAAACCACGAGAAGTTTGAGAATGTGAGTTCCTTAGTATACTACAAATTACGATGTGCTGCATTGGCCCAAACTGCTAAATTTAATATAAAATGGGGGAATCGGACTGGTGGAAGCAAGTTCAGTTACGGTTTAGAATTAGGTCGGTCAGGACCAGACAAATACCAAATTTGAACTTGTGGGTTAAGTTTTTAATTTTTACATATAGAGCAACACTGTTTGAACTTTGAAGTGTGATAAGCGAACATTTTAGACAAACCAGTTTGGTTGCAGATCAGACTGGACCAAGCCATGAATTGAAGTTGAAACATATTTAAATGAGAACAAGATTTTAAAATCTCAAGAGCCGAGAACCAAACCAGATATAGCTGGTACCGGTTCGTTTTAAGCTCAGTCTCGGGTCAGCTTAGTTTGTTGTGTTAGACTAATTTTGCCACTCTCCTGTACTTCAAATTATAGTTTGGTTGTGCTACTTCTGTAGTTTAAGTTGGAAACATTGAACAGATCTAAATTTTTTATTTTTTTTTTACAAATTTGCCGTCACAGGGAAACAATCTTGGATTGGTAAAGCAGGTTGTGTCATCTATGTACAAGCGGAACATTCAGAGGTTGACCCAAACATATTTGACTTTATCCCTTGAAGACATAGCCAATACTGCGTAAATTAAAACCCCTAAGGAGGCTGAAATGCATGTACTTCAAATGGTAACTAGTCTATGAAAATCTCTTTTGGTAAATTTAAAGCAACTTTTTTGTGTAAAGTTCTGGGCTTTTCTTACATTTTTGCATTTACATTTTTTTGAAAGATTGAGGATGGTGAGATCTTTGCAACTATTAACCAGAAGGATGGAATGGTTAGATTTCTTGAGGATCCTGAAGAATATAAAACATGTGAGATGATCGAGCATATCGATTCTTCAATCCAAAGGTATGATATTTACACTGCAAAGACTTATAATCATGCACTATTTATTTACTCAAACAAATATGTTCTGAAACTAAATGATAATGTTGAATGAGACATAATTCTCTTCTTGATAATTTTTTATGAAAGGACTGATCAGTTTCTGGTTCCCTTCCTTTTTGTTCTTTGAGCTCCTTTATGATCTTTCTTGCATTTTGCTGGTAAATAATCATGGGATCTTTGTTATTTCGACTGTTACAGAATCATGAAACTGTCTAAGAAGCTGACAACAAATGACGAGTCTATGTCGTGTGACCCCCTTTATCTGTCCAAGGTATAACTTCTTGATCCCTATCACAATGACCTTTTTCCATCATGTGGTGAACATAATGGCTACATTGGCAACACAATGCCAGCCCATTTTGAATTGGTGGATTTGGGTCTTGGATCTCTAATAGGTCAATCGGGTTTAGTAATTTATAGATTAATAGGGAACCTGTCAAATTGGTGGAAAGTTGCCAGAGCCCAGAAGTGTATTTTAAATGCACAGAACCTTCCAAGTATTTTTATATGAAAGGTTGGATTGTCAAATAACAGGAGTATAATTTTAACCAAATTTGACCAGTTAATTATATATTAAAAAAATACAAATCTTGGACAAAAAGTTTCTCAGGGTCAACCCAACCCGACTGACTCATCCACTTTGGCGTCTTGAAGAATAGTGCTATTATTGTAGCTTTTGTTTTTGTTAGAATGAAGTGTTTTGAACTGTAGCCTAATGGTTTATATATCTTTAGGTTGGGAAAGACCGACAACGATTTGACTTCGATGGTGTTCCGCAGAAGTTCAACTTGTGAGAAACAAGCTAGAATGCATTTCATCTCTACTCCTTTATAAAGAAAATGGCCCATGTTGAAAAAAGAGTTGCGAAATTACCAACATGCCCTTCCTGTGCAAACACTGCAATAATTCTCTTATAAATTCTCTTTTTCTTCTACCCTAATATTCTTTTTTCTGCCGTCATATTTTTGGTTTCTCCAGGCAACATTAATTTTGTGTCTCCAGCCTCCTTCCATTCCCCCTCACGCCTGTCTTCTCTTTGGAACTCTCAAGCCAATTAATATGGAAGATATATGGAAGATATATGTAAGAGATGGACTCTTTATCTTCTACCCCTTTAAAAAGGACATCCATATCTACTTCTTCCATACCAGATACCACTTCTTCCATATCCACTGCTTCTTCCATCATGGACATGAACTATCCATCATCGCCAATGCCAACTGCCATCACATGTTCTCCATCAACGAAGCTCGCTGTCACTCCTACTCCTTCCATGTCTGCCCCTTTCGGTGATGAGGTATATAAACAAATTTGTTGCTGTTTTTCAAAAGTTTTGAAATTCAATAAATTGTTGTTGCTTTCTTTTAATCCGTGCATAGATAGTTGATACACAAATATGATATGGAAAATGGCTGTCTAATTATCAATTAGACATAAATATAATAGAACATCTGATGAAAAGTGGCTGTCTAATTTGGTCCAACTCCTGGAAAAAGCTACAGACCTCTGTTTCGTTTCTTTTGATAGCCATAAGCCGCTCTCCTCTTTTTGTTGTTTTTCTTTCAATTGCAATCCGTTTCTATTTTTATATACCAACTGGTCCAACATAAATATAATAGAAAATCTAATGGAAAATGGCTGTCTAATTTGGTCCAACTTCTGGAAAAAGCTACAGACCTCTGTTTCGTTTCTTTTGATAGTCATAAGCCGCTCTCCTCCTTTTGTTGTTTTTCTTTCAACTGCAATCTGTTTCTATTTATATATATGTAATAACTTTGTGTGTTGAAGATACGATATTCCTAAAAAATTTATTCCTTATTTGAGGTGTACGATGGGCATGATCATATTCATGTTTTTGCTGAGCTACGGGACCATCAAGTGTGGTACTCTATTAAAGTTGTCCGTGTCCGATTCATGTACAACAACGTACACGATAACAATCTGCAGCTGTTTTTACTAGACAAACATGTAAGTTTTTGAGTTAAATTTTGTAAATGTAAGGAATGTAAATATATTGAACGGACTTTACCTTAACTTTTAGGGAAACACGTTTGCTGCCGTTGTATATGACGATCGTCTATTGCCACAATATAAGCGGATGAATTTGGTGGGTGGGGTTTTTGAAATCCATCATTTCCAACTTGGATATAATTATTATAACTTCCCAAGATACGAAGGATATACTTTGCACCGCAACCTCTACGAAATTGTTATTAGCAAGAATACAAGGGTCTTACCAGCTGAACCGGATATAGCGAAAACCATCCCTTATTTTCCTTTACCCGTTGGCAGCCTTCTTCAAGATCTTGCAGATGATACAACATCAAAAAAGAAGATGATTCTTGGTACATAATATTTAGCTTTTCATTTTTAAAAAGATTAACAGTTTTTAGAACGCATTTTTATATACCAAAATGGATTTCTTCCTTTAGGGGACGTCTAATACGCAACCCAAAGCCTTATGATGCAATAATTTCTATATGTAAGTCGTCTTAACTTTTCATCTACATTTCTTACTTATTATGTTTTTCAATTGTCAAATTGGCTTAATTTTGCAAGCATGGGGAGCTAATGACTAAACACGCATGATGTTCAAGGTACAAGAGAATCAGAAGTTGTAGGGCACACGTACAAGACTAAACAGGTAATTTTCCTCATGGAATTTGTTTTTTTGCTGATGTTTAAGGTACAAGATTAGAGGAAGAATATGTGGTATCTGATTTAGGTTATCCCATTTATCAGTGCTTGAATTAAGTAGTAATGATTTCAATGGCGTTTTCCTTGTTAGTATAAACCCGCCTGCACTTCAAGTTCTAGACTTTTCTAATAATGAAATTCATGGTTCTATTCCTGCTGGTATTTGTGTTAGTATGAATGTCCATTACCTCATGTCGTCCTGTTTAAAACTTTATGAAATATAAGTTGACTTTAAATTGCATTAAAGCTATAAAGAGACAATGCTATTATGGGTTCTTAATAGTGTTGACTGGTTTTTTGCGGATCTGCTACTCTTAGGTTGTTGCTGCTGCTTGAAATGATGGATAAAACGACCTCTTTGCAAAGATCGTCACAGTGAATGTATGTACATTGACCTGTGTTCATAGATAAAGCGACCTCTTTGTCAAGATTCTCTTGAATGTAGGCAACCATCACGATGCAGGCACCATGTTTTAAACAGGGCGAGCAGTGGCTTCACCTATACTACTTGCTCCCTCGGTGGTTACAGCAACCTTTCCTTGTATTTTGTTCACCAGGAGATTAGTTTTTGCAGATATCTTTGTATCTTGTTTTAAATAACATCTATTATCGATTTGCATATGTTTCATTTTGGGATTTTTAGTGGGTTAGGAATTGTTCAGTTGTATTAAGTTATATTTGTGATAAGTTCTTTTTGGTCTGAAACTTCATTCCTAATGTCTGAAGTAGTGCTTTAGCCTCTGCTTCAACTTCTGTGCAATCGTTTGTCTGGCTACATGAACTCAATAAAATATGTGCAGTAAGGAATTTTCTCATTTAAGATTCGTGCTGGAATCAACTTATGACATGGGTTGGAACTAACTTCATCCTGGGACCCGTAGCTTTTCACGATATCCTTACAATAAGTAAACACGATTATCCTTGCAATTAGTTTAAGGGTGGTTAGGCTTTCAGGACTTGAGTAGGTATATGCGGCTATCATATATCAATAGAGTGGCTGCTGCTAAAGTGACTTTACATACTTGTACCTTAATTAGGTTGCTTGGAGTGATACAGTTTTGAGTTGTCTGTTTCATCTGGATGTTCCGTTTTTGAGTTTTGACCCATTTATTTTAATGAGTTTATTCTGGTTATGTTTCATCTCTTATGGGTTAAGAGGTAAAATCATAGAAGTTAGCTTGAAACGAAACTAATCAAATGATCTAACTGGCTGAAATTGCTCAAATTGTATTTTATTTCATAGATACTCCAAATGCCTCTAATGTAAAAAGTATATTATTAATGAAAATGTCAAGTCTTGTACTCATATTTTTCACATCAACTGTTTATAGAAAATGTAAAATTTTTAGACAAAAAAGTGTTTGAGACCCGACCCGATTTGAGGTGTACAAAATTACCTTTTTGACGCGTCACGCAACCCACCTGACCCACCCATTTTGCCACCTCCATTGACATCTTTTGCATAGTATGCTTATCAGTTGTTTCTGCAACTGATAAAGTTGTTGAATGTGGTATATAATTGTTTCTTGATAGTTGTGAATAACTAACTTTAGTTGATGCAAATTTAAGCATACCCTTCCATTAAACTTCATTTACTTGTGACAAATCGAATGGGGACAATAAACATGTTAAAACATGGGAGTTTTTGTACAATCGTTATTTGATTGCTCACTTATACTGTTTTCGGTAATCACGACTTGAGACGCCATGTCCATGGTATCCGCCGCAACGCGCGGGTACCATGCTATTAGATATAAACTTTCCATCGTTTTGGCATATATCTCTTTTTGTTTGTCAACCCGAGGCACGTATGCAGCAGAGGTTACTAAATTCTGTTTGAGTACATGAATTAGTACATGTGAAATCTTGCTAATATTAGGCTTTTAAGCCAAGACTCTTGGTTAGATTACTTTAGCGGGATACGTTTATGAATTATATTTGTTTTATGTCCAAATTTCGATGTTATGCTTGTCATTATCCAAGTACTAATATTCATTTTGTTTATTTTCTTAGTAATCATTATTTTGCCTACAATTCATTTCACGCAAAAGAATCTATCAGGGTCACCAAAAATACTCTTCTTCAACGTGCTAAACTATTTTATAAAAGAAAAAAACCAAAATAATCCTTTGAGAATTGCCAGTGTTTTAAAAAATCGAAATATTTGCAGGGGTTGATTCGGGTCCACAAAACTGTGCTGAATTCTGAAATATTTGCCTTGAATAAACTTTCATAGAAGCTGGGTATGTATCAGAGCATCTCAAGAGAACAGAAAAACGACAATACACAGCTCGTGGTCAAACCTAGAAAGGAAGTTCGTACAACTAAGCAAGCTCAAAGTACAACGTTGGTCACACCCCATCTACGACTAGCTCCTGCACCCGGCAGCCTATCGCTTCAACTTCTGAGCAGCTCATGGAAGGACATTTGCAACAACACTACACCTCTCCTGGGCAAATCTCAAGTCAACTTTCGTACAACCAAGCAGACTCAATGTACAACCATGTTTAAACCAGCTGTGTATACCCCACTTTCTGCTCGAGCTCCGGCTCATGCTGCAAACATAAGAACATTGTCCAATTTGGGATCCTAAACGAAATGGATATGCAATGCCATCTGGGATAATGACGGGGAGTTTAACAGGCATAGAATAAGAGGCTGCTCAAGTCAAGTGCCTTTCACCACCAAGTCAACCATTTAGGCTCAATGAACCATGGACACTAACAACTTCCACAGCAGTACCAATTCAACAAATCCCACACTTCGGAGAATGTCTAAAATTCAAGTCTTTCGCATTGGTGATCCTAGTACCTCTTCTAGGATTATTGCAGTCAGATGATGGTTATAAGATTATCACACTTTTTGACACCATAAGCTCCTGACACACAATACTAGTAAGGGAACAAGCATTAAAGTTGGTCTAATTTCGGTATGTATATATTTATTACTTTATCTTGGAACAACAAATATGGTTGTCAGGTTGTGTATACTAGGGGTGTTTATGGGTCAGGTTATTCAGGTCGGGTTTTGGGTTATTCGGGTCAATTTACGGGTTTCGACTAATAAATACATATCTGACCAAATTGGGTTCGGGTTAAATGGGTCCGGTATCGGTCCGATATACGCCTTACAGGTCCAATAAAACCATCAACGCTCTTCCTAAGTCTGACTATCCTTACAGGGAGAAGTTATAGAAAACTTGTAAGGAAGAATCACACTCAAGGCCTGTTAATTTTATCGGGATAGATTATAACTTGATCAATCAGTGGACACTCACTCACTATGTAAAGATTAATCAGCACTTTACAAGCTTATAAAATAAGCATGTCCACATAAATCATTTAATTTCTACCAAACACTACCTCATTACGTTAAACATAGCAAAAAGTATCCTGGAAGTAGCCTTACAATTACCGCCAAACATGATAAATAAAAATTAGACACATTAATCCCACTACCTTTTGTGCCTGCCCCAATGGTTGTATGCTCTTAACTCGACACTTTGCGATGCAACCATTATCATGGCCTGCAATATATGCCTAGATAAACACTACAATTTCATTGATCAATCAGAAGTAGAGTTTCCATGTAGGAATTCACAGAGAAGGCTGCGCTGTCTCCAACAAGCCCGAGATCCTTGATCTGCTCCGAGGAAGAGTTGTAAGCAAAAAAAACTATAGGTTCGCCATTCTTCATAAATCCACGTACCATACAATAACGAGAAACCCGTGGCATAACAGTGAATACTTTTGTAAACGTCTTAGTAACACCTTGCCCCATCATCCATACATCACAAGAATATCCAGTTCTAGCGAAATCAAGCACGTCAAGGGACTCCATTCGCTTAGAGATAAATAAACTATACTCATTTGCGAATGCTAAGTTACCTGGAAGGCATACTTCTTCGAATGCTTCACTACTCAAATCAAATGACATAATCAGCCAGCTTTGCTTTTCCATGTTACCAGCAAGCCAATACCCCGTCAAGAGCAACCTGGGACGGGTAAATCTCAATCAATTTACGAAAAGGGGGATTGTTTCTGTCACATGATAGACTTTTCCATGTCCCGAGCTTAAGGTAAAAACCTCAACACGCCAAGCTGAAGTGTCTCCATGTATTAAATCAAGAAATTTACAAATCTTAGGGTCCTTAGTTTGAGGACTAACCCCAAAACCAAAAATAGTTCGGTGCCGCTCAAGCAGAACATACACATTTTCTAATCCATGGATTCCAGAGAAGAACCCTACAGTTGATTGCTTTGTAAGAGCGGTCAAGGTCATAAATAAAGAAACATAATAAGCCGTGACAGCAATCGATTAGTCTTGAATGTTTAAGATTGTTAACTGATTCGGGAACAGTTAGGTATTGGTGCAAAAAAGTATCATCATTAGCAATTTAGCAGCAACCAAAACATGGCTATAGTCGTATCTACCCGCAGAAGCACCATTATCCCACAATACAAACAAATAATCATATCTAAGTTTTTCATCTTTTTCACCTTATTAGCAAACGCTGAGGCTGCGAGTGACGGACGCAGTAATCAGCAGCAAACCTTGGACTATCTATGACTGACTTCCATTCTGAATCTAAGCAATGCTTTTACAGGAACCTTTTTCATTATTTCAACTTGCAGTTCCCAAGGAATGTTGTCTGACATTTTTTTTCAAATCAGGGTTTTTTTACCTCTTTTTTATAAGGGGAAAGTGCAATTGCGATTTTGGCGTGGTTTTGAAACCCTAGGCTACTGTACCATATTGCTGGGTCTAGTAAAAACCAAACCAAACCAAAAATTAGAATAAATTAGTCACATACAAAAATTGAAAAAACCAAAATCCTATGATTTTTTTGGTGGAGAGACAACTCAGCAAGCCAAAATGTGAGCGAAAGTAAATGTGTGATAAGTGACCATACATCTCAAAAGAGTATATATGAAACGAGCATGGTACCCGTGCGATGCAGCGGCAGTGGTGGGGAAGGCGGTCTAGTGGTGTCGGTGATGGTACTATTCGTGGTGGTGGGTTTTTAAATAAATGCAATTACTTACAGAACAGTTATAAACGAGCTAGAATGAGAAGAGATCATCAAAATTATATCCGTTTGTTTAATTTCTCCACACCAAGAAAAACAAATCAACTACTATATGCTTGAAAAGAAACGACTAACTGTTAAAAAGAATACAACACATAGCAAACGAAAACATAAAAACACTAGTGTATGTACTACGAAGCCTCGGATACAAACAAACCCCCGCAACCACAAAGGGGTTCTTTAATTAAAAGCTGTGCAAAATTTCCATCCAAAAAACCTATTTAGCCTTGGTATTTCTGTCTTTACATAGTGCATGCCATTCCTGTAGAATAGCACTTTGAAGAGCACGATGAGTCGATGCTCAACCTCCTCCGGTGTCAACTCGAATAAAGTTGTAGGACCCTAGTGTTTCTTCTTCCCAACTTCCCCGTTTTCCTTCTTTTTCTTGTCATCGTCATCACTATCATCTACTTCATCATCTATTGTCTCTTCTTCAACTTTTGGGGATTTAGGTGGCGGCTGAGCCGCCTTTAGCAACGCTATTAGTTCCATGGATAATTTTAGCCGCTCAGCAGCAGCCTCTTTCATTTCTTCTTCGGGCATGTACTCCACACCACCATCTGTGAGATCATCACACCAAGACTGTAGATATGACCCGACTTCTTTTATTATTGCTGCATCTGATGCTCTAACAACGAATTTGCATATCATAGCTCTTTCATCTCCAAGATCTACATTTCTGCTTACTTCACTAGCACCAAATATCATCATCCCCAAGAAGCCTCCATGCCATGTTTTGGCAGCATAGCATAGCGGTTCGTAAAAAATATACCCAAAATAGATATATGAGAGGAGCAATTTTTAAAAAATTTCCCGTACAACAGATAATTAAGTTTACATAGATATAAAATTGATTTTATTCAAAATACATAGAAGAAAAAGAACAGATTTTGAGGGGAAGGAAGAGCAAAGAAGAAGCACATAACAATGTGCACTTTTTAAATACACCATTACTTTGAACATAACTTTTCCTTAAATTTGACTCGAGAAAAGTTTTTAACTCTTCCGTAGCTTCCCGGGATAGTTGTACACAAGTACAATCTTGGATTCCAGACCCGACTGGACATTGATTTTGTTTAAATACACAAACTGAAAACCAGTACCTATAAGCCCCAGTCCTTCGGTTTTGTCTGCCTAACTGATAATTGTGCAACCATAAAAATAAAGAATGATCAAAACAAACTTGCCTGAAACCCAGCTACGGTCCGGATAATGTGAGAGCAAACCCTATGAAAAGGTTTGGCAGATAGTGACCTGAGTCCACACAAGAAAGAGGAAGAACCATATTGCTGAGCAGCAGTAGCCTTAAAGCCACTATCTTCATATGTACAAGTACCCGTGAACTCCACCATAGCAGGTAAACTAGGCCAGAGACGAAAATACTCCACGGGTGATATTTTATGGGGCATCAGAAGCTCTGTAAGTGGAATCTTGTAAGGTTGGCATCTCATAATTACAGGATCTCCTAATTCTGGCTTTAAGCTTCTTTTCTGCCTGATGATTTGTTGATCTTCCTCTGCATAATCCCCTTCATTTCCAGGAATATCATTTCCATCACACGGGTAGTACAAGACTTGAACCCAAAGAGCACAAGGTTCAAAGTGGGAGACACCCAAAGTCACACTGCATAGTACAGGTTCCTGCATGCATAAACGTGCACTATATTTACAATAAACTAAAACGAGCTAGAATGAGAAGAGATCATCAAAATTATATCCGTTTGTTTAATTTCTCCACACCAAGAAAAACAAATCAACTACTATATGCTTGAAAAGAAACGACTAACTGTTAAAAAGAATACAACACATAGCAAACGAAAACATAAAAACACTAGTGTATGTACTACGAAGCCTCGGATACAAACAAACCCCCGCAACCACAAAGGGGTTCTTTAATTAAAAGCTGTGCAAAATTTCCATCCAAAAAACCTATTTAGCCTTGGTATTTCTGTCTTTACATAGTGCATGCCATTCCTGTAGAATAGCACTTTGAAGAGCACGATGAGTCGATGCTCAACCTCCTCCGGTGTCAACTCGAATAAAGTTGTAGGACCCTAGTGTTTCTTCTTCCCAACTTCCCCGTTTTCCTTCTTTTTCTTGTCATCGTCATCACTATCATCTACTTCATCATCTATTGTCTCTTCTTCAACTTTTGGGGATTTAGGTGGCGGCTGAGCCGCCTTTAGCAACGCTATTAGTTCCATGGATAATTTTAGCCGCTCAGCAGCAGCCTCTTTCATTTCTTCTTCGGGCATGTACTCCACACCACCATCTGTGAGATCATCACACCAAGACTGTAGATATGACCCGACTTCTTTTATTATTGCTGCATCTGATGCTCTAACAACGAATTTGCATATCATAGCTCTTTCATCTCCAAGATCTACATTTCTGCTTACTTCACTAGCACCAAATATCATCATCCCCAAGAAGCCTCCATGCCATGTTTTGGCAGCATAGCATAGCGGTTCGTAAAAAATATACCCAAAATAGATATATGAGAGGAGCAATTTTTAAAAAATTTCCCGTACAACAGATAATTAAGTTTACATAGATATAAAATTGATTTTATTCAAAATACATAGAAGAAAAAGAACAGATTTTGAGGGGAAGGAAGAGCAAAGAAGAAGCACATAACAATGTGCACTTTTTAAATACACCATTACTTTGAACATAACTTTTCCTTAAATTTGACTCGAGAAAAGTTTTTAACTCTTCCGTAGCTTCCCGGGATAGTTGTACACAAGTACAATCTTGGATTCCAGACCCGACTGGACATTGATTTTGTTTAAATACACAAACTGAAAACCAGTACCTATAAGCCCCAGTCCTTCGGTTTTGTCTGCCTAACTGATAATTGTGCAACCATAAAAATAAAGAATGATCAAAACAAACTTGCCTGAAACCCAGCTACGGTCCGGATAATGTGAGAGCAAACCCTATGAAAAGGTTTGGCAGATAGTGACCTGAGTCCACACAAGAAAGAGGAAGAACCATATTGCTGAGCAGCAGTAGCCTTAAAGCCACTATCTTCATATGTACAAGTACCCGTGAACTCCACCATAGCAGGTAAACTAGGCCAGAGACGAAAATACTCCACGGGTGATATTTTATGGGGCATCAGAAGCTCTGTAAGTGGAATCTTGTAAGGTTGGCATCTCATAATTACAGGATCTCCTAATTCTGGCTTTAAGCTTCTTTTCTGCCTGATGATTTGTTGATCTTCCTCTGCATAATCCCCTTCATTTCCAGGAATATCATTTCCATCACACGGGTAGTACAAGACTTGAACCCAAAGAGCACAAGGTTCAAAGTGGGAGACACCCAAAGTCACACTGCATAGTACAGGTTCCTGCATGCATAAACGTGCACTATATTTACAATAAACTCAAAAAAACGTAAGCATTACATCATGGGAAGGATCCTTCACGAGTCAAGCAACCATTGATTGAGTTGTCTATCAACGAACCTGAGAGTTTAGATCACGCAATTGCCGAACTGCTTGGGGAGATCCATCCATGAAATATGATGCACCAGACAAACCAACACGAATATCCACTCGATTAAGTTCCATTTCAGTCAGATATAAAACCTGCAACATATTGTCAAAACTTAAACATATATTATCTTATGAGAACTATAATGTATTAAAATTCCATTACGAAGATTTGTTGATTTGTTGTTGCTAATGTGTCTAGACGTCTAGACGGAGGAACAATTTCACAATGAGACTAGCTAGGAGTTGAGTTTACCTTCAAATGAAGTGTGATTCTTCCATCATTTGGATCTGACAAGTGATATGCTTCAACATAGCAGGGATCACTACTACCAGTTAATGTATGAGCACATGGAGGAACCTTAAGTGAAGTAGTGTCAGCTCTTTTTGCCAACAATAAAGTTAACTCACTAGCGGGTCTCCATAGTTCTAAAATAGCCTTGTGAACTAATCCTTCTAACTTCCGGTCCTGGGCTGCTGAGGCTTCATAAAACTGAACAGTTAGTTTGTGATGACTAAATGGGTAGTCTCCTCGTGTTTCACTAACACCAGCCCACCTGTGACAAAAGTGTGTCATAACATAAAAATGAAAAATATTGGATTGGCACATATTAAATACCTAAAATGCACATTGCCGAGATAATATTTAACTTGTTGGTGGATGACAATAACAACCAAGGTCTTGCAATAAATGTTCATGGGCAAATACGTAAATTTGCTTATGGATCTATTTACGAAACTTGGCAGTTTTTCGGACAACCCAAAAGAAAAAATATTTTTTTTTTGCCTTTCTTTTTAATGTGACCGGGAAGTAGTGGTCATGCTAACTTACAAGAGTCAAATTGAAGGGGTTATGTGAAAGTAAATCAAATTTCAAAGATTTAAGAATAGCATGGTTCATAAGTCAACATGTATGGATTGTATGGTGTCAGAAAACTCTATAAATTAGATTAGATGCTCACTTGTCATCAGAATGACTAGAAACATATTTGATTCTCTGCAATATCATACGAGCCTGATGTTTGTTAACAGAATCAGTCAAGGGATCAGCTCTGAACTCTTCTAGCTCTTTGGTTGGCAACCGCCCAGCCCTAGAATTACGTGATCCCAACCTTTGAGCACATAAAAGAACTGCTTGAATATCTTGCAACTTATTTGTTTCAGTTGCGGATGAGTCGGCATTGAATAAGACAACTATAAAGGATACTAGATTCACTTTATTGGGTAACTAAAAAAGCTTACCAAGTCTAGTTTAAATTATCCTATAGCAATTACAGCTCAGAGTTCAACGTAACAAAGAGTTTACCGCTCCATAACTTGTCTCAAAAAGACCCAATCACCATATGCATTTTGCACAGATCTTGAGTTGCGTTGAAGTTCTAATATCTGGTAAGGCAATAAGGAGAAAGTTTCGGACTGATAGCAGTGCTAGGCACTTCAATGGTATGGCAATAAAACTCTAGTAGGTTGATAAGATAGATCAAAATCAATCTTGCTGGATCTATGTCCGAGAGAGACAATAAAAGTTGGATGACTGTTTACTTTAGCCAACAAGAAGATGAATCGAAAAAAGTGTGGGTGAGTTAAGACTTAAGATTTAATATGGGCGGCTGCTAAAGATTAAACATGATTCTCGGTAAGCCTCCACCCAGAATAAAGAAAATGATAAACTTGACGTTTCACCAAAGATTGATACAAAGGAATACGACTGACAATATTCGGTGGTAGTTAAATCTCTCAACTATCCTACAGTAGTACAGTACGCTAAAGAACATGCACTTTATGTTTATAAACTTAATTACTTGAAGGTTATACTTAATAAACTTACAATTATTTTTAAGTATATTCAATGTGGTACATGTAGCTATTCTGCACTAGCGGGGTAGCATTTTAAGAATTTAAGGTATGTAACACTGAGAATGGATATCCAGTACGCTATCTTTTTAATTTACATCTTGTTCTCTTAAAATTATTGATTTGTAAACAAAAGGCCTAGATCTCATCAATCAGCATATTATATACCTGGCTGTAAAATCATCAAAACATGACCTATGGTGTTGTATGCATACTGCAGCAATTAGTGACTAATATCTACTAACATGAACAGATATAATGTTACATATCATCTAAATTTGATATTTAATACAGAGTCCTTGGAAGTGGTTAAACAAACCTGCATACTAAGATCGAGAAGATGAAGATTCGTAACAACAGCTCGAACTATACTCTCTCTCTAGCAGATGAAAACTCTTGTCTATCCCAAAGTGTAAGAATTGTTATAGTCGAAGCTGAAGCCCACTCAGGCTTACCACCAGGAACATCAGCCAAATATAACATATTAATCCCTACCTGAAAAAGCAAGGCAGGATCTAACGAAGACGCCAAAAAGGGTGCCAAATGCGTAACCACATCCAACACACCCACAAACCTCTCCGCCTTACTCGAATCCAAACTTCCCTCATTCGTTTTCTTGGACCTCGAAAGCTTCTGAAAAGCCTCGATCGAACCCGAAGCAACAGATTTAACTGCATAAACACTCGCCCTAAAACTCTCAACAGGAAGCACCAACGACCTTGCCATCAACGCATTCCTTTTCTTCCAAACAAACTCCACCAACGACGAAACCCAGTTCGACCTAATGGCAACGGAATCCTCACTATCAACTAACTTATCACCAGCCAACCTACTCATTCTTTTCGACTCAAACTCCTGAAACAACCTCCCAACCGACTCAAACGCAACTCTCGACACGTTATCCGCTTTATCAAGCATATTCATTCCAATCCTATTCCACCAATTCGACACTTTGTCTAACAAACTAACATTATTCTCACACAATGTAACCAAATCATCACGTGCTAAAATACATCCTAAAGTCTCGGTAATCGAAAACCGTAAATTATCACTAGTGGAATCAAAACAATTAGAAATTTCCTTATTACTTAAATTATCACTAGTGGAATCAAAACAATTAGAAATTTCCTTATTACTATCAGTAACAAACTTCTCTATTCCTCTCTCCACCTCTCCCTTTCTTCTTTTTTTTTTTTTTTGAACATTCAAAATTCATTAAGACGAAAAGCTAGCAAGGAGCTAGAAAGAGTACATGAACTAAAATACATGATTGTAGTGCATGAACAGAAAAAAACTAATTAAGCTACTGGGATATTTGAATCAAGTTAGAAAGTGAAACTTGACCATTGTTGCCACGGGATTTTTGTCTTGGAGGGTCTGTTCGTTATCCAAAGGAAACTGATGGCTTTGATCTCCTTGACTGCATAGCGGAAGGACGGGGGCTTGTTGTTGAAAATGTAGTCATTTCTGATCTTCCATATGACCCAACAAAAGGCAAGTATGACCAGATTTAGGGATTGGCGCTTGCTAGGATCAATTTGAGTATCCAGGTGAGTTGTGAATAACTCCCTGATGTTGGATGGTTTGCTGATGGTGAGATTACACCAGGACAGAATATAAGTCCAAAGAGAGTCGGCAAAGGAGCAATGTAGAAACAGGTGATTTGCTGATTCATCGTGAGTGTTGCACATGGGACAAGTCAGCGAGTTAACTGGGATGTTTCGGTGAGTTAGTTGATCTTTAGTTGGAAGCCGGTTTATTTGTAGGCGCCAACCCATAACATTGATCTTTAGCGGTGCAAGACGATTCCATGGGAAGGACCAGTTCTTGGGTCCATGATGGGCGGATTGTATGCATTCCTTCAGGGATTTCACTGTGAAGGTACCAGATGGGTCGTGTTTCCATGTCCATGAGTCATGCGTGTCCGAGAGGGTGACATGCATGATCCGTGAGAGCATTGCTTGGAGCTGATGGGTTTCATTCGGAAATGTTGGAGGTCTTGACCAGCACCATTCCCACTGTGAGTATCTTCCCCTTGTAGTATAACGATCCTTGATGAGACATGCCTTGTGCTTTTCAAGCTTGAAGAGATCGGGGAATGACTTGGAGAGAGGTTCGTTGTTGATCCAGGTGTCGATCCAGAAGCGAATAGATGCGCCATCACCTGTTTTTCCTGTAATCAAATTCTCAAGAGAGATGTTAAACGGACTGAGGTGGGAGTTTAGGTTGGCAATGCCTTTCCAAAAATAGTCTATAAGATGTACAAAACTTATTCTCTCTTTTATTTATAGTTTTTTTTTATGAGATGATGATATTTAGAAAATAATAAAATCACTTTTTAACTTATACCAAGTATAATAGAGATTAATCTTTTTAACCAATAATATACATTAATCTTATACTTGTTAAACAAATATAGATATCTGATTTCTTACTCATTAAGATGGGAATCGTAGTTATGTTTGAACATAGTAGGTATCATTTTTAGATATAGCAAATTGCAAGGTAAATGAAAAATAAAATGCACCACATTTCATAATAACATCCATTCATTAATTTCAGAATAGAATGAACATTGTTTACATAGGGAGCAAAAAGGCACCTCAAAACAAAAGAGATGCAAACATACTATAATGCAGACACTTTTATCACCAGCAAAATACATATGTGCAACAGTTTACTCCAGTAACAATCTATAATACTAAATTACACAAAATGGCAGTACAAGAACCTACGACCATGACCTGAGGACATCACAAAAAGAAAGGAGCAGCAACCATAATAAGGACATTTGAAGCCTCATATCTGCAAAAGAAATAACAATAACTTAAGGGAACACCTAAGAATGACCATCATCACCCATTTTAATAAACATGAAACATAAAACACCCATACTAACCAAACATCCAAACCCAATACCATTTGCAAAATCTAGTTTTAAGGGGAAAAAGAAATAAGTTAAAAGTTAACCACTATCATTTGGAGAACCGGAACAACATAGACATTTCCTGCATATCACATTATTGCAGGTAATAACTTTGGTACCTCACAAAGTCATAACCCTTGCAATTCCTTGCACAATTATCGACTCCCTTTATATATGCCTGGAAATTCATTCATAACTTAGCAGCTTTATCTCACAAAATAGCAGATCCGCATTAACAAACGTATTCCCAATCAAATTTTGTTTAAACGATTTTAGAATATGCGAGCCCTTTAGAAAAAGGCCCATTTCAGAAAACTTACATTTTTAGTTTCATGCAATCATCAATATCTTTCTGGTTCCAATTTATTTCTGTGGGTTAGAACTTAGAAGGCATGTGGTGAATAGGTATCCAAAATTTAGTTTCATGCAATCATCACATCACTTTGAAGTTTGAATAGCAGACCTTAAATGTACCAATGCATGGTAGGCGCTATTTCCGACAAAACCCCTGTATATCACTGCGCTTCCTCCTCAGGTTTCGAGGATTCCTTGATCTGATCTGCAACCTCATCCTACAATTCAAAAGAAACATTTATGCAAACGATTTCGACCTGAACAAAGGGTAAAATGTTAGTTAAGGCATATTTATGCAAACGAAAGTCATAGTTGATTACATAGACCTAGAAATAAATAAAGTTCTAGCAACAATAGTTTTAACGTGTAATTGTTGTAGTGTAAGACTCCTCATTCAGGTGAGCAATAAAATGTTGCTTGTTGTCTAATTTACGGTGAGCAACATGATGCAAATAAGACAGCCCTTCTGCAACTCTAGTAATAATCTTAAGCAGTGGATCCAGGTCTAGTTGCTCACCTCTTCTGTGTAAAAATCAGGGTGTTTATATTTTTTAGTTACATGATTACTTGTTTATTATAACTAAGCAGTGATATAACAACAATTAATTCAATGGTTAAAAACAGTTTGGTGATTAACGAAAACTTTACACTGAGATATAAAGGTATTTGAGAAATCAATACAGTCAATTCAAAGGTTAAAACAGTCTGGTAGTGGTAATCAAAGTATCTTAAACTTTAAGTCAACCAAATAAATAACATTTCACCGAAAATACAAAAAAGAAGAGTTAGTTATACCATATCTACAGCAGTTTTGGCCCGACTCAAAGCACCTGCCTGCGGAGAAACACCATCATCAGGTTGAACCGTCTTCAAGTAGCCATTAGACCTCACAGAAATACGTTTAGGAAACTTAACTCGTTCCACGTCCATTTTCTTAACTGTATCCACATTCTCGATCAGCCCCACGCATTGCCAACTCTAGTTTATCACTCACATTATTCTGAAAGTAAAAAAATCAAGCTCTGATTTAAAACAACCTTAAAGAAAAAACAACATCACATACAAATTCATAGCTCTAAAAATCCCATCACAACAGCCAACAACGTAAATCTTATGAACCCGACTTTTTCTTATGAACCCGTCTTTTTCTTTTCTCGCGGGTTTAAATTTTATGAACCCAACTTTTGTTTTCTCGCGGGTTCAAATTTTATGAACCCGACTTTTGTTTTCTCGCGGGTTTAAATTTTATGAACCCGACTTTTGTTTTCTCGCGGGTTCAAGTTTTATGAACCCGACTTTTCTTTTCTCGCGGGCTCAAAATCAAAGATCCAAGACCCATTTGATTTAAAAACATTTTGAGCTATATGTGCTGAGCCATTCAAAATTGAGGGACTCCTTTTGACACAATGGGAAAGAGGGGCGGCTGCCTTTCTTCTTTTTTTTTTTTTAACATTCAAAATTCCATTAAGACGAAAAGCTAGCAAGGAGCTAGAAAGAGTACATGAACTAAAATACATGATTGTAGTGCATGAACAGAAAAAAACTAATTAAGCTACTGGGATATTTGAATCAAGTTAGAAAGTGAAACTTGACCATTGTTGCCACGGGATTTTTGTCTTGGAGGGTCTGTTCGTTATCCAAAGGAAACTGATGGCTTTGATCTCCTTGACTGCATAGCGGAAGGACGGGGGCTTGTTGTTGAAAATGTAGTCATTTCTGATCTTCCATATGACCCAACAAAAGGCAAGTATGACCAGATTTAGGGATTGGCGCTTGCTAGGATCAATTTGAGTATCCAGGTGAGTTGTGAATAACTCCCTGATGTTGGATGGTTTGCTGATGGTGAGATTACACCAGGACAGAATATAAGTCCAAAGAGAGTCGGCAAAGGAGCAATGTAGAAACAGGTGATTTGCTGATTCATCGTGAGTGTTGCACATGGGACAAGTCAGCGAGTTAACTGGGATGTTTCGGTGAGTTAGTTGATCTTTAGTTGGAAGCCGGTTTATTTGTAGGCGCCAACCCATAACATTGATCTTTAGCGGTGCAAGACGATTCCATGGGAAGGACCAGTTCTTGGGTCCATGATGGGCAGATTGTATGCATTCCTTCAGGGATTTCACTGTGAAGGTACCAGATGGGTCGTGTTTCCATGTCCATGAGTCATGCGTGTCCGAGAGGGTGACATGCATGATCCGTGAGAGCATTGCTTGGAGCTGATGGGTTTCATTCGGAAATGTTGGAGGTCTTGACCAGCACCATTCCCACTGTGAGTATCTTCCCCTTGTAGTATAACGATCCTTGATGAGACATGCCTTGTGCTTTTCAAGCTTGAAGAGATCGGGGAATGACTTGGAGAGAGGTTCGTTGTTGATCCAGGTGTCGATCCAGAAGCGAATAGATGCGCCATCACCTGTTTTTCCTGTAATCAAATTCTCAAGAGAGATGTTAAACGGACTGAGGTGGGAGTTTAGGTTGGCAATGCCTTTCCAAACTCCCACCATGTTGGGCTTGATGGGAACCGGGGAGCAATTGCGAGTCGTGGAGTGAATAGCCACGATCACACGGGCCCAGAGACTTTGGGGTTCGCTACGGAAGCGCCACCACCACTTTGAGAGCAATGATAAATTTTTGGTTTGCAAACTACCCAAACCGAGCCCGCCCGCATCCGTAGATGTAATGACAGAATCCCAAGAAACCCAAGGAATTTTCTTCCTTGAGGAGGATCCACCCCAAAAGAAGGACTTTCTAATAGACTCAAGTTTGGTAAGTACACATACCGGGGCCTTGAACAGGGAGAAATAGTAGGATGGGAGACTGTCAAGCACAGAACGGATTAAGGTGATTCGTCCCCCTAGGGATAAGGTTGAGGCTTTCCATCGCGAGAGGCGGTTTTCAAAAGTTTGAATTACAGGCGACCAGTTTCGAATAAGGTTCATGTTGGAGCCTACAGTGAGGCCAAGGTAAGTTATCGGGAGTTGGCCGTTTTTACAGTTGAGTGTGATGGTGGAGGCAACAATGGAGCTTGGGGTGAGGTTTAATCCATAAAAGCAAGACTTGTGAAAGTTTACTTTTAGTCCAGATGCGATATAGAAACATCTAAGGATTCTGGTGATGTTGGCGATATGGGTTGAGGACCATGATCCAATAATCATGGCGTCATCGGCATAGAGAAGATGGGTGATGGTGGGTCCGTTGTTTGGTAGTCTGGTCCCGGAGATGAGGCCCAATAAGGAGGCCCGATGAATCACGTTTGAAAATGCTTCCATGGCAATGATAAAGAGGAAAGGGGAGAGTGGGTCACCTTGGGGAACTCCTCGTTCACAATTGAACTCGCTGGTGGGACAGCCATTTATTAGGACCGCAGATCTGGTTGATTTGAGAATGCCTTTGATCCAGGAGATCCATCTGGTAGGAAAGCCCATTTGTCTCATGATGGATAAGAGGAAAGTCCAGCTTACTGTGTCAAAGGCCTTTTCGAAATCCAACTTTAAGCAGAAGGCTTCTCTTTTGCTCTTCTTTATCCAGGTGATTATCTCATTTAGCATCAATGGCCCATCAAGGATGTTCCTATCTGAGAGGAATGCTGACTGGGTTGGTGATATGATCTTTGTAATTACCTTTTTCAGCCTGTTTGCAAGAACCTTAGAGATGGTTTTTTTTATGCAACCAATGAGTGTGATGGGTCGATAATCGTTTAGGGATTTGACAGAGGATGATTTGGGGATGAGGGTGATAAAGGAGGAGCTGCAACCGTGGCTAATAGTGCCCGATGAGTGAAAATCGAGAAGGATATTGAGGAAATCCATCTTGAGTATGTCCCAATATTTTTTTATGAAGCCAAAGTTGAAGCCATCGGGGCCCGGTGCCTTGTCGCTACCACATTCCCAAACTGCTAAGGTAATTTCTTGGAGGGTGAAGGGGGTAGTGAGGTAGTTGGCATCATCAGGGGAAAGGGTTTTGAGGTTGTGACAGTTTATTATGGGCCTCAGTGGGTTGGGCTCTCAAAATTTTTCTTTAAAAAAGTTAAGAGCGGTTTCACGGATGGTTGGTGGGTCAATGAACCAATCTCCATTTATTTCTAATCCATTGATCCTGTTTTTTGAGGTTCGACAGTTGATGACGGTGTGGAAATATGTGGTATTCTCGTCTCCATATTTGACCCATCTTGCTCGTGATTTTTGCTGTAAGTCTTGGGTTTTGGAGAGTTCAAAGGCATTGAGTTTATCTTTTGTAATGGCCCATAATGCAAGTTCGTCATCCGTGTAATCACGAGTATCAATAATAGCATCAAGTGATTCCAATTGATTGGTGAGAACAACCTTTTCTTGGTTTTCCATATTCGAGTTGTTCCTGTTCCATGCTTTGAGGTCCTGTTTCAAATTTCTGAGCTTCAAGTTTAAGATCTGATCGGGGCGGCCATAATAGAGACCTGAAGTGAGGCTGGTGATTACGAGTTCGTCGATGCCTGGCTTATTTAACCAAGAATTGAAGAATCGAAATGGGGAGGGCCCAAAATCCAATGTCGAGGTGGATAGAATTAGGGGGCGATGGTCTGACATTGATCGGGGAGTGATGTGAAAGCAGCTGATGGCCATAAATTCATAAACTCTGGGTTGACAAGTATTCTGTCAATTTTGCTTGCTTTGCTCCCATTGTCTGCGATGCATGTAAAAAGGTTGCCATGCATAGTGAATTCCAAGAGGCCATTTTGATGAATAAAGTTGTTGAAAGAGAGTGCACAGGAGGTATTGAAAGTGGAGTTTTTGCGTTCTGTTGGGATCCTTACAGAGTTGAAATCTCCCAACAGGATCCAGATGCCTTGATGATTTGTTATGTGCAGGGTGATTTCGTCCCAAAGAGATTGCTTGGAGCGGGGGTCTTGGGGGGCATAGAGGTTTAATATGTTGCAGGGTGAAGTTATGCCATTTATGTAGCCGGTGGTGATGAGAAAATTTGGGGGTTTTATTGTGTTAGTGAGTGTGAAACACGAGGTATCCCATATCCCCCCGGAGCGTCCTTGGATTCCTGAGGATGGTATGAAATCAGACTGGTAGTTGGTGGTGCCCCAAAAATATTGAGGAAAGAGTGATTGTTCGTCTGTTCTATGTGTTTCTTGGATACAAATATAGTTGATGCGGTGGTCTTGTTTGATGTGATGGATCCATCTAGCTTTTCCAGCTTCTTTGATTCCTCGGATGTTGATTGTTAAGAAATTCATTGGGCAAGTGTGTGTTCACGGTCCCGGATGATTTCTTGTTGGACTATTTTTCCATAGGGCTCGAGGTTGACCCCGATCAAAACTCCAACTTGATTTGTCTCCTTTATCTCTTTGATCATGGTTGGTGAAAGGTTGTTGGGGGTTTGGGGGTCAGGAGCAGATATGTTTGGGTTGATGGTGTCATTAGTGTTTGATGGGATGCTGGGGTTAGTTGGGTCTGAGGCAGTATTTGCACTTTGGGTTGGTTCGGTCAAAGGGTTATGGTCGACATATGGGCCAGGAAGGGGTAGTGTTGAGAGATGGGTGTGGGGAAGATGATTTACTTCCATTAAGGATGAAAATGGGATAGGGGAGGAGGTGAGTCTAAAAGAAAGATTTGCATTGCTTTGATTTTTTGGTAATGATGATGAGGTGATGTGATGGTGTATGGGAGGGGTGTGATTGCGACAGGTAGGTGAGGGAGGGGGAGAGTTCAAATCGAGAGTTCTGCATGGAGAGTGGAGGAGTGTGGGTGATGTGTGCCTGGCACGTTTCCTGGAGGTTGGGATGGTGAGGTTTTGTAAATTAGGGTTTTTTGAAGGTGGTGGGGTGACAGGGAAAACATTATCGGGTTTTGCATGCATAATGTTTGCATGGGGTGTAGTTGATGGTGTTGAGTCAAGGATTCGCTGACCAGACTTGGTCGCTGACGTGGGTCGTCAGCGAGTCATCAGCGAGTCAATGACTCTTGTCAAGCGGGCGGTTTAATTTCCCAAGTTGTATGTCAAGGCGGGAAGATTTCAAACCAACAAGAAGACAAGAAGTCACATGGTGGTTCAGCCAACTGAATGTTACCTTATATGGCAAAGGTACAGTTGGGACCAAAACAAGGGTTTCCCTCTTTCATACCCGTTTTGGTATAGAAGACAAAGGCTCCTGGATCAAGTACAAAGAGCCTAG
>CM067170.1:84044841-84078022 GCA_034093135.1 Erigeron breviscapus | reverse complement strand
CAATTATGAGGTCAGTGGAAAGAGTGCTGACAATCATGTTTTTGAGCCTTGCATCAAGATTAACAAGTCTCCTTTCATCGTCAGTCCATTGAACCTCTGGTTTGACAATGTCAATCACAATCTCAGGAGCATCAACAGTTGCTCCTGGTGTTCTTTGAACCAGAGTTGGAATATAAGGACCGATGGTCAGAATGGACATTAGATAGGGTTCCACACCCACAATATGTAGTAACATTCTTTCCTTCCAAGACCCAAAGTCATCGGGCTCGAATCTTGGAGGGACAGATACGTAACCGAAGTCACGTGTGTTCACTAGGGTTGGAACAGCAGACATGTTCTTGTTTTAAAAAGAAGATTTAGAAAAGAAAGTTTAGAAAGAAAAGTATGCAAACGGATCTAGTTTCAATGACTTAGAAACTGAGTCTCTGATACCAATTGACAGTCCAGGATTTGCACACTTAAATTAGTTTTAACAAGACGATAAAGTAAAGAACAGAAAGTAAAGAACAAGAATAAGTTCAAGTGTAAATGTCTAAGCAAGTCTAGTCATATGTCTCATTGATTAAACGATGAATACATGGTCGAGATTACAACTTGTCTTACAAGACTACAAATGAACTATGTAATTGCTAAGTCTAGGAAAGAAGGGAAACTTAAACAATTACAAATAAAGTGATACACACTTTTTGGTTAACAAGAACTACTATAATGATGCGGCTGTGTTTCCTTTTATAGGGGATGAATTAGGGCAACACAGCCTTACAGTGATAGTGATAGAATGGTGGTTGTCGACTTCTAATAGGCTCTTTGTACTTGATCCAGGAGCCTTTGTCTTCTATACCAAAACGGGTATGAAAGAGGGAAACCCTTGTTTTGGTCCCAACTGTACCTTTGCCATATAAGGTAACATTCAGTTGGCTGAACCACCATGTGACTTCTTGTCTTCTTGTTGGTTTGAAATCTTCCCGCCTTGACATACAACTTGGGAAGTTAAACCGCCCGCTGACAAGAGTCATTGACTCGCTGATGACTCGCTGACGACCCACGTCAGCGACCAAGTCTGGTCAGCGAATCCTTGACTCAACACCATCAACTACACCCCATGCAAACATTATGCATGCAAAACCCGATAATGTTTTCCCTGTCACCCCACCACCTTCAAAAAACCCTAATTTACAAAACCTCACCATCCCAACCTCCAGGAAACGTGCCAGGCACACATCACCCACACTCCTCCACTCTCCATGCAGAACTCTCGATTTGAACTCTCCCCCTCCCTCACCTACCTGTCGCAATCACACCCCTCCCATACACCATCACATCACCTCATCATCATTACCAAAAAATCAAAGCAATGCAAATCTTTCTTTTAGACTCACCTCCTCCCCTATCCCATTTTCATCCTTAATGGAAGTAAATCATCTTCCCCACACCCATCTCTCAACACTACCCCTTCCTGGCCCATATGTCGACCATAACCCTTTGACCGAACCAACCCAAAGTGCAAATACTGCCTCAGACCCAACTAACCCCAGCATCCCATCAAACACTAATGACACCATCAACCCAAACATATCTGCTCCTGACCCCCAAACCCCCAACAACCTTTCACCAACCATGATCAAAGAGATAAAGGAGACAAATCAAGTTGGAGTTTTGATCGGGGTCAACCTCGAGCCCTATGGAAAAATAGTCCAACAAGAAATCATCCGGGACCGTGAACACACACTTGCCCAATGAATTTCTTAACAATCAACATCCGAGGAATCAAAGAAGCTGGAAAAGCTAGATGGATCCATCACATCAAACAAGACCACCGCATCAACTATATTTGTATCCAAGAAACACATAGAACAGACGAACAATCACTCTTTCCTCAATATTTTTGGGGCACCACCAACTACCAGTCTGATTTCATACCATCCTCAGGAATCCAAGGACGCTCCGGGGGGATATGGGATACCTCGTGTTTCACACTCACTAACACAATAAAACCCCCAAATTTTCTCATCACCACCGGCTACATAAATGGCATAACTTCACCCTGCAACATATTAAACCTCTATGCCCCCCAAGACCCCCGCTCCAAGCAATCTCTTTGGGACGAAATCACCCTGCACATAACAAATCATCAAGGCATCTGGATCCTGTTGGGAGATTTCAACTCTGTAAGGATCCCAACAGAACGCAAAAACTCCACTTTCAATACCTCCTGTGCACTCTCTTTCAACAACTTTATTCATCAAAATGGCCTCTTGGAATTCACTATGCATGGCAACCTTTTTACATGCATCGCAGACAATGGGAGCAAAGCAAGCAAAATTGACAGAATACTTGTCAACCCGAGTTTATGAATTTATGGCCAGCAGCTGCTTTCACATCACTCCCTCGATCAATGTCAGACCATCGCCCCCTAATTCTATCCACCTCGACATTGGATTTTGGGCCCTCCCCATTTCGATTCTTCAATTCTTGGTTAAATAAGCCAGGCATCGACGAACTCGTAATCACCAGCCTCACTTCAGGTCTCTATTATGGCCGCCCCGATCAGATCTTAAACTTGAAGCTCAGAAATTTGAAACAGGACCTCAAAGCATGGAACAGGAACAACTCGAATATGGAAAACCAAGAAAAGGTTGTTCTCACCAATCAATTGGAATCACTTGATGCTATTATTGATACTCGTGATTACACGGATGACGAACTTGCATTATGGGCCATTACAAAAGATAAACTCAATGCCTTTGAACTCTCCAAAACCCAAGACTTACAGCAAAAATCACGAGCAAGATGGGTCAAATATGGAGACGAGAATACCACATATTTCCACACCGTCATCAACTGTCGAACCTCAAAAAACAGGATCAATGGATTAGAAATAAATGGAGATTGGTTCATTGACCCACCAACCATCCGTGAAACCGCTCTTAACTTTTTTAAAGAAAAATTTTGAGAGCCCAACCCACTGAGGCCCATAATAAACTGTCACAACCTCAAAACCCTTTCCCCTGATGATGCCAACTACCTCACTACCCCCTTCACCCTCCAAGAAATTACCTTAGCAGTTTGGGAATGTGGTAGCGACAAGGCACCGGGCCCCGATGGCTTCAACTTTGGCTTCATAAAAAAATATTGGGACATACTCAAGATGGATTTCCTCAATATCCTTCTCGATTTTCACTCATCGGGCACTATTAGCCACGGTTGCAGCTCCTCCTTTATCACCCTCATCCCCAAATCATCCTCTGTCAAATCCCTAAACGATTATCGACCCATCACACTCATTGGTTGCATAAAAAAAACCATCTCTAAGGTTCTTGCAAACAGGCTGAAAAAGGTAATTACAAAGATCATATCACCAACCCAGTCAGCATTCCTCTCAGATAGGAACATCCTTGATGGGCCATTGATGCTAAATGAGATAATCACCTGGATAAAGAAGAGCAAAAGAGAAGCCTTCTGCTTAAAGTTGGATTTCGAAAAGGCCTTTGACACAGTAAGCTGGACTTTCCTCTTATCCATCATGAGACAAATGGGCTTTCCTACCAGATGGATCTCCTGGATCAAAGGCATTCTCAAATCAACCAGATCTGCGGTCCTAATAAATGGCTGTCCCACCAGCGAGTTCAATTGTGAACGAGGAGTTCCCCAAGGTGACCCACTCTCCCCTTTCCTCTTTATCATTGCCATGGAAGCATTTTCAAACGTGATTCATCGGGCCTCCTTATTGGGCCTCATCTCCGGGACCAGACTACCAAACAACGGACCCACCATCACCCATCTTCTCTATGCCGATGACGCCATGATTATTGGATCATGGTCCTCAACCCATATCGCCAACATCACCAGAATCCTTAGATGTTTCTATATCGCATCTGGACTAAAAGTAAACTTTCACAAGTCTTGCTTTTATGGATTAAACCTCACCCCAAGCTCCATTGTTGCCTCCACCATCACACTCAACTGTAAAAACGGCCAACTCCCGATAACTTACCTTGGCCTCACTGTAGGCTCCAACATGAACCTTATTCGAAACTGGTCGCCTGTAATTCAAACTTTTGAAAACCGCCTCTCGCGATGGAAAGCCTCAACCTTATCCCTAGGGGGACGAATCACCTTAATCCGTTCTGTGCTTGACAGTCTCCCATCCTACTATTTCTCCCTGTTCAAGGCCCCGGTATGTGTACTTACCAAACTTGAGTCTATTAGAAAGTCCTTCTTTTGGGGTGGATCCTCCTCAAGGAAGAAAATTCCTTGGGTTTCTTGGGATTCTGTCATTGCATCTACGGATGCGGGCGGGCTCGGTTTGGGTAGTTTGCAAACCAAAAATTTATCACTGCTCTCTAAGTGGTGGTGGCGCTTCCGTAGCGAACCCCAAAGTCTCTGGGCCCGTGTGATCGTGGCTATTCACTCCACGACTCGCAATTGCTCCCCGGTTCCCATCAAGCCCAACATGGTGGGAGTTTGGAAAGGCATTGCCAACCTAAACTCCCACCTCAGTCCGTTTAACATCTCTCTTGAGAATTTGATTACAGGAAAAACAGGTGATGGCGCATCTATTCGCTTCTGGATCGACACCTGGATCAACAACGAACCTCTCTCCAAGTCATTCCCCGATCTCTTCAAGCTTGAAAAGCACAAGGCATGTCTCATCAAGGATCGTTATACTACAAGGGGAAGATACTCACAGTGGGAATGGTGCTGGTCAAGACCTCCAACATTTCCGAATGAAACCCATCAGCTCCAAGCAATGCTCTCACGGATCATGCATGTCACCCTCTCGGACACGCATGACTCATGGACATGGAAACACGACCCATCTGGTACCTTCACAGTGAAATCCCTGAAGGAATGCATACAATCTGCCCATCATGGACCCAAGAACTGGTCCTTCCCATGGAATCGTCTTGCACCGCTAAAGATCAATGTTATGGGTTGGCGCCTACAAATAAACCGGCTTCCAACTAAAGATCAACTAACTCACCGAAACATCCCAGTTAACTCGCTGACTTGTCCCATGTGCAACACTCACGATGAATCAGCAAATCACCTGTTTCTACATTGCTCCTTTGCCGACTCTCTTTGGACTTATATTCTGTCCTGGTGTAATCTCACCATCAGCAAACCATCCAACATCAGGGAGTTATTCACAACTCACCTGGATACTCAAATTGATCCTAGCAAGCGCCAATCCCTAAATCTGGTCATACTTGCCTTTTGTTGGGTCATATGGAAGATCAGAAATGACTACATTTTCAACAACAAGCCCCCGTCCTTCCGCTATGCAGTCAAGGAGATCAAAGCCATCAGTTTCCTTTGGATAACGAACAGACCCTCCAAGACAAAAATCCCGTGGCAACAATGGTCAAGTTTCACTTTCTAACTTGATTCAAATATCCCAGTAGCTTAATTAGTTTTTTTCTGTTCATGCACTACAATCATGTATTTTAGTTCATGTACTCTTTCTAGCTCCTTGCTAGCTTTTCGTCTTAATGGAATTTTGAATGTTCAAAAAAAAAAAAAAGAAGAAAGGCAGCCGCCCCTCTTTCCCATTGTGTCAAAAGGAGTCCCTCAATTTTGAATGGCTCAGCACATATAGCTCAAAATGTTTTTAAATCAAATGGGTCTTGGATCTTTGATTTTGAGCCCGCGAGAAAAGAAAAGTCGGGCTCATAAAACTTGAGCCCGCAGGAAAACAAAAGTCGGGTTCATAAAATTTAAACTCGCGAGAAAACAAAAGTCGGGTTCATAAAATTTGAACCCGCGAGAAAACAAAAGTTGGGTTCATAAAATTTAAACCCGCGAGAAAAGAAAAAGACGGGTTCATAAGAAAAAGTCGGGTTCATAAGATTTACGTTGTTGGCTGTTGTGATGGGATTTTTAGAGCTATGAATTTGTATGTGATGTTGTTTTTTCTTTAAGGTTGTTTTAAATCAGAGCTTGATTTTTTTACTTTCAGAATAATGTGAGTGATAAACTAGAGTTGGCAATGCGTGGGGCTGATCGAGAATGTGGATACAGTTAAGAAAATGGACGTGGAACGAGTTAAGTTTCCTAAACGTATTTCTGTGAGGTCTAATGGCTACTTGAAGACGGTTCAACCTGATGATGGTGTTTCTCCGCAGGCAGGTGCTTTGAGTCGGGCCAAAACTGCTGTAGATATGGTATAACTAACTCTTCTTTTTTGTATTTTCGGTGAAATGTTATTTATTTGGTTGACTTAAAGTTTAAGATACTTTGATTACCACTACCAGACTGTTTTAACCTTTGAATTGACTGTATTGATTTCTCAAATACCTTTATATCTCAGTGTAAAGTTTTCGTTAATCACCAAACTGTTTTTAACCATTGAATTAATTGTTGTTATATCACTGCTTAGTTATAATAAACAAGTAATCATGTAACTAAAAAATATAAACACCCTGATTTTTACACAGAAGAGGTGAGCAACTAGACCTGGATCCACTGCTTAAGATTATTACTAGAGTTGCAGAAGGGCTGTCTTATTTGCATCATGTTGCTCACCGTAAATTAGACAACAAGCAACATTTTATTGCTCACCTGAATGAGGAGTCTTACACTACAACAATTACACGTTAAAACTATTGTTGCTAGAACTTTATTTATTTCTAGGTCTATGTAATCAACTATGACTTTCGTTTGCATAAATATGCCTTAACTAACATTTTACCCTTTGTTCAGGTCGAAATCGTTTGCATAAATGTTTCTTTTGAATTGTAGGATGAGGTTGCAGATCAGATCAAGGAATCCTCGAAACCTGAGGAGGAAGCGCAGTGATATACAGGGGTTTTGTCGGAAATAGCGCCTACCATGCATTGGTACATTTAAGGTCTGCTATTCAAACTTCAAAGTGATGTGATGATTGCATGAAACTAAATTTTGGATACCTATTCACCACATGCCTTCTAAGTTCTAACCCACAGAAATAAATTGGAACCAGAAAGATATTGATGATTGCATGAAACTAAAAATGTAAGTTTTCTGAAATGGGCCTTTTTCTAAAGGGCTCGCATATTCTAAAATCGTTTAAACAAAATTTGATTGGGAATACGTTTGTTAATGCGGATCTGCTATTTTGTGAGATAAAGCTGCTAAGTTATGAATGAATTTCCAGGCATATATAAAGGGAGTCGATAATTGTGCAAGGAATTGCAAGGGTTATGACTTTGTGAGGTACCAAAGTTATTACCTGCAATAATGTGATATGCAGGAAATGTCTATGTTGTTCCGGTTCTCCAAATGATAGTGGTTAACTTTTAACTTATTTCTTTTTCCCCTTAAAACTAGATTTTGCAAATGGTATTGGGTTTGGATGTTTGGTTAGTATGGGTGTTTTATGTTTCATGTTTATTAAAATGGGTGATGATGGTCATTCTTAGGTGTTCCCTTAAGTTATTGTTATTTCTTTTGCAGATATGAGGCTTCAAATGTCCTTATTATGGTTGCTGCTCCTTTCTTTTTGTGATGTCCTCAGGTCATGGTCGTAGGTTCTTGTACTGCCATTTTGTGTAATTTAGTATTATAGATTGTTACTGGAGTAAACTGTTGCACATATGTATTTTGCTGGTGATAAAAGTGTCTGCATTATAGTATGTTTGCATCTCTTTTGTTTTGAGGTGCCTTTTTGCTCCCTATGTAAACAATGTTCATTCTATTCTGAAATTAATGAATGGATGTTATTATGAAATGTGGTGCATTTTATTTTTCATTTACCTTGCAATTTGCTATATCTAAAAATGATACCTACTATGTTCAAACATAACTACGATTCCCATCTTAATGAGTAAGAAATCAGATATCTATATTTGTTTAACAAGTATAAGATTAATGTATATTATTGGTTAAAAAGATTAATCTCTATTATACTTGGTATAAGTTAAAAAGTGATTTTATTATTTTCTAAATATCATCATCTCATAAAAAAAAACTATAAATAAAAGAGAGAATAAGTTTTGTACATCTTATAGACTATTTTTGGAAAGGCATTGCCAACCTAAACTCCCACCTCAGTCCGTTTAACATCTCTCTTGAGAATTTGATTACAGGAAAAACAGGTGATGGCGCATCTATTCGCTTCTGGATCGACACCTGGATCAACAACGAACCTCTCTCCAAGTCATTCCCCGATCTCTTCAAGCTTGAAAAGCACAAGGCATGTCTCATCAAGGATCGTTATACTACAAGGGGAAGATACTCACAGTGGGAATGGTGCTGGTCAAGACCTCCAACATTTCCGAATGAAACCCATCAGCTCCAAGCAATGCTCTCACGGATCATGCATGTCACCCTCTCGGACACGCATGACTCATGGACATGGAAACACGACCCATCTGGTACCTTCACAGTGAAATCCCTGAAGGAATGCATACAATCCGCCCATCATGGACCCAAGAACTGGTCCTTCCCATGGAATCGTCTTGCACCGCTAAAGATCAATGTTATGGGTTGGCGCCTACAAATAAACCGGCTTCCAACTAAAGATCAACTAACTCACCGAAACATCCCAGTTAACTCGCTGACTTGTCCCATGTGCAACACTCACGATGAATCAGCAAATCACCTGTTTCTACATTGCTCCTTTGCCGACTCTCTTTGGACTTATATTCTGTCCTGGTGTAATCTCACCATCAGCAAACCATCCAACATCAGGGAGTTATTCACAACTCACCTGGATACTCAAATTGATCCTAGCAAGCGCCAATCCCTAAATCTGGTCATACTTGCCTTTTGTTGGGTCATATGGAAGATCAGAAATGACTACATTTTCAACAACAAGCCCCCGTCCTTCCGCTATGCAGTCAAGGAGATCAAAGCCATCAGTTTCCTTTGGATAACGAACAGACCCTCCAAGACAAAAATCCCGTGGCAACAATGGTCAAGTTTCACTTTCTAACTTGATTCAAATATCCCAGTAGCTTAATTAGTTTTTTTCTGTTCATGCACTACAATCATGTATTTTAGTTCATGTACTCTTTCTAGCTCCTTGCTAGCTTTTCGTCTTAATGGAATTTTGAATGTTCAAAAAAAAAAAAAAAGAAGAAAGGGAGAGGTGGAGAGAGGAATAGAGAAGTTTGTTACTGATAGTAATAAGGAAATTTCTAATTGTTTTGATTCCACTAGTGATAATTTAAGTAATAAGGAAATTTCTAATTGTTTTGATTCCACTAGTGATAATTTACGGTTTTCGATTACCGAGACTTTAGGATGTATTTTAGCACGTGATGATTTGGTTACATTGTGTGAGAATAATGTTAGTTTGTTAGACGAAGTGTCGAATTGGTGGAATAGCATTGGAATGAATATGCTTGATAAAGCGGATAACGTGTCGAGAGTTGCGTTTGAGTCGGTTGGGAGGTTGTTTCAGGAGTTTGAGTCGAAAAGAATGAGTAGGTTGGCTGGTGATAAGTTAGTTGATAGTGAGGATTCCGTTGCCATTAGGTCGAACTGGGTTTCGTCGTTGGTGGAGTTTGTTTGGAAGAAAAGGAATGCGTTGATGGCAAGGTCGTTGGTGCTTCCTGTTGAGAGTTTTAGGGCGAGTGTTTATGCAGTTAAATCTGTTGCTTCGGGTTCGATCGAGGCTTTTCAGAAGCTTTCGAGGTCCAAGAAAACGAATGAGGGAAGTTTGGATTCGAGTAAGGCGGAGAGGTTTGTGGGTGTGTTGGATGTGGTTACGCATTTGGCACCCTTTTTGGCGTCTTCGTTAGATCCTGCCTTGCTTTTTCAGGTAGGGATTAATATGTTATATTTGGCTGATGTTCCTGGTGGTAAGCCTGAGTGGGCTTCAGCTTCGACTATAACAATTCTTACACTTTGGGATAGACAAGAGTTTTCATCTGCTAGAGAGAGAGTATAGTTCGAGCTGTTGTTACGAATCTTCATCTTCTCGATCTTAGTATGCAGGTTTGTTTAACCACTTCCAAGGACTCTGTATTAAATATCAAATTTAGATGATATGTAACATTATATCTGTTCATGTTAGTAGATATTAGTCACTAATTGCTGCAGTATGCATACAACACCATAGGTCATGTTTTGATGATTTTACAGCCAGGTATATAATATGCTGATTGATGAGATCTAGGCCTTTTGTTTACAAATCAATAATTTTAAGAGAACAAGATGTAAATTAAAAAGATAGCGTACTGGATATCCATTCTCAGTGTTACATACCTTAAATTCTTAAAATGCTACCCCACTAGTGCAGAATAGCTACATGTACCACATTGAATATACTTAAAAATAATTGTAAGTTTATTAAGTATAACCTTCAAGTAATTAAGTTTATAAACATAAAGTGCATGTTCTTTAGCGTACTGTACTACTGTAGGATAGTTGAGAGATTTAACTACCACCGAATATTGTCAGTCGTATTCCTTTGTATCAATCTTTGGTGAAACGTCAAGTTTATCATTTTCTTTATTCTGGGTGGAGGCTTACCGAGAATCATGTTTAATCTTTAGCAGCCGCCCATATTAAATCTTAAGTCTTAACTCACCCACACTTTTTTCGATTCATCTTCTTGTTGGCTAAGTAAACAGTCATCCAACTTTTATTGTCTCTCTCGGACATAGATCCAGCAAGATTGATTTTGATCTATCTTATCAACCTAGCTAGAGTTTTATTGCCATACCATTGAAGTGCCTAGCACTGCTATCAGTCCGAAACTTTCTCCTTATTGCCTTACCAGATATTAGAACTTCAACGCAACTCAAGATCTGTGCAAAATGCATATGGTGATTGGGTCTTTTTGAGACAAGTTATGGAGCGGTAAACTCTTTGTTACGTTGAACTCTGAGCTGTAATTGCTATAGGATAATTTAAACTAGACTTGGTAAGCTTTTTTAGTTACCCAATAAAGTGAATCTAGTATCCTTTATAGTTGTCTTATTCAATGCCGACTCATCCGCAACTGAAACAAATAAGTTGCAAGATATTCAAGCAGTTCTTTTATGTGCTCAAAGGTTGGGATCACGTAATTCTAGGGCTGGGCGGTTGCCAACCAAAGAGCTAGAAGAGTTCAGAGCTGATCCCTTGACTGATTCTGTTAACAAACATCAGGCTCGTATGATATTGCAGAGAATCAAATATGTTTCTAGTCATTCTGATGACAAGTGAGCATCTAATCTAATTTATAGAGTTTTCTGACACCATACAATCCATACATGTTGACTTATGAACCATGCTATTCTTAAATCTTTGAAATTTGATTTACTTTCACATAACCCCTTCAATTTGACTCTTGTAAGTTAGCATGACCACTACTTCCCGGTCACATTAAAAAGAAAGGCAAAAAAAAAATATTTTTTCTTTTGGGTTGTCCGAAAAACTGCCAAGTTTCGTAAATAGATCCATAAGCAAATTTACGTATTTGCCCATGAACATTTATTGCAAGACCTTGGTTGTTATTGTCATCCACCAACAAGTTAAATATTATCTCGGCAATGTGCATTTTAGGTATTTAATATGTGCCAATCCAATATTTTTCATTTTTATGTTATGACACACTTTTGTCACAGGTGGGCTGGTGTTAGTGAAACACGAGGAGACTACCCATTTAGTCATCACAAACTAACTGTTCAGTTTTATGAAGCCTCAGCAGCCCAGGACCGGAAGTTAGAAGGATTAGTTCACAAGGCTATTTTAGAACTATGGAGACCCGCTAGTGAGTTAACTTTATTGTTGGCAAAAAGAGCTGACACTACTTCACTTAAGGTTCCTCCATGTGCTCATACATTAACTGGTAGTAGTGATCCCTGCTATGTTGAAGCATATCACTTGTCAGATCCAAATGATGGAAGAATCACACTTCATTTGAAGGTAAACTCAACTCCTAGCTAGTCTCATTGTGAAATTGTTCCTCCGTCTAGACGTCTAGACACATTAGCAACAACAAATCAACAAATCTTCGTAATGGAATTTTAATACATTATAGTTCTCATAAGATAATATATGTTTAAGTTTTGACAATATGTTGCAGGTTTTATATCTGACTGAAATGGAACTTAATCGAGTGGATATTCGTGTTGGTTTGTCTGGTGCATCATATTTCATGGATGGATCTCCCCAAGCAGTTCGGCAATTGCGTGATCTAAACTCTCAGGTTCGTTGATAGACAACTCAATCAATGGTTGCTTGACTCGTGAAGGATCCTTCCCATGATGTAATGCTTACGTTTTTTTGAGTTTATTGTAAATATAGTGCACGTTTATGCATGCAGGAACCTGTACTATGCAGTGTGACTTTGGGTGTCTCCCACTTTGAACCTTGTGCTCTTTGGGTTCAAGTCTTGTACTACCCGTGTGATGGAAATGATATTCCTGGAAATGAAGGGGATTATGCAGAGGAAGATCAACAAATCATCAAGCAGAAAAGAAGCTTAAAGCCAGAATTAGGAGATCCTGTAATTATGAGATGCCAACCTTACAAGATTCCACTTACAGAGCTTCTGATGCCCCATAAAATATCACCCGTGGAGTATTTTCGTCTCTGGCCTAGTTTACCTGCTATGGTGGAGTTCACGGGTACTTGTACATATGAAGATAGTGGCTTTAAGGCTACTGCTGCTCAGCAATATGGTTCTTCCTCTTTCTTGTGTGGACTCAGGTCACTATCTGCCAAACCTTTTCATAGGGTTTGCTCTCACATTATCCGGACCGTAGCTGGGTTTCAGGCAAGTTTGTTTTGATCATTCTTTATTTTTATGGTTGCACAATTATCAGTTAGGCAGACAAAACCGAAGGACTGGGGCTTATAGGTACTGGTTTTCAGTTTGTGTATTTAAACAAAATCAATGTCCAGTCGGGTCTGGAATCCAAGATTGTACTTGTGTACAACTATCCCGGGAAGCTACGGAAGAGTTAAAAACTTTTCTCGAGTCAAATTTAAGGAAAAGTTATGTTCAAAGTAATGGTGTATTTAAAAAGTGCACATTGTTATGTGCTTCTTCTTTGCTCTTCCTTCCCCTCAAAATCTGTTCTTTTTCTTCTATGTATTTTGAATAAAATCAATTTTATATCTATGTAAACTTAATTATCTGTTGTACGGGAAATTTTTTAAAAATTGCTCCTCTCATATATCTATTTTGGGTATATTTTTTACGAACCGCTATGCTATGCTGCCAAAACATGGCATGGAGGCTTCTTGGGGATGATGATATTTGGTGCTAGTGAAGTAAGCAGAAATGTAGATCTTGGAGATGAAAGAGCTATGATATGCAAATTCGTTGTTAGAGCATCAGATGCAGCAATAATAAAAGAAGTCGGGTCATATCTACAGTCTTGGTGTGATGATCTCACAGATGGTGGTGTGGAGTACATGCCCGAAGAAGAAATGAAAGAGGCTGCTGCTGAGCGGCTAAAATTATCCATGGAACTAATAGCGTTGCTAAAGGCGGCTCAGCCGCCACCTAAATCCCCAAAAGTTGAAGAAGAGACAATAGATGATGAAGTAGATGATAGTGATGACGATGACAAGAAAAAGAAGGAAAACGGGGAAGTTGGGAAGAAGAAACACTAGGGTCCTACAACTTTATTCGAGTTGACACCGGAGGAGGTTGAGCATCGACTCATCGTGCTCTTCAAAGTGCTATTCTACAGGAATGGCATGCACTATGTAAAGACAGAAATACCAAGGCTAAATAGGTTTTTTGGATGGAAATTTTGCACAGCTTTTAATTAAAGAACCCCTTTGTGGTTGCGGGGGTTTGTTTGTATCCGAGGCTTCGTAGTACATACACTAGTGTTTTTATGTTTTCGTTTGCTATGTGTTGTATTCTTTTTAACAGTTAGTCGTTTCTTTTCAAGCATATAGTAGTTGATTTGTTTTTCTTGGTGTGGAGAAATTAAACAAACGGATATAATTTTGATGATCTCTTCTCATTCTAGCTCGTTTATAACTGTTCTGTAAGTAATTGCATTTATTTAAAAACCCACCACCACGAATAGTACCATCACCGACACCACTAGACCGCCTTCCCCACCACTGCCGCTGCATCGCACGGGTACCATGCTCGTTTCATATATACTCTTTTGAGATGTATGGTCACTTATCACACATTTACTTTCGCTCACATTTTGGCTTGCTGAGTTGTCTCTCCACCAAAAAAATCATAGGATTTTGGTTTTTTCAATTTTTGTATGTGACTAATTTATTCTAATTTTTGGTTTGGTTTGGTTTTTACTAGACCCAGCAATATGGTACAGTAGCCTAGGGTTTCAAAACCACGCCAAAATCGCAATTGCACTTTCCCCTTATAAAAAAGAGGTAAAAAAACCCTGATTTGAAAAAAAATGTCAGACAACATTCCTTGGGAACTGCAAGTTGAAATAATGAAAAAGGTTCCTGTAAAAGCATTGCTTAGATTCAGAATGGAAGTCAGTCATAGATAGTCCAAGGTTTGCTGCTGATTACTGCGTCCGTCACTCGCAGCCTCAGCGTTTGCTAATAAGGTGAAAAAGATGAAAAACTTAGATATGATTATTTGTTTGTATTGTGGGATAATGGTGCTTCTGCGGGTAGATACGACTATAGCCATGTTTTGGTTGCTGCTAAATTGCTAATGATGATACTTTTTTGCACCAATACCTAACTGTTCCCGAATCAGTTAACAATCTTAAACATTCAAGACTAATCGATTGCTGTCACGGCTTATTATGTTTCTTTATTTATGACCTTGACCGCTCTTACAAAGCAATCAACTGTAGGGTTCTTCTCTGGAATCCATGGATTAGAAAATGTGTATGTTCTGCTTGAGCGGCACCGAACTATTTTTGGTTTTGGGGTTAGTCCTCAAACTAAGGACCCTAAGATTTGTAAATTTCTTGATTTAATACATGGAGACACTTCAGCTTGGCGTGTTGAGGTTTTTACCTTAAGCTCGGGACATGGAAAAGTCTATCATGTGACAGAAACAATCCCCCTTTTCGTAAATTGATTGAGATTTACCCGTCCCAGGTTGCTCTTGACGGGGTATTGGCTTGCTGGTAACATGGAAAAGCAAAGCTGGCTGATTATGTCATTTGATTTGAGTAGTGAAGCATTCGAAGAAGTATGCCTTCCAGGTAACTTAGCATTCGCAAATGAGTATAGTTTATTTATCTCTAAGCGAATGGAGTCCCTTGACGTGCTTGATTTCGCTAGAACTGGATATTCTTGTGATGTATGGATGATGGGGCAAGGTGTTACTAAGACGTTTACAAAAGTATTCACTGTTATGCCACGGGTTTCTCGTTATTGTATGGTACGTGGATTTATGAAGAATGGCGAACCTATAGTTTTTTTTGCTTACAACTCTTCCTCGGAGCAGATCAAGGATCTCGGGCTTGTTGGAGACAGCGCAGCCTTCTCTGTGAATTCCTACATGGAAACTCTACTTCTGATTGATCAATGAAATTGTAGTGTTTATCTAGGCATATATTGCAGGCCATGATAATGGTTGCATCGCAAAGTGTCGAGTTAAGAGCATACAACCATTGGGGCAGGCACAAAAGGTAGTGGGATTAATGTGTCTAATTTTTATTTATCATGTTTGGCGGTAATTGTAAGGCTACTTCCAGGATACTTTTTGCTATGTTTAACGTAATGAGGTAGTGTTTGGTAGAAATTAAATGATTTATGTGGACATGCTTATTTTATAAGCTTGTAAAGTGCTGATTAATCTTTACATAGTGAGTGAGTGTCCACTGATTGATCAAGTTATAATCTATCCCGATAAAATTAACAGGCCTTGAGTGTGATTCTTCCTTACAAGTTTTCTATAACTTCTCCCTGTAAGGATAGTCAGACTTAGGAAGAGCGTTGATGGTTTTATTGGACCTGTAAGGCGTATATCGGACCGATACCGGACCCATTTAACCCGAACCCAATTTGGTCAGATATGTATTTATTAGTCGAAACCCGTAAATTGACCCGAATAACCCAAAACCCGACCTGAATAACCTGACCCATAAACACCCCTAGTATACACAACCTGACAACCATATTTGTTGTTCCAAGATAAAGTAATAAATATATACATACCGAAATTAGACCAACTTTAATGCTTGTTCCCTTACTAGTATTGTGTGTCAGGAGCTTATGGTGTCAAAAAGTGTGATAATCTTATAACCATCATCTGACTGCAATAATCCTAGAAGAGGTACTAGGATCACCAATGCGAAAGACTTGAATTTTAGACATTCTCCGAAGTGTGGGATTTGTTGAATTGGTACTGCTGTGGAAGTTGTTAGTGTCCATGGTTCATTGAGCCTAAATGGTTGACTTGGTGGTGAAAGGCACTTGACTTGAGCAGCCTCTTATTCTATGCCTGTTAAACTCCCCGTCATTATCCCAGATGGCATTGCATATCCATTTCGTTTAGGATCCCAAATTGGACAATGTTCTTATGTTTGCAGCATGAGCCGGAGCTCGAGCAGAAAGTGGGGTATACACAGCTGGTTTAAACATGGTTGTACATTGAGTCTGCTTGGTTGTACGAAAGTTGACTTGAGATTTGCCCAGGAGAGGTGTAGTGTTGTTGCAAATGTCCTTCCATGAGCTGCTCAGAAGTTGAAGCGATAGGCTGCCGGGTGCAGGAGCTAGTCGTAGATGGGGTGTGACCAACGTTGTACTTTGAGCTTGCTTAGTTGTACGAACTTCCTTTCTAGGTTTGACCACGAGCTGTGTATTGTCGTTTTTCTGTTCTCTTGAGATGCTCTGATACATACCCAGCTTCTATGAAAGTTTATTCAAGGCAAATATTTCAGAATTCAGCACAGTTTTGTGGACCCGAATCAACCCCTGCAAATATTTCGATTTTTTAAAACACTGGCAATTCTCAAAGGATTATTTTGGTTTTTTTCTTTTATAAAATAGTTTAGCACGTTGAAGAAGAGTATTTTTGGTGACCCTGATAGATTCTTTTGCGTGAAATGAATTGTAGGCAAAATAATGATTACTAAGAAAATAAACAAAATGAATATTAGTACTTGGATAATGACAAGCATAACATCGAAATTTGGACATAAAACAAATATAATTCATAAACGTATCCCGCTAAAGTAATCTAACCAAGAGTCTTGGCTTAAAAGCCTAATATTAGCAAGATTTCACATGTACTAATTCATGTACTCAAACAGAATTTAGTAACCTCTGCTGCATACGTGCCTCGGGTTGACAAACAAAAAGAGATATATGCCAAAACGATGGAAAGTTTATATCTAATAGCATGGTACCCGCGCGTTGCGGCGGATACCATGGACATGGCGTCTCAAGTCGTGATTACCGAAAACAGTATAAGTGAGCAATCAAATAACGATTGTACAAAAACTCCCATGTTTTAACATGTTTATTGTCCCCATTCGATTTGTCACAAGTAAATGAAGTTTAATGGAAGGGTATGCTTAAATTTGCATCAACTAAAGTTAGTTATTCACAACTATCAAGAAACAATTATATACCACATTCAACAACTTTATCAGTTGCAGAAACAACTGATAAGCATACTATGCAAAAGATGTCAATGGAGGTGGCAAAATGGGTGGGTCAGGTGGGTTGCGTGACGCGTCAAAAAGGTAATTTTGTACACCTCAAATCGGGTCGGGTCTCAAACACTTTTTTGTCTAAAAATTTTACATTTTCTATAAACAGTTGATGTGAAAAATATGAGTACAAGACTTGACATTTTCATTAATAATATACTTTTTACATTAGAGGCATTTGGAGTATCTATGAAATAAAATACAATTTGAGCAATTTCAGCCAGTTAGATCATTTGATTAGTTTCGTTTCAAGCTAACTTCTATGATTTTACCTCTTAACCCATAAGAGATGAAACATAACCAGAATAAACTCATTAAAATAAATGGGTCAAAACTCAAAAACGGAACATCCAGATGAAACAGACAACTCAAAACTGTATCACTCCAAGCAACCTAATTAAGGTACAAGTATGTAAAGTCACTTTAGCAGCAGCCACTCTATTGATATATGATAGCCGCATATACCTACTCAAGTCCTGAAAGCCTAACCACCCTTAAACTAATTGCAAGGATAATCGTGTTTACTTATTGTAAGGATATCGTGAAAAGCTACGGGTCCCAGGATGAAGTTAGTTCCAACCCATGTCATAAGTTGATTCCAGCACGAATCTTAAATGAGAAAATTCCTTACTGCACATATTTTATTGAGTTCATGTAGCCAGACAAACGATTGCACAGAAGTTGAAGCAGAGGCTAAAGCACTACTTCAGACATTAGGAATGAAGTTTCAGACCAAAAAGAACTTATCACAAATATAACTTAATACAACTGAACAATTCCTAACCCACTAAAAATCCCAAAATGAAACATATGCAAATCGATAATAGATGTTATTTAAAACAAGATACAAAGATATCTGCAAAAACTAATCTCCTGGTGAACAAAATACAAGGAAAGGTTGCTGTAACCACCGAGGGAGCAAGTAGTATAGGTGAAGCCACTGCTCGCCCTGTTTAAAACATGGTGCCTGCATCGTGATGGTTGCCTACATTCAAGAGAATCTTGACAAAGAGGTCGCTTTATCTATGAACACAGGTCAATGTACATACATTCACTGTGACGATCTTTGCAAAGAGGTCGTTTTATCCATCATTTCAAGCAGCAGCAACAACCTAAGAGTAGCAGATCCGCAAAAAACCAGTCAACACTATTAAGAACCCATAATAGCATTGTCTCTTTATAGCTTTAATGCAATTTAAAGTCAACTTATATTTCATAAAGTTTTAAACAGGACGACATGAGGTAATGGACATTCATACTAACACAAATACCAGCAGGAATAGAACCATGAATTTCATTATTAGAAAAGTCTAGAACTTGAAGTGCAGGCGGGTTTATACTAACAAGGAAAACGCCATTGAAATCATTACTACTTAATTCAAGCACTGATAAATGGGATAACCTAAATCAGATACCACATATTCTTCCTCTAATCTTGTACCTTAAACATCAGCAAAAAAACAAATTCCATGAGGAAAATTACCTGTTTAGTCTTGTACGTGTGCCCTACAACTTCTGATTCTCTTGTACCTTGAACATCATGCGTGTTTAGTCATTAGCTCCCCATGCTTGCAAAATTAAGCCAATTTGACAATTGAAAAACATAATAAGTAAGAAATGTAGATGAAAAGTTAAGACGACTTACATATAGAAATTATTGCATCATAAGGCTTTGGGTTGCGTATTAGACGTCCCCTAAAGGAAGAAATCCATTTTGGTATATAAAAATGCGTTCTAAAAACTGTTAATCTTTTTAAAAATGAAAAGCTAAATATTATGTACCAAGAATCATCTTCTTTTTTGATGTTGTATCATCTGCAAGATCTTGAAGAAGGCTGCCAACGGGTAAAGGAAAATAAGGGATGGTTTTCGCTATATCCGGTTCAGCTGGTAAGACCCTTGTATTCTTGCTAATAACAATTTCGTAGAGGTTGCGGTGCAAAGTATATCCTTCGTATCTTGGGAAGTTATAATAATTATATCCAAGTTGGAAATGATGGATTTCAAAAACCCCACCCACCAAATTCATCCGCTTATATTGTGGCAATAGACGATCGTCATATACAACGGCAGCAAACGTGTTTCCCTAAAAGTTAAGGTAAAGTCCGTTCAATATATTTACATTCCTTACATTTACAAAATTTAACTCAAAAACTTACATGTTTGTCTAGTAAAAACAGCTGCAGATTGTTATCGTGTACGTTGTTGTACATGAATCGGACACGGACAACTTTAATAGAGTACCACACTTGATGGTCCCGTAGCTCAGCAAAAACATGAATATGATCATGCCCATCGTACACCTCAAATAAGGAATAAATTTTTTAGGAATATCGTATCTTCAACACACAAAGTTATTACATATATATAAATAGAAACAGATTGCAGTTGAAAGAAAAACAACAAAAGGAGGAGAGCGGCTTATGACTATCAAAAGAAACGAAACAGAGGTCTGTAGCTTTTTCCAGAAGTTGGACCAAATTAGACAGCCATTTTCCATTAGATTTTCTATTATATTTATGTTGGACCAGTTGGTATATAAAAATAGAAACGGATTGCAATTGAAAGAAAAACAACAAAAAGAGGAGAGCGGCTTATGGCTATCAAAAGAAACGAAACAGAGGTCTGTAGCTTTTTCCAGGAGTTGGACCAAATTAGACAGCCACTTTTCATCAGATGTTCTATTATATTTATGTCTAATTGATAATTAGACAGCCATTTTCCATATCATATTTGTGTATCAACTATCTATGCACGGATTAAAAGAAAGCAACAACAATTTATTGAATTTCAAAACTTTTGAAAAACAGCAACAAATTTGTTTATATACCTCATCACCGAAAGGGGCAGACATGGAAGGAGTAGGAGTGACAGCGAGCTTCGTTGATGGAGAACATGTGATGGCAGTTGGCATTGGCGATGATGGATAGTTCATGTCCATGATGGAAGAAGCAGTGGATATGGAAGAAGTGGTATCTGGTATGGAAGAAGTAGATATGGATGTCCTTTTTAAAGGGGTAGAAGATAAAGAGTCCATCTCTTACATATATCTTCCATATATCTTCCATATTAATTGGCTTGAGAGTTCCAAAGAGAAGACAGGCGTGAGAGGGAATGGAAGGAGGCTGGAGACACAAAATTAATGTTGCCTGGAGAAACCAAAAATATGACGGCAGAAAAAAGAATATTAGGGTAGAAGAAAAAGAGAATTTATAAGAGAATTATTGCAGTGTTTGCACAGGAAGGGCATGTTGGTAATTTCGCAACTCTTTTTTCAACATGGGCCATTTTCTTTATAAAGGAGTAGAGATGAAATGCATTCTAGCTTGTTTCTCACAAGTTGAACTTCTGCGGAACACCATCGAAGTCAAATCGTTGTCGGTCTTTCCCAACCTAAAGATATATAAACCATTAGGCTACAGTTCAAAACACTTCATTCTAACAAAAACAAAAGCTACAATAATAGCACTATTCTTCAAGACGCCAAAGTGGATGAGTCAGTCGGGTTGGGTTGACCCTGAGAAACTTTTTGTCCAAGATTTGTATTTTTTTAATATATAATTAACTGGTCAAATTTGGTTAAAATTATACTCCTGTTATTTGACAATCCAACCTTTCATATAAAAATACTTGGAAGGTTCTGTGCATTTAAAATACACTTCTGGGCTCTGGCAACTTTCCACCAATTTGACAGGTTCCCTATTAATCTATAAATTACTAAACCCGATTGACCTATTAGAGATCCAAGACCCAAATCCACCAATTCAAAATGGGCTGGCATTGTGTTGCCAATGTAGCCATTATGTTCACCACATGATGGAAAAAGGTCATTGTGATAGGGATCAAGAAGTTATACCTTGGACAGATAAAGGGGGTCACACGACATAGACTCGTCATTTGTTGTCAGCTTCTTAGACAGTTTCATGATTCTGTAACAGTCGAAATAACAAAGATCCCATGATTATTTACCAGCAAAATGCAAGAAAGATCATAAAGGAGCTCAAAGAACAAAAAGGAAGGGAACCAGAAACTGATCAGTCCTTTCATAAAAAATTATCAAGAAGAGAATTATGTCTCATTCAACATTATCATTTAGTTTCAGAACATATTTGTTTGAGTAAATAAATAGTGCATGATTATAAGTCTTTGCAGTGTAAATATCATACCTTTGGATTGAAGAATCGATATGCTCGATCATCTCACATGTTTTATATTCTTCAGGATCCTCAAGAAATCTAACCATTCCATCCTTCTGGTTAATAGTTGCAAAGATCTCACCATCCTCAATCTTTCAAAAAAATGTAAATGCAAAAATGTAAGAAAAGCCCAGAACTTTACACAAAAAAGTTGCTTTAAATTTACCAAAAGAGATTTTCATAGACTAGTTACCATTTGAAGTACATGCATTTCAGCCTCCTTAGGGGTTTTAATTTACGCAGTATTGGCTATGTCTTCAAGGGATAAAGTCAAATATGTTTGGGTCAACCTCTGAATGTTCCGCTTGTACATAGATGACACAACCTGCTTTACCAATCCAAGATTGTTTCCCTGTACATAGATGACACAACCTGCTTTACCAATCCAAGATTGTTTCCCTGTGACGGCAAATTTGTAAAAAAAAAATAAAAAATTTAGATCTGTTCAATGTTTCCAACTTAAACTACAGAAGTAGCACAACCAAACTATAATTTGAAGTACAGGAGAGTGGCAAAATTAGTCTAACACAACAAACTAAGCTGACCCGAGACTGAGCTTAAAACGAACCGGTACCAGCTATATCTGGTTTGGTTCTCGGCTCTTGAGATTTTAAAATCTTGTTCTCATTTAAATATGTTTCAACTTCAATTCATGGCTTGGTCCAGTCTGATCTGCAACCAAACTGGTTTGTCTAAAATGTTCGCTTATCACACTTCAAAGTTCAAACAGTGTTGCTCTATATGTAAAAATTAAAAACTTAACCCACAAGTTCAAATTTGGTATTTGTCTGGTCCTGACCGACCTAATTCTAAACCGTAACTGAACTTGCTTCCACCAGTCCGATTCCCCCATTTTATATTAAATTTAGCAGTTTGGGCCAATGCAGCACATCGTAATTTGTAGTATACTAAGGAACTCACATTCTCAAACTTCTCGTGGTTTGCTTGGACAAATGCCTCAAGTTCTGAAACATCTATGGAGTAAATATTCGCCACCTCGATGTACGGCTACTTGGAACAAAAAAAAAAATAACGTCTAGAGATTAAAAGTGCATTTTGATGATAAGGCTGCTCTCGATGTTATTAAATATCAGAAGCAGCTGCTTTAGTCAACATATTCATATGATAGAAAGAAAAATATTGACAAAACTTCTTTAATAGAGATATTAGAAGTTACCACAAAATAGCCCTTTAAACTCCTTTGAGCAACTGATGATGTATACTTTGGAAGACTGGGAGAAAACTGCATTAAGTGACAAACTCCACTTGGTCACAAAAGAGTTTTAGGTTGGTAATAAACACCCATCGAAGTGGATAGCAACGAATTCTAACTTGTCAGAGAAACTTTAAATTATAACAAAACGTCAAAACATGAATACAGCTAGGACACTTGATACAACAATCACTGTATATTCGTTCAGTTTGAAACTTTCATGTTTCAACCCACGCAACATTAATCAATTTGATTCCTAAATAAACTTAGATCTTTACAATTTACATAACACATATAGCAAGAAATTCCTTGATTGCAGGTTGGATAACTGGCCAAAAGGGTAATCCTGTATGAGCAGAAATAAGTCAAACTGGATTGACAAATACTACTAATTTCTAGAGCTTTTGTTCTATTAATGATCTGTGTGCCAGTGAGATTAACATTACTTAGTCTTTCAATAATTATATCACTTGAAATCAAACTATTCGGGGGTTTTACGAATTAAAGAACCGCTTTAAGACAACTTTGCAACTTCTCCCTTTTACCTAAACATCTTGAATTTAGCAGTTTGACTGGTTAGAGATCAAATCAAACACAACCAGAATTAAGCTATTCGCACGTATATAAGTCAAAAACGTTACCTCTACAGTCTCACTCTCAATACGATACCCCCAGAAGAAAATACATGTTAGAAAGACCAACTAACAAGCACAGCTATATCATTCATGACAAACACACACCTGGCGAAAGTGAATGAGTGAAACCAGAATGTATTTCTTGAATGCTTCAACAGCTATAGCATTCATGACATTCATAGGCGCAGTTGCCACCTGAAGAGACAGATAAGCAGGAAAAACAAACAAGTCAGACAAGTATAAGCACTTAAGTATGCATAGAGAGTAATATGTAGAATAGATAAAGTTAATAAAAGACGCAAGCCAATAACAAAATGACACACATTGTGGAAGAGCTCCAATGCTTTAGCGAACCATTTCTGTCCAATGCAAATCATACCCCTAGCATATAACCAAATTCTACAAAGTTTATTATTATTCACCAATTCACATCACATCAGTTAACACTTAATACATAAAGATCTAGACAGTATGCTCTTAATGTTTCCGAAATAGTAACTACATACAAAGTAATTAAAACAACTCACCCATAGTAGCAGTATAGGAAAAAGTCCCTAGGTCGATCAACTTCACATATATCATCCACAATCAAGCTATAACCAGTTTTATAACACTTGGCCGACAGGCAAACTTGGAGAAAGTCTGGATGTAGAGTTAAATGTTCAGAGGACGGTTGAATCTTGCGAATAGCAGTAAGCAGAGGAGCCACGGCTCTCATGGGAGCACCAAAACGCATCACTTGTTCATGTAGTCTTTTACAAACAAATATAACTGTACAAAAATGGCAAACAAGTTATTACGATATATAGGAGAATGTCAACTACAATGCATCAATAGGGCTAAAATGTAGAAGCGTACATTTTTCAGGCACCAAACGTACCTGCTCAACACTGCACACATCAATAAATCTGACAACTGAGAGAACTAGTTCGCTTGCTTGTGTTTCGGGAACTGGACCTGATATACATGCCTCCCTAACAGACATGAATCGCTAAACAATTTCCCACGAAAAAGATTTACTGTTCAATCTACTATACTGATTTCTATAGCTTGAAGTTCAAAAACAACTTCCAGCAGTTTCACAAATTGTTCAATGTCATGTTAGGAGACATGCTCATACCGAGCACAGAACAATGCCATACTATTCACAGTTCAAACATTACTTACAACTCCCCCCCAAAAAAAGCAGAAAATCAACACTTTATACTAGCAAAACTTCATCAAAACTCAAAAACCCAATTCTCCAAAGTCATTCGAGACTTCACCGGATATACAAAATAATAAAGACTAATAAAACGTATAAATAACCAACAAAACATCTCAGTGATTCAGTTCTATGACAACAATTAACACGATATGGAAAGTAACATAATAAAAAAACCCTAAAAGCAGCCATCAAAATATGCATACTTACAATACTTGGTGTCAAAACCCTAATATCATGAAATCATTCAATTATGCATCATAAAATCATGTGTGTGTGTGTGTGTGAGCGCATATATATATATATATGTATATATATATATATATTAGTCAGCAGCTCAGCACAAATAACAATAAGTAAAATCATACAAAAAGTAATTTAAAAAAAAAAAAAATTCTAAAACAAGAAAAGACGAGGAATGTGTGGCGCATGTATTTGTAGCCAAAAAAGTATTTTCTGCCTGAGTTTCAACAATCTGGAAGATACATGTTAACAGGTGATATTTAGTATGTCTGTGACAAGTTGGTTCGGGTTGGCCCGCAAACACTTAACTGGTCCAATTTCCATAAATATTTAATGAGTTGTTTATGATAATATGATTAGAAAATCAAAATTACTGCAAAAACCAATCTTTGGATAAAACGATAAAGGAAGGTTATATGCATCAGAAACAGACATTTATGGAACTTTCAACATGTTTGACCCATATAACCAGTTCCCCATTTAGCTAAAGATTTTAATTTAAGCCGTTGACATAGAACACAGCTCAAATTAACAAATTCTTAAGAAATTGGGCCAAAGTTGCAACCTTTAATGACTGTGAACTAACTCCGAATGGTGCACAATGATATACATGAAGGGGATACATGTTGTCAGTTAATCAATTGAGGAAAGAGTGACTATATAGACAAGTCTAGAAAAACACCAATCCGATGTAAGCCATAAAAATTGTTACTAAGAAAATACTCGATGATAGGATCAATACGGAGGAAACTAATATATGAATCCAACCATCTAATTGAGTTACCATGATTTAATTCTCGAACAAAATCAACTTGCTAATTCCATAAATGAACAAATTAACATCGGTCATGCCATATAAATGAATTACAACCCATGCATTGTGATTTTGCACGACACTATTAGTAATAATACACACATGAGTATGTTCACAAATTACCATAAACATTGCATCATATATAACGAAACATATAATATAGCCAAAATAAACTTTCCATAATAGTGTACCGAAACATTCAAAACATGAAAATCCAACTAAAAGTAGCAATTAAAACAACTAAAAGTAAATAATTACTTTCAACATATTCATTGGTCGAACTTATCAGTCTGGCGGTCAACTTGATGCGGGAGAGGCAACTGGATGCTAGATTTCTGGAACGTGTAAACATCGAATAAAGTCAAACGGGATAAAGGAATAGCCCTTTGACCCCCAATCAAGCCCATAACTGTTTTTCACCTTACAAAAGTGTTGTCTTCTATCAGGATGGTCTGTGAAGATTCCAACCACCAACAGAGTGTGAAGGGGCTCATTTTGATTCTTAGCTCTTTCCAATTCTGCTGCAGATGGCCGATAAAGCCCCCCAACTTGACCCGTTACGGGATCCCTGTATCTCCGAATCGCAACCTCCCTTGCAATTAGAGGGTCAACAAACTCACACATTTGTACCACAGCTACACACGGAAACTTTTTGCCAGTATCACCATACATGTTTTCAAGCTCCGTTCTTATGGTGACGGGGTTTGTGTAACGGAAAATACTCCTGAGCCGGTGACGTCTTTCCGGGGGACTTTGAAAATCAGGGTTTGTAAGTTTGCGGGAAATATTGATGAACGGGTTATAGAACTCTAATTCCAATCCACCATCAGCCGCGCAAATAAAGTTGCGCATTGCCAATGTATTACCGCCGAGACCCTCAACATCTATCATCGTCTGAGGTGAGAGTTTGGGAACCCTCACAGCACCAGACATGGCTAATGTGATTTGCGTCATATCAGTGAACGCAATTGACCCACATGTGCCCTCCTCCTCTTGATCATAAACATGAGTGCGAAATGGACATGTAGCGTTCACCATTATGTTAGAGATGATGAACGATTTTGAGATAAACAGAAAATATACCTAATTATTTCAGTTGGTCCGATTGATGGAGCCAACACAAAGAGTTTATTATTATAGATTCAAATACAAGAATATCAGAATAATCAGAGATTGATCGATCAAGATGATCGAATCAATTATACAGAAAATATGAATAAAAATATATCGAGAGAAATATAGATGCAGATATAAGATATGTGTGTGATTAAACCCTAATAGGGTTTCATCTCTTCGTATATATAGGCAGCATAAGATCCATTCTAGCCCCTCTCTTTTCCTCTCTTGCTTCTTCAAGCCCAAACTTCATAATTCCATATTCAGTCCTTCTACTTCCTGCAATTACACTTATGCAACAAAATAAGTATACTTTAAACAACTAAAATACATAGTTTGAGATTTATACTTTTTAACATCCCCTCAAACTAAGTATTGAACAAATCTTTAAGTTTAAGCTTGGAACACAAATAATGATGAGCATAATTACTCAATCACTTTGTAAGAATGTCAGCAGACTGTTCTTCATAATCTATTTTAATGAGATTAATCAAACCTGCTGCTACTTTTTCTCTAACAAGATGTAAATCAATTTTGAAATGCTTTGTTCTTTCATGAAGAACATGATTACCAGCAATTTGTATTGCTGGTTTACAATCGAAGTATAGTTAATTGATTTCTTATATGTAAGTGCACCCTGTTTGTTAGTATAATTCGAAGTCTAATTAATTGATCTATTATTTGTTGCAGGTGCCCGACATTAACATACCAACGGCAAATACAGCACCTTTCGGTATCCTAAAATCCAAGTCGGTTCAATTTTCCAGACCGACTTTTCAGGATACCCAGTCCATGGGGGGGTTTTCCGATCGTTTTTCTCAGTCGTCATTCTTTGCAGAGGGCCAGTATGGGAGACACAGTGAATACGTGAGCACACAATCACGTTTCTTCGACGAACCTGAAAGACAACCACAATGGCCTCAAAGTGGGAGAGAGAGTGAATATATGGGCACCGAATCACGGTTCGCGGACACTACAAATTTCGGGAAATTCACATTTTGTTACGGTTTATTTAGACAAGGACTGCCCATTGCCCTACCCCTCAGCTTGGGGATTTGGTAAACCTGCATTGCGGGCCTGGGCAGTTAATGCGAAGTACAAAGACCGTTTGGCTGAGTACGACAGACACATTCAAGCTACTAAGGCACCTCCGGGATTTCAGCAGATTGATTAGTTGACTTATATTGTATAATACTTGGTTTGTAAGGTTTCCCGTTTTTGTGTAAATTGATGTATTTTAAAGTTAAATTAATAGTTGTTATTATTATTTTAAAATAATAGTTGACGTATTCTTTATCTATATATGTTATTATGATTATATAATATAGTTGGTTTGTATTTTTTTAACTTATATTTGTTATTATGCATATATTTGATGTTTAATTTTCTTATCTCTATATAACTAAGAAAGGATAGTTTTTTTCCTAGGTGGCACTTCTCTTTTCGTGCCAACTAAGTTTTTTGCTCATGTGGTATTTTCTGGTAATTTTAATGTTTTTTTAGATATATTGACATTTAAATCTATATTATTTAGTGTTTATGTGGCACTTCATTTGCCACGTCATCATTTGTCTACATGGACATTTGTTTTTTTTTATCAATTTTAAATAGCAAATAAAAAAGCCAAATACAAGATTAGAACTCATGATCTCTAACTTTTAATTTTATACACAAACCACTTGATATAACTTAATATTTGTTTATTTTTTATAAACTATGGTAGATATTTAGTAAATATTAAAAGTAATTAAAAGACATTGATAATATAATTATCAATCTTTGTAACTTGTATTTAATATAATTATCAATCTTTGTAACTTATCATTCATATCATCTATTATCCCATATCATATTATTACATATCATATCATAATATCTCATAGTCATACATTGTTACATTACCTACATCATCATAATTCATTACATATCGTATATCATTACATAGCACATCATTACATCTCATATCATTTATTATATCATATCATTTTCCATAACATCTCAAAGCATATCATAACAATACTTATCATTTCATATCATTGGGGTAGCATTTCAGGCTTCAATATTCATCTACATAGCCCATATCACCTCCCATATAATCCCGTATACCCATAAGCAAACAAGATATTATTAGGGGACGTTACTATATGAAAACCATCTTTTGTTGAACCCTCAGCGTGTCAAAGTAGTGTATCTTACCTTGCAAGATGCACAACAATTCACCAACGATATTACCGAACAAGTTACAAGATCCCAACAACAAGTATAGACAATATCTGCTAAGTTCAACACCAACTTTCCATGTTACCCAAAAATCATAATTATAATTATGCAAACTTTAAACACCTGAGTACACAAGTATTAGATTATTGCACAAAATAATGATCAATGGCATGAAATGTTACCCATAATCATAATTACAATTTCACAAACGTTAAACACAAGAATACTCAAGTGTTTGATTATTGCAAAAACTAAATTTCACAAACGTTAAACACAAGAATACTCAAGTATTTGATTATTGCAAAACTAATATGATTAAGTGGTTGAACACAAATACTTATCTTTTCTTGTTTAAGAGAACTGAATTATGATGAAAATTATGAGTGTGTGTGTTTTTACTTTGATCCCAAAACCAAAGAAATGCATGAAAAGATCAATATATATAGGAAATAGCATGTATAGTGAATAGTAGGTCGAACTTGACTATTCCAGGTCTAGGTTGACTATTTATGGTCGAGGTTAACTATTTAGTTAGAAAATAGACTCTTTTATGAAAACGTGGCGATTTGAATCGTCAAAAACGGAGTTACGGTTCAAAAGTTATGGCCAAAACAAGTTAGCAGTGTTTTTCTGCACTCTACTTGTTTAATAATTACTTATAATATTTTTCGTTGAAACAACGAATTCTAAATTAAAGTAAATGATACTACTTAAGTATTAAATTGTCATTTTAACTTCATTTGTCATTTTCATAAGGCAATTAATATTTCTTTCGATCCTTGAACTCTTGTACTAATTCCAAATCGCTAAATGTACTAGATTTCGAATGAACTCATATTATTCGTACTTAAATCTTTACAAAAACATATGTAAATGAGATCGGATCAAATAATAATTAATTATATGGCACTATTCATGAATACGTACTATTCATAAATAGGGTACTATTCATAAATACGGTTACTATTCATAAATACTATTACTATTCATAAATACGGTTATTATTCACAAATACTATTACTATTCATAATTACTATTCTCAATACGATTACTATTCACAAATACGGTTACTATTCATGTATACGGTTACTATTCACATATATTAACGAAAATCATTTACATTAAATTTGCAAGTCAAATCTAGTCAAATTTCACAAATGTTACACATTAAGTACACATATGCATATAAATCTTCTAAAGATTTGACAGAAGCAAAATGTTGACTTAACAACTCAAGTCAGCCGTTAAACGAAAAGTTTAGGATGTTACACTTCTGATAAGCATTCACATTTGTAATTAATTTGTCATTATCAGAAGCTTTAGCAGAAAGAACAGTATTAGCCTCAAGAGGAGACTTCATAGGTTTGCAACCTAACAATCCAAGCTAATGTAACAATTCAAGACAATACTTTCTTTGTGAAAGACACAAACCATTTTGAGTTTTAAGAACTTCAATATCTAAGAAATATTTCATTTCTCCCAAGTCCTTAATCATAAATTTTTCTTTTAGAACAGTTTTAAACTTCTCAATTTCAGTTTCACTATTGCCAGTGACCACAATATCATCAACATATACAAGAAGGGCAAGAAAGATATCTTTATCATTCTTTGTAAACATTGAGTAATCATTTTTACTTTGTATGAAACCCATTTCAGATAAAGAAAGTGTTAATTTTTCGTTCCATTGTCTTGGAGCCTGTTTTAAACCATACAAAGATTTTATAAGTTTACAAACCTTACCACTATTTTTTTCACAATAACCTTCAGGTAGGTCCATATACACATCTTCATACAAATTACCATACAGAAAGGCATTATTAATGTCTAACTGAAACAGTTTTCAGTTATTTTGAACAACCAAATTAAGCAAACATCTAACTGTTACCATTTTAACCACATGAGCAAATGTTTCTTCATAATCTAGACCAACTCTTTGATTATACCCTTTAGCAACTAGTCTAGCTTTGTATCTTTCTATTTCACCACTTGTTTTATACTTAATCTTATAAATCCATTTACATCCAATTGGTTTTCTTCCTTGAGGAAGGTCAGTAATTACCCAAGTGTTATTCCTATATAAAGCTTCCATTTCATCATTCATAGCTTGAACCCAATTTAAATCTTTACAAGCTTCATCATAAGTATTAGGTTCAACATTCTTGTTTAAGTTATAAACAAAACAGAAATTTTCTTTTGAAAGAAAATAATAATTGACAACTCTTTCTATTGGATACTTAACCTTCCCTTCTAAAACATAATCTTTAAATTTATATGGCAATTTTAAATTTCTGTCTGACCTTCTTAACATATTATTTTGATCAGAATTAGATTCAATATTATCATTATCAGACTCATCATTATTATTAATGTCCTCAGAAGAAGTAGTACTACTAGATTCATCAACTTCATGACCTACACTTGTGCCTCCACTTCTTGTTGCTCTAGATGAACTGCCAAGAGGGGTTGCAGCATGGTTATCATGGTCAGAACCCACTCTTCCTTCATCATTGGAAATTAGGAAACTATTGGTTGTATTTTCAGGAAAGAATAGATCAAAAAAGTTTGTATGGTTAATACCATCTTTTTCTTTAACAAAAACAGTAGATTCTTTGTGTTTTAAAGGAAAAATTTCTTCATAAAACTTAACATCTCTTGAATAATAAAATATCTTTAGTAGATAGATTTAACAATTTATAAGCCTTTTTAAAACTAGAATATCCAATTAAAACACATTTTTCACTTCTTTTTGAAAATTTATCAGACAAGTTTAAATTTGTAGAAAAACAGAGACAACCAAAGTTCCTTAAATGGAAGAGTTTAGCGTTCACCATTATGTTAGAGATGATGATGGGGAAAATAAGTTTAGTAGGTAGAAAAAAGTAAGGAAAACTAAAAAAAAAACTTTGAAAAATATAAAAACCCTACGGTTTGAGCTGATATAATAGTTTATTGAAATGGAATGGAATCATTAGATGTTTATAGATTTTTTCTAGGGTTTTTGTTTATTAGGGCCTGGGCCTAGTAATGTTCAACTAGGTTTTTCAATGGGTCGAACAATCCCAATGCCAAAAAACATCACCTTTGTTGAGAGTTCGGCCTATGTATAGATTTTATATGAGATTTTTGACTAATAATGAGGTGTGGTACAATTTACACCCACACTCGAACTAAGCTAACCAAAATTTATATGAGATTTTTGACTAATAATGTATTAGATCTTAAGTTATCACTTTTAAGTCCGTAGAAGTGAAATACCTTTTTACCCCAAAAAAATACCAAAACAATATATTTAACTGACGTAATTTTCCATATCATTTTAAAAGTTACGATTCGATGATCTTAATTTATTATAAAGAATCTAATGTATGTTTACTTAATTATATGATGTGAATTGAACAATATAGCTTCAAGCTATGATACTTTCCCTAGCATGGTTATGAAACCCAAGTAGTTTGTCATGAACATACAAAAAAGTAATATGTATAATTTAAGGTCAAAAATTTGAAGTTTGAACTCATATACTTATGAATGTATTGATTTGGTTTATGTTATATTTGAAGTTGGATGTAAGTGGTAAATATATAAATCTTTTTAAATAAGAGAGTGTAATATAATTCTTTCAAAAAAAATAAAATAAATAAATAAACAAAATTTTAATAACTGACATTAGAGGAATTAGAAGAATAAATATCCAATAATTATATAATACAATATAAATAAATATCATGGAATGGAAGTTCGTGTTGGGCTCTCAAAAGGACCAGTTCATCCCAGTTTCATGTGAGGCAGTGGAGAGTATGTGTATGCACAATGTTCTGCTGCATCTTTGAATTTCTACTTTGTAGTCATTTGTGGTTTGACTTTGAATATGAACCTTAGTACTGGCATATCTTCGTTGTGATCTTTACCGTTATTAGATGCATGGCAAACATGTTTTCAGTTTTAATGTGTTATTTATCTGTACTGCCCTATCACAAATACCGTTTCATATGGAAGGAGAATT